>CM041780.1:298430731-299029475 GCA_023374045.1 Limonium bicolor
AAAGACCAATCTCTTCCTTCATCAAGCTCTTCATTCCTATCTTCTCAAAACTCCAAGAGCTCCATTTCGGTGCCAAGGTGTTCCACCATTGAAGGAGCTTGAGCTTGGATTTCTACATATTATTACTCTCCTTTGCTTCTAGGTAAGGAATCTCAAAGAAAAATCATGTTTCCTCCATGTTCTTACCTTAACCGAAAATACACATTGATATAGCTCTTTGTGTGACCTTGTTCTAGCTTCATTTCAACTCTTCATGGACTAGGTGGAGTCTCTCTTGTTATATATTCAAACTCTCTTCAAAGATCAAGGTAAAACAACTATTAATGTTTTGAAACAATGTCAAATTAGGGTTTACAATGAGATGAAGCTATAGCTTGAATACTCATTATAATGTTTGTATATTGCTTAGAACTTGACAAGGAATCAAAATACCATACGGTTTTGTAAGGAAACAAGAAGGAAGTGTGTTGGAAAAAGAGGTAAATCTACTAACTTAATGTTGTTTAATGCCTTAGGAGAAATGAGCTATAATTGCTTATTAAAACTACCTAAAGAGCAAATGGTAAATGACCTAGTAAATGTTCTCAAAGAGACTAGTAAAATAACATATGTCTTGTTGTATGTAATCCCAGGTTAAAGGCATATATATTGTGGAAATTCAGTGTTTATGATTTAAGCACTTTAAGGGCCTAAGAGCCATGCATTTTAAGGGCCTAAGTGCCATGCAATTTAAGTTATGCACTATATTGTGATGTAGTGTGAATTTGGTGAAGTTGTGTAAGAAAGTGTTCTTGGTGTTCTTAGTGTTCTAGGATGACTAATGATGAAAATAACGTGCTAAGGTGTAACAAAATGCTAGGAGAAACTATG
This sequence comes from Limonium bicolor, assembly GCA_023374045.1. Classification (NCBI taxonomy): domain Eukaryota; kingdom Viridiplantae; phylum Streptophyta; class Magnoliopsida; order Caryophyllales; family Plumbaginaceae; genus Limonium; species Limonium bicolor. The sequence continues at coordinate 298,431,602 of CM041780.1, forward strand.
TCGAAATTTAGAAAATGCATAAGGAGTTCAAGATGTTGTAAAGGAATTTTGATGAACTAGGAAGTGTTCTAGAGTGTAATAAGGACTTAGGCATGATCTTGAGGTTTTAGTATGTACCAAAGTCATTTTGGACTTAGATGAAGGCTTAGGCAAACTTTGGTAAAATAAGGAGAAAGTGTAAGCTTAGGAAAAGGGATTTCAAGAATGACTTAAGGAGTTTTAGTTTGTAAGAAATGATGTTAAAATAATGATGTTGTGTGGAAGAAATCCTAGGAATAATGATTGGAATAGGCAAGGAGCATCACTTAGAAACTTAAGGGAAGACACTATAAGTGTTGGAGGCTTTGGAGGAATTTGGTTAAGTGTTTAAAGGCTTAGAAATTGAGTATAATGGCACGTCCGAACTTCCGTCCGAACTTGGAAGCTCGGACATGCCCTGTTACGCTTACAGTTTTCTGGATTTTAGGTAGTGTCCGAACTACCGTCCGAATTTGGAAGTTCGGACGCACCTGTTATTTCTTAGGGATTATCCTCGAACTGTGTCCGAACTTGGGAAGTCCGGACACATGTTCGGACGTATGATTTCTGGTTAGGATTTTCCTCGACTCATGTCCGAACTTCCGAAGTCCGGACACAAGTTCGGACATGTGTCTGTTTTCTGTCAAAATCACGGCTTGTGTCCGAACTTGGAAGCTCGGACACAAGTTCGGACAGGCCACTATATGGACCAAAAATTATTGTTTTAAGATGGGAATTGTTATCTAAAAATGGTAGTAGGTTAGTAATGATATTATGAGGTTAAGTAAGACATGTTAGGTGAGTTTTAAAGGCAATTAAAAGGATGAAAAGTTGTAATAGTGTAAAATAAAATAAACTAGTAGTATGAGTAGATAATGTTAACAATGGACTAGTGCGTTAATTAACCGACGTTACTAATGTGTTTAGGATTCTTCCAAGGTGGAAACCAGTCGAGGCAAGGACCGAGGTATGGTTTTCTTGCAGTCTGTTGCCTACCGGTTTACACCGGCTTGTGTGTTGTTTGTTTTTTCTGTGTGTTTATGACTTTGTAAGATTAACCATGTAAAGAGTTTACAGTTGTTAAATATTATTATGTTGTTAACTATGACTCTCTCTTCCCTTGTGTGGGTCTAACAAGACTTGACCTATGATTGTGAATTGTTTGTTGTGTTCAATGATGAACTACTAACAAGGGCTAACGGGGGAAGTGAGGAGTCCGGTCTGTTCCGGCCACGCGTGTGAGTATGGGAGTCGATGTCATAACCGGTTCGATTCTCTCTGTATGTTATGGTTAAGTTTCCAATTTGGTTTCTAACCTTCCCTTTAGCTTAACCAAGGCTATTTTACTGACTCACGTCGGGCCACAGGGGCATACTATGTGTTTTGTTCGGTGTGCTTGGATCACTATATCCGAGGCACCTTGTGTTAAGTTAACCGTTCAATCTAACCGGACGGTAACGAGTTATGTAACGAGCTAAGTATGAGCATGGCAACATTCTCTAAGCTCTCAATGGGGACTAACTGTGTTGGTTCTCTTCCTAAAAGGAATTGTAAGTTTGTGATGTGTGTTATGATGTATACAATACCCATGTTATGTTATATATGTATGTGTTGTGTGTTTTAAAATAAATACCATGTCATCATGACAATTGGTTGCGCGTATCCCGGTAGCCGATGGGCTGCGCGTTAGCCATACCAGCAAAGGTGCTGACCCCCTCGGGGGCTCCATATTTTTATTGCAGGATGAGGATCGAAGAAGCAGAGTGGCTCTAGATCCTAGAGAGTAGTTTACTTTTGGAGTACTTTTGGATGTTGCCCGGGTTGCGCCTGTGCTCCCGTGGCGTGTTTATACTTGTTTATGATGGTTTACAGTGGAGTATACGGTGAAGGATTTTGTAAATACTCGGTATTATGTTGATGTATATATATGGTTGTTAGTTCTATGCTCGGGAGTCTGATCATCAGACCGGTACAATTGTATTTATTCAGCCTTGTTAGCCACGTGGGTGGTTGACGGCATTGTAGCACCAATCGTTTAGTTACCGTTTAGTTGTTTATTTTCCGCTGCGATTCCAAGTATAGTTATGTGAGTAGTAGGGGTGTTACAAATTTAATATTCCTCATTCCATATAATAATTTAATACTTAATAATTTTATTAAAGGTTTAATAAAAGAAATCCCCTAAATTAATTTAAATTAATTTAGGGGTATTTCATAGACAATCTAATATAAGATTACAAAATAGCACAAACTCCCTTTGCGAATCAGAAAGGAAATAAAAAAAAATCTGGGGTATAACAATATTTATCTAGTTAGTTTGATATATTTATTTATTAAAGATTAAGTTATAGTCATTATGTTATGTTTTAAATACTACTATGATTTTTGTACATTAAGTAAGTCATTTTAAATAGATTTTATCTTTTGGTATTTCCTAATTTCATTTAGTTAACAATTTATAACTTTTCACATTTTCAACTTTATTTAATAACAATACTTTTAACCCTCCATATTTCTTAACCTTTGATTTTTCTTTAATTTATTTAACTAGTTTAATGTGAATCCATTTATTTAGGGGGCGTTCACTTTGGGGTGAATCAACAAAGGGAAACGGAATCATTCCCTTTGTTGTTGTTTGTTTAGTAGTATTTTTAATGATTCTTTTCCCTTTCCCCCACTTCAGTTTCAAAAAACCCCCAATTTCCTTTTGGTGATGAAATACCCCAAACCTTGATATGTGTTTAAATAGCAAACTATGTTAGATAAAGGCTAAAAAGTGCCTTAGAAACATCAGTGGACAATTTAAAACATAGAGTAAATGCATAAAGCACTAGACACATTTGTAGCAAAACATGCTCTAAGCTATGAGTGAACTTGGTTGGACCCAAAGAGCCTACCAAGACTAAATAATATTCAATTATGATTTAATAAGGCTAAATAAGTCCTTAGGAAGCTTTGGAAGACAATGAAACCAAACAAACACAAATAAATACCTTAAAGAAGTCAATATGAGCCCAAAATGTTGCTCTAAAGCTTGGGATAATGGTATAAGACCTAATGGTCATCCTATACTTTATAATATGTTATGAACATATTAAATCAATTACTAAGAAAACCAAGCTTGAAAAACAAGTTAAAAAACACAAATGTGCTTTAAGTAGTCTTAAAGCACGTTTTTGAAAAATTGTCTTGTAAATGAGTTTTGAGTGGCTAAATGTCCATCATACTCTACTTTAAATATACATGTGTACTATATAGTATCACATTGGAAGTCTATATCAATGGAAATCAAAAATTTCACTTCTATGTGCCTTTGTTTTGTGAATAGTGATTTTTATAAGCTAGTTTTGGTAACATATAAGGTTACAAGTAATTAATGGACCAACAAAGACTATAATACCCTTATGTATAAAGGGGGCCGGTTTTAAGAAGGTGTGGTGACTCCACACTCACTTGTTAAACTTGTTAAAGAAAAAGATGACTAATGTAGTTACTATTTGCTTTTTAAGTACAAATATCTTCTAAAAAGCAAACTTATCTCATTTCTCTCATTCCTTTCTTCATTTCACACGGCTTCCACCCTCTTTCAACCTCTCTTCTTGGCCTGTTCTCTCACGTTCATACACACACACACCACCATGGAATCCCACCTTTGACTCTTGTAAACCTAGCTCACTTAACCAAATCAAAAACAAACACCACCATTCCTCTCTTCCTCTCATCAGCTCTTCATTCCTATCTCTCAAATTTCAAGATCACCATTTCGGTGCCATGGAGTTCCACCATTGATGGAGCTTGAGCTTGTCTTTCCACATATTATTGATCTCCTTTGCTCCTAGGTAAGAATCTCAAAGAAAAATCAAAGTTTCCTCCATGTTTTGTGTGTGACCGAAAATATTCATTGATGGAGCTCCTTGTGTTGCTTTGTTCTAGCTCCATTTGAATCTTTCAAGGACTAGGTGGAGTCCTTCTCTTCATAGATATTCAAACACCCTTCAAAGATTAAGGTAAAACAACTACATTAATGTTTTGAAATAATGTAAACCTAGGGTTTACAATGAGATGAAGCTTAAGCTGAATACCTCATTATGTTGTTTGTATAATGTTTTAGTAGTTGGCAAGGAACCAATGTCCTACCAGTTTTGTAAGGAAACAAGAAAGAAATTTGGGGAGGAAAGAGGTAAATATGCTATCTTAATGTGTTTACGCCTTAGGAGAAATAAGCTTATAATGCTTGTTAAAACTACCTAAAGAGCAAATGGTGAATGACCTAGTAAGTGTTCTCAAGGAGACTAGTAAAAGAACATATGTATGGTGTATGTATTTGCAGGTCAAAGGCATTTCTATGTGGGAAATTCAGTGTTTAAGGTTTGCAATTTAAGGGCCTAAGAGCCATGTTACTTTAAGGGCCAAGTGCCAGCAATTTAAGGTTATGCACTATATTGTGATGTATGCTTATTGTGGAAGTTTGTGTGTAAAATGTTCTTGATGGTTTTAGGTGTTCTTGAATGAAACAAGGTAAAAACCTAAGTGTTTGGATGTGAGTAAATACAAGAGAAGCTATGGCCAAATTTGGGAAATGTGTGAGAGTTCTAAGTGTTTAAGAAAGTTTTGGTGAACTAGGAAGTATTAAAGGTGAACAAATGTTTCACTAAGGAAGAAAACGTGCATTAAGGTGTTACAAGGATTTAGGTGCTATCTTGGAAGTTCTAGGAATTTAATGAGTGTTTTAGGATGAAATAAAGTCTTGGAGAAGTTTGTTTAAAGTTGGGTAAAGTTGATGTATAAGGAGGAAATGAGGTTTAGGTAAGGTTTTGAGAAAGGAATCCAAGAAGTTGTGAAAAGAGGATTTGGCTAGTAAGAGGAGATGCTTGGGAGATGATGTTATGAAGGTGAAGAAGCATTTTAGTGTAGTGGTCATTATAGGTGAAATACCACCTAGAAATCTTAAGGAGAAAACATTCCAAGTGCTAGGAACTTTGTAAGAAGTTTGTGAATGATAAAATGGTTTTGGTGAGTGATTTAAAGAGTTTAGCACATGGATAAGGGTGTGTTTGAAGTGCCCAAATGAGGTTAGGGTATACTAGGATATGTGGGGTGAAGTTTGGAGTTGAATGTAAAAAGGAAAACAAAGATCTGGGGCAAACCGGACTTGCGACCGGACTTGCAAGTTCGGTCGGGCCCAGTTTACCCTGTGGGAATTAGTTTCTGGAATGGACCGGACATAGGACCGGACTTACAAGTCCGGTCGGAGTAGAAAAATTTTGACGGAAATGTGTTCTGGAATCGACCGGACTTGGGTAAGTCCGGTCGGCAAGTCCGGTCGGACCAAAAATGTTGTTAAAGGTTATGAAATGATATGTAATGATGGCGATTGATAGGTAATGATGTTATAAGGTTGTTAAGGACATGTTAGGTGAGTTTTAATGACAATTAAGTGGGTGGAAAGTTGTAATAAAATGTGAAAGTAAACAAGTTAAAAAAAAGTGAAGTTATGACTAAGTTAACGGGAAAAATTATAAGCATTATACATTAAATAATCAAGCAACCCCGATGTTAAAAAACACATGTAATGTTAACAGTTGTTCGAGAATTGCTCGAGGAACATAAGTGGACATGATAAGGTGGACTCCGGTGACAGGTATGGTTTTCTTGCAACCTGTGTCCTACCGGATTACACCGGCTTGTATGCCAATGTGTTTTTCTGTATGTTTGCCACGTTATGAGATAAATCATGAAACGAGTTTACAGTCGTTATTGTTATTGTATGTTTACGTGCCGATACCGGTAACCTCGAATGCGCTTGAAGGGCTAGTTGACCACTATTAGGTAAACGGAGAACGGTATCCGGTGATAACGTTTCCGACCTAAGGAACGTTCTAACCACGGCTATGCGTGAGTTAGTTATGTAATGTTTGTGTGTGATGTTGGTGTATGAATGTATGACTCTCCCTTCCCTTGTGTGTGTCTAACAAGACTTAACCCAATGTTGTGATTGTTTAACTAAGTTCAATGATGAACTTCTGACAAGTGCTAACGGGGGGAGTGAGGAGTCCGGTCTGTTCCGGCCACGCGTGTGAGTATGGGGGTCGTTGTCATAGCAGGTTCGATCCTCTCCGATGTTATGGTTGTTTTCCAATTTGGTTCCCAACCTTCCCTTTAGCTTAACCAAGGCTATTACTGACTCACGTGGGCCACAGGGGCATACTATTGTTATGTTTGTTTCGGTGTGCTTGGATCACTATATCCGAGACCTTGTGTTAAGTTAACCGTTCATTTAACGAGACGGTAACGAGTTATGTAACGAGCTTATCATGAGACTGGCAACATTCTCTAGGCTCACCAGTGTATTAGAAATGTTTGGGTTGGTTCCTAAGAGAACCACTCCCGTTATGTTATGTATTTTTGTTGTGATGCAATATCTATTGCGGTATTATGTTGTGCACGTGGAAACGTGCAAAGTGTTGTTAAGTGTGTATGTAGTGTTGTTGTAGGTGTATAATGTGGAGTGTGTGGATCATGGATATGATTCCCAGTTTGTGATAAGAGGCGTTTAAGGATAACCCGATTTAAGGGTAAGTGTCCTCTATTAAGGAAGTAGCTCCATTAGATGAGGAACACTCTAGGGATAATGAATACCAAGAGTGACTTATTAAGTAAGGATATATTATCCGTTTGTTGAGCCCATTGAGGCGAAATGTTATGTGATGTGTGTTTACTGTTACATGCATGATTTAAATAATCAACCGCATGTTAAGACGACAATTAGTTGTGCGTGGCCCGGTAGCATGTGGGCTGCGGGATTACCATACCAGCAAAGGTGCTGAGCCCCTTGGGGGCCACCCTTTCTCTTCTTTTCCTATTTCAGGTACAAAGTGCTGGAAGCCGTTCGAGAGTAGGACGGGTAGTCATCGTACATGGGTAATCATTTAAGTGTATGTATACAGTAGGTGTAGTAAGACCGAAATTGTTGTCGGCATCAGTTTATAAATACTCGGTATAGTTGGAAGGAGTGCGTTGTGTTGTTGTTAATGGAAAGGGATAGTAATGTGTAGTCGCTCGGGAATTTAGCCCATCAGACCGGTACAACGTATGTGTATTAGCCTTGTTAGCCACGTGGGTGGTTATCGGCGTGTAACACCAGCGAGTTGAGTTAATTGATGAGTTGTGTATTCCGCTGCAGATTGTTGTTATGTATTTGTTGTTGGATGGGGTGTTACAAAAAGTGGTATCAGAGCGAAGTATCGCTCTGATGACTAAATTACCGAGCTTAGGAAGTACCGAGTTAGGATTTAAGTACTTTGGGTTAAGGGTTGAGTGATAGCGTGAGAGATACGCTAGTTAGGAACTACCAGTGACTACTGGAACCTACAATATCCATCCCACCCTCCATAATCCCTGTTTGATAACTTGGGAAAGAACGCCAGAGAGATGGAAGTCCACTCTTACTCGGAAATACCCGATCTGGCAGTTACGACATACCTCTAAAGGTACGGTGAACCTGAACCTGTCATACGGTAGATCCCGAAAACTGGGAATCCCGGAGACGGTCTCCATCTGAACAATGCTAACCGCATTTCATAACAAAGAATGAAGAATTTCATGCATGAGAGAATAGAATTTCCAGCAACCTGGGTCGACATGCCGAGCAGTCGAGAATAACCAGCTTGCAACGCACTAATCGTGCAACAGGCAAGAAGTGGATTGATGAAACCCGAGACAAGTGTCTACGGAACCACAGTTGATAAATAATACACCAACGGTATACCAACCGACAAGGGAACTACAACGTAGTGCCCAAACAAGAGACAAGTCTTAGTAACCACGACAATGCGTGGAACGGGCTACGAAGAGGAAACAATACAAAAGAAAAGGGAGTCTCCCAGAATGGGAAACACCCTAGTTGATGATTATCATATGAATGCAGTGAGGAGTTACCTAGAGGAGTTATTATCAAGACTGTAAGATCAAGTGAGGGCCAACAAGGCCACTGATGACAGTGCGGGTAGAAACAATACCATAACCGGTGTGTGTTAAACCGATAGCCAGTTAGCATGGCACACTTGCCATAGCAAGTGCTGCTATAACAGGGCTGTTCGGGAAATTTATAACCATTATAAAGTACTTGGTAAAGTACCATAAAGTTAAATGTGATCGTCATAACAGTGGAAGGGCCTGTTAGCCTAACCCCTGTAATTGTAAGTACACCAGTCAGCAAGAAGCTAGACTTGGTTAAGGTAAGAAGATGTTGTGAAACCATGAAAATTTTCTTTCAAACCCAGATTTATCCAAACTCTTTCTTTTCAAAACCAGATAGTCAACACTTCTTTCTAACCTTCTTTTAAAACCAAACCAGTAAAAACCCAAGGGCAGTTGATAAAGATACAACAGCGGATAAACTTTCCCTCGATTAAGTTCGGGAAGCAAGGAATGAATATTGTCACGGGACAATATAAGGGAGTTGACAACAGAATGCTTCACCTAGGCGTGTGACGGACACTACGAGTGTACCAACCGAATTGTGGGACGACCGCACTCCGATAGGAGCTTGTGGGCCTGACAGACCTACTTATGGGTTAGTTGGGTAAGTAGCAATGTATCAGTATGGTACCCCACATATGTATACGAGTGGAGTCCGAACCACGGGAAGTAGTCGACTCCGCCTACGGCCAGCAGTATAAATCAAACAAGAGCTAAAGATTACAAAGAATGGTTGAAGTTAAGGAACTCAGTTAAGTTAACGAGACTAAAGGAATTAGTGAATTCCCTTCAACGAAATGTTTAAGAGTCAGGAGGTGCAAAGTGCACTAACTACAATGTAAAGACATCGTATATGTCTTAAGGATCCTCAGGGATAAACATGATAGCTGGAACGGAGACCCAGCCTGTGCATGGCAAGGCAGATGCCTAATGTGGACTCATTAATGTGCAATGAACGGGATGAAACTCCCAGAATGAGTACCTACACTACCAGGAAATGTTGATCTTCACAGAAGAAGATAATAAGCCAGTTAAGAACGCAAAAGGCGTGGCTGATTAAATGTACCAATAAGTGTGAACTACATGTAAGGGCATAACTTAGCAACACCCAGGAGCGATCCTTGAAGAGTGTTTGCATCAACGATAATTGAACAAGATAACGTGATAGAAACACGAGGGTTGAAACTAACACCCAGTTTAGACATAAGTTGTTAGGGGACGGACTGACAATCTTAAGGGGCATCCCATGAAAGGAAACGGAATGCAACGACCTTGTCATGGAGCTCAATATAATATCCAAACCATATAATGTTGTACAGAGAAGTACATATGTGTGGACAGCCTACAATGAGCCCAGCTCAAGGCAAACAAGGCTCATAAGCCATAAGCAAGATATGTTATATAAATTCAATTGATTGTAGAAGTTTATGTTGTATAAATGAATAGAGTGGTAAACGAACCACTGCATTAAGAGTGGGGATACCTCTCGATATTGTGAGACCGCAGGAGCGGTAGTTATGTAAATCAAGTTCAAGAAATATGTTAAGGATGGACAACGTTATTATTGAAAGAGAGCAGTTAGCTTAGTAGTACGTGTGTATAAAGTGAAGCACCTGGCTGAATAATGCCGGCTTGTGACTCGAATGATCGATGCTCAAGGAGCATTTAGTAGTCATCCAAAGGAGGGATGAACCATAATGTGAATAATGTAAGTTTATGTGTGGAAGTTGAGGTGACAGTAGATACGATATAAGCTGATGTTATACAGGGAGTAAGAGCACGGTGCGCAACAAGCGACCGTTGTATAAATGTTGTTAAACGATAATGTAACAGATAAGACCAGTTATGAGTTAAACTCAGTGGAGATGCAAGATAAGTGATGTTAAACAAACTGAGCAATAAGCCAGTGGTAGGTACTGTGTGATGAGGAACTCAGTGTGAATTCCATAGCGAATCGCATAAGGGATTTATTGTCAAGAGTTTACGCCTCTGCACTCTATATGACTGAGTGTTTTGGTATTGCACTTGCGCAGTAATGAACGAGTGAGATAGCCAGGAATTGGAAACATGTTAATTGTGAAGCAATAATGTTATAATGGCCGATGCATAGGAAATGCAAGACCACACCAATAAAAGAGTACTTGTACAAAACCAAATGTGGAGACATGATTAACAATAAGTGACTACAGTAGCACTAACTGCCAAATACCGGTATGGAATATACCCCAAATGTTGTAAATAGCTGAGAGAGCACTACACACTAAGTAGTAGCTCAATCTCAACCGACAGTAAGTCGGTAGAAGCAAGTCAATCATTGTGAATTACATAGTAGTTTACGCTGTAAGCTATTGGAGAAGTGAATGGAAAATTGTGAAACTCACCGAATCCGCTCAGGGTAAAAGATACCGTGCGTCGGTTGAGAAACCATTGTTACCAAGATGAAGGTGACAATTGGGGATGTACAATACAGTAAGAATAACAAATAGAGCAATTAAGCTCTACAGTTACTAGAGTTTCACAGCAGAAACTAGTGAGCCAGTGATTCAAGTGTTAGCACTTAAGTACTATTAACGCCTAGAAGCCTAACAGGCCAGAATCGAAACCAACTAAGAGTTTAAACAAACTCCAATGAGAATTCTTGGTTTAGGAACTAAACCGCCAATATGGTTAAGATCCTCTAATCATAATCCATTGTGTAATAGGCCGCGTGGAAGTTAAAATACTTCACGACGGCAGAACATTATAAGCCAATGTTTAGTGATTGATTACGGGGGCGTAATCCTTTTAAGGGGGTAGAGCGCAAAACCACTTAGTGTATATTACCGTACAAGTGTACGTAGTGTATGTGACTTATATTGTGCATAGCACAAAATTATATTATGGTTTTTTGATGGTGGTGTGTGTTACGTAAACATACACATTCATTCATGGTTTAATGGTGGTAATTGCGCCAGAAGATGCGAATACCATTGTGATAATTGTGTATGTGTTAACAATTGTGTATGATAGTACAAGTGTGGGAGTAGAGAAACTCCCGGGGAACAAAACCCCGACAGTGTATAAATGTGAAACGGTGTGTGTATTTTGATAAAATATATGTGTATATATATATTAGTGATTCATAAAGGGTATGAGACCATATAAACCTAATGAGAATAAGATTCCATAGGCAACAGATTAAAGTGTATGGGAATAACTGATGACGAGTTCTATCCTTGAGATGTATGATCATGATTAGAATGATTTAAAAGATAGAAAATTGGAAATGAGTGATTTACTTGATGCTTGAAAATGAAGTGGGAGGTGGAACTTGATTTGCATGCGATCAAGGGAAGCCGAACACAAATTGGGGTGGAAGGATAGTTCAACACTGATGCTGATCACATCAGGGTTGGATGACTCTTGAAACTCCCTATAAGTGGTCACAAATAACCACGCTAAGAAAAGAAGCAAAGAGCTTAAGTTGGACTTGGAGTTGTGTGTGTTTTCAAAAGGATTTTCAATTGGTATTTATAAAACGTTGATGGATACTTTACGTAATTAAAGTCTTCTTACTTAACCTCACAAGGAAATTTTAAACTTAAGTGATTGTTTTAATCTCCCAAAGGCACGGGGACGGAAGGTGTCCATCGCGACCGGGTTCTGCGGGATCACAGTGTGTATGTAAAGATATTTTTGATTGTTATACATGCTATGACATGTTGTGTGGTATGCGTAATAAATGTTATTTTGACTTTGATCTCCTAAAAGTGTATGCTATTGAGACCTAAGTGTCTGAAGACTGTTATGTTATGGGGACCTATGTGTCCAAATGTTGTGATGTTACCCGAGACCAGTGAGTCCAAGGGGTTGTTATGTATGTGTAAGTGTTGTTAAGATACCCGGACCATAGACTCTGAGGTTATCATGTGGATATGTTATGTTATGTGTGGATGTGAATGTGTTGCCCGGACCATTAAGTCCGAGGTTGTGATGTAAAGTGTGTTTGGTTATGGAAGTTTATTTCCAAGTGATTCCTGTGTTCTAATCTAATGATGTGTGGGAAATGTGAACTTCGAGGACGAAGTTCTTTTAAGGGGGGTAGATTGAAATACCCCAAACCTTGATATGTGGTTTAAATAGCAAACTATGTTATATAAAGGCTAAAAAGTGCCTTAGAAACATCAGTGGACAATTTAAAACATAGTAAAGTGCAATAAAGCACTAAGACACAGTTTGAGCAAAAACATGCTCTAAGCTATGAGTGAACTTGGTTAGGACCCAAAGAGCCTACCAAGACTAAATAATATTCAATTATGATTTAATAAGGCTAAATAAGTCCTTAGGAAGCTTTGGAAGACAATGAAACCAAACAAAACACAAATAAATACCTTAAAGTCAATATGAGCAAAAATGTGCTCTAAGCTTGGGATAAATGTGTATAAGACCTAATGGTCATACCTATACTTTATAAATATGTTAATGAACATATTAAATCAATTACTAAAGAAAACCAAGCTTGAAAACAAGTTAAAACACAAAATGTGCTTTAAGGAGTCTTAAAGCACGTTTTTGAAAAATTGTCTTGTAAATGAGTTTTGAGTGGCTAAATGTCCATCATTACTCTTAAATATACATGTGTACTATATAGTATCACATTTGGAAGTCTATATCAATGGGAAATCAAAAATTTCACTTCTATGTGCCTTGTTTTGTGAATAGTGATTTTTATAAGCTAGTTTGTAACATATAAGGTTACAAGTAATTAAATGGACCAACAAAGACTATAATACCCTTATGTAATAAAGGGGGCCGGTTTTTAAGGTGTGGTGACTCACCACTCACTTGTTAACTTGTTAAAGAAATAAAGATGACTAATGTAGTTACTATTTGCTTTTTAAGTACAAATATCTTCTAAAAAGCAAACTTATCTCATTTCTCTCATTCCTTTCTTCATTTCACACGGCTCCACCCTCTTCAACCTCTCTTCTTGCTGTTCTCTCACGTTCATACAGCACCACCACCATGGAAGTCCACCTTTGAACTCTTGTAAAACCTAGCTCACTTAACCAAATCAAAAACAAACACCACCATTCTCTTCCTCTCATCAAGCTCTTCATTCCTATCTTCTCAAAATTTCAAGATCACCATTTCGGTGCCATGGAGTTCCACCATTGATGGAGCTTGAGCTTGTCTTTCCACATATTATTGATCTCCTTTGCTCCTAGGTAAGGAATCTCAAAGAAAAATCAAGTTTCCTCCATGTTTTGTGTGTGACCGAAAATATTCATTGATGGAGCTCCTTGTGTTGCTTTGTTCTAGCTCCATTTGAATCTTTCAAGGACTAGGTGGAGTCCTCTCTTCATAGATATTCAAACACCCTTCAAAGATTAAGGTAAAACAACTACATTAATGTTTTGAAATAATGTAAACCTAGGGTTTACAATGAGATGAAGCTTAAAGCTTGAATACTCATTATGTTGTTTGTATAATGTTTAGTAGTTGGCAAGGAACCAAATGCCTTACCAGTTTTGTAAGGAAACAAGAAAGAAATTTGGGAGGAAAAGAGGTAAATATGCTATCTTAATGTGGTTTAATGCCTTAGGAGAAATAAGCTTATAATGCTTGTTAAAACTACCTAAAGAGCAAATGGTGAATGACCTAGTAAAGTGTTCTCAAGGAGACTAGTAAAAGAACATATGTATTGGTGTATGTATTTGCAGGTCAAAGGCATTATCTATGTGGGAAATTCAGTGTTTAAGGTTATGCAATTTAAGGGCCTAAGAGCCATGTTATTTAAGGGCCTAAGTGCCAAGCAATTTAAGTTATGCACTATATTGTGATGTAGTGCTTATTGTGTGAAGTTTGTGTGTAAAAATGTTCTTGATGGATTTTAGGTGTTCTTGAATGAAACAAGGTAAAAACCTAAGTGTTTGGATGTGAGTAAATACAAGAGAAGCTATGGCCAAATTTGGGAAATGTGTGAGAAGTTCTAAGTGTTTTAAGAAAGTTTTGGTGAACTAGGAAGTATTAAAGGTGAACAAATGTTTCACTAAGGAAGAAAACGTGCATTAAGGCGTTACAAGGATTTAGGTGCTATCTTGGAAGTTCTAGGAATTTAATGAGTGTTTTAGGATGAAATAAAGTCTTGGAGAAGTTTGTTTAAAGTTGGGTAAAGTTGATGTATAAGGAGGAAATGAGGTTTAGGTAAGGTTTTGAGAAAGGAATCCAAGAAGTTGTGAAAAGAGGATTTGGCTAGTAAGAGGAGATGCTTGGGAGATGATGTTATGAAGGTGAAGAAGCATTTTAGTGTAGTGGTCATTATAGGTGAAATACCACCTAGAAATCTTAAGGAGAAAACATTCCAAGTGCTAGGAACTTTGTAAGAAGTTTGTGAATGATAAAATGGTTTTGGTGAGTGATTTAAAGAGTTTAGCACATGGATAAGGGTGTGTTTGAAGTGCCCAAATGAGGTTAGGGTATACTAGGATATGTGGGGTGAAGTTTGGAGTTGAATGTAAAAAGGAAAACAAAGATCTGGGGCAGACCGGACTTGCGACCGGACTTGCAAGTTCGGTCGGGCCCAGTTTACCCTGTGGGAATTAGTTTCTGGAATGGACCGGACATAGGACCGGACTTACAAGTCCGGTCGGAGTAGAAAAATTTTGACGGAAATGTGTTCTGGAATCGACCGGACTTGGGTAAGTCCGGTCGGCAAGTCCGGTCGGACCAAAAATGTTGTTAAAGGTTATGAAATGATATGTAATGATGGCGATTGATAGGTAATGATGTTATAAGGTTGTTAAGGACATGTTAGGTGAGTTTTAATGACAATTAAGTGGGTGGAAAGTTGTAATAAAATGTGAAAGTAAAACAAGTTAAAAAAAGTGAAGTTATGTAACTAAGTTAACGGGGAAAAATTATAAGCATTATACATTAAATAATCAAGCAACCCCGATGTTAATAAAAACACATGTAATGTTAACAGTTGTTCGAGAATTGCTCGAGGAACATAAGTGGACATGATAAGTGGACTCCGGTGACAGGTATGGTTTTCTTGCAACCTGTGTCCTACCGGATTACACCGGCTTGTATGCCAATGTGTTTTTCTGTATGTTTGCCACGTTATGAGATAAATCATGAAACGAGTTTACAGTCGTTATTGTTATTGTATGTTTACGTGCCGATACCGGTAACCTCGAATGCGCTTGAAGGGCTAGTTGACCACTATTAGGTAAACGTAGGAGAACGGTATCCGGTGATAACGTTTCCGACCTAAGGAACGTTCTAACCACGGCTATGCGTGAGTTAGTTATGTAATGTTTGTGTGTGATGTTGGTGTATGAATGTATGACTCTCCCTTCCCTTGTGTGTGTCTAACAAGACTTAACCCAATGTTGTGATTGTTTAACTAAGTTCAATGATGAACTTCTGACAAGTGCTAACGGGGGGAGTGAGGAGTCCGGTCTGTTCCGGCCACGCGTGTGAGTATGGGGGTCGTTGTCATAGCAGGTTCGATCCTCTCCGTATGTTATGGTTGTTTTCCAATTTGGTTCCCAACCTTCCCTTTAGCTTAACCAAGGCTATTACTGACTCACGTCGGGCCACAGGGGCATACTATTGTTATGTTTGTTTCGGTGTGCTTGGATCACTATATCCGAGACACCTTGTGTTAAGTTAACCGTTCATTTAACGAGACGGTAACGAGTTATGTAACGAGCTTATCATGAGACTGGCAACATTCTCTAGGCTCACCAGTGTATTAGCAATGTTTGGGTTGGTTCCTAAGAGAACCACTCCCGTTATGTTATGTATTTTTGTTGTGATGCAATATCTATTGCGGTATTATGTTGTGCACGTGGAAACGTGCAAAGTGTTGTTAAGTGTTGTATGTAGTGTATGTTGTAGGTTGTATAATGTGGAGTGTGTGGATCATGGATATGATTCCCAGTTTGTGATAAGAGGCGTTTAAGGATAACCCGATTTAAGGGTAAGTGTCGTCTATTAAGGAAGTAGCTCCATTAGAGGAGGAACACTCTAGGGATAATGAATACCAAGAGTGACTTATTAAGTAAGGATATATTATCCGTTTGTTGAGCCCATTGAGGCGAAATGTTATGTGATGTGTGTTTACTGTTACATGCATGATTTAAATATAATCAACCGCATGTTAAGACGACAATTAGTTGTGCGTGGCCCGGTAGCATGTGGGCTGCGGGATTACCATACCAGCAAAGGTGCTGAGCCCCTTGGGGGCCACCCTTTCTCTTCTTTTCCTATTTCAGGTACGAAGTGCTGGAAGCCGTTCGAGAGTAGGACGGGTAGTCATCGTACATGGGTAATCATTTAAGTGTATGTATACAGTAGGTGTAGTAAGACCGAAATTGTTGTCGGCATCAGTTTATAAATACTTGGTATAGTTGGAAGGAGTGCGTTGTGTTGTTGTTAATGGAAAGGGATAGTAATGTGTAGTCGCTCGGGAATTTAGCCCATCAGACCGGTACAACGTATGTGTATTAGCCTTGTTAGCCACGTGGGTGGTTATCGGCGTGTAACACCAGCGAGTTGAGTTAATTGATGAGTTGTGTATTCCGCTGCAGATTGTTGTTATGTATTTGTTGTTGGATGGGGTGTTACAGGTGATTCCCCCCAATATCCCAGGGAAAGGTATTCCCTTTCCTCCCTCTTACCCCTATCATCATCTTTAGCATAAACAAATATTTATATATAATATAAATTTATATAAATACTAATATATGATACATAATTTTATGATATTAATATACAATATTTTATCTAATAGAAATACAAATATTTATTTACTTTATATAAATATAATATACATATACATATCAAATATGAATATGAATATAATATATTTATATAAATGTTAATATATAACATTTAAAAATTTTAAAAATAATAATATACTATATAAAATGGTAGTATATTATTTATATTTGAAAAAAAGAACAAATAATATATATATAATTTAATTACAATAAAATTCTGAAATAATAAATATATTATTTAAATAAATATTAAATATATAATCATTTATACACATTAGTTATAATTTAAACTAAATATGAACAATATTATATATAATATATATTAATATTAATAAATATATTTATACTTTAAATGATATAAAAAAATGTTATATATATATTATAAATTTAAATAAATAGTATATAAAAATATTTATATATATTATTTACAATTTTATTAAATATTATATTTAATAATCTAAATACTATAAAACTAAAAAATAATAATAATATATAGTCTATAGTATATTAATTTATATAAATATTATTTATATTGTTTACAGTTTAAATAAATATATATAATATATATTAATAAATATTTTTTTAACTTAAATACTATAAAATTTAAAAATATATATATAGATAAATTTTAAAAAATATTATACATAAATAAACTATATAAATATTAATATATGTCATTTATAATTTAAAAACTATTTATATGCTATGTAATTTATAAATATTCGTATATGTTGCATACAAATTAGATAAATATTAATATATATTATTTATAGTGTAAATATGTATTAACACTTCTCTGTTTGGAACCAAACAACAAAGACACTCATTGAGAATTCTATTCTGTTTCCATGTAGAATCAAACAGACTTCTTGATTCGGGGGAATCCCTTTCCTTTCCTTTCCATTCCCTTTCCTGATTCCATTCCGTTTCCTCGCCTTGAAGCGAACACACCCTAATTTGATTGCTATTCCCTTACTCCGTTGGTTTTCCCTCCGGCTTTCTTTAAATCCCAGTCATCCATGCCTTCCAATGCATCATCTCTCTCAATAGGCTCTCCTGCCAATATCTTTTTCTCCTCTCACAACTAGACAAAAATTCTCTTTTCTGTGCTTGCTTCTCTCCAACCAGACCGAAGTGACAAATATAGGTAATATTTCTTGCTTCCTCTCTCATCTACTCTTGTTTACTGACACAAAAAGAAGGATAATATATATATATACATATAGCATGTTGCCGACTCTACTCAAATACTTTATTTTCTCTGTTTTAATTGATGCTCATCTCTCTCCCTACTCTGTTCGTACCCAAAAAGAAAAAAATTAACAGCTCTCCTCTCATACCCGATTTTCTCTACATCTGCAACAAAAAAAAATATATACTCAAACCTTCTCCTTCCCATTATGACCTGAAACAAAAAAAAAGGAGAAAAGGTAAGACCTCTCCCCACACCCACGTACAACTCGGAACAGGAAAAGAAGAAAAAAAACTACTACTCACGTACAACACTCCACCCTCAACCCCTGATGACATCAGTTAATATGTCACTATTATTATTTTGCTTTCTCTCATCTCTTTTTATTCTATATAGCACAATATTAATTTTAATGCTAGTTTTAACCAGTGTTCAATTTGTAGCGGACTTATAATATGTTAATATTACATACTTTTAAATATATAATTTATAATTATGATTTAGGGTAATTAATTTATAATTAAATTTAAAGTATTCGGGTATCTAATAATACTCGTTTGTTATTTTTAGCTCTGAGTATGTTAGCGAGGAGTAGTGCTTTATTCACCGGTTGATTGCGGTGTGAGTTTCACCTGAATTTCAGGTAAGTTAATGCGCTCACTAGAATTTAATATCTTTGTAAAAATAACATTTTACAGTGGATGTGAAATTTGTGTGTATCATTATGGTTTGAAACTGAATGATTGTTGAACTAACATATTGAGCATATTATGGTTGGATCGATGGTTATATGATTAATTGATTATAAAAATGAGTAGTCCGAATTATTGTGGAAATGTTAGTGAGATGTTATGTGAAAATGAAATTATTTAATCACCATGATTTATTGCACAATTTATTAGTGGTTGTGTGGATTATGATGAGATTAAGTGATGAATGATAATATCTGTCAAATAATTTGAAAAGGAGGAAACGATGGTACATGTAGACCGTATTAGGACACATGAATGAGATGATCAATACGGGACACACTAGGACGCATAAGTTTGAGATACTGTGGGCCGCATTAGGACACAGTTAACCCTATCTCTATTCCTTAGTTTTTTGTACTATTGGGGGTGTGCACACTTAAGGATTTAGTGGCGAGTTGGATTCCCGGCTGCGTGTTGGGGTCAGGGTTACAACTGCTTGTTGTACCCAAAAATAAGAAAAGTTGGATTCCCGGCTGTGTGTTGGGTCAGGTTACAGCTGCGTTTTGTACCCAAAAGTTTAGAAATGTTGTTTTGTCCTGACTGTGTGTTAGGACAAGGAAGATAATTAAAATAGTCTGACTAATATATTTTTGGGTTATTAAGAACCAAACATGAAGTATTATGTAATGATTACTTTATTGATGTGTGATAATATTGTGAAATAATTTGTATATTGTTGTGTGAATATATTGTAAAAAAATGATTTATAAAGAGAAAATGTTATAACCCAAAGTTTCGTTGCAGTTTTATTTCGTTTCATGTTATGTTAAGTTGGGTCATTCTGAATTTAGGACATGGACATCCTTCTGATTAAAGATGAGGCCGAAGGAGTCTTTTCCCTTCCTTATTTTATTTCTGGTGAGGTTAATTCCTTAATCACTTTATTTCCTTTTCCTCTTAATTATTTCACCTATCTTCTGATTGCGTTCACACGATCTCAGACACGCTCCTCACCTCGCTCAGTTTGAAACCCTTAAACTGTTCCTCCCTTCTCTGTTCTCTCTTATCTCTCTCTCAAAATCTCGTTCTGTTCAACCCCTTCAAGTGTGGCTGATTGTGGCGCTTCTGCGAGTTCAGGTGTGAAATCTGTTCTGCTGCGAGGCTCGGTTTGGATTAAGGTATTCAACGCTGTTCGTCCTCTTTCGATTCTGAATTGGGAATGTTTCTTCTTGTTTTAATTCTTCCTCTACAACCTGATTAGGAATCCAATTGTGTTCCGTTCTTCCGTCGGTTCTTCTGCTGTTGGATTTCTCTGCGTACCGTGGTCAGAATTCAGGTGAGAATGGCATTTCAGTTTCGAACTGCAGTTTCAGTTTCAGGGTTAGGTTTGCGTTTCTGAATTGGCTTTGTTCTGTGTGTGTGGGAATTCAGAATTCTGGAATTGCTTTCGGTTTATCTTGCTGTGACGTGGCCGATTGCTCTGTTTCGGATTCGGGATTCTCTGCTGTTCAGATCGTGTTTCGTCTCTGCTGTAATTGAGGTAGGTGGCTGATGGATTCGATTAGTGTGTTCGGCCTTGGGGAGTTTCGTTCCGGTTCTGAATTCGGATTGCGTTCTGTCTTTGATTGTGATTGTGAACTGTCTGTTTAACGTCGTTTTAATGCCTACAAACCCCCAAGGTTGTTTTCTGAAAACTTATAATGTTTTGACATTGTTTTGATGCCTCTGTCTGTGTGAGGATCGCTTCTCTCTTCTGAGTTTTTCGGCATGTCCGAACTTCGGTACGACCTTGGAAGTTCAGACATGCCCTTCTGCGCTTTAATTCTCTGAAGTTTTCGCTGTGTCCGAACTTCCATCCGAGCTTTGAAGTTCAGACACAGCCTTCTGTATTCTCTGATTTTTGCCTCGACTTGTGTCCGAACATGGATGTCCGGACACAAGTTCGGACTTTGCGTGTGTCTGATTTCCGAAGAACGTCCGAACATCTGTCCGACCTTTGATGTTCGGACACCTCTGTCTCTACTACTGTTTTAATGTTCGACCTGTGTCCGAACTTCGTAGTTCGGACACATGTTCGGACATCTGTCTGTTTTCGACTTCTGAGTCTCGACTTGTGTCCGAACATTGATGTCCGGACACAAGTTCGGACATGGTACTGTTTTGACCATAACTTGCTCGTTTGAGCTCTGTTTTGACTTCCGTTTGCGGGGTTGGATTCCCCTTCTGATTTCCAAGCCATCTATGTGCTTTCTGGTGCCTTTGGTGCACATATGCTTATCTGTACTTAAGCTTCTGTTTTGGGACCTAGTTATCTCTGTGTCTGAGCCTTTGGATGGCTGGTTTCGCTGTCTCGTAGCGCGCTATGTAGGATCCTTCTGTTCACGGGTGATGTTCCCCGTTCTGTTCACGGGTGTTTTCACCTGTTCTGTTTACGAGTGAGGTTTCCTCGTTCTGTTCACAAGCTTGTTGCTTGTTCTGTCTGTATACTGTGATCAACTAGTGTCCCGCTCTGTTTTCTGCTTCTGTCTGCTTCTGACTCTGTTTAGTCCTCTATTGTATGGACTTCTGTTCTGTCTTCTGACATGCTTATGGATTCCTTGCGACTCCTTCTGTTTTGACATTATTCTATAAAATGTTTTGAGCATGCTGGTTGATGAAGTTTGTCATCTACTGGGCATAGTTGTGTGCTCATTCCCCTACTTTATCTAACATTGCAGATTGATCAGCGAGGGTCACTTTGCAGCTCTGGAGTTTAGTCTGTTTTGTTGTTTAGATTCTTTTGGAGACTTTGTATTTGAATTTGAGCCTTTGGGGCCTCTTCAGTTAGCTCTTGCTTTTGATATTCGTTTTGGTGGGTTCTGTTATTACTTTGGGATGTTACGACATCATTTTGGTTTATACTTTATTCAAGTATTCATTTGGGTCTTATTTGATTATCTGTTTAAGTCTGTTTATTAGAGCCTTGCGTTATTATGTAATAATACGCGGCGTGTAATACCCCTAACTCCTAGGCCAGTGTTTGGGGGTGTTACATTTAGTGGTATCAGAGCTCTAGGTTCTAATCTACTGGGATTTTAAGTTAGCCAGTTAGTCAGAAATGTCAGTGTTAGTGTCTGAGTCTAACTGCCTGCTGTTGGCCTTTGAGAATGCCACCAAGAAGAGCAACGAACCCTCCAGGAAATGTTGCTGATGCTGTTCAGCAGTTCATGACGCAGCTCATGCAGACCATGGCTGCAGGGGGTGGTCCAGCTGGAGGAGGACCAGCTGGCGGAGTAGGCCCAGCTGGGGCGGATGCTGGAGGGAGAAATGTGAAGGCGCTTCAGGAATTCATGAAGTTGAAGCCGCCATCGTTCGATGGGGCAGGAGACCCCCAGGAGGCCAGTCATTGGTTGACTGAGGTCGAGGATTTGCTGCGTGTGATGGGCTCTGAGGAGGAGCAGAAGGTGGACTTCGCCACCTTTCTTTTCAAGGCCGAAGCCAAGGAGTGGTGGAGGTCAGTGATGGGCAGATTCCCACAGCCTTGGACGTGGGAGCAGTTCACTGGGGAGTTCAATAAGCAGTTCTACCCCGACGTCTATAAGGACCAGCGTATCTTGGAGTATAACCGACTACGCCAGGGTCGGGATATGAGTGTGGAGGAGTACGTTAGGAAGTTCATCAGCCTGTCGAAGTTTGCACCTGAGCCGGATGAGCATAGGAAGGCCAGGAAGTTTGAGAGTGGCCTGAGGCCTGATATCCGTTCTACTGTGACGCCTCTGCGTCACAAGACCTTCAGGGACGTAGCTGATGTCGCCCTGTTGGTAGAGGCTGACTTGAGAGGTCACCAGTCTGGAGGGAAGGACCAGAAGAGGAAGCAGAGGTCCGATGAGAGCGACAGGAGGGATCAGTCTGCTTCTTAGAAGAAGCAGTCTACTGGAGACCGAGCTGGAGACCGCTCTGGGGACCGTTCGCGAGATAGAGGTGGTTCGTCTTCATCAGCTCCTGCTCCGAAGTGCCAGGTCTGTGGCAAGTTTCACAGAGGTCAGGACTGCTACAGGAAGTCTGGAGCCTGCTTCAAGTGTGGGTCCATGGGGCATAGGATAGCTGACTGCCCTCAGGCCGAGAGGAGCAGGGGTAGCTCTGGAGGTAGAGCTGGTGAGTCTGCTTCAGGGTCCAGAGATCAAGACCGGGCTGAGCAGAAGAAGCCCCAGGGCCAGGCCAGAGTGTACGCGATGGCTGGAGAGAGAGACCGATCGACTGACAGAGTTGTCACAGGTATTCTCCAGCTGTCTTCTCGTTCTGTTTTCTGCTTGTTTGACTCTGGAGCCACCCACTCTTTTATTTCTGCTGAGTTAGTGGGTGAGCTCGGTTTGCCTGTTGTGCCTCTGGGTGTTGAGCTGTGTGTGCATAGTCAATTAGTTAGAGACTCTTCTATGCTTTTGAACTCTGTTTGTAAAGATAGTCCTGTGTTAGTCAGAGATAGGACTCTGTGTGCTAACCTCATCCCGATGGAGATGACTACTTTTGATGTGATTTTGGGCATGGATTAGCTTGTTGCGCACCATGCCCACATTGATTGTGCCGCTTCGAGAGTGACCTTTGAGGAGCCGGGTCAGCCCCGCCTAGTTGTAGCAGGGAATGGACTCCCGTGCTCGCCGCCAGTCATATCAGCCATGCAGGCGTTTCATTTCCTGAGGAAAGGATGCCAGGGATATCTGTGCTACATCCCTGAGGTTCGCAAGGATGCGAAGTTGGAGGACATTCCAGTAGTCAGAGATTTCCCAGATGTGTTCCAGGATGATGTACCTGGGCTTCCCCCTGTCAGAGAGGTGGAGTTCTCGATCGAGCTCGCACCTGAGACTCAGCCCATTTCTAAGGCCCCATACCGAATGGCGCCTGCTGAGCTCAAGGAGTTGAAGGTCCAGTTGCAGGAGCTGCTGGACAAGGGCTTCATCCGCCCGAGTGTGTCATCTTGGGGAGCGCCAGTGTTATTTGTTAAGAAGGACGGTAGCATGCGTTTGTGCATTGACTACAGGGAGCTCAACAAGGTTACCATTAAGAATAGGTATCCTCTCCCTCGCATAGATGACTTGTTCGACCAGTTAGCAGGAGCCAAAGTGTTTTCGAAGATTGATCTAAGGTCCGGTTATCATCAGTTGAGGATTAAGGTAGACGATGTGCCTAAGTCCGCCTTCAGGACTCGTTATGGACACTACGAGTTCCTAGTGATGCCATTCGGTCTGACGAATGCGCCTTCTGTATTTATGGACATGATGAACCGGGTGTTCAAACCCTTTCTGGACCAGTTCGTTGTAGTTTTCATTGATGACATCTTGGTGTATTCCAAGAGTGCTGAGGAGCACGAGGAGCATTTGAGGACTGTTCTCCAGACTCTGAGGGAGAAGGAGTTGTACGCGAAGCTGAAGAAGTGTGAGTTCTGGCTGGATCAGGTGGTGTTTTTAGGACATGTGGTCTCTAAGAATGGTATCTCTGTGGATCCGGAGAAGATTAGGGCTATTACTGAGTGGGCCAGGCCTACTAATGTTGGAGAGATACGTAGCTTCCTTGGACTAGCGGGCTACTATCGTAAGTTTGTGGAGGGCTTCTCCAAGCTAGTGATCCCTTTGACTCGTCTGCTGCAGAAAGATGTGAATTTTGTGTAATACTCCGTATTTTCGTTTTTCAGATTTCATGACATAACATTTCGGTTAATGTCATTAAGTAAAGTTATGTTATGTGGTGCTTGGTTTAGCTGATGGGACGTCGGAGTCATTGAATTAAAAGACGGGGGCAAGGAGGTCATTCCCCTCTCTTTTATTTTGGTAAGCTTCTTTAATTAATTGATTGGGCAGTTTTCTTATTTTCCAATCACGATCAGTTCTCATCGACGTTCTCTCGACAGTTTTGATAAGTGTCTAAATGAGCATGTTTTATGGGTGTATTTCATGTAGTATATCAGCACTTTTCTGCTCATTTCTCACTTATCGTATGTTTTTCCTCTGGTTTATGTTTTATTGAATATCTCACAAATTTATTGGTTTAAACATGAGGGAAAACCAAGCTAGGAGCAAAGTACACGAAGAGACGAACGCATAGGCACAGACGGCTCGAAAAACGGAGCCCAAACGAATAATCTAGAGCCAGTCGAAGTTGGAAGAAATAAGTCACGACAACAAATCACAACCGCCTCATATTGGGCGGTTCTACAGGCGGCCACCACAAATCACAACCGCCTCATATTGGGCGGTTCTACAGGCGGCCACCACAATCACAACCGCCTCATATAGGGCGGTTCCACAGGCGGTTCCTAGGCGGACAAGAGTCAAACCGCCTTGTATTAGGCGGTTCCACAGGCGGACAAGAGTAAATCGCGCCCGAAACAGTTTTCTTCTTCGCGCGCCTTCTGCAACTTACCTTCGCCGACTTCTGCAACTCGTCCACTGTCTCGACGCCTACCTTAACTCACACCTGTCAGCTGTCTGTCCCCTGCATTAAATGAATCAATCAGTCTGCAATCAGTGCTCAATCAATGCTCTTCTTCATCTGCAATCAGATTTGTACGGATCAATCTTCTTCCAATCCTCTATATAAACTCACTCCAACAGCACCATAAACACACACCACGTACGTGCAGAGGCTGAAGAATTCACACAAACACCAAACTCCATTCTCTTCCATTAAATTCCTGCCGTAACTCCACAATTCTCCATCTTTTATTTATTTCACCACTTCACCTCATTTACTCACGTACGTACTCACGCAGTAACTAAAGAAATAGAAGAGCAGCAGCAGTGAGAGCGAGAGCAGACCAGTTCCTCCTCTGAAATAATGTCAAAATCTGTCTGTGCTACCTTCTTATCTACGGTTATGTCTGAGTAAATTTCTTTTGTATCCTAGGATGGGGGTTTGATTTCTAATATTACGTAAATTAATATTTATCACCTGTCTCTCTTATTTTAACTTGTTTTAATTCCTTTCAACTAATATTGCTAAATGTTTTGCGCGACAAACGACTGCATTTATTTGGTAACTATCAACATATGATTTTGAGATAGTCTAGGTACCACGAAGGAATTAATCTTAGTATTTACACTCCGGACTGAGCAGGAAAATATTAAGGCTTTTATTAAGAGTTCGTAACTGACAATTATTAACTCTAATAGGCAATAAATAATTGAGACAAGGTTATAAATATGTTTAAGTAATTTAGGAAATTCCCCCGCTATCCTAGGATACATTTTTCCATCCACATCAATTAATTCACCTTTTAACTGTTTTATTATTCTGTAAATTTAACAACAAATCAAGCTTGCCTCCGGCTAAACCCCTTTTACAGTTTTTAAGTAACTACCAAGACTAGGGTAAATTGAACAATCCCTGTGGATACGACACTTGTTTTACTACTACGACCGGGATTTTGTTTGCAGCCCGACGTTTAATTTGAGTTTTAATTTCTTTTCTTTTCTTTTCTTTTAATTACACCACTTTAACCACTCAGAAATAACACTCTGCAAATTGGCGCCGTTGCCGGGGAGATTGATTCCATCAATTTCCCTAGTTTCCGGTAGTTCACCTGTTTTATTATAATAATCTGTCAATATTATCTTATTAATAATCTAACCTTGGACATCGGACTAATAATCTAACCTTGGACATTGGACTTCTGACCTGACTTGGACATTTGACTTCGGACTCTGGACATCTAACTCCTAACATCTTAATATTATTGTCATTTCGTTCCATTGTCATTTCGTTCCATTGTCATTTCGTTCCATTGTCCTTTCTTTCCATTGTCTCTAACTACTAACTTTAAATTTCCTGTCATTTCGTTCCATTGTCATTTCGTTCCATTGTCCTTTCTTTCCATTGTCTCTAACTACTAACTTTAAATTTCCTGTCATTTCGTTCCATTGTCATTTCTTTCCATTGTTATTTCTTTCCATTGTCCTTAACATTTAATTTCCATTGTCCTTAACATTTCTTTCCATTGTCATTTCAATTTTCTGTCATTTCTTTCCATTGTCTCTAACTACTAACTTATAATTTCCAGTACACTAACTCCTAACGTTTATCAGCCTAACCAATATTTCTGTCTTTCTTATTTTATTTACTAACTAATTTTGCAGTTTCTGACAAACCACAAGTTATCTTCTGTGCATGCCAAATACTCGAACCCGAGGCTCTCCACCTATCAGTCCGAGCCCCGAACCCGAGCGTACTTTATTTCAAGCGCAGAGAAACCTGAGAAATCAAGCCATGGCCAATAACGAAGTTATAAATGAAATGGACCATGCAATTCAACCAGAACACCGTGCCCTATCTGATTACCACCAACCAAACACCGAAGGAAGAGCATCAGCCATAGTTCTCCCCGAACTAACACCAGAAGAAGCCGGACGTTGGGTTTTCAAAACCCACTACATCACCGCCGTCCGGGATTTAGGCAAGTTTAGTGGAGCGAACCCAGATGAAGCCCCAAATCATCTGAGTCTCTTCCTAGACTTTTGCAATTCCTTTGGTCAAACCGGCAATGTCAAAGAAAGAATTCGACTCCAACTTTTTCCTCACTCATTATCGGATTCAGCAAACCGGTGGTACCGAAGCCTTCCCTCCCGATCAATCACCACATGGCTACAAATGGCCCAAAAATTCCTTGCCAAATACTACCCAACCAGTAGAACGAGGCAATTGATCGGTGAGATCAACACTTTCTGTCAAGAGCCAGGAGAGACGTTGTACGACGCATGGGATAGATTCAAAGATATGCTAATGAAGTGTTCCCACCATGGTCTTGACGATCAATCCCTCTGCCTGTCATTCTTCAACGGTCTGGATGATGGGAACCGACTACTCGTCAATTCCTCTGCAGGAGGAAGTTTCATGATGAAATCTCCTAAAGAAGGAATGGACCTTCTCGAAACCATGACGAGCAATACGAGACAGTGGACGCGATCCAAAGGAAGAACGCCACGAGCAGCAGGCCTACTCCATGTTGAGCCTACAGATCATTTATCAGCTCAGATCTCGTCCCTTGCAAAGATGGTGGAAAAGCTAACAACGTCACAAAACGAAATCGTAAAGACAATAGCTTCCCCACCTACAAGTTCATCGTCAGTTCCACCAACAGAAGGATGTGTCATATGCGCTGGTCCTCACGAAACCCATCAGTGCGAGGGCAAAGGCCAGTACGAGGAAGTACAATTCATAGGAAACCGCCCCGGTAATTCCTACAACAATAACATCAACAACAACTATCCATGGAGAAATCACCCGAATTTCTCATGGAAAAATAATGATCAGAACCAAGGAGGGCAAAACAACAATTCCAATGCCTATCAGGGGAACCGACCCCAACCAAACTCTAATATGGGTTACAGAGCACTAGGTGCCCCTCCAGGTTTCCAACAACAACAACAACAACAACAACAACAACCATCTTCATCCTCTTCTGATCCAAACGCAGAACTCAAAGAGATGATGAAGGGATTTATGTCCATAACTCAGAACCAGCTTTCTGCGCAAGAAGCCTTCAACCAGAAAATCGAAGGAAAATTCAATCAACTTGCAGAACATCTTGCTCGAAGACCGCCAGGGGCTCTCCCCAGCCAAAATGAACCAAATCCAAGAGAGCAAGCCAAGTGCATCTATGTGAAGGAGCACGATGAAGAAAAGACGGAGGTGGCTAAAACAGTTACGATTCCAGAACTACACCCTTCCCTCCAAGAGTGGGTTGTAGCAATCGAAACTTCCAAAAGGAATGTAGCTGAACTTGAAAGCACCGCCAAAGCCTATAAAAATCGCATTCAATCTGAGAATACCTACCTTGAGCACTTGGTGGCTGGTTATGAAAACGAAAAGCTCGACTTTGAAGAAGAAGAAGAGGTTAAGGCGATAACCTTGAGAAGCGGTAAGAAAACCGACGAAATTCATATCCCGCCAAGGTTAGAAGAATCCAAAGAGGATAGTGAAGAAAAAGTTGAGGTTCCAACAGAAAAGACATCTCCAAGCGTCCTCACTATTCCATCAGCTTCAGAACCTTCTTCACAAGAACCGCCTATACCATTTCCTCGCCGACTCCAGAAGCAGAAATTGGATAATGAATATGGTAAGTTTCTAGCAATACTGAAGCAACTAAACGTCAACGTACAGTTTGTAGACCTCATTGCCAAAATGCCAAATTATGCCAAATTCCTCAAACACCTCATATCCAACAAAACTAAATTGGCCGAAGTCGGTACGGTACCTCTCAATGTAGCTTGCTCAGCTACTCTACAAAAACCACTACCATCAAAATGCAATGATCCGGGCAGCTTCACCATTCCAGTCACAATTGGTAGCACCTCATTTCCATACTCCCTATGCGATCTAGGTGCCTCCATTAATTTGATGCCCCTCTCCACAGCCGATGTGCATATTTGGGTAGCCCAGGGGAAAATCACCCTTCAAGCTTATAACGAAAAGCTGGAGTTTGCTTCAGGAAGATCTCCAGATAGCAAATCCAAAGATCTCAAGTTCGTAAGGGACGCTCAATCACCATCATCCCCACTTCTGTTTATTACCCTTCCAGACGGCATGTCTATTACAGAGATACCACCACCAATCCCGGACGAAGAGCGGGATAAGAAAAGAAAACATGCATCCCGGTGGACTCTCAAAAACACCATCGAGTCATGCTTTGGATCTACCCCTCATAACCACCCCCCAGGATCGATCTAATGACAAAGCGTCTAGCCAAAGACGTTAAAGAAGGGCAGCTTTCCGGGAGGCAACCCGGACGAACTTATCTTTTATATGCTTTTATGCTGTTTTAATTTTCAGGTTCCCTTTAAATTTTGTTTTTGCTAAACTCTTAACCCCGTTTGTAGTATGGTTGCTTCTAGTGTCTTTTGCAGGTGCAATTTCATGACTACACCGCAACCAAGCTACGCTACTTGAGGCTGAAGCTCAAGTGTGGGGGACCTCTTATAACGCAAGCAAAAAATAATATCAGGGGAGTACCAGTTTCTTTAACCTTGCTTTTATTTAAATAAAATATGCAGAGGAGAATTTATATGCTTAAATGAATATTCGTAAGCTTCGTGTTCTCTATATTTTATCTAATTACCGAAAAGGCCTTCTAAAACTTTCCCTTGTTTTTCTGGTGAACAATGAGGACATTGTTCAATTTAAGTGTGGGGGAGTGTGCCCTTTTCGGTGACATCTTATGCTAAAATGCTTAATCTCTCTGCTTATCTTGCGTTTGTCCATATTTAATATCGTGAACCCTTTATGTGTAGGTTGTTCTCTTTAAGAATAAATATTGTTATGAATTGTGGGATAAATGGTATTAATGTACAAAAATGTACAAAATTTTAAAATTTTGATTACTTTTGAGGAGCATTTTTATGCGGTGTGACCAAATGATCTGAAATGGATGGATTTTTATTGCTCAGGGGTTCTTTCTGTCTTCTTTCTTAGGGATTGCTAAGGGGTGCTTCTCTGTCAAAAAAAAAAGAAAAAGAAAAATATAATAAATAAGGGACTTGCGAGACACCATTGGTAACCAACAAGAGAGTTGAGTGTTCTTAAATACGAAGGCTTAATGCCTACTTATTATCTTCTCATCTCTTATGCAAAAGTGAAACAAATGCATAAATCTATTTTTCCTTTTGTTTTCTCCTCAATGCCCATTCTTGAGAGAAGTTGGCCATGGTAAAAGTTCTCAAAGTCACCCAAAACAAAAGAAGCATTGAAGTACTCCGGATCATACCCCGAAACTCTAATTTTTATTTTTGCCCTGAGTACACCTATGCCACCAGTAGGTGATGGATCACTCCTCTAAAAAGTTTAAGATCATGTACTATTGACTTTTTTATCCTACCCTTCATAATAATATTTGTTAGTATTGAGCATTCCCTACTTGTTTGGGTACATGGTTTTGCTTGAGGACAAGCAAAAGGTAAGTGTGGGGGTGTGATAAGTGTCTAAATGAGCATGTTTTATGGGTGTATTTCATGTAGTATATCAGCACTTTCTGCTCATTTCTCACTTATCGTATGTTTTTCCTCTGGTTTATGTTTTATTGAATATCTCACAAATTTATTGGTTTAAACATGAGGGAAAACCAAGCTAGGAGCAAAGTACACGAAGAGACGAACGCATAGGCGCAGACGGCTCGAAAAACGGAGCCCAAACGAATAATCTAGAGCCAGTCGAAGTTGGAAGAAATAAGTCACGACAACAAATCACAACCGCCTCATATTGGGCGATTCTACAGGCGGCCACCACAAATCACAACCGCCTCATATTGGGCGGTTCTACAGGCGGCCACCACAATCACAACCGCCTCATATAGGGCGGTTCCACAGGCGGTTCCTAGGCGGACAAGAGTCAAACCGCCTTGTATTAGGCGGTTCCACAGGCGGACAAGAGTAAATCGCGCCCGAAACAGTTTTCTTCTTCGCGCGCCTTCTGCAACTTACCTTCGCCGACTTCTGCAACTCGTCCACTGTCTCGACGCCTACCTTAACTCACGCCTGTCAGCTGTCTGTCCCCTGCATTAAATGAATCAATCAGTCTGCAATCAGTGCTCAATCAATGCTCTTCTTCATCTGCAATCAGATTTGTACGGATCAATCTTCTTCCAATCCTCTATATAAACTCACTCCAACAGCACCATAAACATACACCACGTACGTGCAGAGGCTGAAGAATTCACACAAACACCAAACTCCATTCTCTTCCATTAAATTCCTCCCGTAACTCCACAATTCTCCATCTTTTATTTATTTCACCACTTCACCTCATTTACTCACGTACGTACTCACGCAGTAACTAAAGAAATAGAAGAGCAGCAGTGAGAGCGAGAGCAGACCAGTTCCTCCTCTGAAATAATGTCAAAATCTGTCTGTGCTACCTTCTTATCTACGGTTATGTCTGAGTAAATTTCTTTTGTATCCTAGGATGGGGGTTTGATTTCTAATATTACGTAAATTAATATTTATCACCTGTCTCTCTTATTTTAACTTGTTTTAATTCCTTTCAACTAATATTGCTAAATGCTTTGCGCGACAAATGACTGCATTTATTTGGTAACTATCAACATATGATTTTGAGATAGTCTTGGTACCACGAAGGAATTAATCTTAGTATTTACACTCCGGACTGAGCAGGAAAATATTAAGGCTTTTTAAGAGTTCGTAACTGACAATTATTAACTCTAATAGGCAATAAATAATTGAGACAAGGTTATAAATATGTTTAAGTAATTTAGGAAATTCCCCCGCTATCCTAGGATACATTTTTCCATCCACATCAATTAATTCACCTTTTAACTGTTTTTATTATTTCTGTATTAATTTAACAACAAATCAAGCTTGCCTCCGGCTAAACCCCTTTTTACAGTTTTTAAGTAACTACCAAGACTAGGGTAAATTGAACAATCTCCCTGTGGATACGACACTTGTTTTACTACTACGACCGGGATTTTGTTTGCAGCCCGACGTTTAATTTGAGTTTTAATTTCTTTTCTTTTCTTTTCTTTTAATTACACCACTTTAACCACTCAGAAATAACACTCTGCAAGTTTCTTGAGCGCTTCTTCTCCCTCTACCTCTTGCTCATCCTCTTGGTGCTGGTTCTGGAATTTGTGTGTTGCTGCTGCGTTCTTCTCGGTTCTTCTACTGCTGCTGTTCGGGTTCGTTCTCTGCGAATTCAGGTTTGGTTTTCCTTCGGTTTGGTGGTGTTCGTTTCTGTTTTGAGAGGGTCAGTTTTTTGATTGTCGGTCTGCTCGGTTGTGAATTCAGCGTTAGTCTGGGCTCCCCTCTACTGCTGTTCGTCTGGTTGTGTGTGGGCATCGACTAGGCTGAATCTGCTCTGCGAATTCGAAGTAAGTGGGGGATGGAATCGGGGTTGTTTACTCACCCTCGGGGACTGTTTTATTCTAGTGTTTCTGATTTGCAATTGTGTTGGGATTGTGTGCTTTCTCATCGGTTTTGTGTTGTTGATCGATTGGCTAAACCCCCGAGGGTACTGATTTACAATTCTGTGGAATTTGCGTGAGTTTGTGATGATTTTTGGTGGTATTCTGCGCGTCTACCCTTTCTGGAATTCAACAGTTTGCTCTGTCCGAATGTCTGTCCGAACTTGTAAGTTCGGACAGGTCATCGGGCGCGTTTTGTTTTTGAAGGTTTTGAAGTGTCCGAACATCGGTCCGGACATGTAAGTTCGGACCTGACGCGAGGACGAATTTTCGTAAAAGTTTCGACGTGTGTCCGAACTTGCAAGGTCGGACGCAAGTTCGGACACGATGGAAGTTTTGGTTTCTGACTCTCGGCCTCTGTCCGAACTTGCAAGGTCGGACGCAAGTTCGGACATGCCACTGTTTTGAGCATAACTTCTCTGTTTTAGCTCCGTTTTGAGTTCCGTTTGCGGGGTTGGATTCCCCTATCTGTGTACAAGCTTCTTATGCTGTTTATATGCATTTCCATGCACTTAAGATCTGTTTTGTGAGCTTCTGGTTTTGGGACCTAGTTACTTTGCTTCTGAGCCTTGGATAGTCGGGTCGGGCTGTCCCGTAGCATGCTGTGCAGGAATTCCTTCTGTTTATACTCCTTAGGGTCTCCCTTAGGACGTTATTTGACCGACGGGTCTGTTAGCTGTCTCTACGGCTTCTGTTGTGGGATCTTCGGATCCATAGGACCTTACATGAGTCCTTCTGTTGTGTTAGCTTGTTTCTAGTGTCCCACTCTTCTGTATCCGTTTCTGAAAGTCCGACTATGATTTGAAGTGACGTTCTGCTCTGCTTCTGTTTTGTGGTTCCTTTCTGTCTGATTATATTGACTCCGCCTTCTTCTCTGTTTATAAACTATTCTTCTGCTTCTGTTTTGAGTAGGCTTCCTTGAGGAAGTCTTCTGCTTGCTGGGCTGTTTAGCTCACCCCTTTACTTTATTGCAGATTGAGCTCGTGGGATCTTCTCTCTTGTCCCTTCTGGAGCTTCGTTTATTTGTGCTTCTTTAGACTTTGTTTACTTTGCGCGTTGGACGCTTTAGAACCTTTGTGTAGCCTTCGGACCTTCCACTGTATTTGCCTTATAAGCATTTGGATCTTGTAAACTATTTTGGTATTTATACAAGTTCGTTATTTGGTTTTGGGGATTGTTTTGCTTAGAGCCTTGCGACGTTAGGTAGTAGACTCGCGGCGTGTAACGGCTTTAACTCCTAGGCCGGTTTTGGGGTTGTTACATTTAGTGGTATCAGAGCCAGGTTGCTCGTTCTTTGGTGTTTGTGGGGTTTTGTTTGCATGTGAGGGTGTCTTAAAGGTCTGGTGTTTGATGCTTGATGGTTTCTGATAAATTTTGATGTTGTATCTTCAGTATGCCTCCCCGACGTTCAGGACGTGGTGTGCTTCAGGCGATGCTCCCCAGGGGGACATTGCAGAGATTGTGCAGCAGGTGGTGACCCAGGTGCTGCAGACCGTAGGGGCCACTGCTGGTCAGGCGACAGGAGCCGGTAACGCGGGGGGCAGCAACGTGAAGGCGCTTCAGGAGTTCCTGAAGCTGAAGCCGCCTTCTTTTGATGCTAGTGGCGACCCACAGGAGGAGAGCCACTGGATCACTGCCATTGAGGACCTTCTGCGGGTCATGGGATGTGAGGAGGATCAGAAGGTTGGCTTTGCCACCTTTATGTTTCAGTCAGAGGCGAAGGAGTGGTGGAAGTCGGTTGAAGGGAAGTACCCCCACCCATGGACATGGGAGCAGTTCAGGGGCTGCTTCAATCAGCAGTTCTATCCCGATGTCTTCAGGGATCAGAAGATAGTTGAGTATGGGAGGCTTCGTCAGACGAAGGAGATGACAGTGGATGAGTATGTGCGGAGGTTCATTTCCCTTTCTAAGTTTGTGCCTGAGCCGGATGATAACCGGAAGGCTAGGAAGTTTGAGGCTGGTTTGAGGGGTGATATTTGAGCTGCTGTGGCACCCTTTCGCCACAAGACCTTCAGGGATGTGGCCGATGTGGCGTTGGTAGTGGAGTCTGAGCTGCAGGCTAGGCAGCGGTATGAGAAGAAGGACCAGAGGCCCGATAAGGGCAAAGACCAGAAGAGGAAGGGTCGTGTGGAGGAGCCCGAGAGGCGTGAGCAGCCTTCTTCTCAGAAGAAGAAGTATAGAGGAGACCGGGGTTCTTCTTCATCAGCATCTCCTGCTGTGGAGAAGTGTGCGGAGTGTGATCGTTTTCACCCAGGACGGGAGTGCTACAGGAAGTCCGGGGCGTGCTTCAAGTGTGGTTCGCTGGATCACCGCATTGCCCAGTGTCCACAGGCTAGAGGTGGAGGTGGCAGTGGCGGTTCTGAGGGCCGAGGTGCTGGTTCAGGGTCCGGGCAGAAGGCTGATCAGAAGAAGCCCCAGACCCAGGCACGTGTGTATGCGCTAGCTGGTGAGCGAGACCGTGACTCAGACAAAGTAGTGTCAGGTATTCTTCAGATCTCTTCTCAGCCAGTTTTCTGTTTGTTTGATTCAGGAGCTACCCACTCCTTTGTGTCTGCTGATTTAGTGGGTAGTCTCGGGTTCTGCTGTGCCCTGTGATGTGGATCTTGTATTTCTAGCCCTTGAGTGGCGTGCCTGCTTGTGTGCTTAGTTCTGTGCAAGTCTGTCCTAGTGATCATGGATAGGAACTTGCCTGCTAATTTGATTCCTATGAGTATGTCCTGCTTCGATGTGATTTTGGGCATGGACTGGCTAGCAGAGCACCATGCCCATATAGATGTGCAGCTAGGAAGTGTTTTGATAGACCGGGTGAGACCCGTTTTGCTTTTTGGGGAACTCCATTCCTTGTGCTCCTGTGTTGGTGTCTGCTATGCAGGCAGTCCGTTCCTTGAGGAAGGGCTGCCAGGGTTTTCTCTGTTTGTACCTGAGGTTAAGGAGGGATCCCGTTGGAGGATATCCCCATTGTGCGTGAGTTTCCTGAGGTGTTCCAGGACGATGTGCCAGGGCTGCCACCTGATCGTGAGGTGGAGTTTCTATCGAGTTAGCGCCAGGGACTCAGCCTATCTCTAAGGCTCCCTATCGCATGAGTCCGGCAGAGCTTAAGGAGCTGAAGGTGCAGCTGCAGGATCTTCTGATAAGGGCTTCATTCGCCCTAGTGTGTCTCCATGGGGAGCACCTGTGTTGTTTGTGAAGAAGAAGGATGGCTCCTTCAGATTGTGTATTGACTACAGGGAATTGAATAAGGTTACCATCAAGAACCGGTATCCTCTTCCCCGCATTGATGACCTCTTCGACCAGTTAGCGGGAGCGACAGTCTTCTCGAAGATCGACTTGCGTTCTGGATATCATCAGCTGAGGATTAAGGCCGAGGATGTGCCTAAGTCTGCATTTAGGACCCGATATGGGCATTATGAGTTCTTGGTCATGCCTTTTGGTTTGACCAATGCCCCGTCGTTCTTCATGGATATGATGAACAGAGCCTTCAAACCTTTCTTGGATTCTTTCGTAGTTGTGTTTATTGACGACATCTTGGTGTACTCCAAGAGTGCTGAGGAGCATGAGGAGCATCTGAGGATGGTTCTACAGACGTTGAAGGAGAAGGAGTTGTATGCTAAATTGAAGAAGTGTGAGTTCTGGTTGGATAGAGTGGTGTTCCTTGGCCACGTGGTTTCGAAGGATGGCATTTCAGTGGACCCAGAAAGATTAAGGCGTTATGGAGTGGGCGAAGCCCACTAGTGTGTCTGAGGTGCGCAGTTTTCTGGGATTGGCTGGGTATTATAGGAAGTTCGTGGAGGGCTTTTCTAAGATCGTATCCCCCTTGACTCGTCTTCTTAGGAAGGATGTCAAGTTTGATTGGAGTGAGGCGTGCCAGGAGAGCTTCCAGGAGTTGAAGAAGAGGTTGACTTCGGCTCCGATTTTGACGTTGCCTTCTGGGACAGAGGGCTTTGAGGTGTTCTGTGACGCTTCCCATAGAGGGCTGGGGTGTGTTCTGATGCAGCAGGGAAAGGTGGTAGCATATGGGTCACGACAGTTGAAGCCGTATGAGAAGAATTATCCTACCCATGACTTGGAGCTAGCTGTTGTGGTCTTCGCCTTGAAGATCTGGCGGCACTATATGTATGGGGTGACGTGTAAGGTCTACACGGATCACAAGAGTCTCAAATATCTGTTCACGCAGAAGGAATTGAATTTGAGACAGCGGCGTTGGTTGGAGCTTCTGCACGATAATGACCTGGAGATCCTCTACCATCCGAGTAGAGCGAATGTGGTGGCTGATGCCTTGAGCCGTAGGGGTGCTCCTGGTCTTGCTTGTTCGTTGTCAGGAGTTCAGAGGTCTGCTATTGAGCTTCAGCGTATGGGGATTTGGGTTGTTCGGTCCGACCGTGCTGGGATGATTGCTTCGATTCAGGTCCAGTCTACTTTGATTGAGCGGATCAGAGAGGGTCAGAAGGCTGATGCTGAGTTGTGTAAGATCAGGGAGAAGTTGTCAGATGATCAGGAGTCAGAGTTTTCTGTGTCCAGCGATGACTGTCTTCGCTTCAGGGGCAGAGTTTGTGTGCCTAGTGGAGGCGACCTTAGGCGAGAGATTATGCAGGAGGCTCATGGAGCTCCTTATTCGGTGCACCCGGGAGGGGTGAAGATGTACCGGGACCTCAGAGAGTCCTTTTGGTGGGCGAATATGAAGAGGGAGATTTCTGATTTTGTGGCTCGTTGCCAAACCTGTCAGCAGGTGAAGGCTGAGCATCAGCGACCTGCGGGTCTTCTACAGCCTCTTCCCGTTCCTGAGTGGAAATGGGAGAGCGTAGGTATGGATTTCATTGTGGGGCTGCCTAGGACATCTTCTGGGTACGATGCGTTGTGGGTGATTGTGGACCGGTTGACGAAGTCAGCCCATTTCTTGCCTGTGAGGAAGACCTTCAGCCTTGAGCGCTTGGCTCGGCTGTATGTAGATGAGATTGTGAGGTTGCATGGTGTGCCGGCGACGATCGTTTCGGACAGGGATCCGAGATTTGTATCTCGCTTCTGGCGTAGCCTGCATAAGGCTTTAGGGACGAATTTGGCTTTCAGTTCGGCTTATCATCCTCAGACCGATGAGACAGGAGGACGAATCAGATTTTGGAGGACATGTTGAGGGCTTGTGTGCTCGACTTCGGGGGCAGCTGGGATCAGCATGTGACATTGATTGAGTTCGCCTACAATAATAGTTTCCAATCGAGCATTGGGATGGCTCCATTTGAGGCATTGTATGGTAGGCGCTGTAGATCTCCTATTTGTTGGGACGACCTGCGAGAGAGGGTGATTGTGGGTCCTGAGTTGGTGTAGGGGGCTGTGGACAAAGTCAAGACTATCAGGGAGCGTTTGTTGGTTGCCCAGAGCCGGCAGAAGAGTTATGCAGATCAGAGGCGCCGTCCGCTTGAGTTTCAGGTGGGAGACCACGTGTATCTGAAGATTTCTCCAGTTAGGGGTGTTGTTCGTTTTGGTAAGCGAGGCAAGCTGAGTCCTTGGTTGGTAGGGCCTTTTGAAGTGCTTGAGAAGGTTGGGCCGATGGCTTACAGATTGGCATTGCCACCAGCCCTAGCAGGAGTGCATGACGTGTTCCATGTGTCGATGTAACACCCCAACATACAACAACATACTTAACATTAAACTGCAGCGGAAAATACACATCATCACATAACTTAACTCATCGGTGTTACACGCCGTTAACCACCCACGTGGCTAACAAGGCTAACATTTACACATTTGTATCGGCCTGACGGACTAGATCCGAGCAACTATACAATACCGTCTCCTTTATCACTACCAACATTCATTATACAAATACCTTCCAACTGTACCGAGTATTTACAATTAATGCCGAGAACAATTTCGGTCTTACTACACCTACAAATTACAAGTAATTACATCAATTACCCGTACGCAACAACTACCCCGTCCTACTCTCGAACGGCTCCAGCTCCTTGTACCTGAAATAGAAAAGGAAAGAAAGGGTGGCCCCCCAGGGGCTCAGCACCTTTGCTGGTATGGTAATCCCGCAGCCCACATGCTACCGGGCCACGCACAACTATTTGTCGTCTTAGCATGCGGTTGATTACATTTAAATCAAGCATGTGAAACATAAACTCA
Source organism: Limonium bicolor (assembly GCA_023374045.1). Lineage (NCBI taxonomy): Eukaryota > Viridiplantae > Streptophyta > Magnoliopsida > Caryophyllales > Plumbaginaceae > Limonium > Limonium bicolor. Next base: position 298,470,317 of record CM041780.1, read on the forward strand.
CGACACAATACATTTCACCCCAATGGGCTTAACAAAAATAACTCATCCATACTTAACCAATCACTCTTTGAGTTCTTCCACCCTATAGTATTTCTCCTCTAACGGAGCTATTTCCTCAAAAGATGACATTTACCCACTATCGGGTTTCCACAAACGTCTCTTTTACATACTAGGAACCATATCCATGATCCTCATATTTCACTTCTAAGCGACATATAACATCACATCACAATAACTTTGCAACATACAAATAACACATACATAACGGGTACGGATCTCTTAGGAACCGGCCCAAACATAGTTAATACACTGGTGAGCCTAGGGAATGATATCACCCCCAGGTTAAGCTCGTTATAACAAAACTCATTACCGCCCTAATAGTCGGACGAGTAACTTACCTAAAGATGGATCGGATTTAGTGACCCGAACACACCACACAAACACATGTTCCCCCTAAACCGATCGTAAGTCAGAATAGCTAAGCTTTGGGATAAGCTAATGGGAGATCATAACCCGTGAGGGAAACAACCATAACAGAGAGAAGGGTAAAGCTAAAAAGGATACCCACTCCCAAACAACGCGCGACCGGCCTAACCGGATTCCTCACTACTGTTAGTACATACTTACTTTTAGTTATTAGTTAGAACCCCACTACGGAGTCTATCGTACCTACACACCATACAGTATTACTTTTGGGTTAAACACACAAGTGAGATCCCTACATTCACATACACATACCACACATTTAACTCACGCATAGCCGTGGTTAGAACGCCCCATGGTTTGGGTCGTTTAATCCGAATACCAAACTCTCATGTGATCCTAGACTCAGTTAGTTAAGGTTTAACACTTTCGAGGTTAAATGGTATCGGGAACTAGGTGCGCCACATAAATGAATTACTATAATCTCATTGCATGTTTTATCTTACAAGGTGGCAAACACACAGAAAAACACATTGGCATACAAGCCGGTGTAATCCGGTAGGACACAGGTTGCAAGAAAACCATACCTGTCACCAACGTCCACTCTAATGTGTCGTCTTAAGTTCCTTGAACAGTTCTCGAACAACTGGCAACATTACATTTACTTTTATCAACATCGGGGTAACATGTTTGTTTAAAGTCCAACGCTCATAACTTACCCTCGTTAACTAGTTAAAAAACTTGACACTTTTAACTTGTTTTACTTACACATTTTATTACAACTTTTCACCCACTTGGTTGTCTTTATAACACACCTAACATGTCCTCAACACCTTTATAACATCATTACTTATCAATCCCCATCATTACACATCATTTTTATACCTTTAACAACATTTTTAGAGTGGTCCGGGACTTGGTCCTTACCTTAAGTCCCGGATCAACACTCACACAAACTCACGGTATGTTTTGATAGGGTGGTCCGGGACCTTGTACTCACCCTAAGTCCCGGACCAAGACAGTCTTGTACTCTCGGCTACATTTAACAGGGTGGTCCGGGACTTCATACAGGTCCTAAGTCCCGGACCATTCTAGGCAAAACTCTCGGGTAATTTAAGGGGTTGGTCCGGGTCCTTGTACAAGACCCAAGTCCCGGACCAAGACTATGTAAAACTCTCGGCCCTTTTTGATATATGGTCCGGGATGTTATCCAAATCCCAAGTCCCGAACCGGAGCTACAGAATTGACGTACTTGCATTTTTCAAGTCCTGCTGCATAAGTTCTTTACACCCATCATATGTATAAACTTCCCAAATGATCTTAGGTACACTCTTATACTCAAAAGTTCACCAAATATACACCACATTACAACATAGTGCACAATTTAAATTGCATAGCACCTAGGCTCTTAAAATGCATAAATCTTAAACACTGAATTTCCCACAATATACTTGCCTTTGACCTGCAAATACACACAACAATACATATGTCCTTTACTAGTCTCTTTGAGAACATTTTTCTAAGTCATTTACCATTGGCTCTTTAGGTAGTTTCAATAGACAACGTAAGTTCATTTTCCAAAGGAATTATAAGCTATTTTTGGTTAGCATAATTACCTCCTTTCCTCACAAGTTCTTTCTTGTTTCAGAAATCTTAGATCTTGGAGAGAGTTTGGATACTTGTCAAGAGAGGACTCCACCCAATCCTTGAATGGTTGGAATGAAGCTAGAACAAGGCAACATAAGGACACCATTTAAGGTAATTTTCGGACAGCACAAAACATGGAGGAACATCATTTTTCTTGAGTTTCCTTACCTTGAAGCAAAGGAGAACAATAATACGTGAAAAGATGAGCTCAAGCTCCTTCCATGGAGATTCCCCTTGGCACCAAAATGGAGCTCTTGAAGATTTGAAAGGACCAAGTTGAAGAGCTTGATGAGACTAAGAGATTGGTGGTCTTAGTTTTTAATTTGGCCAAGTGAGCTAGAAGTTACAAGGATTTGAAGGTGGTGTCTGGTGCTGTGCTGCTTCAACCGTGAAAGAGAGCAGGAAGGAGATGGGATACGCGAGAATGAGGGAGATGAAGAGAATGATTGATTGCAAAAGCCTTGAGTGGGTAGTCGTTAAATAAAGCAAATAGTGCTTAATAAAGTAGTATAGTATTTTATTTATGTCTTCCTTCACTTATTTGATTGCAGGTGGTGGTGACTCACCTTACAAAAATCGGCCCCCATATATTACTTAGGGGTGTTTTGGTCTTTGTTAACTCATTTAATTACTTAATATATCATATGTTACAAACTAGCTTATAAAAGTCACTATTCATAAAAACAAGGCACATAACTGTGAAATTTTTGGTTTCCCATTGATTTAGGATTCCTAATGTGATACTAAGTAGTACACATGTTAATTAAAGAGTAATGATGGACATCTAGCCATTCAAAACCCATTTACAAGACAATTTTTTTCAAAAAATGTGCTTTAAGGCTCCCTTAAGCACATTTTGTGTTTAAACTTGTTTCCAAGCTTGGTTTTCTTTGGTAATTGGTTTAATATGTCTATTAACATATAAATACGGTCTGGGTAAGCTCATTAGGTCTTAACCAAGATTATCCCAAGCTTAGAGCACACTTTTGCCCTTATCGACTTTAAGGTAATTTATTGTGTTTAATATGGTTAAAATCATTCACTAATATTTCTAAGGCATTTTTTTAGCCTTATTACACCATATCTTAACATTTAAACAACATATCAAGGTTTGGGGTATTTCAGTCGATGCTCAGGAAGTATCTACATGATCCTTCGCACGTGATTGACTATGGTCAGCTTCGACTCCGAGATGATTTCACTTATGAGGCAGTTCCGGTCCGTATTTTGGCACGGGATGTTCGTCGGCTTCGTAGCAAGACACTGCCTATGGTTAAGGTGCAGTGGTCTGATCAGTCCGAGCGTGAGGCGACGTGGGAACTCGAGGAGGAGTTGCGTGCCAAGTTCCCTTCCCTCTTCGAGCAGTGAGGTATGTTGAATTTCGAGGACGAAATTCCTTTAAGGGGGGAGTGATGTAATACTCCGTATTTTACGTTTTTAGATTTCATGACATTTCGGTTTATATCGTTGCTTATGTTATGTGTTACTTTGGATAGCTGATGGGACATCGGAGTCCTTAAGTTAAAAGGCGAGGGACAAGAAGGTCTTTTTCCCTCTCTTTTATTTTGGTAAGTCATTAAAAAGGAAAATAGAGTCCATCATGTTATTTCCTCGCTCAGTTTTCCCGATCAGTTTCAAGACGTGAGTTCTCTTCTCGACAGTTCTGCGCTCTCCCTCTCTTCTTCTCCCTTAGGTGCTTCTGAAATTCTGGTGTGAATTACTGCTGCTTTGGGATCGTGTGCTCCCCTGTTGTCGTTGTTGTCCTTCTTCAGTAAATCAGGTTTGGTTTTCCTTCGATTCCGATGGTTTTCGCTTCTGTTTTGAGAGGGCAGTTTTCTGATTTTGGGGTGTCTTCTCTACGAATTCAGTGGTGCATTGTGCGTCTTCTCTGCTGCGTTTGTTCGCCTGTTTGCTGGCACCGTTGGGATCGCTTCTGCTCTGCAATTCGAACGGTAAGTGGGGGATGGAATCGGGGTTGTTTGCTCACCCTCGGGGGACTGTTTTATTCTAGCGTTTCTGGTTTGCAATTGAGTTGTGATCGTGTGCTTTCTCATCGGTTTTGTGTTGTTGATCGATTGGCTAAACCCCCGAGGGTACTGATTTACAATTCTGTGGAATTTGGGTGAGTTTGTGATGATTTTTGTGGTTTTCTGCGCGTTTGTTCGTTCTGAATTTCGACAGTTTCGCTCTGTCCGAACGTCTGTCCGAACTTGTAAGTTCGGACAGGTCATCGGGCGCGTTTTGTTGTTGAAGGTTTTGAAGTGTCCGAACATCGGTCCGGACATGTAAGTTCGGACCTGACGCGAGGATGAATTTTCGTAAAAGTTTCGACGTGTGTCCGAACTTGCAAGGTCGGACGCAAGTTCGGACACGATGGAAGTTTTGGTTTCTGACTCTCGACTTACGTCCGAACTTCGACGTTCGGATGTAAGTTCGGACTTTGGCATTTCTGTGACTTCTGACTCTCGGCCTCTGTCTGAACTTGCAAGGTCAGACGCAAGTTCGGACATGCCACTGTTTTGAGCATAACTTCTCTGTTTTAGCTCCGTTTTGAGTTCCGTTTGTGGGGTTGGATTCCCCTATCTGTGTACAAGCTTCTTATGCTGTTTATATGCATTTCCATGCACTTAAGATCTGTTTTGTGAGATTTTGGTTTTGGGACCTAGTTACTTTGCTTCTGAGCCTTGGATAGTTGGGTCGGGCTGTCCCGTAGCATGCTGCGCAGGAATTCCTTCTGTTTATACTCCTTAGGGTCTCCCTTAGGACGTTATTTGACCGACTGGTCTGTTAGCTGTCTCTACGGCTTCTATGTGGGATCTTCGGATCCATAGGACCTTACGTGAGTCCTTCTGTTGTGTTAGCTTGTTTCTAGTGTCCCACTCTTCTGTATCCGTTTCTGAAAGTCTGACTATGGTTTGAAGTGACGTTCTGCTCTGCTTCCGATTTGTGCTTCCTTTCTGTCTGATTATATTGACTCCACATTCTTCTCTGTTTATAAACTATTCTTCTACTTCTGTTTTGAGTGGGCTTCCTTGAGGAAGTCTTCTACTTGCTGGGCTGTTTAGCTCACCCCTTTACTTTGTTGCAGATTGAGTGGGATCTCTCTTCTCGTCCCCTTCTGGAGCTTTGTTTATTTTATGTTTCTTTAGACTTTGTTTGCTTGCGCGTTGGACGCTTTAGTACTTTGTGTAGCCTTCGGGCCTCTCTTTGTATTTGACCTATATGTATTTAGAGCGTGTAAACTCTTTTGGTATTTATACAAGTTTGCTATTTGGTTTTGGGATTCGTTTTGCTTAGAGCCTTGCGACGTTAGGTAGTAGACTCGCGGCGTGTAACGGCCCTAACTCCTAGGCCAGTTTTGGGGTTGTTACACTGTCTACATACTGTGATCAACTAGTGTCCCGCTCTGTTTTCTACTTCTGTCTGCTTCTGACTCTGTTTAGTCCTCTATTGTATGGACTTCTATTCTGTTTTCTGACATGCTTATGGATTCCTTGTGACTCCTTCTGTTTTGACATTATTCTATAAAATGTTTTGAGCATGCTGGTTGATGAAGTTTGTCATCTACTGGGCATAGTTGTGTGCTCATTCCCCTACTTTATCTAACATTGCAGATTGATCAGCGAGGGTCACTTTGCAGCTCTGGAGTTTAGTCTGTTTTGTTGTTTAGATTCTTTTGGAGACTTTGTATTTGAATTTGAGCCTTTGGGGCCTCTTCAGTTAGCTCTTGCTTTTGATATTCGTTTTGGTGGGTTCTGTTATTACTTTGGGATGTTACGACATCATTTTGGTTTATACTTTATTCAGGTATTCATTTGGGTCTTATTTGATTATCTGTTTAAGTCTGTTTATTAGAGCCTTGCGTTATTATGTAATAATACACGGCGTGTAATACCCCTAACTCCTAGGCCAGTGTTTGGGGGTGTTACAGAAAATGTTTTTACAAAGTGAAGTGGTAGCTTACTCAGTTTCTCTAACTTTATCGTGGCTCTTTCTGTGTTTGTTTGGATTTCTACCACAGGTGTTGATGTGCTTGGGGTTGGGAAGACGACTCCACATAGACTGGTTATTTGTAATTGAATTTTATTTTACGCTTTTAGACTTCAACAATTTTATAGAATTGCTATTATGGGTGTTGGACTTTCTAACAAAAAAGAATGATTTAGTTATTTAGTTAAGTTTCTAGGCCTTAGCACTCGTTTGGTTACGGGTGTGGCAATAATACTCCGGATTAGGATTTGTTTCTGCTGCTATATTAAATTAAATTTTTTTGAATAATTGACATAATAAAATGTTAGAGAATCCGGGGTGTTACAGTCTCAACAGAACCAAGTTTTCATCACATGGTTCAAGGAGCAATAATCTTTCTAGATCAACATCTATAGGCTGAGAGTTCTAAGTCTTTTAGAGATACGAGTGAAGTTTTTTAGAAGATTTAATTTTAAGATTAGATTTTTCTTTCTGTTCTGTTATCACCATTGACAATCTGTTTCACAATGGTCAAAACTTTGATAAATCTTAAGCAAAACTCTACATTAATTCTTGAATGACACTCCTGAATGCGAATGAATTTATTGCATTGACTGCGTCTTTCTTGATTATAACACTACAACCTGATCAGAGACATAGCTATCAGGGCCAGTTATGAATACCTGGAAAGTACCATACAAATTCATTCCCTAGAACGTAACAAACCACATTCAATGCATCCCTCACGACCAAACGGTGAACTATCGCTCACCCATCTATAAAAGCTATGCCATTAGTCTTTCACTTTCCTTCATTGCGCAACAATACCTTCATCAGTCATGGATCCAAACACATACAGCTCATCAAGTTCGAATGAATAAAACATTTTCTTCTACATCATAAAACTCATGAAACCAAGAAAACAAACCCTACCATCACCACTCCAAACTCATTCAGGCATATCATCAGCCTGGTCCACAAATGTCAGCACTAGCCAATCAGTTACGAGTGACTCTATGACTTCACTCATGTCCATAGACTCATCCTTTCATAGCTTTTCAAAAGGAGATAGCCGTGACATGGAAAGTTCCACCTCCTCTGTTCCATCCAAGCGCAAACCCTCCTAGATTGTCTCTTTCAACTTTGTAGTTTATAATCTATGAAATGTTATGTTCTTTTCAATACATTCAATTGTGTGGTCACTCCCTATTTTTGTTGTATGGCAAAAGGGGAAAGAAAATGAAAGATATGTACTTGTGACAAATGTCCATCAAATCTCTTGTATCACATCACACGTGATTTTAATGAAAATCCCTTTACTTTGTGATACGGTAAAAGTTTATTATTTTTCATCTCTTAACAAACTCAGGGGGAATCCTTCTCAAGGGGAATCTTTCAAATTTTCAAGTTGTCAAGTGCATACAATTTCATATTGGTTACCATCATCAAAAAGGGGGAAATTGTTAAGTCAAGATCCTTTAGTTTTGAAGATAGCAAACCTATGTTGTTTATCTAACATGTTTGTTAAGCTTTAAGATTCAGATAAACAGGCAAAGGAGTGGCTTAGTACGCAAGGTTGCAAGCACACTCCATTCATGACTTATGCCTAACCAGTTAGGCACCTGTCGTCAGAGCTCCACTAGAACTTCTAGTACACACAAGAAGTCAAGTACCACACGATCATATCTCTCATGCATCAGAAATAATACAAGTACAAGATACATCAATTGGTTCGACAAAATCATGTAGACTCAGGCATTTACACAAGCAACTAGCTCAAGACAAAAAACATTGGTTATTAATGTGCAACATAACAAGATAAGTCAAGGGCTATTAATGCACGCTATCACGTAGCCAAATGAAGTCTGAAAGAGAGCATTTATGAGCATTTATAAGCATTAATGAACTAGACAAGATCAAGCAAGTGGAGAGCGCTAATGGTGACCGACCACTTGAGTATTTGCCGCCAACGTGTCCAGTCATAAGGCGACATGTGTCGTGACAACTTCAGGTCAAGTTGAGGCTTAGCCTATATTTTAACTTGGCTACTCTGCCAAGAATAAAGGCAAACGACCCCTAGAGTATAAGGAGTCATAGGTCATCAATTACAAATCTTATGTGTATAAATATGGTGCATAAACTTCCGTCTTCGGGGTGAACAAGACAGGAGAAATACTCAAGAAAAAGATAAGTAGTGTGTGTAGGGCTAGAGAGTAGGTGAGCTGGGTAGGACTGGGCTAAATAGTTAATACTGGTGTTAGGGGTGTCCATTTGGTTTATTCGATGAACCGAAAACCGAATTTTGAAAAAAAAAATTGGTTTTCGATTACTTCAGTTATAACCGAATTAACCGAAATTCAGGTCAATAACCGAATTAACCGAAAACCAAAATAACCGAAAATCGAATTTTTTTTCTACTTAATAACCGAAAACGGAATTAGTAGCGATTAACTGTAATAAATTCGGTTAACCGAAATTTTTAAAAGAAAAAAATATAATTTTGATTAATGTTTATGAATTTAAATTTAATTTCAAAAAATATTTCGGTTATTCAGTTAACCGAAATATTATCTTCAATAACTGAAACCCAAACTGAAATAAAATTCGGTTAACCGAAAACCGAAATTAAAAAAAACGGTTAAAAAAACAGAAAAAATTCGGTTTTCGGTTATAACCGAATTAAACGAATCAAATGGACACTCCTACTGGGTGTAACTAACAGATTGACCAGTCGGGGAACGTTTAGGGAACTGTAGGCAGTCGGTCAGGAGACGACAGAGGATTTAGGGATAAAGTTCTAAACTATCTCGAAATCCATGTATAGGGCAAGGGAGATTGATTGAATTTCTGTGCCTAAATTCTTAATCGAATAAGGTTTCCAGTTTGAGTTTATCTCGTCTTTTCAAATTATCAAATACTTCCCAACAGCATAAAAGACACGTCCACGACAGGTCGATGACGTATCTAGGAGCGTCCGTCAGTCTCAGGATCCTCAATTTAATCAAAAATCCGTTCCAATTATTGGCGATGCCACATATAGTCTCCAGGAAAAAAATAACAATTCTACTTAAAATACCTTTGAATTTTTAAAAGTTACAGAAAACATCAAATATTCATTCAAATTTGTACCCCACGTTTTTTGAAGAATGCAAAGATTCCTATATATGTAATAATTAGATTTTATATGTATATAGTATAGTAACCTCATATATTAAAGAGTTATTGGTGGTGTAATGATAAGGGATAGAAATATTAAGTGAGTGATCTTGAGTTCAAATCCAACTATGATCAAAAATATGTTTATTATTTTTTTTCTTCGAAGAATAGTAACCCCATATAATTTACATCTTGACTCCACCCCGGTATTCAGGTTATCAATAATACATTAGCTTGCTTTGGCATTTTTACAGTATATTTAATTGCATATTTACAGCATAAATGGGTAAATCCCTCCATAGGTCTCGCATGATCCTATTTTCTCCGCCAATAATATACCAACACATATAAAACAAAACAGAGCAAAGAGAATTACTAACTTCAATATGTTAGAAACTAATGTACGTTCTAACATACCGGGATGATAATATAGAATTTCATAAGACTCACGTGTTGATGTTTTTCAAGCATCATGAGTGTAAACTTCCACTTTATAAGAATATCAATATGAAAGACCCATAAATAATCAATGCCTCAATAAATTCATAATAGTACAAATTTAGATTATCAATAATACAATTATTTAAGACTAATAATAGTACATTTGTCATTTCAACACATGCAATGGCAAGGTAATTCCAATTTTAGAAAATTAGACAAAGAAGAATAACAGATTATTAACTTCAACCATAAGAGAATTCTAGTTTCAAAAATCAAGTAAAAAGCAACAGATCCCTGAGTCCCAAAACTTCTACATCAGAGTTACTAATAAAAGTTCGTCTGTCTTCATCACTAGTTTGTTAGCCTCTTCAAATCAGTAAACATAAGCAAATGAGTTATCAGAATTTCTGGTTACGATATCAATCACTTTAAACCTTTAATCTAACCCTGACCCCAGACCCTTACCTTGTTTTAAAGAATTATCTAACTAGTTTTGTACAGTATTAACGTACAAACAATGTCATAAAACTATCCTCTTCGTCTGTGAAAAATGTACTTTTGTAATGTAATATATGCTCTTGGTAGACATAACATACTCTTTACTACCGATGAAAACAGAACTAAACTATTATATTATTAATGAACACTTGTCCTCAAATGATCATAAAGTATTGATTTATAAATGTACTCTTTGTTAATGAAAAAAATACTTTACTACAGTTTCTAAAAATACCTCTATATGAAGGCAACTTCCATATACGTGGATGTAGATAAAATGCTCTATATTTGTTAGATTTTCAACCAGTTGGGAGATCCAATTAGTGCGGGGTGTTCCTCTATTTCATTTCCCAGGCATAAATCGCCAAAGATCAACAGCAATATCAACTTCCTTCTTCTTGTGAAACTTGTAGAGCTGTGGCACATCGTATCTCAACTACAAAGGATCAATGAAACTATTCAAAAAAGGAAATTATGAAGGCAATTGAATCATCTTCAGAATTGCAAATTTAACCGCTCTTTCACTAGTAAAAGAAGATCTCAAATATGAATCAAACTTAACAAAGGAAAATTTAAAACCTCACCTCGCACAATACCTCAGCACTGGTCGCTTGAAGGTGATTTAGAGCCGTCCTCTTTATGTGCTGCAAAATAATTATATATACAATGGCTTTATTTACCTCTTAGTGACGGGGCAAATAAAAACGTTTCTTTCTATCCATTCAGCTCCATCATCATAGATGAGGGGAGAAGAGGGCCAATTCTGATGTACATTATATAACTAATCATCAACAGAAATTGCTACTCCGTACAGAAATTCAGTCTACATCAAAAGATAGCTTACATCTCTTGTGGAGCTCTTATGCAAAGAGTAAACAGCTCCAGAAGCAATCTGAAATCCAGTAGACAAAGAACAACTAACTACATGAATACAGTCGGCAGTTTTTACATATTTGGTTTCTTAAACATATCCCTATCACCTTCAGAGCCGCAGAGAGGAATTCCATATCTGCCCCTTTCTTCCTGGTGCCAAATGGAGGATTCATCACAATGGTATCAATGACATTACCTTAAAGGACATACCAAAAGAGGAATTTGCTGGGGTGAGTAAAAAAAGTACTGAAAATGCACAACGGATGAGCATCCACATTAAGAGTTTTGAACATTTTATTCTACACAGATTATAAGCTGTCTAGCTAGAAGTTCTGATTAGAGAACCTTGCGGGAAGCATACTATATATATACAAATAGATTACTACCTCGCAGCCCCAGGTTTGGGATGTCACTTTGAATGAAAGTTACATCCAACTGCACAACAAGTGAGAGTTTGAATAAAAACCACTGTCACTTTTTCACAAGTAAGCTCATGACCTGATATGAATTACAGAGTAAAGCATTAAGGGATGGTTTTCATGAAATTACCTCCAATTCCTCAGCATTTTGGGATGCAATCTCCAGAGAATCAGGGTCCACATCAAAACCCATGACATGTCTACCCATATCAAACAAAACTATTTAAGCCGGCAGAAAGAAGAACCAACAAAAAACTAAACCTAGAGAGAAATGAAAAAAAAATGTCTAGAATAAGAAAATTCAAAGCGGAGAGAAGAGGTAAGCGAAAGCTCACTGCGCATCCAAGAGGGCGGCGGCTATACCCAGGGTTCCACACCCACAACCAAAATCAGCCACAATTTTATCACTTACATCCGCGAATGAATTCTCCGCCTACCCAGTTTCACAGTTCCAGTATTACTAAGAAGAAAGTAGGAGCATATTGCTCATAATTTACTAGAAATCAAAGCGAAAATTAAATGCACAGCGAAGATGAGCAACAGTTACAGTGAAAAGCATTCGAGAAGCGATGTGAGCTCCAGTCGGGTACTGTTCGAGTTCAATCTGTCGTTCCATAAATAAAAAAGAATAAGAGGAGAATACATACATGGCGGCAGAGAAAGAAACCGTAAAAGATAGGCCGGGCAGAAACCTTTGGATTAGGGAACTGGTCAAGGTTTCCGAGTAGACCTTCGAGTTGCTTGAGCTTCATCTTCGGCACCCCGGAGCTTAACAGCCTCCCTGGAAGAAGTACGAGTGTACGACCAATCATACAGGAAGGGTTTACTTTGGAGGAGGCCGGCTGGGCGGAGATTTCGCCGAAGCAAAAGTCTGCAGCGTGGACCAAACAATTTTAACCCAACCGAACCTAACTAATAATTTAACGTGTTTGGTTATTACCTTTCTTTGTTAATTCTGTTTTGGTTGGGTTAGGGTAGAGTGATAAACTCATGACCTCATCCGAAACCTGAAAATATATTTATTAATAATAAATATATATATATATTAAGGTACATATATGTACATATTTTATATTTAGATCAAACTATGTCTTAACCTTAAGTAGAGAATATACTACAAATCAACACAAGTCTAGTTGGACTATCTAACATTTAATTATCACACACTTCATTACGTTAATCAAATAAACAACCCAACCAGTTTTGCATATCAAACAATTATTTTGAAAGTTTTGACTTCACATCTAATTAGCTTAGTTTGACTCAACCAGCTATGTAGTTAGGGGTGTTCATGGAAAACCCGAACCGCCAAACTGAAACCGGTACCAGTGAAACCGAAACCGGAAACCCGGTTAATCGAATCGTTTAATTTCCCGGTTCCGGTTATTAATTTTAAGGAATCCAGTTAACCGGAAAACCCGTTTAAGTATTTCAATTTGTTTAATTTTTTGAGTATAAGTATAAAACTATATGGTTAATTATTAGATTTACCAAAAATAACTATACAATTATATAGTTGATGGTTAGAACTATACTAAAACCAATAAAATCTTACCAAAATTAACGATTAACCGGTTTAATGCCGCACCAAAACCGGTAAAACCGCACATTGTTTACTAATGAAAAGAAAAAAACTCATAAATCTACATCATTTCGGTTAACCGTTAATCCGGTAAAACCGCACCGAAACTGAAATACCCCAAACCTTAATATGTTAATTAACTGTGTAATTATAATTTTCTAAGGCTAATTAAGTCCTTAAGATTATTGGTGAAGAAATAAAAACCAAAAAGAATAAGAAAATGCGTAAAAGTCACAAAACGTGAAACCGCGTATTTAATTATGTTAGGAGGTACATAACCTTCGTTGGGGTTATAAATATATTTTTATACCTTAATTACACATTAATAACATGTGGGAAAAATTCCGGAAGAAAACGGATTCAAACAATGCGTTAAAACACTAACGAAGTCTTAAAGCGCGTTTTTCGAGAAAAGCCCGAAAACGTGACTTTAAACAGTTAAACGACCCCGTAAAAATAATAGTTGATTTTGTAACAATAATTAAACATTAATGGGAGATTAGTAACCATTAAAATTAAAGGAATGAGAAAGTTCCGGAAAACGGTCCCGGTTAGTGAACAGTACTAAACCGGGCGAATAAACGAGCGTTTTCTGTTAAAGGACAAAAAACGCTCCAGCATGTATACGTTAGTGGGCCGGTTTTAATTATGTAAACAGCTCACTCACACATGACTAGTTAACTAGTTAATTAAGTCAAGAGAGAGCCAAAATAACAAAGGGCACAAATGCCCCTCACCCATCTCTCTCCTCCTTCATTTTCTTTTTCCCTCTGTCTCTTCCTCTCTTTCCTCTCTTTCTCTCCCAGCCGGTCTCCCTCCTCTCTCTCTGCCGATGGAACTTCCCAACCAAGCCAACAATGGCTTCCTCCATTTCTCTCCATGCCCAAGCTCCATTTGAGCTCCAAATCAAAAACAAATTACATATTCTTCTTCCTCTCATCTTCCTCTATCATCCTCTCTTTTCAAAATTCCAAAAGGATGAAGTTGACCTCCATGGGTTTTTCCCCATTTGAAGTGAAAATGGCACCAATGAGAAGCTTGTAGTCTCCTCTTCCTTTCAAGGTAAAAATTCCCAAGAAAAACTCATTCTTCCTTCATCTCTTGGTGTAATCAATTTTCACCATTTTGATATCTTGCTTTTCTTCTTGTTCTTGAGCTCCAAATTGACCCTTCAATGGTGGAGTGATTTCCTTCTTGATTCAAGGGTGAGAATCCCTCTTGAAAACTTCAAAAAGGTAAACCCTAACTTGTGTTCTAGCCCTTTTAATGAATTGAGATATTCCAAGGGTTTAGATGATTAATTAAGTATGTTTTTGTGTTCTTGGATGTTGGGATGGAGTTTGGAAACTTCATGCCCTCTTGACCGATTTTGAGGAGATGAGGAGCAAGAGGTGAATTAAGGGAACTTGTGAAAGTAAGGTAAGAAAAACTACCTTAAACCTTGTTGTAATTGTTTAAGTTGTTTGGGATGGGTAAACAAATAAATGAACCCAGTTGTATGGATTGAAAACTATGTTGTAATGTGTTTAGTTGATGTTAGAGGAGATTTGGGAATTGATGTTGAGTTGAGGGCCTTAAGAGCCAAATGTTTTGAGTTTGAGATTTACATTGTGGTTGTGGAGAGTTATGGTGAGTATGTTGTTGATGATGGAATTTGAGGAATTGTAATGTGCTGTTAGGACCCTTGAAAGGGTGTGGCTAGATTAGGAATGAAGAGGTTGTGTTTTGATGATAATTGATGAGGATGAATATGTAAAGATTATGGGGAAGTTATGTCAAAATTTCATTGGGAAATGGGTGTTTGATGATGATTTTATGGATGAGAGGACTAAGGTGTTTAATTGGGTTGTTTAGTGTTGAAATGAGTGAAGTTTTGGTTTTGTAATGGTGGATAAATAATGGAGTTAGGAGAGTGCAAGAATGATAGCAAAATGGTGCTAGATGACTTGGGATTTTAATGAGTGAGTATGGATTTTTGGGAGTGTAAACATAGATAGAAATTGCCTCTGTTTACTGAAATTCTGGGCACGTCCGAACTTCCGTCCGGACTTGGAAGTTCGGACATGCCCCGTCGCGTTAAAAATTTTTTTTTGGAGTTGAGTGATGTCCGGACTTCTGTCCGACCTTCGAAGTTCGGACGCGTCTAAAAATTTTCCCAGAATTGAGTCTCGACTTGTGTCCGACCTTAGATGTCCGGACACAAGTTCGGACGCGTGTATAAATTTTTCCAGATTTTGTTCGACTTGTGTCCGACCTTAGATGTCCGGACACAAGTTCGGACATGTTGAAAATTTTTTCAGATTTCTGTTTCGACTTGTGTCCGACCTTAGATGTCCGGACACAAGTTCGGACGCCTTGAAAATTTTCCCAGAATTTGTTTCGACTTGTGTCCGACCTTGAATGTCCGGACACAAGTTCGGACACAGGGTAATGTTGACCAAAAATTTTGTTTAAGGGTAGGAAATGATATCAAATGATGGGGATTAATATGTGATGATGTTATAAGGTTGTTAAGGATAAATTAAGTGAGTTATAAAGGTAATTGAGTGGTGAAAAGTTGTAATAAAAATGTAAAGTTATAAACTACCGAACGGGGTTAATCATGGGCGCATTAGACGTTAAATAATTATATTATACCCCGATGTTGATAAAGATAGTAATAATGTTATCAGTTATTCAAAGAGATTCAAGGAACATGTGATGGCACACTAGAGTGCACATTCGGTGACAGGTATGGTTTTCTTGCAACCTGTGTCCTACCGGATTACACCGGCTTGTATGCCAACGTGTTTTTCTGTGTGTTTGCCACCTTGCAAGATAAAGCATGAAATGAGTTTATAGTAATTCATTATTGTGGCGTAATCAATTCCGATACCGCTTAACCTTAATTATGTGTTAAATAATAGTTAACCGACCTTAGGTTCACATAAGAGATCGGTATTCGGAATAAACGTCCCAACCCACGGGAACGTTCTAACTACGGCTATCTGTGCGTTAGTGTATGTTGTGGTTAAAGTGTGATGTATGTGACTTGTTTAATATGTTGTCGATGTTGGATACTGTTATCCGTGTTGTCGAAATGGGATATGATTTCCCTTATGTGTCTAACCGAGTTAGTAACACTATGTGATGTATGTATGTGATAAGTTCCATAAGGGAACCTCTAACTAATAAGTATATGTTATGTATGGAGAGGAATCCGGGTGTCCCGGTCGCGCGTATTGTTTGGGAGTTAATATATATATGTGAATTAACTCCCATCCTGTTATGTTAGGGTTGTTTTCCTTCATTGGATTTCGACCTCCCACTAGCTTAGCCAAAGCTTACCTACCAGACCTCCACATCGGGCTAGGAGGGAAATTATGTATAATGTTGGTAGGGTGTTGAAGCTTAAGTTCGCTTCGACTCCCTCTTTGTTATGTTACGGTTGTTCTTCCTCCTTGAATTACAACCACCCACAAGCTTAACCAAGGCTTACCTAACTCATCATTATTGGAGCTAGGGGGAAATTATGTATGTTGTGATCGGTCCTATAGGAGGCCGCCACCCAAGTAAAGAAAATGTATGTATGTTGTGCTCGGGCCTATACTACCCCGGCACATCCTAACTAAAGTGTATGTCCTCTAAGAAGAGAGAAATTAAGTTGTGTATGTTATAAAGTGAAGTGTGTTGTTATGTTGTGTGTGCTAACCTTGTGTTGTATCCTATTAATGGATGTTTGCGCTATAAGCATGACATGTGTGTATAGTTGTGCATGTTTGAAATGAAATCAACCGCATGCTAAGACGACAAATAGTTGTGCGTGGCCCGGTAGCATGCGGGCTGCGGGATTACCATACCAGCAAAGGTGCTGACCCCCTTTGGGGGCCCCCATTACTTTACAGGTACGAAGAAACTGGAAGCCGTTCGAGAGTAGGACGGGTAGTTGTTGCACATGGGTAGACATTCAAATCGTGTATGTATGGTAGGAGTAGTAAGACCGAAAATGTATCGGCGCGGGTTGGTAATTACTCGGTACAGTTGTAATGTAAGTGTATATAAATGTTGGACATGGAACGGGATTAATGTGTAGTTGCTCGGGAGTTTAGTCCATCAGACCGGTACGATGTATGTATGTTAGCCTTGTTAGCCAGTGGGTGGCTAACGGCGTGTAACACCAAGGAGTTAAGTTATGTTGTGAGTTATGATTTCCGCTGCAAAGTATTGTTCAAGTACGTTGTTGTAGTTGGGGTGTTACAAAAAGTGGTATCAGAGCGAAGTATCGCTCTGATGACTGAAATACCGAGCTTAGGAAGTACCGAGTTAAGAGTTTAGTACTTTGGGTTAAGGGTTGAGTGATAGTGTGAGAAATACGCAAATTAAGAACTACCAGTGAATACTGGATACCTACAGTATCCATCCCGCCCTCCGCAAACCCTATTTTATAACTCAGAAAGAATGCCAGAGAGATGAAAGTCCTCTCTTACTCGGGAATACCCGATCTGGCAGTTGATATTTACCCCTGTAGGAACGGAGAACCTGTCATACGGTAGATTCCGAAAGGCGTGAATCCCGAAGACGGTCTCCATTTTAACGATGTCTGCCGCATGAGGTAACGAAAAGTGAAGAATCTTATGCATAGGAGAATGGAATTTCCAGCACCCTGGGTCGACATGCGGAGCAGTCGAGGACAACCAGCGTGCAACAGGCAAGAAGTGAAGTAGTAGAACCCGAGGCGAGTGTCTACGGGACTACAAATGTTAACTAATACACCAACGGTATACCAACCGATTAAGGAACTACAACACAGTACGAGGAGGATACAAAACTAAGGAAAAGGGGTCTCCCGGAATGGGAAACGCCCTAGTTAATGGTTATCACATGAAGACAGTGAGAAGTACCAGAAGATTGTTGTTAAGACGATAAGATCAAGCAAGGGCCAGCAAGGCCACAGATGTTAAAGCGGGTCAAGCAGTACCGCAACCGATGTGTATTGAACCAGTAGCCAGTCAGCATGGCGCACTTGCCAAGGCAAGTGCTGCTACAACAAGGCTGGCGGCAAATTATTAGCAACTATAAAGTACTTAGTAAAGTACCATGAAGTAGTGAGATCATCATAACTGTGGAAAGGCTTAGCAGCCTGACCTCTGTAATTGGAAACACACCAGTCAGCAAGAAGCTAGACTTGGTTAAGGCGAGAAAATGTTATGAAACCACGAGAATTTTCTTTTAAACTTAAATTCATTTTCAAAACCTTTTTTTCAAAACCAAATTTTCTTTCAAACCCAATCTATTTTAAATTCTTCTTCTTTTAAAACCAGACCAGAAGACCTACACCGGCCTCAGTGCCACATGGTAGGTAAGTTATACCCAGTTACTTTTAAACAACCGGATGGAAACCAGTAAACCCAAGGGTAACAACCCGAGGGAATGGAGTGAGTTCATAATAATACAACAGTGGATACATTTCCCTTGATTAAGTTGGGAAGCACGGAATGCATTAACAGGATAATATAAGAGGAGTTGACAACAGAATACTTCACCTAGGCGTGTGACGGACACTACGAGTGTACCAACAGTAATGTGGGACGACCGCACTCTATTAGGAGCTTGTGGGCCTGACAAACCTTCTTATGGGGTAGTCGGGTAAGTAGCAATGTATCAGTAGGATACCCCACGTATGTATACGAGTGGAGTCTGGAACACGGGAAGTAGTCGACTCCATACTACGGTCCGAAGTAAAAGTCAAGCAAGAGCAATGGATTACATCAAATGGTTGAAGTAAAGAAACCCAGTCAAGTTAAGGAAGCTAAAGGAATCAGTAAGTTCATTTTAAGGAAATGTTTAAAGGTGAACAAGTGCGAAGTGCACTGGTTAGTAAGCAAAGACGTCACACAAGTCTTAAGAATCCTGAAGGATGAACATAATAGCTGAAGTAAGTACCCAGCCTACATATGGTGAGGCAAATGCCTACAATGGATATGTTAATGTGCAATGATCGGGATGAGCTCCCGAGGTATCAATTTCACTAAAGAGGATATTTAACCCAACAAAGAACGCAGAGCGAAGTAGTAAACTAAACATATCAACAAGTGCAAGCCAGATGTGATGGCATAACCTAGTGACACCCAGGAGCTGTCCTTAAAAGGGTGTTTGGATCAACAGTGGTTGAACGAAATTACGTGACAGAAACGCAAGGGTGGAAACTAACACCCAGTTTAAACATAAGTCGTCAGGAGGAAGTCTGACATCCTTGAAGGAGCATACCATGAAAGGAACAACGACCTTGTCACGGAGCTCAATGCAACCTATAAACCATGTAATGTTGTACAGAGAAGTAAATGTGTGTGGATAGCCTACAAAGAGCAAAGCTCGAGGCAATAAGGCTTATGAGCCACAAGTAGAATGTGTTAAGAAAATGTTATTGATCACAGAAGTTTATGTAATATAAGTAAGTAAAGCGGATAACGAACCACTGCTTAAAGAGTGGGGATACCTCGTGATATGTGAAACCGCAACAGCGGTAGTTATGTGAACTAAGTTCAGGGAATATGTTAAGAGTTGATCATGTTGTTATTACCCAAGAATGATGTGAGTAGGAATAATACGAAAGGAAGTGTTGCACCAGTTGTGGAGACCGGAAGAGTAATAAGTCTGATAACAATCACCATAGGTGTGTGATGCTAAATGTGTGATGAACAACGCTCAGTGAGCACAAAGACTCGAAGAGTAAAGCATTCAGTAATCAGCCAAATAAATGGTGAAACGCTGTGTAGTGGCGAAAGCTAAAATAACAGCGGATGCAGTGTAAGTTAATGTTATACAATGAGTAATAGCACGGTGCCCAGTAAGCGACCGTTGCATAAGTATTGTTAAATGATAATGTGGCAATAAGACCAGTTATGAGTGAAACTCAATGGACATACAAGTAAGTGATGATACGCAGACCGGGCAATAAGCCAACGGTCGGTACTATGTGATAAGGAACTCAGTGTGAATTCCTATTGCAATCGCATAAAAGATTTACTGTCAAGAGTTTACGCCTCTGCACTCTGTAGGACTGAGTGTTTTGGTATTGCGCTTGCGCGGTATTGATCAAGTGAGATAGCTAGGAAGTTTGGGAAATGTTAAATGTGATAGAAGGACAAGACTTACAAGGTGATAAAACCGGTGCATAAGATAAGCACGGTAGTACCAATTAAGGGTACTTGGTTGACATAAGTGACTACAGTAGCACGATTGTTGAATATCGGTACGGAACATACCTCAAGTGTTGGAAATAACCGACAGAGTACTACACAATAGGTAGTAGCTCAAAAGTAACCGATAGTAAGTCGGAAGAAACCAAGTAAATCATTGTGGAATACAGTAAGTTATCATGGAAAGGAGTAGAAGTTTGTAACTCACCGAGTTCGCTCACGGTAAGTGAAACCACGCGTCGGCTGAGAAACCGTTATTACCAAGGTAAAGGTGATAATCGAGGATGTACAATACAGTACGAATAATGTATGGGGCAAACTAAGCTCTAAATTATCAAGAGTCGCGCAGCAGAAACTAGTGAGCCAGCGATTCAAAATGTTGAATGTGTGTAGTGAACATGAGTGGATGGCTAATTATTAACGCCTATAGTCTCACAGGCCAGAATCGAAACCAGTTAAGAGTTAAAATAAACTCTAGTGAGAATTCTTGGTTAGGGACTAAACCGCCAACATGGCTAAGATCCTCAAACCAGAAGACAGTGTATAATAAACCGCGTGGAGTTAAAACACGTCACGACGGTAGGACATTATAAACCAGTGATTAAGTGATTGATTACGTGGGCGTAATCCCTTTTAAGGGGGGTAGAGCGCAAAACCGTTAGTGTCTTTTACCGTACAAGTGTACGTGAACTATGATGTGCATAGCACAAAATGAATTGTTTTGATGATTAGTGTGTGTGTTACATAAACATACACATTCATTCATGGTTAATTGTGGTAATTACGCACGGAAGATGCGAATACCCTTGCGATAAGTATGTTTATTGTGTCAACAAATGTGTGTGAAAGTATAAGTATAAGGGAGTAGAAAAACTCCCGGGGAACTAAAACCCCGACAGTGTATGTTCATATGATACCAAAAGTAATATTGTGTATTATATTTTGAAAAAAATATATCTATGGATATATGTATATATACAGTATTGAGATTTATGAAGAGGTATGACACCAATGTAGAACCTAGTGAGAATTAAATTCCCTAGGTAACTTGATTTAAAATAAATCTGGAAGATGATTGATGGACATAGTTCCACCCTTGGAGATGTAATGATTATTACTAGATGGACTAAAAGATAGAAAATGGTATATGTTTGAATTAGTTGCTGTTTGAAAATGAAGTGGGAGGTGAAACTTGATTATCATGAGATCAAGGGAAGCCGAACACAAATTGGGGTGGAAAGATAGTTCAACTCTGATGCTGATCACATTAGGGTTGGATGATTCTTGAAACTCCCTATAAGTGGTCATAAATAATCACATCAAGAATAAGATGCAGTTAACAATAATTGGCCTTGGAGTTGTATGGAGCTTTCAAAAGAATTTTAAATTGGGTTTCAAAGTTGCAATTGGTATTTTCTAGACTTCAATAAATATTTTAAGATTCTTAAGTGGTATTTTCAAAGGAAGGACTACCTTTATGTGACCTCTTAGAGGACTTTCAACTTGTATCCTTCCAATAAAGGATTTCATTATACTTAACCTCATAGAGGGTATTTTCCTACTACTTGCTCACGAGCTGAGGACGTATGAGCCTTTGTCTTAGGACCGGTGACATGAGAAGTATATTTTAAAGATGTATGCAATTGTTTTGATCTCCCAAAGGAACGGGGACCAGAGTGTCCATCGCGACCGGTTCTGCGGGATCACAGTGTATATGTACTCTACATGGGTCTCGAACTCATGAAGAGATGGAAAAGGAATTTCTGGTTGATATACATGCTAAGACATGTTGTGTGGTATGTGTAATAATTATTATTTTGGACCTTGAGTCCTAATGTGATTGAATTCCGAAGTGTTATGTTATCAAGACCTATGTGTCTAAAGGATGTTGTGTTATCAAGACCACGAGTCTAAATGTTGTTATGTTACCCAGACCAAGAGTCTAAGGGTTGTTATATGTGCAAATGTTGTTAAGGTACCGGACCATAAGTCCGATTACATGTAAGTATGTTATATATGTATGGATGGATGTGTTACCCGGATCAAGTCCGAGGTGTGATGTAAATGTTTGTTATGGAAGTTTATGTTATAAGTAATCCCTGTGTTCTAATTCAAATGACGTGGGAAGTGTGAACTTCGAGGACGAAGTTCTTTTAAGGGGGGTAGATTGAAATACCCCAAACCTTAATGTGTTAATTAATTATGTAATTATAATTTTCTAAGGCTAATTAAGTCCTTAAGATTATTGGTGAAGAAATAAAAACCAAAAAGAAAAGAAAATGCGTAAAAGTCACAAAACGTGAAAACACGTATTTAATTTTAGGAGGTACATAACCTTCGTTGGGGTTATAAATATATTTTTATACCTTAATTACACATTAAAACATGTGGAGAAAAATTCCGGAAGAAAACGGATTCAAACAATGCGTTAAAACACTAACGGAGTCTTAAAGCGCGTTTTTCGAGAAAAGCCCGAAAACGTGACTTTAAACAGTTAAACGACCCCGTAAAAATAATAGTTGATTTGTAACAATAATTAAACATTAATGGGAGATTATAACCATTAAAATTAAAGGAATGAGAAATTCCGGAAAACGGTCCCGGTTAGTGAAGTACTAAACCGGGCGAATAAACGAGCGTTTTCTGTTAAAGACGAAAAACGCTCCAGCATGTATACGTTAGTGGGCCGGTTTTATTATGTAACAGCCACTCACACATGACTAGTTAACTATTAATTAAGTCAAGAGAGAGCCAAATAACAAAGGGCACAAATACCCCTCACCATCTCTCTCCTCCTTATTTTCTTTTTCCCTCTCTCTCTTCCTCTCTTCCTCTCTTTCTCTCCCAGCCGGTCTCCCTCCTCTCTCTCTGCCGATGGAACTTCCCAACCAAGCCAACAATGGCTTCCTCCATTCTCTCCATGCCCAAGCTCCATTTGAGCTCCAAATCAAAAACAAATTACATATTCTTCTTCCTCTCATCCTCTATCATCCTCTCTTTTCAAAATTCCAAAAGGATGAAGTTGACCTCCATGGGTTTTCCCCATTTGAAGTGAAAATGGCACCAATGAGAAGCTTGAGTCTCCTCTTCTTCAAGGTAAAAATTCCAAGAAAAAGTCATTCTCTTCATCTCTTGGTGTAATCAATTTTTCACCATTTTGATACCTTGTTTTCTTGTTCTTGAGCTCCAAAACCCTTCAATGGTGGAGTATTTCCTTCTTGATTCAAGGGAGAATCCCTCTTAAAACTTCAAAAGGTAAACCCTAATTCTAGCCCTTTAATGAATTGAGTTTCAAGGGTTTAGATGATAATTAAGTATGTTTTGTGTTCTTGGATGTTGGGATGGAGTTTGGAAACTCCATACCCTCTTGACCGATTTTGGAGATGAGGAGCAAGAGGTGAATTGAGGGAACTTGTGAAATTAAGGTAAGAAAACTACCTTAAACTTGTTGTAATTGTTTAAGTGTTTGGGATGGGTAAACAAATAATGAACCCTGTATGGATTGAAATATGTTGAATGTGTTTAGTTGGGTTGAGGAGATTTGTGAATTGATGTTGAATTGAGGGCCTTAAGAGCCAAATGTTTTGAGTTTGAGATTTACATTGTGGTTGTGGAGAGTTATGGTGATTATGTTGTTGATGATGGAATTTGAGGAATTGTAATGTGCTGTTAGGACCCTTGAAAGGGTGTGGCTAGATTAGGAATGAAGAGGTTGTGTTTTGATGATAATTGATGAGGATGAATATGTAAAGATTATGGGGAAGTTATGTCAAAATTTCATTGGGAAATGGGTGTTTGATGATGATTTTATGGATGAGAGGACTAAGGTGTTTAATTGGGTTGTTTAGTGTTGAAATGAGTGAAGTTTTGGTTTTGTAATGGTGGATAAATAATGGAGTTAGGAGAGTGCAAGAATGATAGCAAAATGGTGCTAGATGACTTGGGATTTTAATGAGTGAGTATGGATTTTTGGGAGTGTAAACATAGATAGAAATTGCCTCTGTTTACTGAAATTCTGGGCACGTCCGAACTTCCGTCCGGACTTGGAAGTTCGGACATGCCCCGTCGCGTTAAAATTTTTTTCGGAGTTGAGTGATGTCCGGACTTCTGTCCGACCTTCGAAGTTCGGACGCGTCTAAAAATTTTCCCAGAATTGAGTCTCGACTTGTGTCCGACCTTAGATGTCCGGACACAAGTTCGGACGCGTGTATAAATTTTTCCAGATTTTTGTTCGACTTGTGTCCGACCTTAGATGTCCGGACACAAGTTCGGACATGTTGAAAATTTTTTCAGATTTCTGTTTCGACTTGTGTCCGACCTTAGATGTCCGGACACAAGTTCGGACGCCTTGAAAATTTTCCCAGAATTTGTTTCGACTTGTGTCCGACCTTGGATGTCCGGACACAAGTTCGGACACAGGGTAATGTTGACCAAAAATTTTGTTTAAGGGTAGGAAATGATATCAAATGATGGGGATTAATATGTGATGATGTTATAAGGTTGTTAAGGATAAATTAAGTGAGTTATAAAGGTAATTGAGTGGTGAAAAGTTGTAATAAAAATGTAAAGTTATAAACTACCGAACGGGGTTAATCATGGGCGCATTAGACGTTAAATAATTATATTATACCCCGATGTTGATAAAGATAGTAATAATGTTATCAGTTATTCAAAGAGATTCAAGGAACATGTGATGGCACACTAGAGTGCACCTTCGGTGACAGGTATGGTTTTCTTGCAACCTGTGTCCTACCGGATTACACCGGCTTGTATGCCAATGTTTTTCTGTGTGTTTGCCACCTTGCAAGATAAAGCATGAAATGAGTTTACAGTAATTCATTATTGTGGCGTAATTAATTCCGATACCGCTTAACCTTATTATGTGTTAAATAATAGTTAACCGACCTTAGGTTCACATAAGAGATCGGTATTCGGAATAAACGTCCCAACCCATGGGAACGTTCTAACTACGGCTATCCGTGCGTTAGTGTATGTTGTGTTGTGTGATGTATGTGACTTGTTTAATATGTTGTTGATGTTGGATACTGTTATCCGTTTGTCGAAATGGGATATGATTTCCCTTATGTGTCTAACCGAGTTAGTAACACTATGTGATGTATGTATGTGATAAGTTCCATAAGGGAACCTCTAACTAATAAGTATATGTTATGTATGGAGAGGAATCCGGTGTCCGGTCGCGCGTATTGTTTGGGAGTTAATATATATATGTGAATTAACTCCCATCCTGTTATGTTAGGGTTGTTTTCCTTCATTGGATTTCGACCTCCCACTAGCTTAGCCAAAGCTTACCTACCCGACCTCCACATCGGGCTAGGAGGGAAATTATGTATAATGTTGGTAGGGTGTTGAGCCTAAGTTCGCTTCGACTCCCTCTTTGTTATGTTACGGTTGTTCTTCCTCCTTGAATTACAACCACCCACAAGCTTAACCAAGGCTTACCTACTCATCACTATTGGAGCTAGGGGGAAATTATGTATGTTGTGATCGGTCCTATATGAGGCCGCCACTCAAGTAAAGAAAATGTATGTATGTTGTGCTCGGGCTATATCCCGGCACTCCTAAGTAAAGTATGTACTCTAAGAAGAGAGAAATTAAGTTGTGTATGTTATAAAGTGAAGTGTGTTGTTATGTTGTGTGTGCTAACCTTGTGTGTATTCTATTAATGGATGTTTGCTTATAAGCATGATGTGTGTATGAGTTTGTGCATGTTTGAAATAAATCAACCGCATGCTAAGACGACAAATAGTTGTGCGTGGCCCGGTAGCATGCGGGCTGCGGGATTACCATACCAGCAAAGGTGCTGACCCCCTTTGGGGGCCCCATTACTTTACAGGTACAAGGAACTGGAAGCCGTTCGAGAGTAGGACGGGTAGTTGTTGATGGGTACATTCAAATGTGATGTAGTAGGTGTAGTAAGACCGAAATGTATCGGCAGTTGGTAATACTCGGTACAGTTGTAATAAGTGTATATGAATGTTGGACATGGAACGGGATTAATGTGTAGTTGCTCGGGAGTTTAGTCCATCAGACCGGTACGATGTATGTATGTTAGCCTTGTTAGCCACGTGGGTGGCTAACGGCGTGTAACACCAAGGAGTTAAGTTATGTTGTGAGTTATGATTTCCGCTGCAAAGTATTGTTCAAGTACGTTGTTGTAGTTGGGGTGTTACAGAAACCAACGGTTAACCGGTCCTGGTTAACTGAAATACCCCTAACATTATAAGATTTTGATTAAAGGAAATTATTCCGTAATAAGTAAATTAAGGAACCCAAAAATAATTAAGGAGCCATATAACTCCTGAAACATTTATGCATCATATAACAAGTTACTAAATTAAAAAAAAAGGACTAGATGTCCGTCATCCCGGACACTTACGTCCGTGGCCTCGGACACGTTAAAATTTGGAATTTTGAAATGCGGTTTAGGGAAAAGTTGTAAGAGAACCCAAGAAAGACATAGGAACTCCTGGATGGTCAAAAACATTATAAAGGAGAAATTAACTCCTAAGTTTAATGTCACATGTAACATATTAGTGCATGTGTTAAATACCGCCAATATTACTCTATAAATTATATAAATACATTATATACTCCAACAAATCATAGAGACAAGTATATACTCATATACACACTTCTAAATAAAAAGAATATATATATGTACAACAAATGTTACAATGTGAGGAGATTGGAAAATTTCAAGTTTCCCTCCAACCTCCCTTAATAGCCGGCTGTACCCCCCTAGACACAAGAAAATAAGATACCATTAGTTAAATTAAAGGGAAAATCACATCCCCACCCATGACGTTTGACAAAATTACACACCCCACCCACGAGGTTTCAAAAATTACTTTGCCTACCCATGTGGTTTCCGCTATTTTACATCCAACAATTTTTCTAATATTTGATCAACTTAAAAGATGGTTAAATGTTATCCAAAATTGATGAAACTTTACATGAATGATGCTAAGGTGTTATATTTTTGTCCAATGCCAAATCCAAAGTTTTTTAAGGTCATATATGACTTGTGGGACCCAATGAAAATACCTTCACATGTTACATGTTTCATTGGGTCCCACAGATCACATATGAGCTTAAAAAACTTTAGATTTCATATTAGATCCAAATATAACACCTTAGCATCGTCCATGTAAAGTTTCATCAATTTTGGATAACATTTAACAATTTGTTAAGTTGATCAAATATTAAAAACATTGTTGGATGTAAGATAGCGGAAACCACATGGGTGGGCAAAGTAATTTTTGAAACCTCATGGGTGGGGTGTGTAATTTCGCCAAACGTCATGGGTGGGGGATGTAATTTTTCCTAAATTAAACAAATAATAAAGTACAATGCAAGTACAAGATTAGACCTCACCTTTTCTCCTCAAATGTCGAACCAGGAGCATATACGCTCTGTGCCATCTTCAGTCTCTTCTCAACGGCGAACAAACAACTCCCATGCTTTGTACGCCCATCTAACTCTTCACTCATGATTTCTGCAGTTCACTGGTGAACAATAAAAACACCCATGCTCTGCGCCCCCCTTACGTTGCTTCACTCCAGTCAAATTTGCAACCTGAATTTTCGAACAAAACATCCCTTCTTCATTCTCTCCTTCCTTATTCAGTCGAGACCAAACCTCCATTCTCTTCTTCTAAAAGGAAAACAACCGAACAAGAGCATACATGCCCTGTATCCCTTTCATTCTCTTCTTTCTGGCTAGCGAACAAGAACGTACGTTCCTATGCATTCTCTTCACCGGCAAAGCAAGGAACATCATGCTCCTACCTCCTTCATTCACTTCAAATATCAAACGAGGAGCACGTAAGCTCTGAGCATCTTCATTATCTTCACCGGCGAAGCAAGGAACATCATGCTCTTGCCTTCTACATTCTCGAACAAAAAAAATGGAAACACCAGCTCCTTCTCCTTCCTTTTTCTCTCATGGACTCCAGCCTCCTTCTCATCAGACCTGCCTTCACTTTTGCCACTACATCAGCGAGGCAAAGATCACTACCTAGCCGTGTTTCATTTCCGGTATTAGTCAACAAGAACAATGAAATACCCCTAACATTCAAATAATTAAATAATGATAAATAAGTATTATTTAGGGGATTATTAAACCCTAAAAGAAGTATATAAACATTCAGGCGTTAAAACGCACCTAAACTCCTTAAGGTCAGAAACGTGCGTTAAAGCCCGACCTTAAGTTAAATAAGTTATACAAGCTATAAACTTCATGTAAAGATAATCAAGGATCATTATATAACCCTTATAACATAGGACCTCATCTAAAACTGAGTGGAAATACAAAATGCTCGGGAGTTCCCTTGAAGGCCCTTAAGGCCCGAAAGTCCCGGAAATACATTATAGGATGAAGTAAAGCATTACTCTTCATTCCAAATACACCATAACACTTTAATAAACATATAAGATTAAGTCCTCGAGCTAAATTCTCAGTTAAAGACAAAGTGCTCGGAGGTTCCCAATGGGGGCCCCATAAACCCCCGGGAGTGCCCCGGAGTGGTACCGAAGTGGCACAAAGTCCTATATAAATTATTCTTGGAGTTCCTAACATCATTATTCAACATTCTAAAGAGAATGCTCGAGCCAATTCCTCAAAAATAAACAAAGTGCTCGGACGAATTTCTTAACGCTTCTTTTTGCCCCGGTTAGCCCGGGAGTTGTGTTGCGAGTTGATATAACCCCATATAACTCAATGTAACACCTTAACATATTATTATTGACTATAAACAATGTCAATAAACACTTGGAACTCATAGCGACTACTTATTTTTCAGAAAATCCTTAAAGCACAAAAATGCACCTTCGGGTGTCACAAAAATGTGTTCTACGCAATTACCTTGAAGTTTTTGAGGATCCACGAGTTGATAATCTTAAAAGGGGATAAATTGAGCTCCTAAATCAATTAATTCCAGTACTAAATTCATAGTACAAATGGGGGCGATTTTATCACCAAAAAGGTACCTAAAATCAGCTTTTTTTACCTTAAAACTTTCATCTTTTACCATAGTATAAATGTACCAAATAAATGCTGTAATCTATTACACATATTAGTATGGTCTTAGTAAAATATAGTGTAACAAAAATAAAATTAAAAATCAACCCCAATTGACCTCTATAACAGGCGCAATTTTAGATGTTTTAAGCTAGTTTTGAACTTGTAAATTGTCTTATGGAATGGTGACTCATCTAGCATGTGCTATATGATAATATGTCAAATAAAATCAGTCAATTGGAGACTACATTACCGATTTTTCCTGCAATAAAACAACAAGGATAAGTTAGAGAAAAAGCCATGGAAATTAAATACACAAAAGTAACATCCTAGATCCAGCTTTATTCCATGTGCAACTACAAACAAAACAGCCCATGTTCTAATAAGGTGGCTGCCGATTTTGATATGTAAAAGAAGAGGTTAATTGCCTCATTATTTAGTCAAAAGAATCCTATACCTACTAAGCATGATTCATAGTCAAATATAGACAAAATCAATTGTCTTGTACAGCTCCTTGTAGCCGATTTTGAGCAAGGAAAGAAGGCTTAAATTGCCTTATAAAAATTCAACTAAAAATCCTACCAACCTAGCCATGTTCTAATGTTTTAAATCGTCAAAAATCAGATGCTATACTACAGCCATGTTACCGAAATTATATGGAGAAAGAAGACAACAAATGACTTGTATCCTACTTTAAAAATCCAAAAGAAAACACCTTACCTACCTTAGTCTTGTCTTCTTCTTTCAACTAGCAATCAAAGCCTCCATTATGCTTTGTAATCAGCCGAAAATATGCTTGAAACATGGGCATTCATTGAGCCAAACAAACAAATAATAAACAAGGAAAAGATTAGTCAAATTTGACATTAAATTATCAAAAGAAAAATTCCTTCCATTCTCACCTATTTCCTTACGTGAGACTTCACTCTCTTCTTTGCCTTGCGGCCGGTTGGGTAAGCTCCTCTTGTTGGAAGAAATATGTGACTACTTCTACAACTTAGTCAGTGTACCTATCGTTTTGCGGAATAGTGGATTTGTGGGTTGTCGTACTCTTGGGGACCTCGGTGTGGATAACTGATAGTGTAGTAAATTGACTGAGATTTCTATTAAACAGATTTTATCATTTTTTAGGGAGAGTATGATTAACAGCTAACTCATAAGACAATAATAAAAATAATTAATCAAAACAGAAAAGAAATAGAAATTGTAAATCTTTTTGTTTTTAAAGAAGCATCCCGGGTTGTTCTGCTCACCTATTTTATTTAATTATATCAATATAACTTTCCCACTTTAGCAATAAACTCAGGAATCTTAATTAGTTTATTGACCGGTCCCTGTACAATAAACCCTGTCTAATTTAAACAACAAGCGCAATCCTTGCTCAAGTTATTATAAATTAATCGCATTATTAACAATTCCTATTGGAGACAGATCAACCTATAGGCGAAAACTCGCTTCTAGTCGTTAACCCGTTTTGACTTCTTTTGTCTAGAACCTTGTCTCAGCACTGCATTTTAACAAAGAGCTACAAATATTACTTTAATAATTGTACAAGAAGATTAAAGCGCATTAAGAACAAGAATCAAAATACTGCTTAGATAAATTATACTGGAAAGCTTACATAACACAATTA
Organism: Limonium bicolor; assembly: GCA_023374045.1. Taxonomy (NCBI): domain Eukaryota; kingdom Viridiplantae; phylum Streptophyta; class Magnoliopsida; order Caryophyllales; family Plumbaginaceae; genus Limonium; species Limonium bicolor. The sequence continues at coordinate 298,501,175 of CM041780.1, forward strand.
TATAAAATAGGCTCGCTTCCAAACCCGGGAAGCTAAGTTTATTACTCAGACATTAACAAGAATAAAATAAAGATAGAAATAGCCATTATTTTGGAGACTACCGGAGGAGACGGGACTGCAACTCGCTTCTGCTCCAGCTGCTATTCTTCTCTTCTTTTAATCCTGGATCTGCCGAGTGGTGGAATGAAGAATAAAAATAAAATGGAGAAGTGGGGGATAAGAGGATGGAGTGGATCGTAGGTGTGGTACGTATTGTGGTGTGAGTGATGGATTATGGAAGGGATTTTTATTTGATGCAGAAGTACTGGGTTTATATAGAAGAGAGGATGAGGAAGAAGACAGAGGGAACACCGCGTGAGGATTTACGGAGTGTAGTGGGGCGGTGCAGTAGGTCTATCGACATGCATGGAACTGTCGACATACGTATGGAAGGAACTCAGTCTTGTCCGCCCAAATATCCACGGACACACCATGGACATTTCTTTCTTGTCCGCCCTCTGTCCTGCCTTATTTCCACGGACATATTTATGTCCTTGTTGCGTCCTGGCTTAATTCCACGGACGACTCTTCAATTTGGTGCGTCCGGATCACCATGGTTCGGACACTTCTATTGTGTCCGCCCTTTTCTCTGCGGACGCGCCACGGACACATTCTTGTCCGCTCATTTTTCATCGGACGTAGCACGGACATAACATTTATAGTGTCCGAACCATTGTCCGGACAAACCTGGTTCGGACAATAATTGTTTTACTCCTAAAATATTCGTTTCAGCTCCGTTTTGAGATCCGTTTGCGCCTATGCCTTCGTCTCTTTGTCTACTTTTCTCCTAGCTTGGTTTTTCTCATGTTTAACCAATAAATTTGTGAGATAACCAATAAAACATAAACTAGAGAAAAAACATATGATAAGTGAGATATGAGCAAAAAAAGTGCTAATATAATATATGTAATACACCCATAAAACATGCTCATTTGGACACTTATCACCTCTCTCCTCCTTTCATCTTCTTCCTTTGAAGCTCTTAAATCCATTAATGGAGATTTAACTTCTATCTTCATTTCTAAGGTAAATTCCTAGCATTTCTCATCAAGTCTTGAAGCAAAAATCTTCCTAGCACAACAACAAGATTTCGGCTTCAATTTATACACCAAGGGAGGTGTCTTAAATCAACACAAATACAAGGAGCATCCAAGATCATCTTAAGGTATTTTTCATGCTTGAAAATCCTTGAGACACATTTTATGTGTATCCAAAATTCTACATCTTCTAAAGCTATTTTCTTCATCAATTTCATGAAGGAAAATTGATGCTCCATCCATCCTAGGTGTGCCGAAAATTTAAGAAGAAAAGCCTAAGGTAAATCCTTGGAAAACTACTTATAAATCTACTTAAGATCTTTGTTAAAGATCTAACTCCTAAACCCCTTCCTCTCTTGCATAAAAACCGAAGAGGAACATCATTTATCATTGGAGGAAGCTTGGGAATTCAAGAGGAGTTCAAGTGTTTAATCATCCTTTATTAAGAGTAAGTTTACTAAGCAAATCTTTATTGTTTTAAGCTTGAATAAGCTCTTAAAAATTGTACAAAAATTATGTACACCTTCTTAGGTATTTAAAACCGAAACCAAATGGTAGTACATACCAAAAATATAATTTATAACATATATAGTAAGCTTACTACCTTAAGACACATTTTTGTTTTACAAAAATTACTTATGATAGATAATAATGCATACTGAATTGTCTAGGAGAAATATGCTCCATTTTGAGATAAAAATATATCTAAGACATTACAATAATTTTTACATGAGTTATATGACTCATATGTATTTATGTATAATTATTATAAGTTATAAAACAAGTTTTAAAAATTATATGGTGATATATTATCATTGTCGAATGCAAATGGTGATGAATAGATTTTAATGAACTAAATATGTATATGAATACATACTATGAATTTTGGGTAAGCTAAAAATAATTACTAGTGTTTAAATGACTAGTTTAATAAGTTATGTGGTAAAAATATAATTTTTATAAAGTTTGGGGTAAGATATGTGATTACCGAAAACTAAGAGTGTCCATGGCATAGTTATAATATATTATGGTGAGAGAAATGATATTATGAATTTTGGGTGAATTAAATAAATATTTAGAAGTTAAAATAACAATTTATAAAGTTTTGGGGCTATTTTGTAATTTTTGGAGAGATTGGTTTAAAACCGAGAATCACATAAGTTTATGGGTATATTAATGTATTAAATATGAAATTAGACTATGGTCAAAGTGTTGACCAAAAACTTTGGGTTAAAATGATTTATGACATGAAATATTAAGTTTATAAAAGTTTTGGGGTGATTATGTAATTTATAAGAGTTTAAATAAGAAACCGAATTTTATATGGGGCGAAATCCTAATTTATGGAAATATAAGTGTTCACTTGGTTATTAAGGAAATTAAATATTAAAACTATGGTTTATAAGTGAATATATAATTTATATAAAGTTTTGGGGTTAAAATGTAATTATAGAAAGTTAGTTGTCAAAACTGAAAGGTTAAGGGTTGATTTGGTAATTTATAAAAGTTAAGGTATTCAAATAGTAAATACCGAATTTTTAAAGGTGGTTTAGTGAATTAATTAATTAAGAAAATAAAACTATGTATTATAATGTATTTTGGAGTATAATGTAAAGTTTAAAAAATAAATGTGGTTATAATATAATAACCGAAAAGTATGTTGAATTTATGGGATTAAAAATATTTGTAGGTCCTATATGGATATTTAGGAAATATAGAAAAGGAAATTGTAACACCCCTACAACGCCCCTACCAACTACTGAAATCGCAGCGGAAATAACCAACCAACAATAATTTAACGCTTTGGTGTTACAACGCCGTTAACCACCAACGTGGTTAACTAGGCAGAATAAATACAAGTGTATCGGTCTGATGATCAGACTCCCGAGCATAGATCCTAACATCCACACATATATATATAACCAACAATACCGAGTATTTAATTTACATCACAACTACCAACTGTAAACGTCCACCACTGTTTAACGAACGGTACCAAAATGTAATGCCTCGGGAGCACAGGCGCACCACGGGCTCAACAACCAAAATACCAAAAGTACATCATTGACCTAGGATCTAGAGCCACTCCGCTTCTTCGATCCTCATCCTGCAGTAAAATATGGAGCCCCCGAGGGGGTCAGCAACCTTTGCTAGTATGGTTAACGCGCAGCCCATCGGCTACCGGGATACGCGCAACCAATTGTCATGATAACATGGCATTCATTTTAAACATCCAACATATATACACCATAGCATAGCAAGGGAAATTGCATAGCACCATAACAATACATAACACCATAAAATCGGTTCTCAAAAGGAACCTTCCACCATAGTTAGTATACATAGTGAGCCTAGAGATTATTGCCAATCTCATGCTAAGCTCGTTACCAACCTCGTTACCGTCCAGTTATATCGAACGGTTAACTTATACCCAAGGTGTGTCGGATATAGTAATCCCAAGCACACCGAAATAACATTTGTATGCCCCTGTGGCCCGACGTGAGTCAGTAAACTAGCTTTGGATAAGCTAAGGGAAGGTAGAAACCAAATTGGTATACAACCTATACATACACCAAGAGAGCCGAACCGGATATGACATCGACTCCCGTCCTCACACGCGTGGCCGGAACATGACCGGACTCCTCACTCCCCCGGTTAGCACTTGTAGTGATCACACAATATATTGTTAAGTCACAAACAAGCAAGTGTTTAGGTCTTGTTAGACACACCAAGGGAAGAGAGTCACAATAATACAGCATCATAATATATATCAACTGTAAACTCTTTTCATGCCTTAATCTTATAAGGTCGTAACACACAGAAAAGCAAACAACACCCAAGCCGGTGTAAACCGGTAGACAACAGACTGCAAGAAAACCATACCTTGGTCCTTGCCTCGATTGGTTTCCTCCGTAGGTCACTCCTATACATAATTAATAACGTCGGTTAATTATTTATTCAATTCAAACTTGCTAAGTATTTAACATGATTGTATGACGTGTTTTAATGTCTATCTTACCCTAGGTTACCTTCATTATACACCCTAGGGTTTACTACATAAGTCACATTCTTTTCTGTTTTTTTTTTAAGTTTTGGTATGTCTGACCCACCGTCCGACCCACAACTGGGTCGGACCCTTCCAGTGGTTTTCGGGTTTGGAAAAAACTTAACTTGTCCGACCCATGTCCGACCCAACCTTCTGGGTCGGACCATTCCAGAGAAATTCATCGACCTCAGAACATACATGTCCGACCCATGTCCGACCCACCCTTCTAGGTCGGACCATTACATAACATTTTCCGCCTTACCAAACATGCCCGTCCGACCCACGCCCGACTCACTCGACTGGGTCGGACCATTCCAGAACATTTTACCTCCTTTGAAACATGACCGTCCGACCCATGTCCGACCCACCCTTCTGGGTCGGACCATTCCAGAACAATTTCCTGACGTCTAACAGAGGCTGTCCGACCCAAACTTGGGTCGGACCCCTGGGTCGGACGTCCTCTAAACTTACCCAAACTTTGTCAAATCTTCACCAAACTTCTCCTAAAGCCTCTTAATGTTTCCTAACAACATTTGATACACTTATATCCACATACAACATCCATGAAACTCATTATCTATCACCTTAAGCCTTTACCCATTTCCTTGTAAAATTCCTTAACACTTATAACATTTTATACTAGGTTTCTTAATGGTGTTTCTCACCTATGATAACTACTATCCCAAAATGCTTTCTCCTCATCTTAACATCATCTCTTAAGCATCATTTCTCACAACTAACTCCTTATGTCATTCTTGAAATTCTTTTCCAAGTTTACACTTTCTCCTTATTTTACCAAAGTTTGCCTAAGTCTTTACCTAAGTCCAAAATGACTTTGGTACATACTAAAACCTCAAGATCATGCCTAAGTCCTTGTTACACTCTAGAACACTTCCTAGTTCATCAAAATTCCTTTAAAACATCTTGAACTCCTTATACATTTCCTAAATTTCGACATAGGTTCTCCTAGCATTTTGTTACACCAAAGCACATTGTTCTCCCCATTAAACACACAAGAATACTAACAATCCATCAAACACTTTATTATACACAAACTTCACTCATAAAGCACTACATCACAATATAGTGCATAATTTAAATTGCATGGCACTTAGGCCCTTAAAATGCATGGCTCTTAGGCCCTTAAAGTGCATAATTCTTAAACACTGAATTTCCAACTATGTATTTGCCTTTGACCTGCAAATACACTCAACAATACATATGCCTTTTACTAGTCTCTTGAGAACACTTTACTAGGTCATTCACCATTTGCTCTTTAGGTAGTTTTAACAAGCATTATAAGCTCATTTCTCCTAAGGCATTTAAACAACATTAGGTTAGTAGATTTACCTCTTTTCCAAACAACTTCTTTCTTGTTTCCTTATAAAACCGGTAAGGTATTTGATTCCTTGTCAAGTTCTAAACAATATACAAACATTATAATGAGTATTCAAGCTATAAGCTTCATCTCATTGTAAACCCTAATTTTACATTGTTTCAAAAACATTAATGTAGTTGTTTTACCTTGATCTTTGAAGAGAGTTTGAATATAAATCAAGAGAGGACTCCACCTAGTCCATGAAGAGTTGGAATGAAGCTAGAACAAAGTTACACAAAGAGCTCCATCAATGGGTATTTTCGGTCACCACAAAAACATGGAGGAAATGTAGTTTTTATTTGAGATTCCTTACCTAGAAGCAAAGGAGAGTAACAATATGTAAAAATATAAGCTCAAGCTCCTTCAATGGTGGAACTCCATGGCACCGAAATGGGGCTGTTGAAGTTTTGAGAAGATAGGAATGAAGAGCTTGATGAGAGGAAGAGATTGGTGGTGTTTGTTTTTGATTTGGACAAGTGAGCTAGATTTTACAAGTGGTCAAAGCTTGAGTTTTAATGGTGGTGGTGTGTATTACCGTGAGAAACAGCAAGAAGGGAGGAAGAAGAGTATATATGGAACCGTGTGAAATGAGAAGGAAATGAGAGAATGAGATAAACTTGCTTTTAGAAGATTTATGCTTTATAAAGTAAAAAGGTAACTTAAGTAGTCTTCTTTATTTCTTAACATGCTAACAAGGGTGGTGTGTCACCAACCTTAAAAACTGGCCCCCAATAGTAGTATGAGGGTATTTTAGTCTTTGTTAAACATTTAATTACTTATACAAACATATGTTACAAAATAGCTTATTAAAATCACTATTCATGAAAACAAGGCACTTAGAAGTGAAATTTTTGATTTCCTATTGATATAGCCACCCAAATGTGATACTATATAGTACACATATATATTTAAGAGTAATGATGGATATTAGCCATTCAAAACCATTTACAGACAATTTTCAAAAATGTGCTTTAAGACTCCTTAAAGCACATTTTGTGTTTTAACTTGTTTTCAAGCTTGGTTTTCTTTAGTAGTTGATTTAATATGTTCATTAACATATAATAAGGTCTTGGTAAGTTCATTAGGTCTTACCCAAGCTTAGAGCACATTTTAGCCCATATTGACCTTAAGGTATTTAATTGTGTTCTTTATGGTTTAAATTGTTTACTAATGTTTCTAAGACATTTTCTGTCTTAATAAATCATGTTTTAATGTTTAAACAACATACCTAGGTTGGGGTATTTCAGAAATTATGATTTAAGGATTATGAAATTAAACTATATGATATACAAGTACAAGTAATTCACTTGTAAAAGAAACAATATTATTTGGAGTTAGTTTGTAATTAATAAAAGATATGGGAGAAATATGCCCATGCGTAACACGTAAGTATAATTTGAGAATTTATTAAGTTGCTATGTCATGTAGACAAATATTAATATGTATCATAAATAATACATGTGCATAAAACTTACATAGTTAAGATTTTCAAATAAATCAAAAGGAAATGAAAAAAATTGATTATGGAATTAAAACTATGGTCATATAATTATAAGGAATTTAATTATAACCAATAAATATTATTTATGGTTCAGCGGAGAATAACAAAGAATTATAAGAATATTATGTCCATGTGTGACATATAAGTATATTGGGGAAATTATGAAGTTGTTATGTCAATTAGACAATTGTAAAACATGTAACACAAATGGTACATGAATATATAGTTATATACATTAAAGGATTTTAAAATAAATCAAAAGAAATAACAAATAAGTTATACATTAAATCATAAGGTAATTAAAAGAAATTACCACACCATATAGGTTTTATAAATTAAGAATACACGATTTAGAAATATATAAATACCTTAATTATTAATAAGGTTAAGAGGTTAAGGAAACTACCTAAGTACAAAGAAATAAACCTCACATGAAATAACGAATATGAAATCGTTCATGAATCAATAAAATTACTATACGAGAGTTACGTAAATTAACACTCTCAGTTAACCCTATTCTAGGACATTGTTTGACCAGACGTTGACCGGGAACTAAACAAGTACAGTCTACGGTGAACGGTATGGAATTCTTGCAGTGCTTTCTACCGGATTACACCGGCTTGTGTGCTATCTGTTGTTTGAAATAACGACCAAGATAATTGTATGTAAAATGTTGCATTACTCTTGTGCACTGTTGTGTTATTCTATGTGCGTGATGTTGCTAACTGTAACGTGTATGTTCCACGCATACAACACTACATTACCAGTGGATTAAATACCTGCGTTTTATTATACCGAGAACTTGTACTCAAGTTTCTCACTAACTTCACTTTATAACAAACGTCATTATCCTAAACGTGACAACTGACAATACACATTGTGTTCTTGTTTAACGTCCTTGAGTGACATTTAACAATTCTATACTACGAGAACGAGGAGCCTAGTTGGATCTGGCCATGCATGCTACAGGAGTTATACCTGTCTCAGGTCATCTCCTATTCAATTTACGTCGCGACGGGAGTTTTGGGTGCACTTGTCCACTCACCGTGAACGTACCGGAACAGTTCAAGTTAAGAGGAAGACTTCACTTCTCTCGAGGGTTCGATTCCCACCATTGTTAGTACAGGAGTTAACTACGTTATCTTCTGAGAGATTTATTACCCACCTACTTGTACGAGGGTCCCATCTCGTCTAAGGGTTTATCATACCCGACCAACTTACACCATGAAGGAGTTTAACGAGGTCACTATACCTCCACTGCTGTGAGGTACTCTTATATACATGTTAGTCCCATTGTGAGGATCTGACTACTAGTGAATAATTACAGGACATCTACTTGCTGTTTGTTCTGTGTGACATTGTTATCCTGGTATGGATGCTTGTTATGATTATGTTATGATGCTTATTTACAGCTTTACAAAAATGACTTGCATGTATTCGACAAAGTAGTTGGTGTGGCCCAGTAGCTTGTGGGCTGCACGTTTTTCATACCGGCAAATTATTTGCTGAGCCATTTCATGGCTAAACAATTCCAGGTACCTGAAGAATGAAGAGATTACCCGACCGAGTGTAGGTGGGGTAGAATTAAGACAAGGATCATTATTATCGGTGTCATTTTACACAACTGTACTTTTATTATTGGTTTATTTATTTTAAGCGGTTTGTATTCAGCGCTCAGACCGTATCTTTTGTAAATTGAATTGGAGATAGCCTTGTTAGTCACATGGGTGACTAGCGGCGTTGTAGCACCACCTGTTGTTATGTATATATTTTCCGCTGCATTTCCAGTTATCTTTGGGAGCTATTGTAACACCCCGTCTCGATCCAATCGTGGTTACCACAAACTTATCACCATATATACAAATACTGCAGCGGATTCAAATACATTCCAGGACCTTGCCACGGTCTGACTAACAGAATATACCGAACATTAGTACTTACAAGTCTTAACCAAATACATATCATCCTTACAATCCCCTCACATCCTATACATCTTACTAACTCAAAATGCCATACGAGTGTACATGCACAACTCGTAGGTCACACTTAAACCCATAATACATCTACCCCATCTTACTCTCATGACGGCCGCCTTCTGACGTTCACCTGCGTAGTAAAAACAGCCCCCAAAGGGGGTCAGCAAGAATGCTGGTACGATCCCCTCATTGCCCCCAAGCTAACGTGGCTACAACGACTAATTGTCGATAGCATGTAGGTTGATTGGATGCACGACATAATAGAAAGTGCAATAAACAACAATCCAAATATGAACAATCAAAGTTCAAACACAATGAGTGACTTAAATGCGTTCCCTTAATTAATGAGTCAATTATTTAACTCCATATGTTATGTTTCCTCTTAATCTCAGTCCAACCTTATCTTACCTCAATCTTAGTCCTTATCTTAGCCTTAGAAAACAAACCATTCTTTAAATAGAAATGGGTGTAGCTTATCTCAGTCTTAGAATACAAACCATTCTTTAAATAGAAATGGGTGTAGCTTATCTCAGTCTTAGAATACAAACCATTCTTTAAATAGAAATGGTTGCAACTTATCTCAAACCTTATCTTAATCTTAGAATACAAACCACTCTTTAAATAGAAATGATTGTATCTTATCTCAATGTTTATTTTTGTCGGGTCAAAAGCAACCCTAGCCAATGAGCTACTAACTCCATTGGTTGAATAAACAACTTATCTTAAAATTTAGGATTTAGGTGATCCTACCGCACCATCTTAATGCCTCATACCTTGGACTAGATGTCCAATGTAGCTGAGCCGGCAACCGACCCTAGGCAACAAGTCTGAAGACAAGTCCTTAAGCGGAAGTCGGATCTGCTTTAGATACCGACCTCCTTTCCTTAACATGCATGACCGGAGTCAGTCCCGGATTCCTCACTCCCCCAAGTACCAGTTAGTAGAAGTCTCAAGACAATGTTTGTTGGTTAAACCTCTTTCGGTTATTAACAAACTAATATTAGGGAGTGTTCCTTAGTCTCACTCGATTCCTTACTAAACGTTAGTTAGTAGGTTCTCACGGTAAGTTGTGTTAGTTTTCAAACATTACACAACAATACAATAAACATAATATTCCGGTTGCATGATTTATCTTGTTTAGTCGGCACACATAAACAAATAGCACACAAGCCGAGGGACACCTCGTTAGCAAGCAGGTCACAAGAAGATTGTACCGTTCACCGTTGGTCGTTCGGTTGCTTACTCTCCTCCGGAGTCCAAATTCTCAAACCCTAAAACATTCATTCAGTTTTAGGTTATTAGTTACTAAACTCATCCCAACTTACTTAACTTACTTAACCGCTAATGTTTACCCACTATTAATCACTAAGTCCTTATAGTTTAACCTTAACCTCAAAAGCCACTTACTTCTCATTATTTCTTAAGCTTGTTTATGCCCCTAATGACCATTATATGTCATTAATTATGTCCTAACAATCTTATAATATCATTACCAAACAAGTCCCAACCTTAAAACCCCATTTTTAAACTTTATGGAGCCTTTTTAGAGTGGTCCGGGTTTGTGTCCGAGGTTGCAAACCCGGACCATCTCTCGGCTAAAGTTTCTGCCTTGTTTTTCACTTGGTCCAGGTATGTGTACTGGGTTATAAACCCGGACCATCCACGGACATAACTATCTGCCATGTTTTTAGTGTGGTCCGGGTTTGTGTACTTGTTTACAAACTCGGACCAACACAAAATGTGTCCAGAATTGTAGTTTCTGACCTCTGTTCAACCTCAATTCTCATCCAATCTTTTCCTAACCTCTCCACAAGTATTCTAACATGTTTTAACATCACTTTGGAACCTTTAAATCCTCCTAATTCCTCCACCAAACTCATACTAAATTCCTTGATCATGTACTCAAGTTCTTACAAACCTCTTAACACTTATAACTTAATTTCTTACACTTCCAACATACAAATTTGGCCTAAAGCTTCAATTAACCTTAGTGTTTTCTTTCAACCAATATAACTACTCCTCAAACATCATTATTCAACCATCTTTCCTTTGCTAAACTTTCCAAGGTTGTCTTGCATCTTCATGCACAAATTTCTCTCCTTTTCATTTGTTACTCATCACTCCTAAACTCTTGAACATATCTATACATTTCTTTTCATCCTCTTAACACCTTAACATTGTTCTTCATTTACCTTGACCATGCTACACCCTCCTTAGATATTTCCATCTCCTTTACTCAATTTACTCACCATGCTCATAGTTAAACACCCTTATACATTCCTAGTCTTCTTCCTTGACAATTTACAACATTCTCTTACAATTTTCTCTTCCATCACCCTAGTCCACTCATTACCATTAAAACTAGAACCTTATTAATCCATCACTAGCATCTTCACTACTTATACAAGCTACCAAGATCTCTCATTGTTATATTCTCAAGTTCATACCTAAATCACCTTAAAGCATAATACACATTTTCATCCAGATTTTTGCTCAAGTCTTAATATTCCTCTTAACATGATTTTGGTGTGTTTAATACACCCACCAATCCTCTAATTTATCCTAGACAACCCTAGGTCATTCAAATCCTCAAGAATACCTTTGTTAACTCATTACCACTCAAATTTCCTTTAATGACTCCTAGTAAATCCTAGGCCATAATAACTCACAACCACCACTTAAACACTTGGTTTTCTACTCAATTTTCGCCATAGCTCCTCTAGTATATTATTGTAACACCCCTACCGCTAATACCGTCATTACTGTACAAATACTTACTTTCGCAGCGGATACTACATACACAACAGCGGGTGTACAATGCCGTTAGTCACCCATGTGACTAACAAGGCGAGTTACAATACTACTTACTATCGGTCTGATGAATTTGAACATACCGAGTACTCTATACAATACATTACTTTCCCTTGCATACTCAACCATAATTCAATCACAACTCCAATACAATACTATATCGAGTCTACTACAATCCTTAAATTACCTATACAGTCTGGAACTTCCAATTCCCCAATACATTACAAATTCAATCCCTGTTATACAACTACCCATGCTTACATAGCAGTCCCCGTCCTACTCTCTCGAACGGTGGTCAGCTTCGAGTACCTGCACACTAAAAATGTTCCCCCTAGGGGGTCAGCTTACGCTGAATATGAATTTCACATATACCGCGTGCTAACCGCGGTACGCCGACTACTTTGGGTCGGATATACATGGAGTTCATTTTACATGCATACATACATACTCATGCTACAACAATACACTCAACAATACCTACATACACATACAAGGTTCAATACTTACCAAGGAAGACAATTCAATAGTCAACCGTTTGTATTAGTTATTTATTCCATACTCTTTCGTTGCGTTACTCACTACTCTGTTCGTACTGCGTTCGATATTCGCTACTCTACTCATACTCACTCCTTACTCTTGCATGCTCATCCCTCCGTGTTCAATACCTTACTCGCACACGATCCTTACTCTGTACTCGTTACTATACTTGTGCATACTCACTACTCAATACTCTATACTTACTCATACGTACTCAATACTCAATACTTACTCATACATACTCAATACTCGGTACTCATTACATACTCATACTCACTTCTTACTCAGTACTCATTACTTTACTCATGCATACGCTGAAATACCCCTAATCTTTAAAATATAATTAAATGATCTATTAATGATCTAAGATGATTATTAAGCATCTAAATATTATTGGGGAACAATCTAAAAGATCTCAACAAGGCAAAACACGCCTTAAGATCGGTAAAGCCAAAAATGTGCTTTAAGACACCATAAAGATTGTATGACCTCAAATAGGATCCAGAGTGGATTCCTAAGTATTATAATGAAGTAAAGAACACAAAAAAACCGTTCTCAAGGAGAACTAAGCTCAGGAACACCCTGTGACACAAAACGTGCACTAAAACACCTTAAAACACGTTTTTGTGAGATTGCCTTTTAAATTGACTTTTAATGGGCTTAAAGATTATAATTATCCTTAAATATGATATTTTATCATATTATATCATATTAGGAATTTAATTCCAAAAATTTACTAATTTTTACAAAGTAATATTAAAATATTAATAAAACCCTAAAGTGGGGCCCGCATGAGTCAATATTGACCAAGTATGGTCAATGGTCAATTAAATGACCCATTTAACCCCTTGGAAATCGGCTGGCAAGAGGGAGGAGACAGCCTACAATCATTATGGGACAAACTATACCTAATACCAATTACTTTTGAAAATTAAGTTACTTTTTCAATTATTTCAAAACTTACCCATTCCTTCCTTCCTCCTTGTCCGATTCCAGCCCTTTCAACCGAGCTCTCCTCCTTCCTTGAAGCTCTCAAGGCTTGTTCTTGAACATGGAAGGCAAACCTAGCTCCTAAGCTCTTAAGGTAAGTGTTTTAAGGTCATTTTTAGCCCTTTTTCTTCATCTTTTCACTACCAACACTTAGATTTCGTGGCTCATCAATCCCTATGGCTTATTCTCAGTGTTCTAAGGTTAGAACAAGAGCTAAACTCGGTTGAGACCAGTAGAGGGACCAAGGTTGTTCAAATCTACAATTTAAGGTAAAAACATACCTTAAGAACCTCCACTCTTCATGCGGTTTCTTTCTTCTATTTTTTATGAGTTTATACACTCATAATCTTCATATTTACATATTCATTCAGTTGGTTAGCTGAAATACCCCAAACCTAAGTATGCTAAGCAAACATCAAATTATGATGTAGTAAGGCTAGAATATGCCTTAGAAAGATTGGTAGACAATTTAAACCAAGGAAAACACAAGAAAGTGCCTTAAAGGCAATCAGGGCAAAAACGTGCTCTAAGCTTGAAGAGACTTGGGTGAGTACCCAAATATCATGATAAGACCTTAGTAATATCCTAATGGTCATTTTAAATCAATTAGCAAAGAAAACCAAGCTTGAAAACAAGATAAAACACAAAATGTGCTTTAAGAAGTCTTAAAGCACATTTTTGAGAAATTGTCTTAGAATTGAGTTTTGAGTGGCTAAATGTCCATCATTACTCTTTAATCAACATGTGTACTAATTAGTATCACATTAGGAGGTCTAAATCAATGAGAAATCAAAAATTTCCCGATTATGTGCCTTGTTTAGTGAATAGTAACTATTTAGTGCTAGTTAAGACATAAGTCAACATAAGTCAATAAGATGGTCAACCAAGACCATAAATATCTCCATTTATTAGAGGGGGCCGGTTTTGATGTGGGGAGTCACCACATGAGTCATCAAATGAGAAAGGAAAAGAAGAGTAAAGTGAGAAAAGTTACTATTTACTTTTATAAAGCAAAATATCCTTATAAGCTACATTCTCTCCTCTCTTCTTCATTTCTCTTCTTCTTCCACGGTTCTTCTCTTCTTTTCCTCTGTTCCAAACCGTCCCAAGCAGCCTCCATTGTTGCTTCACCTTGCTTTGGCAACAACTTATTCATTTTAGCTCCAAATCAAAAACTAAACACATATTATTCTTAGTTAGGTCAAGACCTATCTTTCTATCTTTTCAAATCTTTCAAAGCTCCATTTTGGTGCCATGAGAAAACTTCATTGATGGAGGAAAATCAAGTTTGAAGAGCTCATTAGCTTCTCCGTTCTCTTAAGGTAAAGAAAATGTAAGAAAAACCATGTTTCCATCATTTCTTGTACATGGCCGAAAATTCCTTCTCATGGGGCTATGTTTTTATGCCTTGTTCTAGCTTGATTTATTCACCAAGGACTAGTGGAGGTCCTATTTCATTCAATGCCAAAGTCTACCTTGAGACTTCAAAGGTAATCATCCACTTTTATGCCTTAGAACACATTTCTAACCTAGGTTTTTATTCCTTGAGGTTAGTGCATTGTTTAGTACTCATATGAGTCCTTGAATATTGATTAGAACATTGGCAAGGGGAATTTAAGTGGTGGCCGAGATCTATGCAAGAAGAAGGTCTAAGGAGGAGATTAAGATAAGCTAGAGAAAACAAGGTAAAATGCTTACCTAATGGTGGTTTAAGATTAAGGAATGAGTTTTAGATAAGTACCAATGTAGCTTAGAGCTTACATTGTGTATTGGGTTATATAACCTAAGAAAAAGAACTTAAAGAAGCTTGTGAACTTGTGACTAAGGAGCCAATGGGAATGAGTTAGTAATATAAGTTTAAGATGAGTTTTAAGAACATTATAACTACTATGAGATTGATGAGTGTATTTGCAGGTTGAAAGCTTTTATATGTGGGAAATTCAGTGTTTAAGTTTAAGTCATTTAAGGGCCTAAGAGCCATGTCATTTAAGAGCCTTAGTGCTATGCAATTTAAGATTATTGCAATATATCGAGTTTGTTGTGAATAAGTTGGTTTGGGTGATGAGATATGATGAGAAGAACTTGATGTGTGTGAGATGGTTGAATGAGGAAAAATAATGTGTTTGGGCATGATAAGATACTAGAGGAGCTATGGCGAAATTTGAGTAGAAAACAAAGTGTTTAAGTGGTAGTGGTGAGTTAATATGCCCTAGGGTTTACTAGGGAGCATGAAAAGAAAATTTGGGTGGAAATGAGTTAACTAAGGAGTTCTTGAGGTTTAGAGTGACCTAGAGATGTCTAGGAGGAATTAGAGGATTGGCGTGTGTACTAAACACACCAAAATCATGATATGAGGAATGAAAGGCTTGTGCATAAGTTTTAAGGAAAGGTGTATAATGCCTTAAGGAGATTTAGGTATGAACTAGAGAGTAAGACAATGAGAGTTTGAGAACCTCGTGTAAGTGTGATGATGTTAGTGGTGGACTAGTAAGGTTTAGTTGAATGGTAATGTGTGGACTTGGGTGATGGAAGTGAAAAAGGTAGGAGGATGTTGTAAGTCATCAAGGAAAATGACTAGGAATGTAAAAGAGCGTATGATCGTGAGAATGGTGAGTAAGTGAGTAAAAGGAGGTGGAAATGTCCAAGGAGGGTGTAGTATAGTTAAGGTAAAGAAGAACAAGGTTAAGGTGCTAAGAGGATGACAAGAAATGTTTAGGTATGCAAGAGTTTAGGAATGATGAGTAACAAATGGAAAAGAGAGGAATTTGTGCATGGTTATGTAAGATGACTTGAGGAAGTTTTGGTAAATGAACTGAAGATGGAAAATAATGTTTAAGAAGTGCCCAAACTGTTAAGGAGGGAACACTTGGGTTGGTTGAAGTTTTGGTAAAGATACAAGTTGGTAATGTAAGGAATTATATGATAAGTGTTAGGAGTGTTTGTAAGAATTGAGCAAATGTTTGAGAAGATCTTTGGAAGTTGTTTTAATGAGTTTGGTGGAGGTTATAAGGTGTGTTTGATGTGCCAAATGATGTTAGAACACATTAGGAGGCTTGAGGAAAGATTTGGAGAAAATTTGACAATGTATGGGAAGTTTCTGCAGCCGACCTACCCAGGGGACCGACCCCAGTCTGGGTCGGTCGGGCTGAAACTGTGAAGTTGGATGTTCTCTGCAGCCGACCTACCCAGGGGGTGGGTCGGTCGGTGGGTCGGTCGGACCATAATAATAAAAAAAAAAAGAAACCCTAAGAGAGTTTAGTGGTATTAATGGTACCCCATTAAGGGGGCAATGATCATTAGAGGTATAAAGACCTAAGGGATTAAGTTAAGAATAAACTTAAAAGTTTAAGATTAAGTTTGTAAGATTAAGTTGTAAGACTTAAGAGGTGTTAGGTTGGAATCATTAGGGTTAAGTAAGTTAAGTAAGATAAGTAAGTTGAATTGAGTTAAGTGATTAACAACCTGAAACTGAATGAATGTTTTAGGACTTGGAAATTGGACTCCGGAAGAGATTAAGCAACTGAACGGCCAACGGTGAACGGTACAGTTCTCTTGTGACCTGCTTGCTAACGAGGTGTCCCTCGGCTTGTGTGCTATTTGTTTTTTGTGTGCTCACTAAACAAGATAAAGCATGCAACCGGAATATATTATATTTATTGTATGGTTGTGTGATGTTTGAAAACTAACACAACATACCGTGAGAACTTACTAACCAATGTTTAGTAAGAAATTGAGTGAGACTAAGGAACGCCCCTAATAAGGGACGATATGAACCGAAAAAGGTTAACCAACAAACATGGTCTTGAGACTATTACTAACTGGAACTTGAGTGAGGAAACCCGGGACCGATCTCCGGTCATGCATGCTAAGGAAAAAGGGGGACGGTATCTGAATCAGATCCGCCCTCCGCTTAAGGACTTGTCTTCGGACTTGTAGCCTAGGGCCGGTTGCCGGCTCAGCTACGCTGGATTCCCGTCCAGGGTAGGTGGCATTAAGATGGTGCGGTGGGATCACCTAAATCCCAGGTTTGGACTTAGGCTACAACCATTCCCCTCCAGGAACGGTTTGTATTCTGAGAATAAGTTAAGATTAAGATAAGTTACAATCATTCCTTTTTAAAGGATGATTTGTATTATTAAGATTAAGATAAGTTACAATCATTCCTTTTTAAAGGACGATTTGTATTATTAAGATTAAGATTAAGTTAAGATTAAGATAAGTTACAATCATTCCTTTTTAAAGGATGATTTGTATTATTAAGATTAAGATAAGTTACAATCATTCCTTTTTAAAGGACGATTTGTATTATTAAGATTAAGATTAAGTTAAGATTAAGATAAGTTACAATCATTCCTTTTTAAAGGATGATTTGTATTATTAAGATTAAGATAAGTTACAATCATTCCTTTTTAAAGGACGATTTGTATTATTAAGATTAAGATTAAGTTAAGATTAAGATAAGTTACAATCATTCCTTTTTAAAGGATGATTTGTATTATTAAGATTAAGGTAAGGTTAAGGTAAGTTGCAACCATTCCTTTTTAGAGGATGGTTTGTATTATTAAGATTAAGATAAGCGACATCCACTCCTTATTAAAGGATGGTTGTTTCTAAGATTAAGATAAGACTAAGATTGAGGTGAGATAAGGTTGGACTAAGATTAAGAGGGAACATTACTTAAGGAGTTAAATAATTAACTCTCTAATTAAGGGAACGCATTTAAGTCGTTCATTGTGTGTGAACTTGATTGTTCATATCTGAGTTGTTGTTTACTGCACTTACTATTATATTGTGCATCTAATCAACCTCCATGCTATCGACAATTAGTCGTCGTAGCCACGTTAGCTTGGGGGCCATGAGGGGATCGTACCAGCATTCGTGCTGACCCCCTTTGGGGGCTGTTTTTACTACACAGGTACATCAGGAAGCGGCCGTCGCAAGAGTAAGAAGAGGATACAAGTGTTAAGGATTAAGTGTGACCTACGAGTTGTGCATGTACACTCGTATGGCAAGTGAGTTAGTAAGATGTATAGGTTGTTGAGAGGATTGTAAGAAGAATAGGTAATGGTTAAGATTGTTGTACTAATGTTCGGTATATTCTGTAGTCAGACCGTGGCAAGGTCCTGGATTGTAAAGAATTCCGCTGTGACATGTATATATATATGCTGTTAAGTTGCGAGACCACAATTGGATTGAGTTGGGGTGTTACAAAAAGTGGTATCAGAGCGTAGTTACGCTCTGAAGACAAGAAATACCGAACTTAGGAGAATATTGAGGTTGAGATTGAGTTATGGGTTAAGGGTTAAGAGGTAGAGTGAGAGGTGCGTTAGTCAGGACTTCCCGGTGTTTACCGGACATCCATAGTACCTAGGCCCGCCCTCCACATCCCTAACCCTAAATATGTGGAACAAACGCCAGAGAGAAGAAAGCCTTCTCTTACTCGGGGAAACCCGATCTGGCAGTTAGCTAATAATAAGCAGTAGGAGGAACATCATGTTGCACAACAGTTACGGAGAACTTGGAGGTTTTCAATGGAGCGCAACAGAGAAACAGGCGCTACCTATGGTATACTATCAGTAAGGGAACGGAAGTTACCGGCAACATGGGTCGACATGCTACGCAGTCGAAATAACCCACAATACCAATGATAAGGAAAGCACTACGGGTGCAATAGAAAGGAAAAGGGAAGCGACATGAGTACCGGACAGTGGTCCGAAGGAGCATAACAGTAGGATAATACAGAGCATGAGGATTGAGATTACTGGAAGGTCCAGTCAAGAAACGGGAACTCATATAAATTGTTTACCGAAATAGGACTACGATGTAGTGCCTAAAGGAGAATCATTACTGAGTAACCACAACAAAACGTGTGGAGACTGGGGCGAGAATTAAGACATAAGGAAATATAAGGGATTCCTCAGAAAGAGGAACACCCTAATAGACGACAGTACTGTCAAACAACAAGGAAACTGCCCGATGGTCGGTTATCCAAAATAAGAGATTATCGGAGGAGTCCCAAGGACTACCAAGTACATGGAAATTAGAAGGAAGTATCACTACCAATGTACCTTGTACCAATAGCCCATCCTGCATGGCGCACTTGCCATAGCAAGTGCTACCACGGTTAAGCCGCACGAAAAGCCATCAAGACGAAATACTAGCAACGGTATAACCCACTACAACAACGACCGACAGTACGGTAAGAACACCAATCTCAAACTCCACGAGGAAAATCTCAGAGATCGCTCAATAATTCGAGCAAAAACATCACGTAAGTAACAACATACATGGAATGTATCAAGAGATACAATAAAGGCAGTCGACAGAACGACTCCCAACAGGGATGGGACAAAACTCCCAGTTTGAACACTAAGAATACCAATAACAAACATTCTACAATGAAGATGTTGGGAAGCCCAGAAAGCAAAGATAAAGGAAATAAACTTAAGATATAACCTACCAAGGGTTAAGGACATACGAATCCCACGGAGGAAAGCTCAGAGGACTACCCCCACAGAGTGGGCATAGTCGAGCCGAACGAACTGATGAACGACAGCTAGTACTGTTCGTCTAACTCATTAACACCCAAGTATGATTGATCATCAACAGGTGGCATAGTCAACGGAAGTTGAACGAAGCGTTGAGATGCGAGTGTAAGATGATAGAATGATATCCAACTTGGACACCTTAAGGCAAATGCCTAATACGAACTGAACCTTAATTACTAAAGGACATAAGTCTAATAAAATGACAATATTGCCAAAGACACTAAGTAACCTCAGATCACCTGAACAACTTCCATAGCAGGAAGCAGGATGTAACAACTTACCATAAAACCCGATACTACATTTAGTATGTAACCTAATGATTGATGGTGTTCCAAGGGACCAGAAGTTTATGAGGATAACCTACAGATGAGTAAGAGTACAAATAATGAACTGAGACATTAAGCACTAAGAGCCTACCAGCCAAGGATGTTAACCACATCAGAGCCCGAGGCACAGTAAGTTATAAGAGAGCTTGTTTAAGCCACGAAGGAACTACAATTCGTAGAAATGAATGGTTACCAAACCTATAACTTAGATTGGGAAGAACATTACCAAGAAAGGGTGCCAATGAGAATATTGAGATAATACTAAGGACAGGAGCGGAGAACGAACCATGCCTTTTAGGGTG
This sequence comes from Limonium bicolor, assembly GCA_023374045.1. Taxonomy (NCBI): domain Eukaryota; kingdom Viridiplantae; phylum Streptophyta; class Magnoliopsida; order Caryophyllales; family Plumbaginaceae; genus Limonium; species Limonium bicolor. The sequence goes on from CM041780.1 coordinate 298,521,666, forward strand.
GGGATACCTCTCCTTGTTGTGATGCCACGAGTGGGAATAAACCCCTCAAAAGGGCTTTCACTTATTAGAGATGCAATACGACTTTGTTAGAGAATGGAAACTGTAAACTTGAGATTACTTTAGAACATACTGGATACACTTGAGCAATAAGAAAGGCTGCAGAGACAGGCCTTATATCCAACACCCAGAATTTAAGAATCAGTAGTCGTCAGAGATAAACGTTGTGAGTGCACAACATGGCACGTCAAGTGACCAACGCTCAAAGAGTTTTTGGTTCAACGAATGACTTCTTTAGTAACCGATTAAATTGCATGGTAAGAAACGCCATAAGGTAGAAGGAATGTGAGGGAAATCAGCCTATTTACGAATCTGAGATTGGAACATAACATCTTCATATTAAGAGTCAACTGTTTTACAACGCGGTACAGCAACCACCATACACCGGAATGAGAGAAATCCCAGTGTGTTTACACCCAGAAGGGATTGAGTATAAGGTAAGACATGAGAATAAGTGAATAAGAGGTTGCACCATTAATGGGCAACATGGTAAGGGCCAACTACCATGGTAGCAATGGTCGTTAGTACAATATTTATATAAGGGGATTAAATCATGGTGTGCGATAAGCGACCATTGTGTATGAGCCGTCAAATATTGACACAGAGGCAATGAGATTTATGAGTTAAGACCAATATAAGTAAGGAAATAAGATGATAGACGAACTGAGCAGTGATGCCAGTAGTCTGGACCTGGTGAGGTAAGACTTCACAGGAAGCACACTACCCATTCCTTAAGGAACTGGAAGTGCATTCCCAGTGAGAGCAATATGAAAAACAAGATAAGAGGCTCTACGGAAGAGACCTCAATTATTAAGAGACCGAATCAGTACGGAATACAGAAAGGAGCTGGAGCATACCATAACCAAGGACACAGTAAATAGACTTCCCTTGATTAACTTCAAGAAGAACAACAAATGTTATTATGGAACGACGAAAGAGGAGATCGACAACAGAATACTTCATAATTAGCAATAGCTAAACGTGTGACGGACACTATGAGTTTACTAAAACGAGACGTGGGACGACTGCACCCCACAGGGGCTTGCAGGCCTGACATGCTCATTTATGAGTTAGTTGGGTAAGTAGTAATGTACCAGTAAGGTACCCCATGCATGTGGACGAGTGGTGTAAAGAACACGGGAAGTAGTCGACTCCGTACCACCGACAACGACGCAAGATCAGACAAGAGCAGCTACTACCACAAACAGTTGAAGAGAAGAATTCAGTTGAACCAGCAACACAGAGGAACCAGAGAACAAATAATTAAGGTCTATGAAGTGCGAAGAGCACGGATTGTTAAGTACAGACATTGAACATGCCTTAACATGTAAGAGATTAAGACTATAAAGCACATTATGCACTAAACAGTAGTTTCAGACTAAGAATCATCCTCAGACCAAAGGTCAGTTGGGGAGAACAATTTAGACATTCGAGAAAATACTAAGAGTATGAGCGTAAGATCTTCAAGGAGAATGGATAGACGAGTTACAACTCATTAAGGCCGTGTATATATAAAGATAACACGTGTCCATTGAGACAATTAAGCCTAAGATTATCAGAGTCGCGCAGCGGAAGCTAGCAGACCACTACTTTGAGATTAGACCAAACTAAGTTAAGAATACGGTATAAGTACCGTTAAGAATCCTCGATACAGATACTAAGTCATTTCTGATCAAATTATAAGTAAGATAGATGGTGTTATGCCCCAGATTTTTTTTTTATTTCCTTTGATTCACAAAGGGAGTCTATATTAATTTGATCTTATATTAGAAAGTCTATGACATTCTTCTAATGTTAATATGTTAGCTTGAGGAAGGAGGGTTACAATTGTCTTCTTCCTTGTTGTTATTTAGTATTCTCTTAGAGAGAGAGAGATATTAAACTATTTTATTTCTTCCTTCTCTCTTATTCTAATTCACGTTCAATTATTCCCCTTCCTTCATCTCTCTCATTGACGGTTCTCTCGACGCTCTCATCGCTCTCAACTTCTCCTCTCTTTGCTCATCTTCTTCAATTCCCTTTTGATTGATAATCGCTGGAGGTCTGTAGATGGAATTGGGTGCGTCCGTCAGTCGTCTATCAGGTTGGATTGTAGATTGTTTCTCTTCTCCATTAAGGCTTCCTCTTTCTTTTCTGATTCTGATTTTGTATTTTGGGAGCGGTTCTATTCGAGGGATTATCATTTGACTGGAGATTCGGGAAGGCGATTCGTAGAGTCCGCAGAGATGGCTTAGCTACGGATGTGAGGTAGGTGGTAGATGGATTCGGTTGTGTGCGTTCACCCACGGGGGTTTTGGTTTCGTTGTTTTCCGTATATGTTTGTGTGGTTTCTGATCCGTGGTAATTTGGTGTGAGTTCTGGATTTGTGTTTTGATGCGTTGCAACCCCGTGGGATTGGTTTTTTTTGCGTATTTTGTTATGAAAGTATTGCTTTGACAATGGTGAATCTACCTCTATGGTTCCCTTCTGTTTTGTGAACTTTGAGTGCTTCTGATTTGAGAGTTCGGATTGTTTAATCGCCCTATGTTTGGTGATCGATCTCTGTCTGATTTGTCTTGGTTTTGACCTTCTAAAACTGCCATGGTTATGGTTTAAAGGCTTTGGTTTCGTACTGCATTTTTGACATTGTTTTGATGCCTCTGTCTGTGTGTAAATCGCTTCTGTTTTCTGAGTTTTTCGGTATGTCCGAACGTCTGTCCGAGCTTTGACGTTCGGACATACCCTGTTGCGCTTTTATTTTCTAAAGTCTTCGCTGTGTCCGAACTTCCGTCCGAGCTTTGAAGTTCGGACACAGCCTTCTGTTTTCTCTGATTTTGGCTTCGACTTGTGTCCGAACATCTGATGTCCGGACACAAGTTCGGACTCTACACGTCCTGATTTCCGAAGAACGTCCGAACATCCGTCCGAACTTGGATGTTCGGACACCTCTGTCTCTGCTTCTGTTTGAAGGTTCGACTTGTGTCCGAACATTGATGTCCGGACACAAGTTCGGACATGCCTCTGTTTTGACAGTAACTTGCTCGTTTGAGCTCCGTTTTGAGTGCCGTTTGCGGCGTTGGTTTCCTCCTTCTGAGTACTATCTGTTTTCATGTGTTTTAGCATGTGTTTAAGTGTTTTCTGGTTTTAAGGTCTCCGATAATCTTTTGAACTCTGGTTTGCTCTGAAAATGTGCTTCAACCTCTGACTTCAGTTGCTTTCGTATTTACTAGTCGGGTTACGACTTCTGTCTTGCTAAGGCTTTTCGTTGGTAAGCTTTCGCTCTGATTTCGTTAAGCTTCTGCTTTCTGTTATGATTTGACAGGACTTCTGTCCTGTTCTGTATACAGCTTTGGTCTGTTCTGAAAGCTTCTGTTTTGGGACCTAGTCTTCTCTGTATCTGAACCTTTGGATGGCTGGTCTCGCTGTCTCGTAGCGCGCTATGTAGGATCCTTCTGTTTCACGGGTGATGTTCCCCGTTCTGTTCACGGGTGTTTACACCTGTTCTGTTTACGAGTGAGGTTTCCTCGTTCTGTTCACGAGCTGGTTGCTCGTTCTGTCTGTATGCTCTGATTGCTAGTGTCCCACTTCCGTTTGTGTTCTGTTCAGCTTCTGTCTGTTTTCGCTGCTCTGGTATTTGACAGACTGCTGTGTGCTTTCTGTCCTTTGAACGCCTCTGTTTGTTTTGTACTGCTTCCGCCTGCTCTGTCTGTTTACAAACTCAGATAGGCTGCAGTGTGCTTCCTGTCTGTTGAGGATTTCTGATTTGTAAAGTGCTCTACTTCGTCTGCTCTATCAGTATTTGACGTGAGACGGTCTGCTGTGTGCTTACTGTCTACTGCTAAGTTCTGGATTTTGCTAAGCTTCTGATTTTGCTAAGCTTCTGATTTCGTTTAAGCTTTTTGAATTGGTTAAGCTTCTGATTTCGTCGAGCTTTCAGCTTCAGCTTACCTTCTACTTTTGAGTATGTTTTGACCACCGCTTAGCTCCTTCTGCTTTAGACTTCTGTCTATTTGAAAGGCTTCTGCTTTATCTCTGATTTAGCTCTGGATAAGCGCTTTGGTATACGTATATGTATGTATGTTCAGTATCTGTTTGAGCGTGCTCAGCTGATGAAGTTTATCACCTGCTGAGCAATAGTTTTGCTCACCCCTATCTCCGTCTGATTTGCAGGTTTTAGTTCGTGCTTGGAGATTCAGCTCTTACTTTCCGTTTTGGCATTTGAGTTTTGTATTTAGTTTGTTTGGCCTTAGGGCCCAGTTGTATTTAGATTATGCTTTGTAATTCAGTTTGGCTTCCGCCTGTGTATTGTAAAGACATTTTGTAATCGTTTATCTGGTAATATATGAGCATTAGTTCTATTTTGGGGTTTCGATAGTGTAGCCTTGCGTGTCTTAGGTAATAAGCGCGCGGCGTGTAACGGTCTCTCAACCAGGGTGGTTTTGGGGTCGTTACATTTAGTGGTATCAGAGCCAGGTTTGGTTTTCGTTGGGATTTGTGGGTGTCTGCATGTCTACGCTTCCGTGTCTTGCCTGTTATCTGCTATGTGCTATCTGCTGTGTGATTTTGATTGTTATCTGGTGTTTTTTTTATGTGTGTCTGCTCTGTGGTGGTCCCCCATCAGAGTAGCGCAGCGGAAGCGTAGTGTTTGTTTGCATGTGCTTGTGTGTTCTGAGAGTGAATCTGAGGGAGTCGGATCCTTTGGGAAAGGATGACCAAATGTGAGTTCTTGTTTGACAGAGTTGTGTGCTTCAGTTGTGAGCTTGTGTTACGTGCTTGTGTTGCATGTTCTGTGTTGTGTTATGGTGGGAGTTCGCGAGTATGTTGGTCCTTTAGGTAAGGACACCTCTAAGAGTTCTTGTGCATTTAGGTTGAGTGTTATAATCTTCTGTTTCACCTCTTATGTCAGTGAGTCAGCTAATAAGTTCTGAGTGCAAGATTTGTGAGGTGCAAGCTTATAAGATATGTGAGTGTTGTTCCTATTCCTTCAAGCTTAGCGTTTGTAATATTTTGCTTTTCTCATTCTTTTAGTGAATCAGCTAGTGAGGTTCGTGTAGCTCGTATAAGTAGAGCTTCTGAGATTTGTTAGTGTTCTTTATATGTCTTTGTGCTAAGCCTTTAGTGATCATCTGTTGTATCTTTCTGCCAGCGCGTTAGCCAGTGTATTCTGAGTGTTAGCTTTGTGAGTGTTCCCTCTGTGTCTCAAAGCTATGTGTTAGTAATCTTCTGTTTCGCGCTTCTGTCAATCAATCCAACAGTGGGTTCTGTTCTGAGTGTTAGTTCCTTGTGAGTGTTCGTAGTGTTCCTGCACTGGAAGTGCATCTGCTTGTATTCTGGGTTTCGTCGAATTTCGAGGACGAAATTCTTTTTAAGGGGGTATATTGTTATGCCCCAGATTTTTTTTTTATTTTCCTTTGATTCACAAAGGGAGTCTATATTAATTTGATCTTATATTAGAAAGTCTATGACATTCTTCTAATGTTAATATGTTAGCTTGAGGAAGGAGGGTTACAATTGTCTTCTTCCTTGTTGTTATTTAGTATTCTCTTAAGAGAGAGAGATATATATTAAACTATTTTATTTCTTCCTTCTCTCTTATTCTAATTCACGTTCAATTATTCCCCTTCCTTCATCTCTCTCATTGACGGTTCTCTCGACGCTCTCATCGCTCTCAACTTCTCCTCTCTTTGCTCATCTTCTTCTTCAATTCCCTTTTGATTGATAATCGCTGGAGGTCTGTAGATGGAATTGGGTGCGTCCGTCAGTCGTCTATCAGGTTGGATTGTAGATTGTTCTCTTCTCCATTAAGGCTTCCTCTTCTCTTTTCTGATTCTGATTTTGTATTTTGGGAGCGGTTCTATTCGAGGGATTATCATTTGACTGGAGATTCGGGAAGGCGATTCGTAGAGTCCGCAGAGATGGCTTAGCTACGGATGTGAGGTAGGTGGTAGATGGATTCGGTTGTGTGCGTTCACCCACGGGGGTTTTGGTTTCGTTGTTTTCCGTATATGTTTGTGTGGTTTCTGATCCGTGGTAATTTGGTGTGAGTTCTGGATTTGTGTTTTGATGCGTTGCAACCCCGTGGGATTGGTTTTGTTTTGCGTATTTTGTTATGAAAGTATTGCTTTGACAATGGTGAATCTACCTCTATGGTTCCCTTCTGTTTTGTGAACTTTGAGTGCTTCTGATTTGAGAGTTCGGATTGTTTAATCGCCCTATGTTTGGTGATCGATCTCTGTCTGATTTGTCTTGGTTTTGACCTTCTAAAACTGCCATGGTTATGGTTTAAAGGCTTTGGTTTCGTACTGCATTTTTGACATTGTTTTGATGCCTCTGTCTGTGTGTAAATCGCTTCTGTTTTCTGAGTTTTTCGGTATGTCCGAACGTCTGTCCGAGCTTTGACGTTCGGACATACCCTGTTGCGCTTTTATTTTCTAAAGTCTTCGCTGTGTCCGAACTTCCGTCCGAGCTTTGAAGTTCGGACACAGCCTTCTGTTTTCTCTGATTTTGGCTTCGACTTGTGTCCGAACATCTGATGTCCGGACACAAGTTCGGACTCTACACGTCCTAATTTCCGAAGAACGTCCGAACATCCGTCCGAACTTGGATGTTCGGACACCTCTGTCTCTGCTTCTGTTTGAAGGTTCGACTTGTGTCCGAACATTGATGTCCGGACACAAGTTCGGACATGCCTCTGTTTTGACAGTAACTTGCTCGTTTGAGCTCCGTTTTGAGTGCCGTTTGCGGCGTTGGTTTCCTCCTTCTGAGTACTATCTGTTTTCATGTGTTTTAGCATGTGTTTAAGTGTTTTCTGGTTTTAAGGTCTCCGGTAATCTTTTTGAACTCTGGTTTGCTCTGAAAATGTGCTTCAACCTCTGACTTCAGTTGCTTTCGTATTTACTAGTCGGGTTACGACTTCTGTCTTGCTAAGGCTTTTCGTTGGTAAGCTTTCGCTCTGATTTCGTTAAGCTTCTGCTTTCTGTTATGATTTGACAGGACTTCTGTCCTGTTCTGTATACAGCTTTGGTCTGTTCTGAAAGCTTCTGTTTTGGGACCTAGTCTTCTCTGTATCTGAACCTTTGGATGGCTGGTCTCGCTGTCTCGTAGCGCGCTATGTAGGATCCTTCTGTTTCACGGGTGATGTTCCCCGTTCTGTTCACGGGTGTTTACACCTGTTCTGTTTACGAGTGAGGTTTCCTCGTTCTGTTCACGAGCTGGTTGCTCGTTCTGTCTGTATGCTCTGATTGCTAGTGTCCCACTTCCGTTTGTGTTCTGTTCAGCTTCTGTCTTTTTCGCTGCTCTGGTATTTGACAGACTGCTGTGTGCTTTCTGTCCTTTGAACGCCTCTGTTTGTTTTGTACTGCTTCTGCCTGCTCTGTCTGTTTACAAACTCAGATAGGCTGCAGTGTGCTTCCTGTCTGTTGAGGATTTCTGATTTGTAAAGTGCTCTACTTCGTCTGCTCTATCAGTATTTGACGTGAGACGGTCTGCTGTGTGCTTACTGTCTACTGCTAAGTTCTGGATTTTGCTAAGCTTCTGATTTTGCTAAGCTTCTGATTTCGTTTAAGCTTTTTGAATTGGTTAAGCTTCTGATTTCGTCGAGCTTTCAGCTTCAGCTTACCTTCTACTTTTGAGTATGTTTTGACCACCGCTTAGCTCCTTCTGCTTTAGACTTCTGTCTATTTGAAAGGCTTCTGCTTTATCTCTGATTTAGCTCTGGATAAGCGCTTTGGTATACGTATATGTATGTATGTTCAGTATCTGTTTGAGCGTGCTCAGCTGATGAAGTTTATCACCTGCTGAGCAATAGTTTTGCTCACCCCTATCTCCGTCTGATTTGCAGGTTTTAGTTCGTGCTTGGAGATTCAGCTCTTACTTTCCGTTTTGGCATTTGAGTTTTGTATTTAGTTTGTTTGGCCTTAGGGCCCAGTTGTATTTAGATTATGCTTTGTAATTCAGTTTGGCTTCCGCCTGTGTATTGTAAAGACATTTTGTAATCGTTTATCTGGTAATATATGAGCATTAGTTCTATTTTGGGGTTTCGATAGTGTAGCCTTGCGTGTCTTAGGTAATAAGCGCGCGGCGTGTAACGGTCTCTCAACCAGGGTGGTTTTGGGGTCGTTACAGATGGCGTGAAAGCTAGAATGCTTGGTGAGAATTAGACATCTTGAACTTATGTTCAAAGATGATGTGACGCTGATTACGTGGGCGTAATCCATTTTAAGGGGGGTAGAGCGAAAACCGCTTAGCGTATGTTTGTGTACTGAGTACATAAACTACGGTGTGCATAGCATAAAATAATTTGAGAATATGTTTTACATAAACATTTTAAGATAAATCATGGTTATTACACACAGAAGATGTGAATACCATACATATTGAGTACCTATCTTGTTAACTCCGGTGTGAGTACAAGTTAAAAGAATTAAGGAAGAGGTTTAAGGAGACTTAAGGAATAAGGAATATATGAGGTATAAGTCGATATGAGACTATGTGTGAGATAAGAATAAGATAACATTATGAGAAAGGAAATTGTAATTTTATGAGATATAAGATGGTGAGAATTGATATGGGACTGTTATAGAACTTAGTAGGAATTTAGATCTTGAGGTAATTACTAAGGGATGAATTGCACCTTGGAGATGTATTGATTATGATTAGAAGAACCAAAAAGATAGAAAATTGGACATGAGTAAATTATTTGGATGTTTGAAAATGACGTGGGAGGTGGAACTTGATTTTCTAGGGATCAAGGGAAACCGAACACAAATTAGAGTGGAAGGATAGTTCCACACTGATGCTGATCACATCAGGGTTGGATGATTCCTGAAACTCCCTACCAGTGGTCACAATTAAATCACACTAAGGATAGAGGCCTTAGGATAAAAATGAAATTGGAGTTGCTTGTATTTTTAATTAGAGGAATTATTCCTCACATGACCTCGTAAAAAGGATTACCTTTTTACTGAGTCTCGCCCATGAAGTCGAGGAAGCACGAGCCTTTGTCTTCGGACCGGTGACATGGGGAGAGCAGCGTGTTTTGTATTCTGGCCCATGGTGACGAGGACGAATGAGCCATTGTCTACGGACCGGTGACATGGGAGAATACGTTGGAAGTTATGTGAATGTTTTAATCATCAAAAGGAACAAAAAGAATTTTGAGTGTTATACATGCGTGAGCATGTTGTGTGATATTTAAGAATAGGCATATGGTGGACCTAAGGATTCAAGGAGTTTAAGTATACATAAGTACGATCTGTATGATCTATGGAATGAGGTAAGACATGCATTTTAATAAAAAAGATGCATAGGAACTTTGGGGACAAAGTCCTTTTAAGGGGGGTAGATTGAAATACCCCAAACCTAAGTATGCTAAGCAAACATCAAATTATGATGTAGTAAGGCTAGAATATGCCTTAGAAAGATTGGTAGACAATTTAAACCAAGGAAAACACAAGAAAGTGCCTTAAAGGCAATCAGGGCAAAAACGTGCTCTAAGCTTGGAGAGACTTGGGTGAGTACCCAAATATCATGATAAGACCTTAGTAATATCCTAATGGTCATTTTAAATCAATTAGCAAAGAAAACCAAGCTTGAAAACAAGATAAAACACAAAATGTGCTTTAAGAAGTCTTAAAGCACATTTTTGAGAAATTGTCTTAGAATTGAGTTTTGAGTGGCTAAATGTCCATCATTACTCTTTAATCAACATGTGTACTAATTAGTATCACATTAGGAGGTCTAAATCAATGAGAAATCAAAAATTTCCCGATTATGTGCCTTGTTTAGTGAATAGTAACTATTTAGTGCTAGTTAAGACATAAGTCAACATAAGTCAATAAGATGGTCAACCAAGACCATAAATATCTCCATTTATTAGAGGGGGCCGGTTTTGATGTGGGGAGTCACCACATGAGTCATCAAATGAGAAAGGAAAAGAAGAGTAAAGTGAGAAAAGTTACTATTTGCTTTTATAAAGCAAAATATCCTTATAAGCTACCTTCTCTCCTATCTTCTTCATTTCTCTTCTTCTTCCACGGTTCTTCTCTTCTTTTCCTCTGTTCCAAGCCATCCCAAGCAGCCTCCATTGTTGCTTCACCTTGCTTTGGCAACAACTTATTCATTTTAGCTCCAAATCAAAAACTAAACACATATTATTCTTAGTTAGGTCAAGACCTATCTTTCTATCTTTTCAAATCTTTCAAAGCTCCATTTTGGTGCCATGAGAAAACTTCATTGATGGAGGAAAATCAAGTTTGAAGAGCTCATTAGCTTCTCCATTCTCTTAAGGTAAAGAAAATGTAAGAAAAACCATGTTTCCATCATTTCTTGTACATGGCCGAAAATTCCTTCTCATGGGGCTATGTTTTTATGCCTTGTTCTAGCTTGATTTATTCACCAAGGACTAGTGGAGGTCCTATTTCATTCAATGCCAAAGTCTACCTTGAGACTTCAAAGGTAATCATCCACTTTTACGCCTTAGAACACATTTCTAACCTAGGTTTTTATTCCTTGAGGTTAGTGCATTGTTTAGTACTCATATGAGTCCTTGAATATTGATTAGAACATTGGCAAGGGGAATTTAAGTGGTGGCCGAGATCTATGCAAGAAGAAGGTCTAAGGAGGAGATTAAGATAAGCTTGAGAAAACAAGGTAAAATGCTTACCTAATGGTGGTTTAAGATTAAGGAATGAGTTTTAGATAAGTACCAATGTAGCTTAGAGCTTACATTGTGTATTGGGTTATATAACCTAAGAAAAAGAACTTAAAGAAGCTTGTGAACTTGTGACTAAGGAGCCAATGGGAATGAGTTAGTAATATAAGTTTAAGATGAGTTTTAAGAACATTATAACTACTATGAGATTGATGAGTGTATTTGCAGGTTGAAAGCTTTTATATGTGGGAAATTCAGTGTTTAAGTTTAAGTCATTTAAGGGCCTAAGAGCCATGTCATTTAAGAGCCTTAGTGCTATGCAATTTAAGATTATTGCAATATATCGAGTTTGTTGTGAATAAGTTGGTTTGGGTGATGAGATATGATGAGAAGAACTTGATGTGTGTGAGATGGTTGAATGAGGAAAAATAATGTGTTTGGGCATGATAAGATACTAGAGGAGCTATGGCGAAATTTGAGTAGAAAACAAAGTGTTTAAGTGGTAGTGGTGAGTTAATATGCCCTAGGGTTTACTAGGGAGCATGAAAAGAAAATTTGGGTGGAAATGAGTTAACTAAGGAGTTCTTGAGGTTTAGAGTGACCTAGAGATGTCTAGGAGGAATTAGAGGATTGGCGTGTGTACTAAACACACCAAAATCATGATATGAGGAATGAAAGGCTTGTGCATAAGTTTTAAGGAAAGGTGTATAATGCCTTAAGGAGATTTAGGTATGAACTAGAGAGTAAGACAATGAGAGTTTGAGAACCTCGTGTAATGTGTGATGATGTTAGTGGTGGACTAGTAAGGTTTAGTTGAATGGTAATGTGTGGACTTGGGTGATGGAAGTGAAAAAGGTAGGAGGATGTTGTAAGTCATCAAGGAAAATGACTAGGAATGTAAAAGAGCGTATGATCGTGTGAGAATGGTGAGTAAGTGAGTAAAAGGAGGTGGAAATGTCCAAGGAGGGTGTAGTATAGTTAAGGTAAAGAAGAACAAGGTTAAGGTGCTAAGAGGATGACAAGAAATGTTTAGGTATGCCCAAGAGTTTAGGAATGATGAGTAACAAATGGAAAAGAGAGGAATTTGTGCATGGTTATGTAAGATGACTTGAGGAAGTTTTGGTAAATGAACTGAAGATGGAAAATAATGTTTAAGAAGTGCCCAAACTGTTAAGGAGGGAACACTTGGGTTGGTTGAAGTTTTGGTAAAGATACAAGTTGGTAATGTAAGGAATTATATGATAAGTGTTAGGAGTGTTTGTAAGAATTGAGCAAATGTTTGAGAAGATCTTTGGAAGTTGTTTTAATGAGTTTGGTGGAGGTTATAAGGTGTGTTTGATGTGCCAAATGATGTTAGAACACATTAGGAGGCTTGAGGAAAGATTTGGAGAAAATTTGACAATGTATGGGAAGTTTCTGCAGCCGACCTACCCAGGGGACCGACCCCAGTCTGGGTCGGTCGGGCTGAAACTGTGAAGTTGGATGTTCTCTGCAGCCGACCTACCCAGGGGGTGGGTCGGTCGGTGGGTCGGTCGGACCATAAAAAAAAAAAGAAACCCTAAGAGAGTTTAGTGGTATTAATGGTACCCCATTAAGGGGGCAATGATCATTAGAGGTATAAAGACCTAAGGGATTAAGTTAAGAATAAACTTAAAAGTTTAAGATTAAGTTTGTAAGATTAAGTTGTAAGACTTAAGAGGTGTTAGGTTGGAATCATTACGGGTTAAGTAAGTTAAGTAAGATAAGTAAGTTGAATTGAGTTAAGTGATTAACAACCTGAAACTCAATGAATGTTTTAGGACTTGGAAATTGGACTCCGGAAGAGATTAAGCAACTGAACGACCAACGGTGAACGGTACAGTTCTCTTGTGACCTGCTTGCTAACGAGGTGTCCCTCGGCTTGTGTGCTATTTTTTTGTGTGCTCACTAAACAAGATAAAGCATGCAACCGGAATATATTATATTTATTGTATGGTTGTGTGATGTTTGAAAACTAACACAACATACCGTGAGAACTTACTAACCAATGTTTAGTAAGAAATTGAGTGAGACTAAGGAACGCCCCTAATAAGGGACGATATGAACCGAAAAAGGTTAACCAACAAACATGGTCTTGAGACTATTACTAACTGGAACTTGAGTGAGGAAACCCGGGACCGATCTCCGGTCATGCATGCTAAGGAAAAAGGGGGACGGTATCTGAATCAGATCCGCCCTCCGCTTAAGGACTTGTCTTCGGACTTGTAGCCTAGGGCCGGTTGCCGGCTCAGCTACGCTGGATTCCCGTCCAGGGTAGGTGGCATTAAGATGGTGCGGTGGGATCACCTAAATCCCAGGTTTGGACTTAGGCTACAACCATTCCCCTCCAGGAACGGTTTGTATTCTGAGAATAAGTTAAGATTAAGATAAGTTACAATCATTCCTTTTTAAAGGATGATTTGTATTATTAAGATTAAGATAAGTTACAATCATTCCTTTTTAAAGGACGATTTGTATTATTAAGATTAAGATTAAGTTAAGATTTAGATAAGTTACAATCATTCCTTTTTAAAGGATGATTTGTATTATTAAGATTAAGATAAGTTACAATCATTCCTTTTTAAAGGACGATTTGTATTATTAAGATTAAGATTAAGTTAAGATTAAGATAAGTTACAATCATTCCTTTTTAAAGGATGATTTGTATTATTAAGATTAAGATAAGTTACAATCATTCCTTTTTAAAGGACGATTTGTATTATTAAGATTAAGATTAAGTTAAGATTAAGATAAGTTACAATCATTCCTTTTTAAAGGATGATTTGTATTATTAAGATTAAGGTAAGGTTAAGGTAAGTTGCAACCATTCCTTTTTAGAGGATGGTTTGTATTATTAAGATTAAGATAAGCGACATCCACTCCTTATTAAAGGATGGTTGTTTCTAAGATTAAGATAAGACTAAGATTGAGGTGAGATAAGGTTGGACTAAGATTAAGAGGGAACATTACTTAAGGAGTTAAATAATTAACTCTCTAATTAAGGGAACGCATTTAAGTCGTTCATTGTGTGTGAACTTGATTGTTCATATCTGAGTTGTTGTTTATTGCACTTACTATTATATTGTGCATCTAATCAACCTCCATGCTATCGACAATTAGTCGTCGTAGCCACGTTAGCTTGGGGGCCATGAGGGGATCGTACCAGCATTCGTGCTGACCCCTTTGGGGGCTGTTTTTACTACACAGGTACATCAGGAAGCGGCCGTCGCAAGAGTAAGAAGAGGATACAAGTGTTAAGGATTAAGTGGACCTACGAGTTGTGCATGTACACTCGTATGGCAAGTGAGTTAGTAAGATGTATAGGTTGTTGAGAGGATTGTAAGAAGAATAGGTAATGGTTAAGATTGTTGTACTAATGTTCGGTATATTCTGTAGTCAGACCGTGGCAAGGTCCTGGATTGTAAAGAATTCCGCTGTGACATGTATATATATATGCTGTTAAGTTGCGAGACCACAATTGGATTGAGTTGGGGTGTTACAAAAAGTGGTATCAGAGCGTAGTTACGCTCTGAAGACAAGAAATACCGAACTTAGGAGAATATTGAGGTTGAGATTGAGTTATGGGTTAAGGGTTAAGAGGTAGAGTGAGAGGTGCGTTAGTCAGGACTTCCGGTGTTTGGTAGTAGGACATCCATAGTACACATAGCCCGCCCTCCACATCCCTAACCCTAAATATGTGGAACAAACGCCAGAGAGAAGAAAGCCTTCTCTTACTCGGGGAAACCCGATCTGGCAGTTAGCTAATAATAAGCAGTAGGAGGAACATCATGTTGCACAACAGTTACGGAGAATTGGAGGTTTTCAATGGAGCGCAACAGAGAAACAGGCGCTACCTATGGTATACTATCAGTAAGGGAACGGAAGTTACCGGAACATGGGTCGACATGCTACGCAGTCGAAATAACCACAATACCAATGATAAGGAAAGCATACGGGTTGCAATAGAAAGGGAAAAGGGAAGCGACATGAGTACCGGACAGTGGTCCGAAGGAGCATAACAGTAGGATAAACAGAGCATGAGGATTGAGATTACTGGAAGGTCCAGTCAAGAAACGGGAACTAATATAAAATTGTTTACGAAAATAGGACTACGATGTAGTGCCTTAAAGGAGAATCATTACTGAGTAACCACAACAAAACGTGTGGAGACTGGGGCGAGAATTAAGACATAAGGAAATATAAGGGATTCCTCAGAAAGAGGAAACACCCTAATAGACGACAGTACTGTCAAACAACAAGGAAACTGCCCGATGGTCGGTTATCCAAATAAGAGATATCGGAGGAGTCCCAAGGACTACCAAGTACATGGAAACTTAGAAGGAAGTATCACTACCAATGTACCTTGTACCAATAGCCCATCCTGCATGGCGCACTTGCCATAGCAAGTGCTACCACGGTTAAGCCGCACGAAAAGCCATCAAGACGAAATACTAGCAACGGTATAACCCACTACAACAACGACCGACAGTACGGTAAGAACACCAATCTCAAACTCCACGAGGAAAATCTCAGAGATCGCTCAATAATTCGAGCAAAAACATCACGTAAGTAACAACATACATGGAATGTATCAAGAGATACAATAAAGGCAGTCGACAGAACGACTCCCAACAGGGATGGGACAAAACTCCCAGTTTGAACACTAAGAATACCAATAACAAACATTCTACAATGAAGATGTTGGGAAGCCCAGAAAGCAAAGATAAAGGAAATAAACTTAAGATATAACCTACCAAGGGTTAAGGACATACGAATCCCACGGAGGAAAGCTCAGAGGACTACCCCCACAGAGTGGGCATAGTCGAGCCGAACGAACTGATGAACGACAGCTAGTACTGTTCGTCTAACTCATTAACACCCAAGTATGATTGATCATCAACAGGTGGCATAGTCAACGGAAGTTGAACGAAGCGTTGAGATGCGAGTGTAAGATGATAGAATGATATCCAACTTGGACACCTTAAGGCAAATGCCTAATACGAACTGAACCTTAATTACTAAAGGACATAAGTCTAATAAAATGACAATATTGCCAAAGACACTAAGTAACCTCAGATCACCTGAACAACTTCCATAGCAGGAAGCAGGATGTAACAACTTACCATAAAACCCGATACTACATTTGTATGTAACCTAATGATTGATGGTGTTCCAAGGGACCAGAAGTTTATGAGGATAACCTACAGATGAGTAAGAGTACAAATAATGAACTGAGACATTAAGCACTAAGAGCCTACCAGCCAAGGATGTTAACCACATCAGAGCCCGAGGCACAGTAAGTTATAAGAGAGCTTGTTTAAGCCACGAAGGAACTACAATTCGTAGAAATGAATGGTTACCAAACCTATAACTTAGATTGGGAAGAACATTACCAAGAAAGGGTGCCAATGAGAATATTGAGATAATACTAAGGACAGGAGCGGAGAACGAACCATGCCTTTTAGGGTGGGGATACCTCTCCTTGTTGTGAGGCCACGAGTGGGAATAAACCCCTCAAAAGGGCTTTCACTTATTAGAGATGCAATACGACTTTGTTAGAGAATGGAAACTGTAAACTTGAGATTACTTTAGAACATACTGGATACACTTGAGCAATAAGAAAGGCTGCAGAGACAGGCCTTATATCCAACACCACCAGAATTTAAGAATCAGTAGTCGTCAGAGATAACGTTGTGAGTGCACAACATGGCACGTCAAGTGACCAACGCTCAAAGAGTTTTTGGTTCAACGAATGACTTCTTTAGTAACCGATTAAATTGCATGGTAAGAAACGCCATAAGGTAGAAGGAATGTGAGGGAAATCAGCCTATTTACGAATCTGAGATTGGAACATAACATCTTCATATTAAGAGTCAACTGTTTTACAACGCGGTACAGCAACCACCATACACCGGAATGAGAGAAATCCCAGTGTGTTTACACCCAGAAGGGATTGAGTATAAGGTAAGACATGAGAATAAGTGAATAAGAGGTTGCACCATTAATGGGCAACATGGTAAGGGCCAACTACCATGGTAGCAATGGTCGTTAGTACAATATTTATATAAGGGGATTAAATCATGGTGTGCGATAAGCGACCATTGTGTATGAGCCGTCAAATATTGACACAGAGGCAATGAGATTTATGAGTTAAGACCAATATAAGTAAGGAAATAAGATGATAGACGAACTGAGCAGTGATGCCAGTAGTCTGGACCTGGTGAGGTAAGACTTCACAGGAAGCACACTACCCATTCCTTAAGGAACTGGAAGTGCATTCCCAGTGAGAGCAATATGAAAAACAAGATAAGAGGCTCTACGGAAGAGACCTCAATTATTAAGAGACCGAATCAGTACGGAATACAGAAAGGAGCTGGAGCATACCATAACCAAGGACACAGTAAATAGACTTCCCTTGATTAACTTCAAGAAGAACAACAAATGTTATTATGGAACGACGAAAGAGGAGATCGACAACAGAATACTTCATAATTAGCAATAGCTAAACGTGTGACGGACACTATGAGTTTACTAAAACGAGACGTGGGACGACTGCACCCCACAGGGGCTTGCAGGCCTGACATGCTCATTTATGAGTTAGTTGGGTAAGTAGTAATGTACCAGTAAGGTACCCCATGCATGTGGACGAGTGGTGTAAAGAACACGGGAAGTAGTCGACTCCGTACCACCGACAACGACGCAAGATCAGACAAGAGCAGCTACTACCACAAACAGTTGAAGAGAAGAATTCAGTTGAACCAGCAACACAGAGGAACCAGAGAACAAATAATTAAGGTCTATGAAGTGCGAAGAGCACGGATTGTTAAGTACAGACATTGAACATGCCTTAACATGTAAGAGATTAAGACTATAAAGCACATTATGCACTAAACAGTAGTTTCAGACTAAGAATCATCCTCAGACCAAAGGTCAGTTGGGGAGAACAATTTAGACATTCGAGAAAATACTAAGAGTATGAGCGTAAGATCTTCAAGGAGAATGGATAGACGAGTTACAACTCATTAAGGCCGTGTATATATAAAGATAACACGTGTCCATTGAGACAATTAAGCCTAAGATTATCAGAGTCGCGCAGCGGAAGCTAGCAGACCACTACTTTGAGATTAGACCAAACTAAGTTAAGAATACGGTATAAGTACCGTTAAGAATCCTCGATACAGATACTAAGTCATTTCTGATCAAATTATAAGTAAGATAGATGGTGTTATGCCCCAGATTTTTTTTTTATTTCCTTTGATTCACAAAGGGAGTCTATATTAATTTGATCTTATATTAGAAAGTCTATGACATTCTTCTAATGTTAATATGTTAGCTTGAGGAAGGAGGGTTACAATTGTCTTCTTCCTTGTTGTTATTTAGTATTCTCTTAAGAGAGAGATATATAAAACTATTTTATTTCTTCCTTCTCTCTTATTCTAATTCACGTTCAATTATTCCCCTTCCTTCATCTCTCTCATTGACGGTTCTCTCGACGCTCTCATCGCTCTCAACTTCTCCTCTCTTTGCTCATCTTCTTCTTCAATTCCCTTTTGATTGATAATCGCTGGAGGTCTGTAGATGGAATTGGGTGCGTCCGTCAGTCGTCTATCAGGTTGGATTGTAGATTGTTTCTCTTCTCCATTAAGGCTTCCTCTTCTCTTTTCTGATTCTGATTTTGTATTTTGGGAGCGGTTCTATTCGAGGGATTATCATTTGACTGGAGATTCGGGAAGGCGATTCGTAGAGTCCGCAGAGATGGCTTAGCTACGGATGTGAGGTAGGTGGTAGATGGATTCGGTTGTGTGCGTTCACCCACGGGGGTTTTGGTTTCGTTGTTTTCCGTATATGTTTGTGTGGTTTCTGATCCGTGGTAATTTGGTGTGAGTTCTGGATTTGTGTTTTGATGCGTTGCAACCCCGTGGGATTGGTTTTGTTTTGCGTATTTTGTTATGAAAGTATTGCTTTGACAATGGTGAATCTACCTCTATGGTTCCCTTCTGTTTTGTGAACTTTGAGTGCTTCTGATTTGAGAGTTCGGATTGTTTAATCGCCCTATGTTTGGTGATCGATCTCTGTCTGATTTGTCTTGGTTTTGACCTTCTAAAACTGCCATGGTTATGGTTTAAAGGCTTTGGTTTCGTACTGCATTTTTGACATTGTTTTGATGCCTCTGTCTGTGTGTAAATCGCTTCTGTTTTCTGAGTTTTTCGGTATGTCCGAACGTCTGTCCGAGCTTTGACGTTCGGACATACCCTGTTGCGCTTTTATTTTCTAAAGTCTTCGCTGTGTCCGAACTTCCGTCCGAGCTTTGAAGTTCGGACACAGCCTTCTGTTTTCTCTGATTTTGGCTTCGACTTGTGTCCGAACATCTGATGTCCGGACACAAGTTCGGACTCTACACGTCCTGATTTCCGAAGAACGTCCGAACATCCGTCCGAACTTGGATGTTCGGACACCTCTGTCTCTGCTTCTGTTTGAAGGTTCGACTTGTGTCCGAACATTGATGTCCGGACACAAGTTCGGACATGCCTCTGTTTTGACAGTAACTTGCTCGTTTGAGCTCCGTTTTGAGTGCCGTTTGCGGCGTTGGTTTCCTCCTTCTGAGTACTATCTGTTTTCATGTGTTTTAGCATGTGTTTAAGTGTTTTCTGGTTTTAAGGTCTCCGATAATCTTTTGAACTCTGTTTGCTCTGAAAATGTGCTTCAACCTCTGACTTCAGTTGCTTTCGTATTTACTAGTCGGGTTACGACTTCTGTCTTGCTAAGGCTTTCGTTGGTAAGCTTCGCTCTGATTTCGTTAAGCTTCTGCTTTCTGTTATGATTTGACAGGACTTCTGTCCTGTTCTGTATACAGCTTTGGTCTGTTCTGAAAGCTTCTGTTTTGGGACCTAGTCTTCTCTGTATCTGAACCTTTGGATGGCTGGTCTCGCTGTCTCGTAGCGCGCTATGTAGGATCCTTCTGTTTCACGGGTGATGTTCCCCGTTCTGTTCACGGGTGTTTACACCTGTTCTGTTTACGAGTGAGGTTTCCTCGTTCTGTTCACGAGCTGGTTGCTCGTTCTGTCTGTATGCTCTGATTGCTAGTGTCCCACTTCCGTTTGTGTTCTGTTCAGCTTCTGTCTGTTTTCGCTGCTCTGGTATTTGACAGACTGCTGTGTGCTTTCTGTCCTTTGAACGCCTCTGTTTGTTTTGTACTGCTTCCGCCTGCTCTGTCTGTTTACAAACTCAGATAGGCTGCAGTGTGCTTCCTGTCTGTTGAGGATTTCTGATTTGTAAAGTGCTCTACTTCGTCTGCTCTATCAGTATTTGACGTGAGACGGTCTGCTGTGTGCTTACTGTCTTCTGCTAAGTTCTGGATTTTGCTAAGCTTCTGATTTTGCTAAGCTTCTGATTTCGTTTAAGCTTTTTGAATTGGTTAAGCTTCTGATTTCGTCGAGCTTTCAGCTTCAGCTTACCTTCTACTTTTGAGTATGTTTTGACCACCGCTTAGCTCCTTCTGCTTTAGACTTCTGTCTATTTGAAAGGCTTCTGCTTTGTCTCTGATTTAGCTCTGGATAAGCGCTTTGGTATACGTATATGTATGTATGTTCAGTATCTGTTTTGAGCGTGCTCAGCTGATGAAGTTTATCACCTGCTGAGCAATAGTTTTGCTCACCCCTATCTCCGTCTGATTTGCAGGTTTTAGTTCGTGCTTGGAGATTCAGCTCTTACTTTCCGTTTTGGCATTTGAGTTTTGTATTTAGTTTGTTTGGCCTTAGGGCCCAGTTGTGTTTAGATTATGCTTTGTAATTCAGTTTGGCTTCCGCCTGTGTATTGTAAAGACATTTTGTAATCGTTTATCTGGTAATATATGAGCATTAGTTCTATTTTGGGGTTTCGATAGTGTAGCCTTGCGTGTCTTAGGTAATAAGCGCGCGGCGTGTAACGGTCTCTCAACCAGGGTGGTTTTGGGGTCGTTACATTTAGTGGTATCAGAGCCAGGTTTGGTTTTCGTTGGGATTTGTGGGTGTCTGCATGTCTACGCTTCCGTGTCTTGCCTGTTATCTGCTATGTGCTATCTGCTGTGTTTTGATTGTTATCTGGTGTTTTTTTTTATGTGTGTCTGCTCTGTGGTGGTCCCCCATCAGAGTAGCGCAGCGGAAGCGTAGTGTTTGTTTGCATGTGCTTGTGTGTTCTGAGAGTGAATCTGAGGGAGTCGGATCCTTTGGGAAAGGATGACCAAATGTGAGTTCTTGTTTGACAGAGTTGTGTGCTTCAGTTGTGAGCTTGTGTTACGTGCTTGTGTTGCATGTTCTGTGTTGTGTTATGGTGGGAGTTCGCGAGTATGTTGGTCCTTTAGGTAAGGACACCTCTAAGAGTTCTTGTGCATTTAGGTTGAGTGTTATAATCTTCTGTTTCACCTCTTATGTCAGTGAGTCAGCTAATAAGTTCTGAGTGCAAGATTTGTGAGGTGCAAGCTTATAAGATATGTGAGTGTTGTTCCTATTCCTTCAAGCTTAGCGTTTGTAATATTTTGCTTTTCTCATTCTTTTAGTGAATCAGCTAGTGAAGTTCGTGTGTTAGCTCGTATAAGTAGAGCTTCTGAGATTTGTTAGTGTTCTTTATATGTCTTTGTGCTAAGCCTTTAGTGATCATCTGTTGTATCTTTCTGCCAGCGCGTTAGCCAGTGTATTCTGAGTGTTAGCTTTGTGAGTGTTCCCTCTGTGTCTCAAAGCTATGTGTTAGTAATCTTCTGTTTCGCGCTTCTGTCAATCAATCCAACAGTGGGTTCTGTTCTGAGTGTTAGTTCCTTGTGAGTGTTCGTAGTGTTCCTGCACTGGAAGTGCATCTGCTTGTATTCTGGGTTTCGTCGAATTTCGAGGACGAAATTCTTTTTAAGGGGGGTATATTGTTATGCCCCAGATTTTTTTTTTTATTTCCTTTGATTCACAAAGGGAGTCTATATTTTGATCTTATATTAGAAAGTCTATGACATTCTTCTAATGTTAATATGTTAGCTTGAGGAAGGAGGGTTACAATTGTCTTCTTCCTTGTTGTTATTTATATTCTCTTAAGAGAGAGATATATATTAAACTATTTTATTTCTTCCTTCTCTCTTATTCTAATTCACGTTCAATTATTCCCCTTCCTTCATCTCTCTCATTGACGGTTCTCTCGACGCTCTCATCGCTCTCAACTTCTCCTCTCTTTGCTCATCTTCTTCTTCAATTCCCTTTTGATTGATAATCGCTGGAGGTCTGTAGATGGAATTGGGTGCGTCCGTCAGTCGTCTATCAGGTTGGATTGTAGATTGTTCTCTTCTCCATTAAGGCTTCCTCTTCTCTTTTCTGATTCTGATTTTGTATTTTGGGAGCGGTTCTATTCGAGGGATTATCATTTGACTGGAGATTCGGGAAGGCGATTCGTAGAGTCCGCAGAGATGGCTTAGCTACGGATGTGAGGTAGGTGGTAGATGGATTCGGTTGTGTGCGTTCACCCACGGGGGTTTTGGTTTCGTTGTTTTCCGTATATGTTTGTGTGGTTTCTGATCCGTGGTAATTTGGTGTGAGTTCTGGATTTGTGTTTTGATGCGTTGCAACCCCGTGGGATTGGTTTTGTTTTGCGTATTTTGTTATGAAAGTATTGCTTTGACAATGGTGAATCTACCTCTATGGTTCCCTTCTGTTTTGTGAACTTTGAGTGCTTCTGATTTGAGAGTTCGGATTGTTTAATCGCCCTATGTTTGGTGATCGATCTCTGTCTGATTTGTCTTGGTTTTGACCTTCTAAAACTGCCATGGTTATGGTTTAAAGGCTTTGGTTTCGTACTGCATTTTTGACATTGTTTTGATGCCTCTGTCTGTGTGTAAATCGCTTCTGTTTTCTGAGTTTTTCGGTATGTCCGAACGTCTGTCCGAGCTTTGACGTTCGGACATACCCTGTTGCGCTTTTATTTTCTAAAGTCTTCGCTGTGTCCGAACTTCCGTCCGAGCTTTGAAGTTCGGACACAGCCTTCTGTTTTCTCTGATTTTGGCTTCGACTTGTGTCCGAACATCTGATGTCCGGACACAAGTTCGGACTCTACACGTCCTGATTTCCGAAGAACGTCCGAACATCCGTCCGAACTTGGATGTTCGGACACCTCTGTCTCTGCTTCTGTTTGAAGGTTCGACTTGTGTCCGAACATTGATGTCCGGACACAAGTTCGGACATGCCTCTGTTTTGACAGTAACTTGCTCGTTTGAGCTCCGTTTTGAGTGCCGTTTGCGGCGTTGGTTTCCTCCTTCTGAGTACTATCTGTTTTCATGTGTTTTAGCATGTGTTTAAGTGTTTTCTGGTTTTAAGGTCTCCGATAATCTTTTGAACTCTGGTTTGCTCTGAAAATGTGCTTCAACCTCTGACTTCAGTTGCTTTCGTATTTACTAGTCGGGTTACGACTTCTGTCTTGCTAAGGCTTTCGTTGGTAAGCTTTCGCTCTGATTTCGTTAAGCTTCTGCTTTCTGTTATGATTTGACAGGACTTCTGTCCTGTTCTGTATACAGCTTTGGTCTGTTCTGAAAGCTTCTGTTTTGGGACCTAGTCTTCTCTGTATCTGAACCTTTGGATGGCTGGTCTCGCTGTCTCGTAGCGCGCTATGTAGGATCCTTCTGTTTCACGGGTGATGTTCCCCGTTCTGTTCACGGGTGTTTACACCTGTTCTGTTTACGAGTGAGGTTTCCTCGTTCTGTTCACGAGCTGGTTGCTCGTTCTGTCTGTATGCTCTGATTGCTAGTGTCCCACTTCCGTTTGTGTTCTGTTCAGCTTCTGTCTGTTTTCGCTGCTCTGGTATTTGACAGACTGCTGTGTGCTTTCTGTCCTTTGAACGCCTCTGTTTGTTTTGTACTGCTTCTGCCTGCTCTGTCTGTTTACAAACTCAGATAGGCTGCAGTGTGCTTCCTGTCTGTTGAGGATTTCTGATTTGTAAAGTGCTCTACTTCGTCTGCTCTATCAGTATTTGACGTGAGACGGTCTGCTGTGTGCTTACTGTCTACTGCTAAGTTCTGGATTTTGCTAAGCTTCTGATTTTGCTAAGCTTCTGATTTCGTTTAAGCTTTTTGAATTGGTTAAGCTTCTGATTTCGTCGAGCTTTCAGCTTCAGCTTACCTTCTACTTTTGAGTATGTTTTGACCACCGCTTAGCTCCTTCTGCTTTAGACTTCTGTCTATTTGAAAGGCTTCTGCTTTGTCTCTGATTTAGCTCTGGATAAGCGCTTTGGTATACGTATATGTATGTATGTTCAGTATCTGTTTTGAGCGTGCTCAGCTGATGAAGTTTATCACCTGCTGAGCAATAGTTTTGCTCACCCCTATCTCCGTCTGATTTGCAGGTTTTAGTTCGTGCTTGGAGATTCAGCTCTTACTTTCCGTTTTGGCATTTGAGTTTTGTATTTAGTTTGTTTGGCCTTAGGGCCCAGTTGTATTTAGATTATGCTTTGTAATTCAGTTTGGCTTCCGCCTGTGTATTGTAAAGACATTTTGTAATCGTTTATCTGGTAATATATGAGCATTAGTTCTATTTTGGGGTTTCGATAGTGTAGCCTTGCGTGTCTTAGGTAATAAGCGCGCGGCGTGTAACGGTCTCTCAACCAGGGTGGTTTTGGGGTCGTTACAGATGGCGTGAAAGCTAGAATGCTTGGTGAGAATTAGACATCTTGAACTTATGTTCAAAGATGATGTGACGCTGATTACGTGGGCGTAATCCATTTTAAGGGGGGTAGAGCGAAAACCGCTTAGCGTATGTTTGTGTACTGAGTACATAAACTACGGTGTGCATAGCATAAAATAATTTGAGAATATGTTTTACATAAACATTTTAAGATAAATCATGGTTATTACACACAGAAGATGTGAATACCATACATATTGAGTACCTATCTTGTTAACTCCGGTGTGAGTACAAGTTAAAAGAATTAAGGAAGAGGTTTAAGGAGACTTAAGGAATAAGGAATATATGAGGTATAAGTCGATATGAGACTATGTGTGAGATAAGAATAAGATAACATTATGAGAAAGGAAATTGTAATTTTATGAGATATAAGATGGTGAGAATTGATATGGGACTGTTATAGAACTTAGTAGGAATTTAGATCTTGAGGTAATTACTAAGGGATGAATTGCACCTTGGAGATGTATTGATTATGATTAGAAGAACCAAAAAGATAGAAAATTGGACATGAGTAAATTATTTGGATGTTTGAAAATGACGTGGGAGGTGGAACTTGATTTTCTAGGGATCAAGGGAAACCGAACACAAATTAGAGTGGAAGGATAGTTCCACACTGATGCTGATCACATCAGGGTTGGATGATTCCTGAAACTCCCTACCAGTGGTCACAATTAAATCACACTAAGGATAGAGGCCTTAGGATAAAAATGAAATTGGAGTTGCTTGTATTTTTAATTAGAGGAATTATTCCTCACATGACCTCGTAAAAAGGATTACCTTTTTACTGAGTCTCGCCCATGAAGTCGAGGAAGCACGAGCCTTTGTCTTCGGACCGGTGACATGGGGAGAGCAGCGTGTTTTGTATTCTGGCCCATGGTGACGAGGACGAATGAGCCATTGTCTACGGACCGGTGACATGGGAGAATACGTTGGAAGTTATGTGAATGTTTTAATCATCAAAAGGAACAAAAAGAATTTTGAGTGTTATACATGCGTGAGCATGTTGTGTGATATTTAAGAATAGGCATATGGTGGACCTAAGGATTCAAGGAGTTTAAGTATACATAAGTACGATCTGTATGATCTATGGAATGAGGTAAGACATGCATTTTAATAAGAAAAGATGCATAGGAACTTTGGGGACAAAGTCCTTTTAAGGGGGGTAGATTGAAATACCCCAAACCTAAGTATGCTAAGCAAACATCAAATTATGATGTAGTAAGGCTAGAATATGCCTTAGAAAGATTGGTAGACAATTTAAACCAAGGAAAACACAAGAAAGTGCCTTAAAGGCAATCAGGGCAAAAACGTGCTCTAAGCTTGGAGAGACTTGGGTGAGTACCCAAATATCATGATAAGACCTTAGTAATATCCTAATGGTCATTTTAAATCAATTAGCAAAGAAAACCAAGCTTGAAAACAAGATAAAACACAAAATGTGCTTTAAGAAGTCTTAAAGCACATTTTTGAGAGATTGTCTTAGAATTGAGTTTTGAGTGGCTAAATGTCCATCATTACTCTTTAATCAACATGTGTACTAATTAGTATCACAGTAGGAGGTCTAAATCAATGAGAAATCAAAAATTTCCCGATTATGTGCCTTGTTTAGTGAATAGTAACTATTTAGTGCTAGTTAAGACATAAGTCAACATAAGTCAATAAGATGGTCAACCAAGACCATAAATATCTCCATTTATTAGAGGGGGCCGGTTTTGATGTGGGGAGTCACCACATGAGTCATCAAATGAGAAAGGAAAAGAAGAGTAAAGTGAGAAAAGTTACTATTTGCTTTTATAAAGCAAAATATCCTTATAAGCTACCTTCTCTCCTATCTTCTTCATTTCTCTTCTTCTTCCACGGTTCTTCTCTTCTTTTCCTCTGTTCCAAGCCATCCCAAGCAGCCTCCATTGTTGCTTCACCTTGCTTTGGCAACAACTTATTCATTTTAGCTCCAAATCAAAAACTAAACACATATTATTCTTAGTTAGGTCAAGACCTATCTTTCTATCTTTTCAAATCTTTCAAAGCTCCATTTTGGTGCCATGAGAAAACTTCATTGATGGAGGAAAATCAAGTTTGAAGAGCTCATTAGCTTCTCCATTCTCTTAAGGTAAAGAAAATGTAAGAAAAACCATGTTTCCATCATTTCTTGTACATGGCCGAAAATTCCTTCTCATGGGGCTATGTTTTTATGCCTTGTTCTAGCTTGATTTATTCACCAAGGACTAGTGGAGGTCCTATTTCATTCAATGCCAAAGTCTACCTTGAGACTTCAAAGGTAATCATCCACTTTTACGCCTTAGAACACATTTCTAACCTAGGTTTTTATTCCTTGAGGTTAGTGCATTGTTTAGTACTCATATGAGTCCTTGAATATTGATTAGAACATTGGCAAGGGGAATTTAAGTGGTGGCCGAGATCTATGCAAGAAGAAGGTCTAAGGAGGAGATTAAGATAAGCTTGAGAAAACAAGGTAAAATGCTTACCTAATGGTGGTTTAAGATTAAGGAATGAGTTTTAGATAAGTACCAATGTAGCTTAGAGCTTACATTGTGTATTGGGTTATATAACCTAAGAAAAAGAACTTAAAGAAGCTTGTGAACTTGTGACTAAGGAGCCAATGGGAATGAGTTAGTAATATAAGTTTAAGATGAGTTTTAAGAACATTATAACTACTATGAGATTGATGAGTGTATTTGCAGGTTGAAAGCTTTTATATGTGGGAAATTCAGTGTTTAAGTTTAAGTCATTTAAGGGCCTAAGAGCCATGTCATTTAAGAGCCTTAGTGCTATGCAATTTAAGATTATTGCAATATATCGAGTTTGTTGTGAATAAGTTGGTTTGGGTGATGAGATATGATGAGAAGAACTTGATGTGTGTGAGATGGTTGAATGAGGAAAAATAATGTGTTTGGGCATGATAAGA
The DNA here is from genome assembly GCA_023374045.1 of Limonium bicolor. Taxonomy (NCBI): domain Eukaryota; kingdom Viridiplantae; phylum Streptophyta; class Magnoliopsida; order Caryophyllales; family Plumbaginaceae; genus Limonium; species Limonium bicolor. Next base: position 298,548,979 of record CM041780.1, read on the forward strand.
TACTAGAGGAGCTATGGCGAAATTTGAGTAGAAAACAAAGTGTTTAAGTGGTAGTGGTGAGTTAATATGCCCTAGGGTTTACTAGGGAGCATGAAAAGAAAATTTGGGTGGAAATGAGTTAACTAAGGAGTTCTTGAGGTTTAGAGTGACCTAGAGATGTCTAGGAGGAATTAGAGGATTGGCGTGTGTACTAAACACACCAAAATCATGATATGAGGAATGAAAGGCTTGTGCATAAGTTTTAAGGAAAGGTGTATAATGCCTTAAGGAGATTTAGGTATGAACTAGAGAGTAAGACAATGAGAGTTTGAGAACCTCGTGTAAGTGTGATGATGTTAGTGGTGGACTAGTAAGGTTTAGTTGAATGGTAATGTGTGGACTTGGGTGATGGAAGTGAAAAAGGTAGGAGGATGTTGTAAGTCATCAAGGAAAATGACTAGGAATGTAAAAGAGCGTATGATCGTGAGAATGGTGAGTAAGTGAGTAAAAGGAGGTGGAAATGTCCAAGGAGGGTGTAGTATAGTTAAGGTAAAGAAGAACAAGGTTAAGGTGCTAAGAGGATGACAAGAAATGTTTAGGTATGCCCAAGAGTTTAGGAATGATGAGTAACAAATGGAAAAGAGAGGAATTTGTGCATGGTTATGTAAGATGACTTGAGGAAGTTTTGGTAAATGAACTGAAGATGGAAAATAATGTTTAAGAAGTGCCCAAACTGTTAAGGAGGGAACACTTGGGTTGGTTGAAGTTTTGGTAAAGATACAAGTTGGTAATGTAAGGAATTATATGATAAGTGTTAGGAGTGTTTGTAAGAATTGAGCAAATGTTTGAGAAGATCTTTGGAAGTTGTTTTAATGAGTTTGGTGGAGGTTATAAGGTGTGTTTGATGTGCCAAATGATGTTAGAACACATTAGGAGGCTTGAGGAAAGATTTGGAGAAAATTTGACAATGTATGGGAAGTTTCTGCAGCCGACCTACCCAGGGGACCGACCCCAGTCTGGGTCGGTCGGGCTGAAACTGTGAAGTTGGATGTTCTCTGCAGCCGACCTACCCAGGGGGTGGGTCGGTCGGTGGGTCGGTCGGACCATAAAAAAAAAAAGAAACCCTAAGAGAGTTTAGTGGTATTAATGGTACCCCATTAAGGGGGCAATGATCATTAGAGGTATAAAGACCTAAGGGATTAAGTTAAGAATAAACTTAAAAGTTTAAGATTAAGTTTGTAAGATTAAGTTGTAAGACTTAAGAGGTGTTAGGTTGGAATCATTACGGGTTAAGTAAGTTAAGTAAGATAAGTAAGTTGAATTGAGTTAAGTGATTAACAACCTGAAACTCAATGAATGTTTTAGGACTTGGAAATTGGACTCCGGAAGAGATTAAGCAACTGAACGACCAACGGTGAACGGTACAGTTCTCTTGTGACCTGCTTGCTAACGAGGTGTCCCTCGGCTTGTGTGCTATTTGTTTTTGTGTGCTCACTAAACAAGATAAAGCATGCAACCGGAATATATTATATTTATTGTATGGTTGTGTGATGTTTGAAAACTAACACAACATACCGTGAGAACTTACTAACCAATGTTTAGTAAGAAATTGAGTGAGACTAAGGAACGCCCCTAATAAGGGACGATATGAACCGAAAAAGGTTAACCAACAAACATGGTCTTGAGACTATTACTAACTGGAACTTGAGTGAGGAAACCCGGGACCGATCTCCGGTCATGCATGCTAAGGAAAAAGGGGGACGGTATCTGAATCAGATCCGCCCTCCGCTTAAGGACTTGTCTTCGGACTTGTAGCCTAGGGCCGGTTGCCGGCTCAGCTACGCTGGATTCCCGTCCAGGGTAGGTGGCATTAAGATGGTGCGGTGGGATCACCTAAATCCCAGGTTTGGACTTAGGCTACAACCATTCCCCTCCAGGAACGGTTTGTATTCTGAGAATAAGTTAAGATTAAGATAAGTTACAATCATTCCTTTTTAAAGGATGATTTGTATTATTAAGATTAAGATAAGTTACAATCATTCCTTTTTAAAGGACGATTTGTATTATTAAGATTAAGATTAAGTTAAGATTAGATAAGTTACAATCATTCCTTTTTAAAGGATGATTTGTATTATTAAGATTAAGATAAGTTACAATCATTCCTTTTTAAAGGACGATTTGTATTATTAAGATTAAGATTAAGTTAAGATTAAGATAAGTTACAATCATTCCTTTTTAAAGGATGATTTGTATTATTAAGATTAAGATAAGTTACAATCATTCCTTTTTAAAGGACGATTTGTATTATTAAGATTAAGATTAAGTTAAGATTAAGATAAGTTACAATCATTCCTTTTTAAAGGATGATTTGTATTATTAAGATTAAGGTAAGGTTAAGGTAAGTTGCAACCATTCCTTTTTAGAGGATGGTTTGTATTATTAAGATTAAGATAAGCGACATCCACTCCTTATTAAAGGATGGTTGTTTCTAAGATTAAGATAAGACTAAGATTGAGGTGAGATAAGGTTGGACTAAGATTAAGAGGGAACATTACTTAAGGAGTTAAATAATTAACTCTCTAATTAAGGGAACGCATTTAAGTCGTTCATTGTGTGTGAACTTGATTGTTCATATCTGAGTTGTTGTTTATTGCACTTACTATTATATTGTGCATCTAATCAACCTCCATGCTATCGACAATTAGTCGTCGTAGCCACGTTAGCTTGGGGGCCATGAGGGGATCGTACCAGCATTCGTGCTGACCCCCTTTGGGGGCTGTTTTTACTACACAGGTACATCAGGAAGCGGCCGTCGCAAGAGTAAGAAGAGGATACAAGTGTTAAGGATTAAGTGTGACCTACGAGTTGTGCATGTACACTCGTATGGCAAGTGAGTTAGTAAGATGTATAGGTTGTTGAGAGGATTGTAAGAAGAATAGGTAATGGTTAAGATTGTTGTACTAATGTTCGGTATATTCTGTAGTCAGACCGTGGCAAGGTCCTGGATTGTAAAGAATTCCGCTGTGACATGTATATATATATGCTGTTAAGTTGCGAGACCACAATTGGATTGAGTTGGGGTGTTACAAAAAGTGGTATCAGAGCGTAGTTACGCTCTGAAGACAAGAAATACCGAACTTAGGAGAATATTGAGGTTGAGATTGAGTTATGGGTTAAGGGTTAAGAGGTAGAGTGAGATGCGTTAGTCAGGACTTCCCGGTGTTTACCGGACATCCATAGTACCTAGGCCCGCCCTCCACATCCCTAACCCTAAATATGTGGAACAAACGCCAGAGAGAAGAAAGCCTTCTCTTACTCGGGGAAACCCGATCTGGCAGTTAGCTAATAATAAGCAGTAGGAGGAACATCATGTTGCACAACAGTTACGGAGAACTTGGAGGTTTTCAATGGAGCGCAATAGAGAAACAGGCGCTACCTATGGTATACTATCAGTAAGGGAACGGAAGTTACCGGCAACATGGGTCGACATGCTACGCAGTCGAAATAACCCACAATACCAATGATAAGGAAAGCACTACGGGTGCAATAGAAAGGAAAAGGGAAGCGACATGAGTACCGGACAGTGGTCCGAAGGAGCATAACAGTAGGATAATACAGAGCATGAGGATTGAGATTACTGGAAGGTCCAGTCAAGAAACGGGAACTCATATAAATTGTTTACCGAAATAGGACTACGATGTAGTGCCTAAAGGAGAATCATTACTGAGTAACCACAACAAAACGTGTGGAGACTGGGGCGAGAATTAAGACATAAGGAAATATTAAGGGATTCCCTCAGAAAGAGGAACGCCCTAATAGACGACAGTACTGTCAAACAACAAGGAAACTGCCCGATGGTCGGTTATCCAAAATAAGAGATTATCGGAGGAGTCCCAAGGACTACCAAGTACATGGAAATTAGAAGGAAGTATCACTACCAATGTACCTTGTACCAATAGCCCATCCTGCATGGCGCACTTGCCATAGCAAGTGCTACCACGGTTAAGCCGCACGAAAAGCCATCAAGACGAAATACTAGCAACGGTATAACCCACTACACAACGACCGACAGTACGGTAAGAACACCAATCTCAAACTCCACGAGGAAAATCTCAGAGATCGCTCAATAATTCGAGCAAAAACATCACGTAAGTAACAACATACATGGAATGTATCAAGAGATACAATAAAGGCAGTCGACAGAACGACTCCCAACAGGGATGGGACAAAACTCCCAGTTTGAACACTAAGAATACCAATAACAAACATTCTACAATGAAGATGTTGGGAAGCCCAGAAAGCAAAGATAAAGTAAACTTAAGATATAACCTACCAAGGGTTAAGGACATACGAATCCCACGGAGCTCAGAGGACTACCCCACAGAGTGGGCATAGTCGAGCCGAACGAACTGATGAACGACAGCTAGTACTGTTCGTCTAACTCATTAACACCCAAGTATGATTGATCATCAACAGGTGGCATAGTCAACGGAAGTTGAACGAAGCGTTGAGATGCGAGTGTAAGATGATAGAATGATATCCAACTTGGACACCTTAAGGCAAATGCCTAATACGAACTGAACCTTAATTACTAAAGGACATAAGTCTAATAAAATGACAATATTGCCAAAGACACTAAGTAACCTCAGATCACCTGAACAACTTCCATAGCAGGAAGCAGGATGTAACAACTTACCATAAAACCCGATACTACATTTAGTATGTAACCTAATGATTGATGGTGTTCCAAGGGACCAGAAGTTTATGAGGATAACCTACAGATGAGTAAGAGTACAAATAATGAACTGAGACATTAAGCACTAAGAGCCTACCAGCCAAGGATGTTAACCACATCAGAGCCCGAGGCACAGTAAGTTATAAGAGAGCTTGTTTAAGCCACGAAGGAACTACAATTCGTAGAAATGAATGGTTACCAAACCTATAACTTAGATTGGGAAGAACATTACCAAGAAAGGGGCCAATGAGAATATTGAGATAACTAAGGACAGGAGCGGAGAACGAACCATGCCTTTTAGGGTGGGATACCTCTCCTTGTTGTGAGCCACGAGTGGGAATAAACCCCTCAAAAGGGCTTTCACTTATTAGAGATGCAATACGACTTTGTTAGAGAATGGAAACTGTAAACTTGAGATTACTTTAGAACATACTGGATACACTTGAGCAATAAGAAAGGCTGCAGAGACAGGCCTTATATCCAACCCCAGAATTTAAGAATCAGTATTCGTCAGAGATAACGTTGTGAGTGCACAACATGGCACGTCAAGTGACCAACGCTCAAAGAGTTTTTGGTTCAACGAATGACTTCTTTAGTAACCGATTAAATTGCATGGTAAGAAACGCCATAAGGTAGAAGGAATGTGAGGGAAATCAGCCTATTTACGAATCTGAGATTGGAACATAACATCTTCATATTAAGAGTCAACTGTTTTACAACGCGGTACAGCAACCACCATACACCGGAATGAGAGAAATCCCAGTGTGTTTACACCCAGAAGGGATTGAGTATAAGGTAAGACATGAGAATAAGTGAATAAGAGGTTGCACCATTAATGGGCAACATGGTAAGGGCCAACTACCATGGTAGCAATGGTCGTTAGTACAATATTTATATAAGGGGATTAAATCATGGTGTGCGATAAGCGACCATTGTGTATGAGCCGTCAAATATTGACACAGAGGCAATGAGATTTATGAGTTAAGACCAATATAAGTAAGGAAATAAGATGATAGACGAACTGAGCAGTGATGCCAGTAGTCTGGACCTGGTGAGGTAAGACTTCACAGGAAGCACACTACCCATTCCTTAAGGAACTGGAAGTGCATTCCCAGTGAGAGCAATATGAAAAACAAGATAAGAGGCTCTACGGAAGAGACCTCAATTATTAAGAGACCGAATCAGTACGGAATACAGAAAGGAGCTGGAGCATACCATAACCAAGGACACAGTAAATAGACTTCCCTTGATTAACTTCAAGAAGAACAACAAATGTTATTATGGAACGACGAAAGAGGAGATCGACAACAGAATACTTCATAATTAGCAATAGCTAAACGTGTGACGGACACTATGAGTTTACTAAAACGAGACGTGGGACGACTGCACCCCACAGGGGCTTGCAGGCCTGACATGCTCATTTATGAGTTAGTTGGGTAAGTAGTAATGTACCAGTAAGGTACCCCATGCATGTGGACGAGTGGTGTAAAGAACACGGGAAGTAGTCGACTCCGTACCACCGACAACGACGCAAGATCAGACAAGAGCAGCTACTACCACAAACAGTTGAAGAGAAGAATTCAGTTGAACCAGCAACACAGAGGAACCAGAGAACAAATATTAAGGTCTATGAAGTGCGAAGAGCACGGATTGTTAAGTACAGACATTGAACATGCCTTAACATGTAAGAGATTAAGACTATAAAGCACATTATGCACTAAACAGTAGTTTCAGACTAAGAATCATCCTCAGACCAAAGGTCAGTTGGGGAGAACAATTTAGACATTCGAGAAAATACTAAGAGTATGAGCGTAAGATCTTCAAGGAGAATGGATAGACGAGTTACAACTCATTAAGGCCGTGTATATATAAAGATAACACGTGTCCTCGATACAGATACTAAGTCATTTCTGATCAAATTATAAGTAAGATAGATGGTGTTATGCCCCAGATTTTTTTTTTATTTTCCTTTGATTCACAAAGGGAGTCTATATTAATTTGATCTTATATTAGAAAGTCTATGACATTCTTCTAATGTTAATATGTTAGCTTGAGGAAGGAGGGTTACAATTGTCTTCTTCCTTGTTGTTATTTAGTATTCTCTTAAGAGAGAGATATATATTAAACTATTTTATTTCTTCCTTCTCTCTTATTCTAATTCACGTTCAATTATTCCCCTTCCTTCATCTCTCTCATTGACGGTTCTCTCGACGCTCTCATCGCTCTCAACTTCTCCTCTCTTTGCTCATCTTCTTCTTCAATTCCCTTTTGATTGATAATCGCTGGAGGTCTGTAGATGGAATTGGGTGCGTCCGTCAGTCGTCTATCAGGTTGGATTGTAGATTGTTTCTCTTCTCCATTAAGGCTTCCTCTTCTCTTTTCTGATTCTGATTTTGTATTTTGGGAGCGGTTCTATTCGAGGGATTATCATTTGACTGGAGATTCGGGAAGGCGATTCGTAGAGTCCGCAGAGATGGCTTAGCTACGGATGTGAGGTAGGTGGTAGATGGATTCGGTTGTGTGCGTTCACCCACGGGGGTTTTGGTTTCGTTGTTTTCCGTATATGTTTGTGTGGTTTCTGATCCGTGGTAATTTGGTGTGAGTTCTGGATTTGTGTTTTGATGCGTTGCAACCCCGTGGGATTGGTTTTGTTTTGCGTATTTTGTTATGAAAGTATTGCTTTGACAATGGTGAATCTACCTCTATGGTTCCCTTCTGTTTTGTGAACTTTGAGTGCTTCTGATTTGAGAGTTCGGATTGTTTAATCGCCCTATGTTTGGTGATCGATCTCTGTCTGATTTGTCTTGGTTTTGACCTTCTAAAACTGCCATGGTTATGGTTTAAAGGCTTTGGTTTCGTACTGCATTTTTGACATTGTTTTGATGCCTCTGTCTGTGTGTAAACGCTTCTGTTTTCTGAGTTTTTCGGTATGTCCGAACGTCTGTCCGAGCTTTGACGTTCGGACATACCCTGTTGCGCTTTTATTTTCTAAAGTCTTCGCTGTGTCCGAACTTCCGTCCGAGCTTTGAAGTTCGGACACAGCCTTCTGTTTTCTCTGATTTTGGCTTCGACTTGTGTCCGAACATCTGATGTCCGGACACAAGTTCGGACTCTACACGTCCTGATTTCCGAAGAACGTCCGAACATCCGTCCGAACTTGGATGTTCGGACACCTCTGTCTCTGCTTCTGTTTGAAGGTTCGACTTGTGTCCGAACATTGATGTCCGGACACAAGTTCGGACATGCCTCTGTTTTGACAGTAACTTGCTCGTTTGAGCTCCGTTTTGAGTGCCGTTTGCGGCGTTGGTTTCCTCCTTCTGAGTACTATCTGTTTTCATGTGTTTTAGCATGTGTTTAAGTGTTTTCTGGTTTTAAGGTCTCCGATAATCTTTTTGAACTCTGGTTTGCTCTGAAAATGTGCTTCAACCTCTGACTTCAGTTGCTTTCGTATTTACTAGTCGGGTTACGACTTCTGTCTTGCTAAGGCTTTCGTTGGTAAGCTTTCGCTCTGATTTCGTTAAGCTTCTGCTTTCTGTTATGATTTGACAGGACTTCTGTCCTGTTCTGTATACAGCTTTGGTCTGTTCTGAAAGCTTCTGTTTTGGGACCTAGTCTTCTCTGTATCTGAACCTTTGGATGGCTGGTCTCGCTGTCTCGTAGCGCGCTATGTAGGATCCTTCTGTTTCACGGGTGATGTTCCCCGTTCTGTTCACGGGTGTTTACACCTGTTCTGTTTACGAGTGAGGTTTCCTCGTTCTGTTCACGAGCTGGTTGCTCGTTCTGTCTGTATGCTCTGATTGCTAGTGTCCCACTTCCGTTTGTGTTCTGTTCAGCTTCTGTCTGTTTTCGCTGCTCTGGTATTTGACAGACTGCTGTGTGCTTTCTGTCCTTTGAACGCCTCTGTTTGTTTTGTACTGCTTCCGCCTGCTCTGTCTGTTTACAAACTCAGATAGGCTGCAGTGTGCTTCCTGTCTGTTGAGGATTTCTGATTTGTAAAGTGCTCTACTTCGTCTGCTCTATCAGTATTTGACGTGAGACGGTCTGCTGTGTGCTTACTGTCTACTGCTAAGTTCTGGATTTTGCTAAGCTTCTGATTTTGCTAAGCTTCTGATTTCGTTTAAGCTTTTTGAATTGGTTAAGCTTCTGATTTCGTCGAGCTTTCAGCTTCAGCTTACCTTCTACTTTTGAGTATGTTTTGACCACCGCTTAGCTCCTTCTGCTTTAGACTTCTGTCTATTTGAAAGGCTTCTGCTTTGTCTCTGATTTAGCTCTGGATAAGCGCTTTGGTATACGTATATGTATGTATGTTCAGTATCTGTTTGAGCGTGCTCAGCTGATGAAGTTTATCACCTGCTGAGCAATAGTTTTGCTCACCCCTATCTCCGTCTGATTTGCAGGTTTTAGTTCGTGCTTGGAGATTCAGCTCTTACTTTCCGTTTTGGCATTTGAGTTTTGTATTTAGTTTGTTTGGCCTTAGGGCCCAGTTGTATTTAGATTATGCTTTGTAATTCAGTTTGGCTTCCGCCTGTGTATTGTAAAGACATTTTGTAATCGTTTATCTGGTAATATATGAGCATTAGTTCTATTTTGGGGTTTCGATAGTGTAGCCTTGCGTGTCTTAGGTAATAAGCGCGCGCGTGTAACGGTCTCTCAACCAGGGTGGTTTTGGGGTCGTTACATTTAGTGGTATCAGAGCCAGGTTTGGTTTTCGTTGGGATTTGTGGGTGTCTGCATGTCTACGCTTCCGTGTCTTGCCTGTTATCTGCTATGTGCTATCTGCTGTGTGATTTTGATTGTTATCTGGTGTTTTTTTTATGTGTGTCTGCTCTGTGGTGGTCCCCCATCAGAGTAGCGCAGCGGAAGCGTAGTGTTTGTTTGCATGTGCTTGTGTGTTCTGAGAGTGAATCTGAGGGAGTCGGATCCTTTGGGAAAGGATGACCAAATGTGAGTTCTTGTTTGACAGAGTTGTGTGCTTCAGTTGTGAGCTTGTGTTACGTGCTTGTGTTGCATGTTCTGTGTTGTGTTATGGTGGGAGTTCGCGAGTATGTTGGTCCTTTAGGTAAGGACACCTCTAAGAGTTCTTGTGCATTTAGGTTGAGTGTTATAATCTTCTGTTTCACCTCTTATGTCAGTGAGTCAGCTAATAAGTTCTGAGTGCAAGATTTGTGAGGTGCAAGCTTATAAGATATGTGAGTGTTGTTCCTATTCCTTCAAGCTTAGCGTTTGTAATATTTTGCTTTCTCATTCTTTTAGTGAATCAGCTAGTGAGGTTCGTGTGTTAGCTCGTATAAGTAGAGCTTCTGAGATTTGTTAGTGTTCTTTATATGTCTTTGTGCTAAGCCTTTAGTGATCATCTGTTGTATCTTTCTGCCAGCGCGTTAGCCAGTGTATTCTGAGTGTTAGCTTTGTGAGTGTTCCCTCTGTGTCTCAAAGCTATGTGTTAGTAATCTTCTGTTTCGCGCTTCTGTCAATCAATCCAACAGTGGGTTCTGTTCTGAGTGTTAGTTCCTTGTGAGTGTTCGTAGTGTTCCTGCACTGGAAGTGCATCTGCTTGTATTCTGGGTTTCGTCGAATTTCGAGGACGAAATTCTTTTTAAGGGGGGTATATTGTTATGCCCCAGATTTTTTTTTTATTTTCCTTTGATTCACAAAGGGAGTCTATATTAATTTGATCTTATATTAGAAAGTCTATGACATTCTTCTAATGTTAATATGTTAGCTTGAGGAAGGAGGGTTACAATTGTCTTCTTCCTTGTTGTTATTTAGTATTCTCTTAAGAGAGAGAGATATATATTAAACTATTTTATTTCTTCCTTCTCTCTTATTCTAATTCACGTTCAATTATTCCCCTTCCTTCATCTCTCTCATTGACGGTTCTCTCGACGCTCTCATCGCTCTCAACTTCTCCTCTCTTTGCTCATCTTCTTCTTCAATTCCCTTTTGATTGATAATCGCTGGAGGTCTGTAGATGGAATTGGGTGCGTCCGTCAGTCGTCTATCAGGTTGGATTGTAGATTGTTTCTCTTCTCCATTAAGGCTTCCTCTTCTCTTTTCTGATTCTGATTTTGTATTTTGGGAGCGGTTCTATTCGAGGGATTATCATTTGACTGGAGATTCGGGAAGGCGATTCGTAGAGTCCGCAGAGATGGCTTAGCTACGGATGTGAGGTAGGTGGTAGATGGATTCGGTTGTGTGCGTTCACCCACGGGGGTTTTGGTTTCGTTGTTTTCCGTATATGTTTGTGTGGTTTCTGATCCGTGGTAATTTTGTGAGTTCTGGATTTGTGTTTTGATGCGTTGCAACCCCGTGGGATTGGTTTTGTTTTGCGTATTTTGTTATGAAAGTATTGCTTTGACAATGGTGAATCTACCTCTATGGTTCCCTTCTGTTTTGTGAACTTTGAGTGCTTCTGATTTGAGAGTTCGGATTGTTTAATCGCCCTATGTTTGGTGATCGATCTCTGTCTGATTTGTCTTGGTTTTGACCTTCTAAAACTGCCATGGTTATGGTTTAAAGGCTTTGGTTTCGTACTGCATTTTTGACATTGTTTTGATGCCTCTGTCTGTGTGTAAATCGCTTCTGTTTTCTGAGTTTTTCGGTATGTCCGAACGTCTGTCCGAGCTTTGACGTTCGGACATACCCTGTTGCGCTTTTATTTTCTAAAGTCTTCGCTGTGTCCGAACTTCCGTCCGAGCTTTGAAGTTCGGACACAGCCTTCTGTTTTCTCTGATTTTGGCTTCGACTTGTGTCCGAACATCTGATGTCCGGACACAAGTTCGGACTCTACACGTCCTATTTCCGAAGAACGTCCGAACATCCGTCCGAACTTGGATGTTCGGACACCTCTGTCTCTGCTTCTGTTTGAAGGTTCGACTTGTGTCCGAACATTGATGTCCGGACACAAGTTCGGACATGCCTCTGTTTTGACAGTAACTTGCTCGTTTGAGCTCCGTTTTGAGTGCCGTTTGCGGCGTTGGTTTCCTCCTTCTGAGTACTATCTGTTTTCATGTGTTTTAGCATGTGTTTAAGTGTTTTCTGGTTTTAAGGTCTCCGATAATCTTTTTGAACTCTGGTTTGCTCTGAAAATGTGCTTCAACCTCTGACTTCAGTTGCTTTCGTATTTACTAGTCGGGTTACGACTTCTGTCTTGCTAAGGCTTTTCGTTGGTAAGCTTTCGCTCTGATTTCGTTAAGCTTCTGCTTTCTGTTATGATTTGACAGGACTTCTGTCCTGTTCTGTATACAGCTTTGGTCTGTTCTGAAAGCTTCTGTTTTGGGACCTAGTCTTCTCTGTATCTGAACCTTTGGATGGCTGGTCTCGCTGTCTCGTAGCGCGCTATGTAGGATCCTTCTGTTTCACGGGTGATGTTCCCCGTTCTGTTCACGGGTGTTTACACCTGTTCTGTTTACGAGTGAGGTTTCCTCGTTCTGTTCACGAGCTGGTTGCTCGTTCTGTCTGTATGCTCTGATTGCTAGTGTCCCACTTCCGTTTGTGTTCTGTTCAGCTTCTGTCTGTTTTCGCTGCTCTGGTATTTGACAGACTGCTGTGTGCTTTCTGTCCTTTGAACGCCTCTGTTTGTTTTGTACTGCTTCTGCCTGCTCTGTCTGTTTACAAACTCAGATAGGCTGCAGTGTGCTTCCTGTCTGTTGAGGATTTCTGATTTGTAAAGTGCTCTACTTCGTCTGCTCTATCAGTATTTGACGTGAGACGGTCTGCTGTGTGCTTACTGTCTACTGCTAAGTTCTGGATTTTGCTAAGCTTCTGATTTTGCTAAGCTTCTGATTTCGTTTAAGCTTTTTGAATTGGTTAAGCTTCTGATTTCGTCGAGCTTTCAGCTTCAGCTTACCTTCTACTTTTGAGTATGTTTTGACCACCGCTTAGCTCCTTCTGCTTTAGACTTCTGTCTATTTGAAAGGCTTCTGCTTTATCTCTGATTTAGCTCTGGATAAGCGCTTTGGTATACGTATATGTATGTATGTTCAGTATCTGTTTGAGCGTGCTCAGCTGATGAAGTTTATCACCTGCTGAGCAATAGTTTTGCTCACCCCTATCTCCGTCTGATTTGCAGGTTTTAGTTCGTGCTTGGAGATTCAGCTCTTACTTTCCGTTTTGGCATTTGAGTTTTGTATTTAGTTTGTTTGGCCTTAGGGCCCAGTTGTATTTAGATTATGCTTTGTAATTCAGTTTGGCTTCCGCCTGTGTATTGTAAAGACATTTTGTAATCGTTTATCTGGTAATATATGAGCATTAGTTCTATTTTGGGGTTTCGATAGTGTAGCCTTGCGTGTCTTAGGTAATAAGCGCGCGGCGTGTAACGGTCTCTCAACCAGGGTGGTTTTGGGGTCGTTACAGATGGCGTGAAAGCTAGAATGCTTGGTGAGAATTAGACATCTTGAACTTATGTTCAAAGATGATGTGACGCTGATTACGTGGGCGTAATCCATTTTAAGGGGGGTAGAGCGAAAACCGCTTAGCGTATGTTTGTGTACTGAGTACATAAACTACGGTGTGCATAGCATAAATAATTTGAGAATATGTTTTACATAAACATTTTAAGATAAATCATGGTTATTACACACAGAAGATGTGAATACCATACATATTGAGTACCTATCTTGTTAACTCCGGTGTGAGTACAAGTTAAAAGAATTAAGGAAGAGGTTTAAGGAGACTTAAGGAATAAGGAATATATGAGGTATAAGTCGATATGAGACTATGTGTGAGATAAGAATAAGATAACATTATGAGAAAGGAAATTGTAATTTTATGAGATATAAGATGGTGAGAATTGATATGGGACTGTTATAGAACTTAGTAGGAATTTAGATCTTGAGGTAATTACTAAGGGATGAATTGCACCTTGGAGATGTATTGATTATGATTAGAAGAACCAAAAAGATAGAAAATTGGACATGAGTAAATTATTTGGATGTTTGAAAATGACGTGGGAGGTGGAACTTGATTTTCTAGGGATCAAGGGAAACCGAACACAAATTAGAGTGGAAGGATAGTTCCACACTGATGCTGATCACATCAGGGTTGGATGATTCCTGAAACTCCCTACCAGTGGTCACAATTAAATCACACTAAGGATAGAGGCCTTAGGATAAAAATGAAATTGGAGTTGCTTGTATTTTTAATTAGAGGAATTATTCCTCACATGACCTCGTAAAAAGGATTACCTTTTTACTGAGTCTCGCCCATGAAGTCGAGGAAGCACGAGCCTTTGTCTTCGGACCGGTGACATGGGGAGAGCAGCGTGTTTTGTATTCTGGCCCATGGTGACGAGGACGAATGAGCCATTGTCTACGGACCGGTGACATGGGAGAATACGTTGGAAGTTATGTGAATGTTTTAATCATCAAAAGGAACAAAAAGATTTTGAGTGTTATACATGCGTGAGCATGTTGTGTGATATTTAAGAATAGGCATATGGTGGACCTAAGGATTCAAGGAGTTTAAGTATACATAAGTACGATCTGTATGATCTATGGAATGAGGTAAGACATGCATTTTAATAAGAAAAGATGCATAGGAACTTTGGGGACAAAGTCCTTTTAAGGGGGGTAGATTGAAATACCCCAAACCTAAGTATGCTAAGCAAACATCAAATTATGATGTAGTAAGGCTAGAATATGCCTTAGAAAGATTGGTAGACAATTTAAACCAAGGAAAACACAAGAAAGTGCCTTAAAGGCAATCAGGGCAAAAACGTGCTCTAAGCTTGGAGAGACTTGGGTGAGTACCCAAATATCATGATAAGACCTTAGTAATATCCTAATGGTCATTTTAAATCAATTAGCAAAGAAAACCAAGCTTGAAAACAAGATAAAACACAAAATGTGCTTTAAGAAGTCTTAAAGCACATTTTTGAGAAATTGTCTTAGAATTGAGTTTTGAGTGGCTAAATGTCCATCATTACTCTTTAATCAACATGTGTACTAATTAGTATCACATTAGGAGGTCTAAATCAATGAGAAATCAAAAATTTCCCGATTATGTGCCTTGTTTAGTGAATAGTAACTATTTAGTGCTAGTTAAGACATAAGTCAACATAAGTCAATAAGATGGTCAACCAAGACCATAAATATCTCCATTTATTAGAGGGGGCCGGTTTTGATGTGGGGAGTCACCACATGAGTCATCAAATGAGAAAGGAAAAGAAGAGTAAAGTGAGAAAAGTTACTATTTGCTTTTATAAAGCAAAATATCCTTATAAGCTACCTTCTCTCCTATTCTTCATCTTCTCTCTTCTTCTTCCACGGTTCTTCTCTTCTTTTCCTCTGTTCCAAGCCATCCCAAGCAGCCTCCATTGTTGCTTCACCTTGCTTTGGCAACAACTTATTCATTTTAGCTCCAAATCAAAAACTAAACACATATTATTCTTAGTTAGGTCAAGACCTATCTTTCTATCTTTTCAAATCTTTCAAAGCTCCATTTTGGTGCCATGAGAAAACTTCATTGATGGAGGAAAATCAAGTTTGAAGAGCTCATTAGCTTCTCCATTCTCTTAAGGTAAAGAAAATGTAAGAAAAACCATGTTTCCATCATTTCTTGTACATGGCCGAAAATTCCTTCTCATGGGGCTATGTTTTTATGCCTTGTTCTAGCTTGATTTATTCACCAAGGACTAGTGGAGGTCCTATTTCATTCAATGCCAAAGTCTACCTTGAGACTTCAAAGGTAATCATCCACTTTTACGCCTTAGAACACATTTCTAACCTAGGTTTTTATTCCTTGAGGTTAGTGCATTGTTTAGTACTCATATGAGTCCTTGAATATTGATTAGAACATTGGCAAGGGGAATTTAAGTGGTGGCCGAGATCTATGCAAGAAGAAGGTCTAAGGAGGAGATTAAGATAAGCTTGAGAAAACAAGGTAAAATGCTTACCTAATGGTGGTTTAAGATTAAGGAATGAGTTTTAGATAAGTACCAATGTAGCTTAGAGCTTACATTGTGTATTGGGTTATATAACCTAAGAAAAAGAACTTAAAGAAGCTTGTGAACTTGTGACTAAGGAGCCAATGGGAATGAGTTAGTAATATAAGTTTAAGATGAGTTTTAAGAACATTATAACTACTATGAGATTGATGAGTGTATTTGCAGGTTGAAAGCTTTTATATGTGGGAAATTCAGTGTTTAAGTTTAAGTCATTTAAGGGCCTAAGAGCCATGTCATTTAAGAGCCTTAGTGCTATGCAATTTAAGATTATTGCAATATATCGAGTTTGTTGTGAATAAGTTGGTTTGGGTGATGAGATATGATGAGAAGAACTTGATGTGTGTGAGATGGTTGAATGAGGAAAAATAATGTGTTTGGGCATGATAAGATACTAGAGGAGCTATGGCGAAATTTGAGTAGAAAACAAAGTGTTTAAGTGGTAGTGGTGAGTTAATATGCCCTAGGGTTTACTAGGGAGCATGAAAAGAAAATTTGGGTGGAAATGAGTTAACTAAGGAGTTCTTGAGGTTTAGAGTGACCTAGAGATGTCTAGGAGGAATTAGAGGATTGGCGTGTGTACTAAACACACCAAAATCATGATATGAGGAATGAAAGGCTTGTGCATAAGTTTTAAGGAAAGGTGTATAATGCCTTAAGGAGATTTAGGTATGAACTAGAGAGTAAGACAATGAGAGTTTGAGAACCTCGTGTAAGTGTGATGATGTTAGTGGTGGACTAGTAAGGTTTAGTTGAATGGTAATGTGTGGACTTGGGTGATGGAAGTGAAAAAGGTAGGAGGATGTTGTAAGTCATCAAGGAAAATGACTAGGAATGTAAAAGAGCGTATGATCGTGAGAATGGTGAGTAAGTGAGTAAAAGGAGGTGGAAATGTCCAAGGAGGGTGTAGTATAGTTAAGGTAAAGAAGAACAAGGTTAAGGTGCTAAGAGGATGACAAGAAATGTTTAGGTATGCCCAAGAGTTTAGGAATGATGAGTAACAAATGGAAAAGAGAGGAATTTGTGCATGGTTATGTAAGATGACTTGAGGAAGTTTTGGTAAATGAACTGAAGATGGAAAATAATGTTTAAGAAGTGCCCAAACTGTTAAGGAGGGAACACTTGGGTTGGTTGAAGTTTTGGTAAAGATACAAGTTGGTAATGTAAGGAATTATATGATAAGTGTTAGGAGTGTTTGTAAGAATTGAGCAAATGTTTGAGAAGATCTTTGGAAGTTGTTTTAATGAGTTTGGTGGAGGTTATAAGGTGTGTTTGATGTGCCAAATGATGTTAGAACACATTAGGAGGCTTGAGGAAAGATTTGGAGAAAATTTGACAATGTATGGGAAGTTTCTGCAGCCGACCTACCCAGGGGACCGACCCCAGTCTGGGTCGGTCGGGCTGAAACTGTGAAGTTGGATGTTCTCTGCAGCCGACCTACCCAGGGGGTGGGTCGGTCGGTGGGTCGGTCGGACCATAAAAAAAAAAAGAAACCCTAAGAGAGTTTAGTGGTATTAATGGTACCCCATTAAGGGGGCAATGATCATTAGAGGTATAAAGACCTAAGGGATTAAGTTAAGAATAAACTTAAAAGTTTAAGATTAAGTTTGTAAGATTAAGTTGTAAGACTTAAGAGGTGTTAGGTTGGAATCATTACGGGTTAAGTAAGTTAAGTAAGATAAGTAAGTTGAATTGAGTTAAGTGATTAACAACCTGAAACTCAATGAATGTTTTAGGACTTGGAAATTGGACTCCGGAAGAGATTAAGCAACTGAACGACCAACGGTGAACGGTACAGTTCTCTTGTGACCTGCTTGCTAACGAGGTGTCCCTCGGCTTGTGTGCTATTTGTTTTTGTGTGCTCACTAAACAAGATAAAGCATGCAACCGGAATATATTATATTTATTGTATGGTTGTGTGATGTTTGAAAACTAACACAACATACCGTGAGAACTTACTAACCAATGTTTAGTAAGAAATTGAGTGAGACTAAGGAACGCCCCTAATAAGGGACGATATGAACCGAAAAAGGTTAACCAACAAACATGGTCTTGAGACTATTACTAACTGGAACTTGAGTGAGGAAACCCGGGACCGATCTCCGGTCATGCATGCTAAGGAAAAAGGGGGACGGTATCTGAATCAGATCCGCCCTCCGCTTAAGGACTTGTCTTCGGACTTGTAGCCTAGGGCCGGTTGCCGGCTCAGCTACGCTGGATTCCCGTCCAGGGTAGGTGGCATTAAGATGGTGCGGTGGGATCACCTAAATCCCAGGTTTGGACTTAGGCTACAACCATTCCCCTCCAGGAACGGTTTGTATTCTGAGAATAAGTTAAGATTAAGATAAGTTACAATCATTCCTTTTTAAAGGATGATTTGTATTATTAAGATTAAGATAAGTTACAATCATTCCTTTTTAAAGGACGATTTGTATTATTAAGATTAAGATTAAGTTAAGATTAGATAAGTTACAATCATTCCTTTTTAAAGGATGATTTGTATTATTAAGATTAAGATAAGTTACAATCATTCCTTTTTAAAGGACGATTTGTATTATTAAGATTAAGATTAAGTTAAGATTAAGATAAGTTACAATCATTCCTTTTTAAAGGATGATTTGTATTATTAAGATTAAGATAAGTTACAATCATTCCTTTTTAAAGGACGATTTGTATTATTAAGATTAAGATTAAGTTAAGATTAAGATAAGTTACAATCATTCCTTTTTAAAGGATGATTTGTATTATTAAGATTAAGGTAAGGTTAAGGTAAGTTGCAACCATTCCTTTTTAGAGGATGGTTTGTATTATTAAGATTAAGATAAGCGACATCCACTCCTTATTAAAGGATGGTTGTTTCTAAGATTAAGATAAGACTAAGATTGAGGTGAGATAAGGTTGGACTAAGATTAAGAGGGAACATTACTTAAGGAGTTAAATAATTAACTCTCTAATTAAGGGAACGCATTTAAGTCGTTCATTGTGTGTGAACTTGATTGTTCATATCTGAGTTGTTGTTTACTGCACTTACTATTATATTGTGCATCTAATCAACCTCCATGCTATCGACAATTAGTCGTCGTAGCCACGTTAGCTTGGGGGCCATGAGGGGATCGTACCAGCATTCGTGCTGACCCCCTTTGGGGGCTGTTTTTACTACACAGGTACATCAGGAAGCGGCCGTCGCAAGAGTAAGAAGAGGATACAAGTGTTAAGGATTAAGTGTGACCTACGAGTTGTGCATGTACACTCGTATGGCAAGTGAGTTAGTAAGATGTATAGGTTGTTGAGAGGATTGTAAGAAGAATAGGTAATGGTTAAGATTGTTGTACTAATGTTCGGTATATTCTGTAGTCAGACCGTGGCAAGGTCCTGGATTGTAAAGAATTCCGCTGTGACATGTATATATATATGCTGTTAAGTTGCGAGACCACAATTGGATTGAGTTGGGGTGTTACAAAAAGTGGTATCAGAGCGTAGTTACGCTCTGAAGACAAGAAATACCGAACTTAGGAGAATATTGAGGTTGAGATTGAGTTATGGGTTAAGGGTTAAGAGGTAGAGTGAGAGGTGCGTTAGTCAGGACTTCCCGGTGTTTACCGGACATCCATAGTACCTAGGCCCGCCCTCCACATCCCTAACCCTAAATATGTGGAACAAACGCCAGAGAGAAGAAAGCCTTCTCTTACTCGGGGAAACCCGATCTGGCAGTTAGCTAATAATAAGCAGTAGGAGGAACATCATGTTGCACAACAGTTACGGAGAACTTGGAGGTTTTCAATGGAGCGCAACAGAGAAACAGGCGCTACCTATGGTATACTATCAGTAAGGGAACGGAAGTTACCGGCAACATGGGTCGACATGCTACGCAGTCGAAATAACCCACAATACCAATGATAAGGAAAGCACTACGGGTGCAATAGAAAGGAAAAGGGAAGCGACATGAGTACCGGACAGTGGTCCGAAGGAGCATAACAGTAGGATAATACAGAGCATGAGGATTGAGATTACTGGAAGGTCCAGTCAAGAAACGGGAACTCATATAAATTGTTTACCGAAATAGGACTACGATGTAGTGCCTAAAGGAGAATCATTACTGAGTAACCACAACAAAACGTGTGGAGACTGGGGCGAGAATTAAGACATAAGGAAATATTAAGGGATTCCCTCAGAAAGAGGAACGCCCTAATAGACGACAGTACTGTCAAACAACAAGGAAACTGCCCGATGGTCGGTTATCCAAAATAAGAGATTATCGGAGGAGTCCCAAGGACTACCAAGTACATGGAAATTAGAAGGAAGTATCACTACCAATGTACCTTGTACCAATAGCCCATCCTGCATGGCGCACTTGCCATAGCAAGTGCTACCACGGTTAAGCCGCACGAAAAGCCATCAAGACGAAATACTAGCAACGGTATAACCCACTACAACAACGACCGACAGTACGGTAAGAACACCAATCTCAAACTCCACGAGGAAAATCTCAGAGATCGCTCAATAATTCGAGCAAAAACATCACGTAAGTAACAACATACATGGAATGTATCAAGAGATACAATAAAGGCAGTCGACAGAACGACTCCCAACAGGGATGGGACAAAACTCCCAGTTTGAACACTAAGAATACCAATAACAAACATTCTACAATGAAGATGTTGGGAAGCCCAGAAAGCAAAGATAAAGGAAATAAACTTAAGATATAACCTACCAAGGGTTAAGGACATACGAATCCCACGGAGGAAAGCTCAGAGGACTACCCCCACAGAGTGGGCATAGTCGAGCCGAACGAACTGATGAACGACAGCTAGTACTGTTCGTCTAACTCATTAACACCCAAGTATGATTGATCATCAACAGGTGGCATAGTCAACGGAAGTTGAACGAAGCGTTGAGATGCGAGTGTAAGATGATAGAATGATATCCAACTTGGACACCTTAAGGCAAATGCCTAATACGAACTGAACCTTAATTACTAAAGGACATAAGTCTAATAAAATGACAATATTGCCAAAGACACTAAGTAACCTCAGATCACCTGAACAACTTCCATAGCAGGAAGCAGGATGTAACAACTTACCATAAAACCCGATACTACATTTAGTATGTAACCTAATGATTGATGGTGTTCCAAGGGACCAGAAGTTTATGAGGATAACCTACAGATGAGTAAGAGTACAAATAATGAACTGAGACATTAAGCACTAAGAGCCTACCAGCCAAGGATGTTAACCACATCAGAGCCCGAGGCACAGTAAGTTATAAGAGAGCTTGTTTAAGCCACGAAGGAACTACAATTCGTAGAAATGAATGGTTACCAAACCTATAACTTAGATTGGGAAGAACATTACCAAGAAAGGGTGCCAATGAGAATATTGAGATAATACTAAGGACAGGAGCGGAGAACGAACCATGCCTTTTAGGGTGGGGATACCTCTCCTTGTTGTGATGCCACGAGTGGGAATAAACCCCTCAAAAGGGCTTTCACTTATTAGAGATGCAATACGACTTTGTTAGAGAATGGAAACTGTAAACTTGAGATTACTTTAGAACATACTGGATACACTTGAGCAATAAGAAAGGCTGCAGAGACAGGCCTTATATCCAACACCCAGAATTTAAGAATCAGTAGTCGTCAGAGATAAACGTTGTGAGTGCACAACATGGCACGTCAAGTGACCAACGCTCAAAGAGTTTTTGGTTCAACGAATGACTTCTTTAGTAACCGATTAAATTGCATGGTAAGAAACGCCATAAGGTAGAAGGAATGTGAGGGAAATCAGCCTATTTACGAATCTGAGATTGGAACATAACATCTTCATATTAAGAGTCAACTGTTTTACAACGCGGTACAGCAACCACCATACACCGGAATGAGAGAAATCCCAGTGTGTTTACACCCAGAAGGGATTGAGTATAAGGTAAGACATGAGAATAAGTGAATAAGAGGTTGCACCATTAATGGGCAACATGGTAAGGGCCAACTACCATGGTAGCAATGGTCGTTAGTACAATATTTATATAAGGGGATTAAATCATGGTGCGATAAGCGACCATTGTGTATGAGCCGTCAAATATTGACACAGAGGCAATGAGATTTATGAGTTAAGACCAATATAAGTAAGGAAATAAGATGATAGACGAACTGAGCAGTGATGCCAGTAGTCTGGACCTGGTGAGGTAAGACTTCACAGGAAGCACACTACCCATTCCTTAAGGAACTGGAAGTGCATTCCCAGTGAGAGCAATATGAAAAACAAGATAAGAGGCTCTACGGAAGAGACCTCAATTATTAAGAGACCGAATCAGTACGGAATACAGAAAGGAGCTGGAGCATACCATAACCAAGGACACAGTAAATAGACTTCCCTTGATTAACTTCAAGAAGAACAACAAATGTTATTATGGAACGATGAAAGAGGAGATCGACAACAGAATACTTCATAATTAGCAATAGCTAAACGTGTGACGGACACTATGAGTTTACTAAAACGAGACGTGGGACGACTGCACCCCACAGGGGCTTGCAGGCCTGACATGCTCATTTATGAGTTAGTTGGGTAAGTAGTAATGTACCAGTAAGGTACCCCATGCATGTGGACGAGTGGTGTAAAGAACACGGGAAGTAGTCGACTCCGTACCACCGACAACGACGCAAGATCAGACAAGAGCAGCTACTACCACAAACAGTTGAAGAGAAGAATTCAGTTGAACCAGCAACACAGAGGAACCAGAGAACAAATAATTAAGGTCTATGAAGTGCGAAGAGCACGGATTGTTAAGTACAGACATTGAACATGCCTTAACATGTAAGAGATTAAGACTATAAAGCACATTATGCACTAAACAGTAGTTTCAGACTAAGAATCATCCTCAGACCAAAGGTCAGTTGGGGAGAACAATTTAGACATTCGAGAAAATACTAAGAGTATGAGCGTAAGATCTTCAAGGAGAATGGATAGACGAGTTACAACTCATTAAGGCCGTGTATATAAAGATAACACGTGTCCATTGAGACAATTAAGCCTAAGATTATCAGAGTCGCGCAGCGGAAGCTAGCAGACCACTACTTTGAGATTAGACCAAACTAAGTTAAGAATACGGTATAAGTACCGTTAAGAATCCTCGATACAGATACTAAGTCATTTCTGATCAAATATAAGTAAGATAGATGGCGTGAAAGCTAGAATGCTTGGTGAGAATTAGACATCTTGAACTTATGTTCAAAGATGATGTGACGCTGATTACGTGGGCGTAATCCATTTTAAGGGGGGAGAGCGAAAACCGCTTAGCGTATGTTTGTGTACTGAGTACATAAACTACGGTGTGCATAGCATAAAATAATTTGAGAATATGTTTTACATAAACATTTTAAGATAAATCATGGTTATTACACACAGAAGATGTGAATACCATACATATTGAGTACCTATCTTGTTAACTCCGGTGTGAGTACAAGTTAAAAGAATTAAGGAAGAGGTTTAAGGAGACTTAAGGAATAAGGAATATATGAGGTATAAGTCGATATGAGACTATGTGTGAGATAAGAATAGATAACATTATGAGAAAGGAAATTGTAATTTTATGAGATATAAGATGGTGAGAATTGATATGGGACTGTTATAGAACTTAGTAGGAATTTAGATCTTGAGGTAATTACTAAGGGATGAATTGCACCTTGGAGATGTATTGATTATGATTAGAAGAACCAAAAAGATAGAAAATTGGACATGAGTAAATTATTTGGATGTTTGAAAATGACGTGGGAGGTGGAACTTGATTTTCTAGGGATCAAGGGAAACCGAACACAAATTAGAGTGGAAGGATAGTTCCACACTGATGCTGATCACATCAGGGTTGGATGATTCCTGAAACTCCCTACCAGTGGTCACAATTAAATCACACTAAGGATAGAGGCCTTAGGATAAAAATGAAATTGGAGTTGCTTGTATTTTTAATTAGAGGAATTATTCCTCACATGACCTCGTAAAAAGGATTACCT
Organism: Limonium bicolor; assembly: GCA_023374045.1. Lineage (NCBI taxonomy): Eukaryota > Viridiplantae > Streptophyta > Magnoliopsida > Caryophyllales > Plumbaginaceae > Limonium > Limonium bicolor. The sequence continues at coordinate 298,572,634 of CM041780.1, forward strand.
TTTTACTGAGTCTCGCCCATGAAGTCGAGGACGCACGAGCCTTTGTCTTCGGACCGGTGACATGGGGAGAGCAGCGTGTTTTGTATTCTGGCCCATGGTGACGAGGACGAATGAGCCATTGTCTACGGACCGGTGACATGGGAGAATACGTTGGAAGTTATGTGAATGTTTTAATCATCAAAAGGAACAAAAAGAATTTTGAGTGTTATACATGCGTGAGCATGTTGTGTGATATTTAAGAATAGGCATATGGTGGACCTAAGGATTCAAGGAGTTTAAGTATACATAAGTACGATCTGTATGATCTATGGAATGAGGTAAGACATGCATTTTAATAAGAAAAGATGCATAGGAACTTTGGGGACAAAGTCCTTTTAAGGGGGGTAGATTGAAATACCCCAAACCTAAGTATGCTAAGCAAACATCAAATTATGATGTAGTAAGGCTAGAATATGCCTTAGAAAGATTGGTAGACAATTTAAACCAAGGAAAACACAAGAAAGTGCCTTAAAGGCAATCAGGGCAAAAACGTGCTCTAAGCTTGGAGAGACTTGGGTGAGTACCCAAATATCATGATAAGACCTTAGTAATATCCTAATGGTCATTTTAAATCAATTAGCAAAGAAAACCAAGCTTGAAAACAAGATAAAACACAAAATGTGCTTTAAGAAGTCTTAAAGCACATTTTTGAGAAATTGTCTTAGAATGAGTTTTGAGTGGCTAAATGTCCATCATTACTCTTTAATCAACATGTGTACTAATTAGTATCACATTAGGAGGTCTAAATCAATGAGAAATCAAAAATTTCCCGATTATGTGCCTTGTTTAGTGAATAGTAACTATTTAGTGCTAGTTAAGACATAAGTCAACATAAGTCAATAAGATGGTCAACCAAGACCATAAATATCTCCATTTATTAGAGGGGGCCGGTTTGATGTGGGGAGTCACCACATGAGTCATCAAATGAGAAAGGAAAAGAAGAGTAAAGTGAGAAAAGTTACTATTTGCTTTTATAAAGCAAAATATCCTTATAAGCTACCTTCTCTCCTATCTTCTTCATTTCTCTTCTTCTTCCACGGTTCTTCTCTTCTTTTCCTCTGTTCCAAGCCGTCCCAAGCGGCCTCCATTGTTGCTTCACCTTGCTTTGGCAACAACTTATTCATTTTAGCTCCAAATCAAAATCTAAACACATATTATTCTTAGTTATGTCAAGACCTATCTTTCTATCTTTTCAAATCTTTCAAAGCTCCATTTGGTGCCATGAGAAAACTTCATTGATGGAGGAAAATCAAGTTTGAAGAGCTCATTAGCTTCTCCATTCTCTTAAGGTAAAGAAAATGTAAGAAAACCATGTTTCCATCATTTCTTGTACATGGCCGAAAATTCCTTCTCATGGGGCTATGTTTTTATGCCTTGTTCTAGCTTGATTTATTCACCAAGGACTAGTGGAGGTCCTATTTCATTCAATGCCAAAGTCTACCTTGAGACTTCAAAGGTAATCATCCACTTTTACGCCTTAGAACACATTTCTAACCTAGGTTTTTATTCCTTGAGGTTAGTGCATTGTTTAGTACTCATATGAGTCCTTGAATATTGATTAGAACATTGGCAAGGGGAATTTAAGTGGTGGCCGAGATCTATGCAAGAAGAAGGTCTAAGGAGGAGATTAAGATAAGCTTGAGAAAACAAGGTAAAATGCTTACCTAATGGTGGTTTAAGATTAAGGAATGAGTTTTAGATAAGTACCAATGTAGCTTAGAGCTTACATTGTGTATTGGGTTATATAACCTAAGAAAAAGAACTTAAAGAAGCTTGTGAACTTGTGACTAAGGAGCCAATGGGAATGAGTTAGTAATATAAGTTTAAGATGGTTTTAAGAACATTATAACTACTATGAGATTGATGAGTGTATTTACAGGTTGAAAGCTTATATGTGGGAAATTCAGTGTTTAAGTTTAAGTCATTTAAGGGCCTAAGAGCCATGTCATTTAAGAGCCTTAGTGCTATGCAATTTAAGATTATTGCAATATATCGAGTTTGTTGTGAATAAGTTGGTTTGGGTGATGAGATATGATGAGAAGAACTTGATGTGTGTGAGATGGTTGAATGAGGAAAATAATGTGTTTGGGCATGATAAGATACTAGAGGAGCTATGGCGAAATTGAGTAGAAAACAAAGTGTTTAATGGTAGTGGTGAGTTAATATGCCCTAGGGTTTACTAGGGAGCATGAAAAGAAAATTTGGGTGGAAATGAGTTAACTAAGGAGTTCTTGAGGTTTAGAGTGACCTAGAGATGTCTAGGAGGAATTAGAGGATTGCGTGTGTACTAAACACACCAAAATCATGATATGAGGAATGAAAGGCTTGTGCATAAGTTTTAAGGAAAGGTGTATAATGCCTTAAGGAGATTTAGGTATGAACTAGAGAGTAAGACAATGAGAGTTTGAGAACCTCGTGTAAGTGTGATGATGTTAGTGGTGGACTAGTAAGGTTTAGTTGAATGGTAATGTGTGGACTTGGGTGATGGAAGTGAAAAGGTAGGAGGATGTTGTAAGTCATCAAGAAAATGACTAGGATGTAAAAGAGCGTATGATCGTGAGAATGGTGAGTAAGTGAGTAAAAGGAGGTGGAAATGTCCAAGGAGGGTGTAGTATATTAAGGTAAAGAAGAACAAGGTTAAGGTGCTAAGAGATGACAAGAAATGTTTAGGTATGCCCAAGAGTTTAGGAATGATGAGTAACAAATGGAAAAGAGAGGAATTTGTGCATGGTTATGTAAGATGACTTGAGGAAGTTTGGTAAATGAACTGAAGATGGAAATAAGTGTTTAAGAAGTGCCCAAACTGTTAAGGAGGGAACTTGGGTTGGTTGAAGTTTTGGTAAAGATACAAGTTGGTAATGTAAGGAATTTATGATAAGTGTTAGGTGAGTGTTTTAGAATTGAGCAAATGTTTGAGAAGATCTTTGAGTTGTTTTAATGAGTTTGTGAGGTTATAAGTGTGTTTGATGTGCCAAATGATTTAGAACACATTAGGAGGCTTGAGGAAGTTTGGAGAAAATTTTGACAATGTATGATAAGTTTCTTCAGCCGTACCTACGTTCCAGGGGACCGACCCAGTCTGGGTCGGTCGGGCTGAAACTGTGAAGTTGGATGTTCTCTGCAGCCGACCTACCCAGGGGGTGGGTCGGTCGGTGGGTCGGTCGGACCATAAAAAAAAAAGAAACCCTAAGAGAGTTTAGTGGTATTAATGGTACCCCATTAAGGGGGCAATGATCATTAGAGGTATAAAGACCTAAGGGATTAAGTTAAAATAAACTTAAAAGTTTAAGATTAAGTTTGTAAGATTAAGTTGTAAGACTTAAGAGGTGTTAGGTTGGAATCATTACGGGTTAAGTAAGTTAAGTAAGATAAGTAAGTTGAATTGAGTTAAGTGATTAACAACCTGAAACTCAATGAATGTTTTAGGACTTGGAAATTGGACTCCGGAAGAGATTAAGCAACTGAACGACCAACGGTGAACGGTACAGTTCTCTTGTGACCTGCTTGCTAACGAGGTGTCCCTCGGCTTGTGTGCTTTGTTTTTGTGTGCTCACTAAACAAGATAAAGCATGCAACCGGAATATATTATATTTATTGTATGGTTGTGTGATGTTTGAAAACTAACACAACATACCGTGAGAACTTACTAACCAATGTTTAGTAAGAAATTGAGTGAGACTAAGGAACGCCCCTAATAAGGGACGATATGAACCGAAAAAGGTTAACCAACAAACATGGTCTTGAGACTATTACTAACTGGAACTTGAGTGAGGAAACCCGGGACCGATCTCCGGTCATGCATGCTAAGGAAAAAGGGGGACGGTATCTGAATCAGATCCGCCCTCCGCTTAAGGACTTGTCTTCGGACTTGTAGCCTAGGGCCGGTTGCCGGCTCAGCTACGCTGGATTCCCGTCCAGGGTAGGTGGCATTAAGATGGTGCGGTGGGATCACCTAAATCCCAGGTTTGGACTTAGGCTACAACCATTCCCCTCCAGGAACGGTTTGTATTCTGAGAATAAGTTAAGATTAAGATAAGTTACAATCATTCCTTTTTAAAGGATGATTTGTATTATTAAGATTAAGATAAGTTACAATCATTCCTTTTTAAAGGACGATTTGTATTATTAAGATTAAGATTAAGTTAAGATTAAGATAAGTTACAATCATTCCTTTTTAAAGGATGATTTGTATTATTAAGATTAAGATAAGTTACAATCATTCCTTTTTAAAGGACGATTTGTATTATTAAGATTAAGATTAAGTTAAGATTAAGATAAGTTACAATCATTCCTTTTTAAAGGATGATTTGTATTATTAAGATTAAGATAAGTTACAATCATTCCTTTTTAAAGGACGATTTGTATTATTAAGATTAAGATTAAGTTAAGATTAAGATAAGTTACAATCATTCCTTTTTAAAGGATGATTTGTATTATTAAGATTAAGGTAAGGTTAAGGTAAGTTGCAACCATTCCTTTTAGAGGATGGTTTGTATTATTAAGATTAAGATAAGCGACATCCACTCCTTATTAAAGGATGGTTGTTTCTAAGATTAAGATAAGACTAAGATTGAGGTGAGATAAGGTTGGACTAAGATTAAGAGGGAACATTACTTAAGGAGTTAAATAATTAACTCTCTAATTAAGGGAACGCATTTAAGTCGTTCATTGTGTGTGAACTTGATTGTTCATATCTGAGTTGTTGTTTACTGCACTTACTATTTATTGTGCATCTAATCAACCTCCATGCTATCGACAATTAGTCGTCGTAGCCACGTTAGCTTGGGGGCCATGAGGGGATCGTACCAGCATTCGTGCTGACCCCCTTTGGGGGCTGTTTTTACTACACAGGTACATCAGGAAGCGGCCGTCGCAAGAGTAAGAAGAGGATACAAGTGTTAAGGATTAAGTGTGACCTACGAGTTGTGCATGTACACTCGTATGGCAAGTGAGTTAGTAAGATGTATAGGTTGTTGAGAGGATTGTAAGAAGAATAGGTAATGGTTAAGATTGTTGTACTAATGTTCGGTATATTCTGTAGTCAGACCGTGGCAAGGTCCTGGATTGTAAAGAATTCCGCTGTGACATGTATATATATGCTGTTAAGTTGCGAGACCACAATTGGATTGAGTTGGGGTGTTACATTAGCCATTTGGAGCAAGGGTGACCAAGATCCAAGAGAATACTCTCTTTTAAGGCATTTTTCCAAGGTAAAACCTAATAACAAGAGAGTTTGTTTAGATCTAGCTATTTCCTATGTCAATATGGTGGATCTAACACCTTGTGGTGTGTTTGGTTCAGGTCGAAACCATCTTGAACACTCCTTGCATTTTTAAGGTGATTTTTGCCTTAAATCTTACAATAATTATTCCTTATGGTTAAGCTCAAGCTTGGAGTGTAACCATATCTGTTTTTGTGTATTAAACATGTCTAAATCAAGTGGTGAATTTTCCTACAAGTGACCGAGCTCATACAAGGATTAATTAAGGTATAAACACCTTAAACTTATGATTTTTATAATTTTTAAGCATATATATGTATATATGGCCGAGAGTGAAATTACAAATATAGGTCATATTGACCTAAAAATGGAAAAAAATGGCTAAGATAAATTAAGCTAGTCATTTAAGAGATTTAATTAACATAATGGTCAAATTATGACATTATGTGGAAAAATAATTAAATCAAAGTGAGGCCGAAAATTATGCTATATTTTGAGACATTTATTGTGTAATCTATTTTGCAAGTTCAAGGTTGTAATAAGGCCATGTCATTAGGCCATTTTAATTTAAGTTTATAAGCCTATTTAGTTTATTTATGCTTATAATTAAAATTGGGGCCAATTCGTAATTATAGGAATTAGAAAGCCGTGGGCTTAATTTAGAGCAATTTAGGGTTTTTTAAATGAATTTAATAAAATTATGACATTTTATAAAGTTTTGGGTCAAATTGTAAAAATAGAAAAGTATAGGCTATTATTAGTGATTACCGAAAAATTGGTTCCCATTTGGTATTAGAAGTCAAAGTTGACTATATAGGAGACTTTGACCAAGTTTGGAAAATTTAAGAAATTAAAATACTACCTTATAATAAGATACTTATTAAATTGTAAAAGATTTATAAGATTGGGTGGTATTGTGATTTCCGAAACTTGGGGTACTAAAAGGAGTTTAGTACAAACCTTAAGTTATTAGGAATTTTTAGGAAATGATTTGGTTAAATTGGAGTTAATATGAATTAAATAAGTATAATATAGGTATTTCATAATATTTTACCTGGGTAACATATGTGGTGAAATCGAGATTTAAAGAAAATATAAGGTTAGGAATAATGTTTATAACCTTTTGGTATAGTTTGGTGATTTTTGGAATTATATACAAGGTTTTATAAGGACATATGTATAATATATGGTTTTAATGGGACTAGAAAACTATATGTTATAAAGAAGGGAAATTGGTGAATATAGAAAGTTAAGTGGTGGAAAATGATTTAAATAGACCATGGGGTCCGTTCGGTTATTTTGAGGAAATATAACCATAGGTTATAATTATGTTAAGGAATAAGGATTATAAAATAAGGTATATATTTTAAGTGTAACAATGGAATATATTTTGGGGTTGATTTGTAAACTATGGAAGTATAATGGAGAATAATAAATACCGAGGATTTTAAGGGCTGTTTGGTATTTTATTAACAATATATAACCATAGGTTATAGTTGTTTTAATGACTTAAATGTCATAATATATGTTATATAACTATAATATAACGTTATAAAATTATGTGGTGGATTTTATAAATAATTGAGAAATATAGGTGCTGTTCGGAAATACTACTATAAATGAATGAAATTTATAATATGGTTTTCAATGTTATAAGAGTTATAACATTTATAATATAGAGGTATTCATTAAAAAGAATGAATATATATTAGAAGACTTACCATATAGGAAATAGTTCCATAAATACATACCCATAAATAAATTGTGTTGTGGGGAAATATAATGTGGTTTAATGACCATATATTTTCATAATTAAAATGACATATGATAGGAAAAGAATTACAAACAATTGGGTATGGAATGTTAGGACTGTACATGTGATAATAAGTAGGGGTGGCAATTTGGGTTAATGGGTCGGGTTGAAGCTCACCCATACCCGACCCGATTAAAATTGTATTGACCATACCCGACCCAATAATAGTCGGTTACAATTATCAACCCTACCCGACCCCTATACAAAATGGATTAACCATCCCTAACCCCTTAAACCCAACATAATTAGGCTATACAAAATTTAAAAGACCTGGAATTAAATTTTTTATAGATATCCTCAACGATTTCAAATGAATGAAATCTTACATTCAATATGGTAGATATTCCAGAGTTTTCATTATCCTCCGTCTTTTTTTTCTTTTTCCACATACATTCGTGCTCGTAGCACTTAACAGAAGAAGGTGACGCGTCTGGGCCAAATATAACTCCTTCAAAATAGAATCAAAACATAGACAAAATCTTCAGAGTACAGAAGCGATAGGACCACGTGGGAGCCGTGGAGGAGCGAGCAGCACTGTCTTTTGACAATTCCACATAACGAATACCTTGTTTTTGCTTTAAAGAAATACTACAAAGTGTAGTTATCAAATAAACAACCTCTTTCAAAAAGATACTACATAATTTGTATTATACTAATATAGGTTAGCCTTACTTAGTAGATATTTATTTTTATCTAATTTTTATTATTATTGTTTTTAATAAAATAAAATAAACGGGTCGGGTTGACTACGGGTTAGACTATGACCCATACCCAACCAAAAATTTAACAGGTACCCATACCCGAACCCAATAATTAAATGGGTCAATAATCGTGACCCAAACCCGCTATTTCGGGTTGGTATGGGTCGGGTTATCGGGTTGGTAAAAATTGCCACCCTAATAATAAGGATTGATAATGCAAAGTATTGTTTACCACATTGAATTTGGGAAAAGAAAAAAAAAAGAGAAACAAACCTTAGAAAAATAAATACTAAGGTGAGATGTATGGTGTATGACAAGAATCATACGTGCAATATAGAAACAAACTATATGATGTACAAACCTACATTAGGTTACATGCGATAACAAAAGTTCAACTATAAAGTATATTAATATACGAGACAAGACTACGCTTGTAATATAACACTTTTCCAATCTCGAGTTAAACCTAAAACCCGACAAACATTGACAGTTAATAACGGGGGTTAACCGGGAGGTATTAGTGACGGTACGGGGTACCGTAGAATTTTGTGTTGTTATACAGTATGCTAATCAGTAGCATTATGTATTGTATAGACTGTTAGAGACGACGCACGGAGCATAGGATCTTGCTGATTCATACTCCACCGTAATACTTTCAGGGTGAACGGTATGTTATTTATGTGGCTTGATTGTCTCTGAGGATTTCCTCAGTTCAGACATTGTGTGAAAATCTGTGATAAGATTGAATGTCTGCTTGTGTGAATTAATATGCTTGAGTTGTGTATTAATGCTGCCTTATTATTACTGTTGTGCGATAACAGTACCGTTCGTATATATGAACATATTATAAAACGAACTAGCGGCAGTGATGCTATCTTATATGTGTAACATAAGGAACGTAAGTAAACGTTGTAGCATCAGGATAATAAGATATATATTATCTGAGACTTATATACGGAGCATTGGCCTCTTTAACACCGCTCTCGTATCTAACACTGGATCCCGAGTCGACATACTCAGGATTGGACTAACGACCTTAGTCTATTGTGTTAAGGAAAATAATAAAACGATGCGATGGTATAGACAGGTTTACCAAGAGGATGTGGCTATTGCTGTGAACTGTGATCCATTAACGATACTAGGTACCGTGTGGTAACCGTAAGTATCAGGATAAATTTCCAACGAACTACAGATTGTTCGTAGGTCGGAGACTCTACCGTTGGAGTGGCTACTGCCGTGGGTGACCCGCCATAAGAGATGGGTAACTTAGAGACACGTCGTTCTAACGAGACGCTGTCCTTAGACATGACTGAACAATTACAAACGACTATACTAATTCGTACATTAGGCGAACATTATTTGGGCTTGCATGCCAAAGACGAGAGTTTATACTCGTTTATAATTCTCGTTGTTTCGCCTTGTTGTTCATTGGTTGTGCTTGTGGTTATGTGTGGTATGTTGGTGGATTTGTTTGAGCGAGCCATTGTGCTCATATTGTGTGTTGTGAACTGGTTGTGTTGAGTCGCTGTACTCATGTGTATTATGGTGGATTGTTTGGTCGAGTGAGTCGCCGAACTCAATTATGAACTATTAAGTGTTTGTTGGAATGGAGTCTCTGTACTCATATAAGCGCTATAACGTTTTCGGTGGTTTATTACGATGCGATGTGTGAAGCCGGGGGCTTGTTTGTTATTTGAGTTTACTGCAATATATTGTTGCTTTACAGTTTTAACATTAAACTATTGGCATGAAAATGAATTGCATGCTCTCGACCAAATAACTGAGGGTCCGAGGGGGCATGACAGTCATGTAGTAACATACTCAGCAGGGCTGATTCCATACCACAAACAACCATTTTTGCAGGTATGCAGCTTCCGGTGTCGGCAAAGAGAGTGACGCGCTGGGTAGTTTGATTACAGTTATTTAAACATGCACTGTGGCATTTTGATACGAACCTAGAAACGTGTATAGGATTTGGATACTTAGAAAGCTCACTGTGAATGTATTTTATATTGGTTTGGGAAGTTTAGATCTATCTCTTGTTGTCACTGTGGGAAAATGTTTCGAATTTAAGAATGTATCAGTAAACACGTTATTACTCGTATGGGCGAGTAAGAACGGTAACACCAGTAGTACAATTGTTGAGTTTACCGCTGCGATTACATAATTAGTTAAGTTGATTAGGAGCCGAATAGAGTAGGGGTGTACAAAAGTGGTATCAGAGCGGAGTACCACTCTGATGACAAGAGATAATAGGACTTATACAGTGAGCATAGGTTTTGGAATACGGGAAACGTTGTGAGGATACGTGACCTTGCGGGGTTGATGCAATGCTTAGAGCTTGCACACCATAGCCGTAGGGGCACTTCAATATTAAATGACCGAGACTACGGTATTAGACCGAGTAAAAGTCCAACCCGCCCCCTTGACTTAGGTCAGGGAGAGGTCTGGGTAACAGTACTAAGGAAGAACACGGCGCAGCGGAAGGTGGTGAAGGTCCAGCAACCCTAGTAACGCGAAGATGGTATGAACCACTCGCACTTGATGGGAGAGCATTCCGGGACATTTGCAATGGTACCCCCCCCGCAGCCCGTATCTCGAGTACTATCTAGTGAGGCAATGAAATGAGAAACACCACGGGGATAACTCCCCTGATCGGAAAGACCCTGTGGATGCTAAGAAGATTATGTTAAATGTAGAAAATAAGACTTTGTGTTTTGATGTAATGTTTAGGACCGGGGGTCCTGGTAATGACATAATGTCTACCATACGAGGATGAGATAAATAATGGACCGAGTTTGAGGAGAAAATTTCCTGTAGGACTAATGGGGCTAACTTGCTATGATCAAGGCGACCCTGTCTTACATCCAGGAAAGCACCGATGGTGCGCTTGGGGGGAAAGAGGTAGAAACGACAAGTAATGATTAGTTTATGAGATATGTGGTATACAGAAGGAATTACCTGTAGAAGTCTCACCCGAAGCGAGTAACTCTAAAACCATGCAACACTGAAGGTTCAAGATGGCCCGACGTGCATGAGGAGAGATCATGAGAACTGTAGGAATAAGAACTCGCTAAGTTGCTATCACGCAACGTCTCGTGAGGAAAGTATGACCTAACCACCACGGTAAACTTGAGAAAACGAGTGCGGGAGCGAGACTATATAAATTCGAATAAGAATCTTTGACTGGAACGTGAACCCGATTAAGGAATAACACTGTACTGACACACCATACCGGTGGCGCAGTCTACATGGCGCACTTGCCACTACAAGTGCCACATTAACCAAAATATTAAATTTCAACCTGCCTTGCGCACTTGCTACTGCAAGTGCAGCGACGATAATATCCCTAAAGGACGTAATAGTCCAGGCGGTTACCAATAAACACTAAACTTTGTGTGAATCCGTATGCAATAAAGCAGGACATAGCCTTCTTAATGACAGGGGTACGAAACCCTTGGGTTTGAGGTCGATAAAACCTCGGGAAGACCTAGCCGGTCTAACCATTAAACCTGAAAAGAATATACCATTTAGTTGAATATAGAAAGGGGAGTAAACGAGAATAACGATGATTAGTGCCTATAAGCCTAAACCCAGAGCCTATGTACATTAAAACGTCAATCAATACCAGTGGAGAGTGTCAAGTCCTCAGGACCAGCATAACCACATTTAGGGAATGCACGACACTTGTGGTGAGGACCACTACCGTTGAACATTGCCAGAGGGCAGAATGTGAACTAAACAAGCCAAGACTTTAAATAAAAACCTATCCAACAAAAGATGAAAATAATAGACAAGTGCCGTTATGGCAAACTATTTTGAAGTTGTAAGAAAAGATTAGGCAGGTGAAAACGTGCAATAAAGGGGCCGATGTTATGCCGCACCACACACACCGGGGGTGTTGAAAATCCATTATACTACTAGACTCCCGTACGGAGGGCAGTGGATATTGACTAAACAGCGAGATTACCTGAGAACGAAAATACCGTTACCTCAAAAAGGATAGAGGGAATACAAGTTGAATAAGAGTAAGGATTACACAATGAGGAGCAATGATGAACGGAACCCACTAAGTTGTGGGTACCCAATTATAACCTTAGGAGAAAATATAACAACCAACTAGAATTAAATTAATAGCAAGACCAACAACCATTTAACTATTAGAATAAACATTGAGCCTGAATATTGTATGGCATAGGCCTACGGAAGGATACCCTTAGTACCACCAAGATGACCCAAACTAGGAAAACAAAAGTGATCAATCACAAATACTGATTATTGTCAGGCTAGATAGACTACCGTGAGACAGGGGGAAACACAAGGTGTCGACCTTTATCATGGAGTCCGGAATACACCAGAGGGTGTAACCCAATAGTTTGGGTGGAGTTTGAGAACTTAAAACTCATATCTGAAGGCGTTAACAGCCTAGGAGTGAACGGGAAAAATAGTAAGTAGTTACTGATCCCCACTCACAGATGCCAGATGAGCATCTGGAAACCAGAATTAGGGCGATAAGTCGCAAACACCTATCTTAGAGAAAGTAAAGGAAATATACATTAATAAAAGAAACCATAGAACCTAATATTAGGGCCATTCTGACATTAAAGGTTAAGAATTGGCAGCATAGTTACTCAAACATAAATTACCGAGACTAAGAGTACGATAGTCACCGGGTACGAACGCTACGAGTGCACTAAACGAGACATGGGACGACCGCACTCCTAGGAGCTTGTGGGCCTGACAAACTATATGAAGTTAGTTGGGTAAGTAGTAATGTATCAGTATGGTACCCCATGCATGTAAACGAGTAGTGTAGGACCCGGGAGGTAATCAACTCTGTGTCTAAGTCAGCGAATGGAATCCTGACTAGGTAAACCATGTAATGACGAGAGAGATCTCAGTCAAACTAGCAAGGTTAAGAAAATCAAGGATAACTATAATAAAGTGACATAAGGTCGCAACTCCACAGTGGAGGAGTTAAACATAAGTTTTGGGGATTTTAGTAAACGAGGAAAATAAGGCCAATTTAATGGTAATGGCAAGTTGAACTCATGAATGAAAAGAGGAATTGAGGTATCTAAGGAAGTTATATTAGAGAAACCTTTGTGATAATAGATGCTACCCAAAAAGGGGGCACAGAGAGAATTATACCACGCGCTGAGGGCGCCGCGATGATGTCGCATTAAATAATAATAACCACATGCTCAAGTCATAAACGTTAGTATGTTAGTACCAATTAGGTTGAATAGAAAATGAATACCAAGCTAAAACCCACAGTCGTATTGTATGTTTACAACAGACGAAGGGTAAAAGCGAGCATTACAAGAGATACTCTAAGCTGGAGATTAGATACTCCATGCAAACCGCAATGGCGGATAACCGTCCAATCGACTGGTACATGGTGCGCAACAAGCGACCATTATAACTGTTAACTGAATTATGTTGGTGAGAATCAGAAGGTGGAAGAACAAATAAACAAATGGATTCCCCTAATGGAGAAGAGGGATGAACCAAGCGGACCTACAAGGTACCCAAAGAACAAACTCATTCCAGAGGGAGATAACTTGGAGTCATGAGGCGCCAGTTAGATGCGCATATCAGACTCGTCTTGATATTTTAGGGACAACTATTGCAAGCACTAGATGCTAGAGCATAGCTCGACAACACTTATACCGAAAATTAGTTCGGTAGGGTGGCATGAACTCATGGGACTATACCATGAGCATGTATAGCATTTAGGAGGACTGAATAGAAGGGCTAGTCGAAATAATAAGCGTGTGTGACTAACGATACCACGCAGTCAAATAAATTACACCATTTCCATAATTGTGGAAGACCGTGTAGAAAACACCGTCACATGGAATTACCACCTAAAATGCGTAAACTAACCATATAGTAGTTGGGTTGACTGCTTGCGGAGCGAGTGGGCCCATATTGCTTAGGTTTGACGTACCTAACTGGTTTGGGGAAACAAATGATATGTTTACACCTACCGATCAAACCGTATATGAATATACACACACCTAACCGAGACAAGCGGTATAACCTGAGGGGCTAAAGCCCGACCCTATAAAAAAGATGAGGTAACGAAATATGCAGCACATTAGTGCACGAATAATTCCACTGGAATGGAACATCTTGAACTTATTAGATTACGTGGGCGTAATCATTTTTAAGGGGGTAGAGCGATTCCGCACGCTTAAAATATACCATACGTAGAAGTACGTAGCGCATGGTACACATGCTGCAAACTATTACTGTACGTAGAGTACAAGTGTCATGACTGTATTATATTACTTGAAATAATATTGTGATGTATTATGTGTATGAATATATATATATATATATATATATATTAGTTCGCATTGTCGTGACGAATAGGAAAGGGAGAACAGATGGAGTGTTCTTATTCTATTTCCGATCATTTATGCAAACGTTGTGAACATTAAACACATGAACACCTAACTTGTTATCTCCGGTTGAGAGTTCAAGTAGGTCTATCTGGTAGCTTCTATGGGAGATGTCAATGGAAGGAGTAAAAGCTCCATACTATATGAATTGTGACTCGGTATGAAACCGATTGTTGGAATGCGATGAGTGAGTCGGCATGAGACCGATGTGTAACCTAGTGGAGGTAAAACCTCTAGGAATTGTATGAATGATTATAGGTCGAGTGAATTTGGTACATGGTTAGGATACATGATCCTGTATGCCGGTGATTAGATTAATTACACTGGTTGACTTGTATATCTATAGAACACAAGACGGCAAATATCAAGAGGAAACAAGATTAGAAGTGAATAAACAATTGATTGATTGAAATTGACGTGGGAAGTTGAACTTGATCCTGGTCCGATCAAGGGAAACCGAACACAAATTGAGGTGAGAGATAGTTCAACACTGACGCTGACCACGTCGGGGTTGAATGATTCTCGAAACTTCCTACAAGTGGACACAGATATGAATAGAAATTGGAATTTAGGGCGTCACTCGAAGAGCCGTGGACCGTGGAGTTCTTCGTCATTAGACCGGTGTGTCTGCGAGTGACATCACCCAGAGAGCCGTGGACCGCAGAGCCCTTTGTCATTAGACCGGTGTGTCTGTGGGTGACTAAGGAAATAAGGTGGTACTGTCCGAGGAGCCGTGGACCGCAGTGTCCTTCGTTATTAAACCGGTGTGTCCGCGGGTAGTAGACGTTGGCTGGGGTTGGGGATCGTCAAGTCCTGGTCTTTAAGACTGCTTCCCTGTGAACTGTCAACGTTAACTATATGTGCACACGTACATGTGGAATGATGTGTGGGTATCCTCGCGAGATACTAACATGTAGATAGGGATGCGTGGAGTATCCCTTGCAAACACCTTTGAGTACTTTATGAGTTTTGCACCTTGTCTAGTGCTGTGTACCATGAGTTTTGCACCTTGTCTAGTGCTGTGTACTATGAGTTTACACCTGGTTGAATATATATATATAGTACCGCTGTGTACTTTTGTGGATGAATTGGATGTACACCTTGTTTAGTGCTATGAAACGAATGAGCTTATACCATGAGTTTGGCTATTTGATACATGTTGTATGTATAGACTAGGTCTGAACCTAGTGGGGGTTACTCCCTAGCAGTGGACTGTTTGGTTACTTAGTGGAACTTGATTCCTTAGGTAAACTGTAGAGGATTAAGGACTTCGGGACGAAGCCTTTTTAAGGGGGGTAGACTGAAATACCCCTAATCTTTAAAATAATTAAATGATCTATTAATGATCTAAGATGATTATTAAGCATCTAAATATTATTGGGGAACAATCTAAAAGATCTCAACAAGGCAAAACACGCCTTAAGATCGGTAAAGCCAAAAATGTGCTTTAAGACACCATAAAGATTATGACCTCAAATAGGATCCAGAGTGGATTCCTAAGTATTATAATGAAGTAAAGAACACAAAAAAACCGTTCTCAAGGAGAACTAAGCTCAGGAACACCCTGTGACACAAAATGTGCACTAAAACACCTTAAAACACGTTTTTGTGAGATTGCCTTTTAAATTGACTTTTAAGGGGCTTAAAGATTATAATTATCCTTAAATATGATATTTTATCATATTATATCATATTAGGAATTTAATTCCAAAAATTTACGAATTTTTACAAATTAATATTAAAATATTAATAAAACCCTAAAGTGGGGCCCGCATGAGTCAATATTGACCAAGTATGGTCAATGGTCAATTAAATGACCCATTTAACCCCTTGGAAATCGGCTGGCAAGAGGGAGGAGACAGCCTACAATCATTATGGGACAAACTATACCTAATACCAATTACTTTTGAAAATTAAGTTACTTTTTCAATTATTTCAAAACTTACCCATTCCTTCCTTCCTCCTTGTCCATTCCAGCCCTTTCAACCGAGCTCTCCTCCTTCCTTGAAGCTCTCAAGGCTTGTTCTTGAACATGGAAGGCAAACCTAGCTCCTAAGCTCTTAAGGTAAGTGTTTTAAGGTCATTTTTAGCCCTTTTTCTTCATCTCTTCACTACCAACACTTAGATTTCGTGGCTCATCAATCCCTATGGCTTATTCTCAGTGTTCTAAGGTTAGAACAAGAGCTAAACTCGGTTGAGACCAGTAGAGGGACCAAGGTTGTTCAAATCTACAATTTAAGGTAAAAACATACCTTAAGAACCTCCACTCTTCATGCGGTTTCTTTCTTCTGTTTTTTATGAGTTTATACACTCATAATCTTCATATTTACATATTCATTCAGTTGGTTAGCCATTTGGAGCAAGGGTGACCAAGATCCAAGAGAAATACTCTCTTTTAAGGCATTTTTCCAAGGTAAAACCTAATAACAAGAGAGTTTGTTTAGATCTAGCTATTTCCTATGTCAATATGGTGGATAACACCTTGTGGTGTGTTTGGTTCAGGTCGAAACCATCTTGAACACTCCTTGCATTTTTAAGGTGATTTTTGCCTTAAATCTTACAATAATTATTCCTTATGGTTAAGCTCAAGCTTGGAGTGTAACCATATCTTGTTTTTGTGTATTAAACATGTCTAAATCAAGTGGTGAATTTTCCTACAAGTGACCGAGCTCATACAAGGATTAATCAAGGTATAAACACCTTAAACTTATGATTTTTATAATTTTTAAGCATATATATATATATATGGCCGAGAGTGAAATTACAAATATAGGTCATATTGACCTAAAAATGGAAAAAAATGGCTAAGATAAATTAAGCTAGTCATTTAAGAGATTTAATTAACATAATGGTCAAATTATGACATTATGTGGAAAAATAATTAAATCAAAGTGAGGCCGAAAATATATGCTATATTTTGAGACATTTATTGTGTAATTTATTTTGCAAGTTCAAGGTTGTAATAAGGCCATGTCATTAGGCCATTTTAATTTAAGTTTATAAGCCTATTTAGTTTATTTATGCTTATAATTAAAATTGGGGCCAATTCGTAATTACTAGGAAATTAGAAAGCCGTGGGCTTAATTTAGAGCAATTTAGGGTTTTTTAAATGAATTTAATAAAAATTATGACATTTTATAAAGTTTTGGGTCAAAATTGTAAAAATAGAAAAGTATAGGCTATTATTAGTGATTACCGAAAAATTGGTTCCCATTTGGTATTAGAAGTCAAAGTTGACTATATAGGAGACTTTGACCAAGTTTGGAAAATTTAAGAAATTAAAATACTACCTTATAATAAGATACTTATTAAATTGTAAAAGATTTATAAGACTTGGGGTGGTATTGTGATTTCCGAAAACTTGGGGTACTAAAAGGAGTTTAGTACAAACCTTAAGTTATTAGGAATTTTTAGGAAATGATTTGGTTAAATTTGGAGTTAATATGAATTAAATAAGTATAATATAAGGTATTTCATAATATTGTTACAAATGGGTAACATATGTGGTGAAATCGAGATTTAAAGAAAATATAAGGTTAGGAATAATGTTTATAACCTTTTGGTATAGTTTGGTGATTTTTGGAATTATATACAAGGTTTTATAAGGACATATGTATAATATGGTTTTAATGGGACTAGAAAACTATATGTTATAAAGAAGGGAAATTGGTGAATATAGAAAGTTAAGTGGTGGAAAAATGATTTAAATAGACCATGGGGTCTGTTCGGTTATTTTGAGGAAATATAACCATAGGTTATAATTATGTTAAGGAATAAGGATTATAAAATAAGGTATATATTATAAGTGTAACAATGGAATATATTTTGGGGTTGATTTGTAAATTGGAAGTATAATGGAGAATAATAAATACCGAGGATTTTAAGGGCTGTTTGGTATTTTATTAACAATATATAACCATAGGTTATAGTTGTTTTAATGACTTAAATGTCATAATATATGTTATATAACTATAATATAACGTTATATAAATTATGTGGTGGATTTTATAAATAATTGAGAAATATAGGTGCTGTTCGGAAATACTACTATTTTTGAATGAAATTTATAATATGGTTTTTAATGTTATAAGAGTTATAACATTTATAATATAGAGGTATTCATTAAAAAGAATGAATATATTAGAAGACTTACCATATAGGAAATAGTTCCATAAATACATACCCATAAATAAATATGTGTTGTGGTGGAAAATATAATGTGGTTTAATGACCATATATTTTCATAATTAAAATGACATATGATAAAGGGAAAAGAATTACAAACATTGGGTATGGAATGTTAGGACTGTACATGTGATAATAAGGATTGATAATGCAAAGTATTGTTTACCACATTGAATTTGGGAAAAAGAAAAAAAAGAGAAACAAACCTTAGAAAAATAAATACTAAGGTGAGATGTATGGTGTATGACAAGAATCATACGTGCAATATAGAAACAAACTATATGATGTACAAACCTACATTAGGTTACATGCGATAACAAAAGTTCAACTATAAAGTATATTAATATACGAGACAAGACTACGCTTGTAATATAACACTTTTCCAATCTCGAGTTAAACCTAAAACCCGACAAACATTGACAGTTTAACGGGGTTAACCGGAGGTATTAGTGACGGTACGGGGTACCGTAGAATTTTGTGTTGTTATACAGTATGCTAATCAGTAGCATTATGTATTGTATAGACTGTTAGAGACGACGCACGGAGCATAGGATCTTGCTGATTCATACTCCACCGTAATACTTTCAGGGTGAACGGTATGTTATTTATGTGGCTTGATTGTCTCTGAGGATTTCCTCAGTTCAGACATTGTGTGAAAATCTGTGATAAGATTGAATGTCTGCTTGTGTGAATTAATATGCTTGAGTTGTGTATTAATGCTGCCTTATTATTACTGTTGTGCGATAACAGTACCGTTCGTATATATGAACATATTATAAAACGAACTTGCGGCAGTGATGCTATCTTATATGTGTAACATAAGGAACGTAAGTAAATGTTGTAGCATCAGGATAATAAGATATATATTATCTGAGACTTATACGGAGCATTGGCCTCTTTAACGCCGCTCTCGTATCTAACACTGGATCCCGAGTCGACATACTCAGGATTGGACTAACGACCTTAGTCTATTGTGTTAAGGAAATAATAAAACGATGCGATGGTATAGACAGGTTTACCAAGAGGATGTGGCTATTGCTGTGAACTGTGATCCATTAACGATACTAGGATACCGTGTGGTAACCGTAAGTATCAGGATAAATTTCCAACGAACTACAGATTGTTCGTAGGTCGGAGACTCTATCGTTGGAGTGGCTACTGCCGTGGGTGACCCGCCATAAGAGATGGGTAACTTAGAGACACGTCGTTCTAACGAGACGCTGTCATTAGACATGACTGAACAATTACAAACGACTATACTAATTCGTACATTAGGCGAACATTATTTGGGCTTGCATGCCAAAGACGAGAGTTTATACTCGTTTATAATTCTCGTTGTTTCGCCTTGTTGTTCATTGGTTGTGCTTGTGGTTATGTGTGGTATGTTGGTGGATTTGTTTGAGCAAGCCATTGTGCTCATATTGTGTGTTGTGAACTGGTTGTGTTGAGTCGCTGTACTCATGTGTATTATGGTGGATTGTTTGGTCGAGTGAGTCGCCGAACTCAATTATGAACTATTAAGTGTTTGTTGGAATGGAGTCTCTGTACTCATATAAGCGCTGTAACGTTTTCGGTGGTTTATTACAATGCGATGTGTGAAGCCGGGGGCTTGTTTGTTATTTGAGTTTACTGCAATATATATTGTTGCTTTACAGTTTTAACATTAAACTATTGGCATGAAAATGAATTGCATGCTCTCGACCAAATAACTGAGGGTCCGAGGGGGCATGACAGTCATGTAGTAACATACTCAGCAGGGGCTGATTCCATACCACAAACAACCATTTTTGCAGGTATGCAGCTTCCGGTGTCGGCAAAGAGAGTGACGCGCTGGGTAGTTTGATTATAGTTATTTAAACATGCACTGTGGCATTTTGATACGAACCTAGAAACGTGTATAGGATTTGGATACTTAGAAAGCTCACTGTGAATGTATTTTATATTGGTTTGGGAAGTTTAGATCTATCTCTTGTTGTCACTGTGGGAAAATGTTTCGAATTTAAGAATGTATCAGTAAACACGTTATTACTCGTATGGGCGAGTAAGAACGGTAACACCAGTAGTACAATTGTTGAGTTTACCGCTGCGATTACATAATTAGTTAAGTTGATTAGGAGCCGAATAGAGTAGGGGTGTTACATACGCAATACTCAATACTCATTACTTTGGCCTCTGGGCGGAGTCATACACAAGACTCTCCACCGGACCTACAATACGAGGGCTATACGCTTAGCTCCTCAAATACTCAAATGTCCGTTTTTACCGGACTACTCAAATTCCCAACACTCTTCTCTCAGAGTATATTACAATCTCATGGATTAGCCTAGGAGTATCTCTCTTGATAACCTCCACTAGCTTAGGGAATTACCACCGTCTAGTATCCTCAGATTTAAGGGTTTCCCCAACGTATCGAATACTCTCATGTTCAGGACATTACTTACATCAGTCGGGTCCTCTCATAATGGGTCGACTAATTACTAAGGGGGTTTGGAGATCCCTCATCATTCTTTACTACTCTCATGGTTCATGTCCTGCTCAAGATTAATTCCTCTAATAGAGGTTACTTATATACTTCCACTACTTATTATTTGTGGATTATTCATTTCGGTTCTCCTACCGTTATCGGAAGGTTATTACTCCCGTACACTCTCTCACGTTCTAGTGAGTTCATCAGTTTACGTTATCATTTATTGATCCATTAGTTTAGTGCGTTGCTACTGTTCCATTAGTTCACAACATGACTCTTACTACAAGTCGCTACACAACAAGACTCATCTATGAGTCGGTCTACGCACTAAGTGAAGCCACACAATCAGTCAAGAAGGGTTAGCTCATACAACATACAACAAGACATACAATGAAAGGAAATAAACCGTTTTCATGCTTTAGTCTTGATTAGCCGGCATACAGCATACAAATCAACATAACTCGGTTAGCATACGGGGCATGAGAAAATCATACCTTTCACTGGGGTTAGCTTTACCGTGTGTTCCCTTGTTCCTTGGTTCACACTTGTTCCTCGATTCTTATTCTCGAACCAATGACTACATGCCAAATGATTCGATTAATTCTAAGCATTACAGTACTTACATAATTACTACACCCGTTATCCCGTTACTTCGGTTTAACTTAATATTCTTAGTTACACAACTTCTTACTTATGTACATACTTTCTTACCCTTACTACTTTATCCATGGTGTACTACTATATATATATATACACATATGGGTGTAAGCATATATATATAAATATGATTATTATAATCATCTCAATTTTTTTTTTGTTTAGACTCGACCGACCTTACCCAGGGTCGGTCCCAAGGTCGGTCGAAGTCAGTAGGGTAATACGCTGGAAAATTTCAGGGCCGACCGACCTTGCAAGTCCGGTCCCAAGGTCGGTCCATTCCAGTGAGTTACTTGACGGAAAAATTTTAGGCCGACCGACCTTGCATGTCCGGTCCCAAGGTCGGTCCATTCCAGTAGGTTTCATTACGGGAGATTTTCTAGCCAACCGACCTTGCAAGTCCGGTCCCCAAGGTCGGTCCATTCCAGAAGGTCTCCGTCTTTGTAAGTCTGGGCTCGACCGACCTTGCAAGTCCGGTCTCAAGGTCGGTCCGGCCCAGTACTTCAGTTTTAAAATCTGTTTCCAGTTCCCTACTTTACCCATTGCTTCCCCAATCTTCCTACATGTAATCCCACATGTTTATACACTACTTAGGCCCTCAAAATTGCCTTAGTTCATCCTCCAAATTCCTTACTCATTTCTAAATTCACATACACAATTTTCCTTCACTACATTTCAGCACTCATGCCAATTTCCTTTCCTCCAATTGCTACAGATTTTTACTTCCTCTCATACCATTCAATACTCCCTCCACCAATGCTACTCCTAGCATCCCAAGAACTTTACTTTACCACTCCAATTAATTCCCAAGCAACTACACTATCAATACCCAAGTTCAACATTCATTTTACGAAGTCTTGTACTCCAATTCTTCCTAATTCCTCCAATGAAATCCGATACCTCTTGTTACAGTTTTTATACTCTTTTATTCACATACCACTACCACCATTACATGGTCATTAACATCTCTACTAAGCCCAATATACACCTTGGTTCTCCCATTCACCAAGTTATCCATTAATGCACAATTCCTACCAAAATTTTGCCATAGTCCTCCTACTTCTCTTACTTATCCACACACATCTTTTTTCCAACAAATTCATCCCTATTCTAGCCAAACCACAAGGGTTCTACCAACACACATACAAAATCTCAATACACCAATATTTCCTCAATTACAATACCAATACATCCTTACTTCCACAAATAGCAATACTATTACACATACACCATTCATTTGGCTCTAGGGCCTACAAATCCACATATTTGCTCACAACTACTCAAACATCCACAACTACAATACTAGTACGATAGTTTAGGTTCTTTTATTTGTTTACCCATTCCCATTACACTAATGCATTAAATTAAGCATTAGGAAGGAGCTCTTACCTTGAGCTTTTGATTCCTCCATTTCTTTTCCATTTCACTTCTCCCTCTCTTTCTTGCACAAATCAGTTTTGTGGGGAATGGAGTTGCCAAACTCCATTACCATCACCCAAGCACACAAAGACAGGTATAATTAATACAGTAACCCTTAGATTTATACTAACTCATTGAGATGTTCAAAACAAGATTTCTAGGGTTTACGTTGGGAGTGTTTTAGGAGGGGTTTTAGCCCTTGGTTCAAGAAGGAGAATCCACCACCATTGCTAGGTGAAATTGATGCTCAAAAGAGAGAGAAAAACAAGGCATTACAAAGGGCCAAAAATCGGCTTCCAAAGGAAGGTGGAGAAAACTTGAATCTTTTATGGAGATTTTTACCTTATTGGAAAGAGGAGACTCCAAGCTCCATAATGGTGTGCTTTTCTCTTCAAATGGGGAAAACCCATGGAGATGAAGTTGCTCATTTTCGGATTTTGAAAGATAGAAATGTAGAGCTTGAAGAGGGGAGTTCAAATATGTATTTTATTTTACATTTGGAGCTCAAATGGAGCTAGTGTGAGGGAGAGAAACTGAAGAAGCCATTGAAGCTTATTTTGAGAGCTTCAAATCGTGAATGAAGGAGGAATGAGGGGAGTATTCTGCAGGGAGGGGAATCCCATCGTGGGAAATGAGAGAATGAGGAGGAGAGAGATGAGGGAATTAAGGAAATAAGAAGAGAGAGAGGACTACTTTTTTACTTTTTGTTACTTTATTACTTATTTGTTTGGGGGGGGGGGACAACATCGACAATTAATATAAGTGAGAGGGGGGGGGGGACAAATCGAGACCCATACCACTCTCATTCAGATTTTTAATTTTTTTATTTGCAAATGGGACAAATTAGTTTGGGTTTATTACAGTTTACACCCCGGAAGTTCCAGTTTTTGTACTATGCGCTAACTGGAACCCGTTTTCCGGAATGTTCTCATTTAATTAATTTTATTGGTTATTAAGCTTCCATTAATGCTTAATTATAGTTATTTAATGAACTATAATTTTTACAGGTTCGTTTGACCACTTAAAATCACGTTTTCGAGTTTTCTCGAAGAACGTGCGCTAAAGCTCTATTAGCGTTTTAATACATTATTTGGATCCGTTTTCCTCGGGAATCATTCCCGTATACTAATTAGGCATGAATAAGCCTTATGAATCCTTATAATACTCTAACCGAGGTCTCGTACCTCCTATGGTTATTAACGCTTATTTTAGCGTTTCCCGCTTTCTAAGCGTTTTCTCATTTCTTTTGGATTTATTTTCCTTACCAAAATTTACTTAGGCACTGTTAGGCCCTTAAATACCATATTAAAATAATCTAATCACCATATTTAAGTTGGGGTATTTCAATTATCATGCCCAAATGCATTGTTTTCCTCATTCAACCATCTCACACACATCAAGTTCTTTCTCATCATATTTTCTCACCCATATCAACTCATTCACAACAAACTCAATATAGTGCAATAATCTTAAATTGCATAGCACTAAGGATCTTAAATGACATGGCTATTAGGCCCTTAAATGACTTAAACTTAAACACTGAATTTACCACATTAATAGCTTTCAACCTGCAAATACACCCATCAATCTCATAGTAGTTATAATGCTCTTAAAATCCATCTTAAACTTATCTTACTAACTCATTCTCATTGGCTCCTTAGTCACAAGTTCACAAGCTTGTTTAAATTCCTTTTTCCTAGGTTTATAACTCATTACTTAATGTAAGCTTTAAGCTACATTAGTGCTTATCTAAAACTCATTCCTTAAAACTTAAACCACCATTAGGTAAGCAATTTACCTTGTTTTTCTCAAGTTTCTCTTAACTTTCTCCTTAGGCTTCTTCCCTTGGGAATCTCGACCACCATCTTAATTTCCCTTGCCAATGTTCTAATCAATATACATTGACTCTCATGAGTGCTAAATAATACACTAACCTTAAGGAGTAAACCCTAGGTTAAAAATGTGTTCTAAGGTATTAAAATGAATGTTTTACCTTGGAGTCTTAAGATAGGCTTGGATATGAATCAAGAGGACCTCCTCTAGCCCTTGGAGAATAGAAAACAAGCTAGAACAAGGCATAAAAATGAAGCCCCATGAGTAGTAATTTTCGGTAATGTGGAGAAATGATGGAAACCTAATTTTTCTTACATATTCTTTACCTTAAGAGAATGGAGAAGCTAATGCACCCTCCAAGCTTATTTTTCCCCCTTCAATGGCGATTTCCCATGGCTCCAAAATGAAGCTTTTCCAATTTTGTAAAGATAGAAAGCTAGAGCTTGAGCTAACTAAGAGATATATGTGTTTATTTTTTGATTTGGAGCTAAAATGAGCAAGTTATGGACAAATGAAGGTGGTGGTGCCATGGGTGCTGCTTGGACGGCTTGGAACAGAGAAGAAGAAAAACCGTGGAAGAAAGAAAGGAATGAAGAAGAGGAGGAAGGTGAAATACCCCAAACCTAAGTATGCTAAGTAAACATCAAATTATGATGTGGTAAGGCTAAATATGCCTTAGAAGGATTGTAGACAATTTAAACCAAGGAAAACGTGAAGCTCCATCCATGGCTCCCCACCTTCATTCACTTGCCAAATGCAACTCCAAGCTCCAAATCCAAAACAAATTGCATATTTGTCTTAGTTAAGTCAAGGCCCTCCTTTCTATCTTTTCAAATCATTCAAGGCTCCATTTCAGTGCCATGAGAAAACTCCATTGATAGAGGAGAATCAAGTTTGAAGAGCTCTTTAGCTTCTCCATCCTCTGAAATACCCCAAACCTAAGTATGCTAAGTAAACATCAAATTATGATGTAGTAAGGCTAGAATATGCCTTAGAAATATTGGTAGACAATTTAAACCAAGGAAAACACAAGAAAGTGCCTTAAGGGCAATTTGGGCAAAAACGTGCTCTAAGCTTGGAGTGACTTTGATTAGCACCCAAATACCATTATAAGACTTTAGTAATATTCTAATGGACATTTTAAATCAATTAGCAAAGAAAACCAATCTCAAAAACAAGCTTAAACACAAAATGTGCTTTAAGACTCCTTAAAGCACCTTTTTGAGAAATTGTCTTAGAATTGAGTTTTGAGTGGCTAAATGTCCATCATTACTCTTTAATCAACATGTGTACTAATTAGTATCACATTAGGAAGCCTAAATGGGAAATCAAAAATTTCAGAAATATGTGCACTGATTTGTGAATAGTGCCAAATAGTGACTAGTTTAAGTTTTAATCAACTTAAGTCAATTAGTTGGTCAACCAAGACCATAAATATCTTGGTTATAATGAGGGGGCCGGTTTTCTAGGATGAGTCACCATAGACTACATCAAATAAGGAAGAAAAGAAGAGATAAGTAAAAGGAGTTACTATTTGCTTTTATAAAGCAAATATCTTATATTAGCCTACTTTTCTTCTTCTCTCTCTTCATTTCCCTTCTTCCCACGGTTTCTTCTTCCCTTCTCTTGCTCCAAAACCGAGAGAGCTCCATCCATGGGTGCTCCACCTTCAAATGCTCACCAAGTGTTCATCTTTGCTCCAAATCAAAAACTAAGTATAGATTTCTCTTAGTTGGGCCAAGACCTATCTTTCTATCTTTTCAAATCTTTCAAAGCTCAAGTTTGGTGCCATGAGAAAACTCCATTGATGGAGGAAAATCAAGTTTGAAGAGCTCATTAGCTTCTCCATTCTCTTAAGGTAAAGAAAATGTAAGAAAAACCATGTTTCCATCATTCCTTCCACATGGCCGAAAATTACTACTCATGGGGCCTTGTTTTTATGCCTTGTTCTAGCTTGATTTATTCACCAAGGACTAGTGGAGGTCCTATTTCATTCAATGCCCAAGTCTACTTTGAGACTTCAAAGGTAATCATCCACTTTTATGCCTTAGAACACATTTCTAACCTAGGTTTTCATTCCTTGAGGTTAGTGTATTGTTTAGTACTCATGTGAGTCATTGAATATGGTTAGAACATTGGCAAAGGAAGTTTAAGTGGTGGCCGAGATTCATGCAAGAAGATGGTCTAAGGAGGAAGTTAAGATAAGCTTGAGAAAACAAGGTAAAATGCTTACCTAATGGTGGTTTAAGTTTTAAGGAATGAGTTTTAGATGAGTACCAATGTGGCTTAGAGCTTACATATGCAATGGGTTATATAACCTAGAAAAAATTAACAAGCTTATGAACTTGTGATAAGGAGCCAATGGAATGAGTTAGTATAAAGTTTAAGAGGGATTTTAAGAGCATTATAACTACCATGAGATTGATGGGTGTATTTGCAGGTTGAAAGCTTTTATATGTGGGAAATTCAGTGTTTAAGTTTAAGTCATTTAAGGGCCTAAGAGCCATGTCATTTAAGAGCCTTAGTGCTATGCAATTTAAGATTATTGCAATATATTGAGTTTGTTGTGAATGAGTTGGTTTGGGTGATGAGATATGATGAGAAAGAACTTGATGTGTGTGAGATGGTTGAATGAGGAAAAATAATGTGTTTGGGCATGATAAGATACTAGAGGAGCTATGGTGAAATTTGAGTAGAAAATAAGTGTTTAGGTGATGGTGGTGAATTAATATGACCTAGGATTTACTAGGAGCCATTATGAGGAATTTGAGTGGAAATGAGTTAATTAAGGAGTTCTTGAGGCTTAGAATGGCCTAGAGTTGTCTAGGAGGAATTAGAGGCTAGGTGGGTGTATTAAACACACCGAAATCATGTGATGAGGAATGCTAAGACTTGAGCAAAGATTTGGATGGAAAGGTGTATAATGCTTTAAGGTGATTCAGGTATGAACAAGAAATAAAACAATGAGGAGTTTGGATAGTTTGTGTAAGTGTGATGATGCTAGTAGTGGACTAATGAGGTTTAGTTTAGATGTTAATGAGTGGACTTAGGTGATGGAAGAGAAAGGTGTGGGAGAATGTTGTCAAATGTCAAGGAAAATGACTAGGAATGTAAAAGAGCGTATGATCATGAGGGTGGTGAATAAGATGCATAAAAGAGGTGGAAATGTCTAAGGGGGTATTACATGGTCAGGGTAAATGAAGAACCATGTCAAGGTGTTAAGGTAATGGAAGCAATGTATAAGTAAGCTCAAGAGTTTAGGAGTGATGAGTAACAAATGAAAAAAGAAATTGTGCATGGACATGCAAGATGACCTTGGAAGGTTTAACGAAGCAAAGATGGAATGTAATGATGTTAAGGAGGAGTTATATTGATTGGGAAGGAAACACTTTGGATAGTTAGAGTTTTAGACAAAAATTACATGTTGGAAAAGTAATGAAATAAGTAACAAGTGTTAGAAATTTTTGTAAGGATTGAGAAAATGGTTAAGGAGGTTTTAAAGGATGTTCTAAGGTGAGTTTAAGAGCCTATATGGTATTAAGACATAATGGGACACTTGTGGAAGAGTTGGGCATTTTTGCAATAAAGGAGGTAAGTGTTTAAGGGTGTAGAAGATGAATATTCTGGCCTGTCCGAACTTCCGTCCGAATTTGGAAGCTCGGACATGCCCTGTTGCGATTAGAATTTTTGAGTCTCGGCTAGAGTCCGAACTACCGTCCGGACTTAGAAGTTCGGACACCTGAAATTCTTCCTTTGATTTTTCCTCGACCCATGTCCGAACTTAGGGAAGTTCGGACACATGTTCGGACACACATCTGGTTGCACCCTTTTGAGTCTCGACTTGCGTCCGAACTTGGTAAGCTCGGACACAAGTTCGGACGCGGTGCTGTTTTGACCAAAAACTTTGTTTAAGGTTAGGAAATGATATCCAATGGTGGGGACTAATATGTAATGATGATATAAGGTTGTTTAAGACATGTTTGGTGGGTATCAATGATAATTACGTGGGTGAATAAGTATAAGTTATGAGGAGAAGTGATTCACTTAAGATTAAGTTTGTAAGATTAAGTTTGTAAGATTATGTTGTAAGACTTAAGAAGTGTTAGGTTGGGATCATTAAGGGTTAAGTAAGGTAAGTAAGTTAAGTAAGTAAGTAAGTTAAGTAAGTTGAATTAAGTTAAGTGATTAACAACCAAAAACTGAATGAATGTTTTAGGACTTGGGAATTTGGACACCGGAAGAGAGTAAGCAACCGAACAACCAACGGTGAACGGTACAGTTCTTCTTGTGACCTGCTTGCTAACGAGGTGTCCCTCGGCTTGTGTGCTATTTGTTTTTGTGTGCTCACTAAACAAGATAAAGCATGCAACCGGAATATTATATTTATTGTATTGTTGTGTGATGTTTGAAAACTAACACAACATACCGTGAGAACTTACTAACCAACGTTTAGTAAGGGAATGAGTGAGACTGAGGAACGCTCCCTAATATGGGACGATATAAACCGAAAGAGGTTAACCAACAAACACGGTCTTGAGACTACTACTAACTGGAACTTGAGTGAGGAAACCCGGGACCGAACTCCGGTCATGCATGCTAAGGAAAAGGGGGTCGGTATCTATAGCAGATCCGTCTTCCGCTTAAGGACTTGTCTTCGGACTTGTAGCCTAGGGCCGGTTGCCGGCTCAGCTACGCTGGACTCCCGTCCAGGGTAGGTGGCATTAAGATGGTGCGGTGGGATCACCTAAATCCCAGGTTTGGACTTAGGATACAACCATTCCCCTCCAGGAACGGTTTGTATACTGAGAATAAGTTAAGATTAAGATTAAGGTAAGGTTAAGATAAGTTGCAACCATTCCTCTTTAAAGGATGGTTTGTATTAATAAGACTAAGATGAGCTACATCCACTCCTTATTAAAGGATGGTTGTTTCTAAGGTTAAGATAAGATTAAGATTGAGATGATATAAGGATGGACTAAGTTTAAGAGGAAATACAACCTAAGGAGTTAAATAACTAACTCTCTAATTAAGGGAACGCATTTAAGTCGTTCATTGTGTGTGAACTTTGATTGTTCATTGTTGGTTTGTTGTTCACTGCACTTTCTATTATGTTGTGCATCTAATCAACCTCCATGCTATCGACAATTAGTCGTCGTAGCCACGTTAGCTTGGGGGCCATGAGAGGATCGTACCAGCATTTGTGCTGACCCCCTTGGGGGCTATTTTTACTACACAGGTGTACATCAGGAGGCGGCCGTCGCGAGAGTACAAAGGGGTAAGTGCTAAGGGTAAGTGTGCCTACGAGTTGTGCATGTACACTCGTGTCATTGAGTTAGTAAGATGTATAGGATGTGAGGTTTGTAAGAAGAATATGTATTTGGTTAAGGTTGTTATGTACTAATGTTCGGTATATTCTGTAGTCAGACCGTGGCAAGGTCCTGGAGTGTAAAGAATTCCGCTGTGTTATGTATATATATGCTGCAAGTGCGAGACCACGTTTGGATTAAGTTGGGGTGTTATAAAAAGTGGTATCAGAGCGTAGTTACGCTCTGAAGACAAGAATTACCGAACTTAGGAGAATGTTGAGGTTAAGATTGAGTTATGGGTTAAGGGTTGAGAGATAGAGTGAGAGGTGCGTTAGTCAGGACTTCCCGGTGTTTACCGGATATCTATAGTACCTAGACCCTCCCTCCACATCCCTAACCCTGAATATGTGGAACAAACGCCAGAGAGAAGAAAGCCTTCTCTTACTCGGGAAACCCGATCTGGCAGTTAGCTAACAATAAGCAGTACGGGAAACATCTTGTTGCACAACAGTTACGGAGAACTTGGAGGTTTTCATAGGAGCGCAACAGAGAAACAGGCGCTACCTATGGAATACTATCAGTAAGGGAACGGAAATTACCGGCAACATGGGTCGACATGCTACGCCGTCGAAATAACCCGCAATACCAATGGTAAGGAAAGCACTACGAGTGCAATGGATAAGGAAATGATAAGAGACATGAGCACGGACAGTGGTCCGAAGGAGCATAACAGTAGGATAATACAAAGCATGAGGATTGAGATTACTGGAAAGTCCAGTTAGAAACGGGAACTCCAAACCCCATACAATAAGGAAGGTTACAAAACCTGGCCAACATAATGCGGACGACGATAGGAACTCATACAAGTTGTATACCGGAATAGGACTACAATGTAGTGCCTAAAGGAAAACCGTTGCTTAGTAACCACAACAAAACGTGTGGAGACAGGAGCGAGGATTAAGACATAAGAAAATATTAAGGGGTTCCCTCAGAAAGAGGAACGCCCTGATAAATGACAGTACTGTCAAACAACAAGGAAACTGCCGGATGGTCAGTTGTCCAAAATAAGAGATTATTGAAGGAGTCCCGAGGACTACCAATTACATGGGAATTAGAAGGAAGTATCACTTCTAATGTACCTTGCACCAATAGCCCATCCTGCATGGCGCACTTGCCATAGCAAGTGCTACCACGGTTAAGCTACACGGAAAGCCATCATGGCAAGATAGGAGAACGCTACAGTTGTAACAAATATTAATACCGGATTGTAAATCCATGAGAACAGAAAAATAAGACCTTGAAAAGGCCGACGACCTGACCATGATGAGATGAGGTGACACACCAGTCAGCCGGGAGCGGAACTAGGACAAAGTATTAAACCATATAAATATTAGCAACGGTATAACCCACTACAACACACCGACAGTACGGTAAGAACACAATCCCGAACTCCAAGGGGAAAACCTAAGAGATCGCTCGTTAATGCGAGCAAAACACTATGTAAGCAATAACATACAAGGGATGTATTATAAGATACTATTGAGACTGTTGAAGCAACGACTTACAACGAAAACGGGATAAGACTCCCAGAGTGACCACTAAGAGTACCAATAACAACATTCTTCAATGAAGATGTTGGAAAACCCAGAAAATAAGAGTAAAAGAAATGAACATAAGCTATAACCCACTAAGGAATAAAGATGTACCACCCTGGGAAAGGAAAGCTCAGAGGACTACCCCCACAGAGCGGGCATAGTCGAGCCAAACAACTGATGAATGACAGTTAATACTGTTTGTTTAACTCATTAACGCCCAAGTATGATTGATCATCAACGGGTGGCATAGTCAACGGAAGTTGAACGAAGCGTTGAGGTGAAGTATAAGATGACAGGATGATATCCAACTTGGACACCGTAAGGCAAAAGCCTAATACCAACTTATCCTTATTTGCAAAAAAAAAACATAAGTCTAATAAAACTACAGTATTGTCAAAGACACTAAGTAACCCCGGACCACCTGAATAAACTTCCATAGCGGGAAGCAGGACGCAGCAACTTGCCATGAAACCCGATACTACATTCAATATGTAACCTAACGGTGGATAGTGTTCAAGGACCAGAACCTATAAGGATGACCTACAGATGAATAAGAGTACAAATAATGAACTGAGGCATTAAACATTAAGAGCCTACGAGCCAAGGATGTTAACCACATCAGAGCCTGAGGTGCAGTAAGTTGTAAGAGAGCTTGTTTAAGCCACGAAGGAACTACAATTCGTAGATATGAACGGTTACCCAACCTATGACTTAGATTGGGAAGAATATTACCAGGAAAGGGTACCAACGAGAATATTGAGATAATGCTAAGGACAGGGGCGGAGAACGAACCATGCCTTTAGGGTGGGGATACCTCTCCTTGTTGTGAGGCCATGAGTGGGAATGAACCCCTCAAAAGGGTTTTCACTTATTAGAGATGCAATACGCTTTGTTAGAGAATGGAAACTGTAAACTTGAGATTACTTTAGAACATATTAGATACACTTGAGTAATAAGGAAGGTTGCAGAGATAGACCCCATATCCAACACCTAGGATGTAAGAATTAGTAATTGTCAGAGATAGACATTGTGAGTGCACATTATGGCACGTCAAGTGACCAATGCTCAGAAGAGCTTGTGACTCAGCGGATGACTTCTTCAGGAACCAGTTAAATTACATGGTAGATAACATCACTAAGGATGAAAGAAAAGCGAGAGAAATTAACCTACTTACAAATCTGAGATTGGAGCAGAACACCTTCGTATTAGGAGTCAACTATTTTACAGCACGGTATGACAACCGCCATACACCGGAATGAGAGAACTCCCAGTGTGTTTACACCAAGAAGGGACTGAGTATGAGGTAAGACATTAGAATAAGTAAGTAAGAGGTTGCACCATCAATGGGCAACATGGTAAAGGCCAACTAACACGGTAGTAGTGGTCGTGAGTACAGTATTTATATGAGGGGATTAAGTCATGGTGCGCGGTAAAGCGACCGTTATGTAAGAGCCGTCAAATATTGACACTGAGGCAATTAGATTTATGAATTAAGACCACCATAAGTAAGAAAATAAGATGGTAGACGAACTGTGCATTGATGCCAGTAGTCTGGACCTGGTTTGGTAAGATTACACAGGAAGCACATAACCCATTCCTTAAGGAACTGTAAGTGCATTCCTAATAGAATGAATATGAGAAAGAAGATAAGAGGCTCTATGGAAAGAGACCTAAGCTACTAAGAAATAGAATCAATACGGAATACGGAAAAGAGCTGGAGCATACCATACCCAAAAACACAGTAAATGGACTTCCCTTGATTGACTTCAAGAAGAACAATAAATGTTATTATGGAACGATGAAAGAGGAGATCGACAACAGAATACTTCATAATTAGCAGTAGCTAAACGTGTGACGGACACTATAAGTTTACTAAAACGAGACGTGGGACGACTGCACCCCACAGGGGCTTGCAGGCCTGACACACTCATTTATGAGTTAGTCGGGTAAGTAGTAATGTACTAGTAAGGTACCACATGCATGTAGAGGAGTGGTGTAAGGAACACGGGAAGTAGTCGACTCCGTACCACGGACAACGACGCAAGATCAAACGAGAGCAGCTACTACCACAAACAGTCGAAGAGAAGAATTCAGATTGAACCAACAACACAAAGGAATCAAAAAACAAATAATTAAGGACTATGAAGTTCGAAGAGCACGGATTGTTAAGCACAGACATTGCACATGTCTTAAAGTGTTAAGGATAAGACTGTAAAGCGCATTAAGTACTAAACAGTAGTTTCAGATTAAGAATCATCCTCAGACCAAAGGTCAAATGGAAAGAACAATTTAGACATTCGAGGAACCATTAAGAATACAAACATTAGATCTCCAGGGAGGTTGGATAGACGAGCTATAACTCATCAAGGCCATGTATATAGAAAGATAACACGTGACCATTGAGAGACCTTTAGTGCTAAACCATAAGCACGCAAGAGAAAGATATATGATACCATAAAAAGGATAAGAGAGGCAAATAATCCTAAAACTATCAGATTCATGCAGCGGAAGCTAGCAGATCACACTAAGTTAAGGAAATGGTATGAGTACCGTTAAGAATCGTCCATACAGAGACTAAGTCATTTCTGATCGAATTATAAGTAAGATAGATAACATGGAAGCTAGAATGCTTGGTAAGAATTAGACATCTTGAACTTATGTTCAAGGATGATATAATGTTGATTACGTGGGCTTAATCCATTTTAAGGGGGGTAGAGCGAAAACCGCTTAGCGTATGTTTGTGTACTGAGTACATAAACTACGGTGTGCATAGCACTAAATAATTTGAGAATATGTTTTGCATAAACATTTTGAGATAAAATCATGGTTATTGCACACAGAAGATGTGAATACCATACATATTAAGTACCTATCTTGTTAACTCCAGTGTGAGTACAAGTTAAGAGAATTAAGGAGGAGGTTTAAGGAGATTTAAGAAATGAAATACCCCAAACTTAGATATGGTGTTTAAATGATAAACTAAGATATAAGGAGGCTAAATAATGCCTTAGAAGCATTAAGAAACATTTCTAATCAAAGAAAATATAAGGAAACACCAAAAGAGCAGTTTAAGCAAAAACGTGCTCTAAGCTTGGAGAGACTTGGGAGAGTACCCAAATATTGTTCCAAGACCTTAGTAATATCCTAATGGTCATTCTAAATCAATTACCAAAGAAAACCAAGCTTGAAAACAAGTTAAAACACAAAATATGCTTTAAGGAGTCTTAAAGCACGTTTTTGAAAAATTGTCTTGTAAATGAGTTTTGAATGGCTAAATGTCCATCATTACTCTTTAATTAACATGTGTACTATATATTATCACATTTGGAAGTCTATATCAATGGGAAATCAAAAATTTCACAACAATGTGCCTTGTTTTAGTGAATAGTGAATTAATTAAGCTAGTTTATAACATAAGTCTATATAAGTGAGACATTTGGTCAACAAAGACTTAAGTACCCTCATTAAGGGGGCCGGTTTCTTAGGAGGTGAGTCACCACCTTCATGAGTTATTAAGCAATTAAGAAAGCAAATAAGACTTATAAAGCAAAAAGTACTATTTACCTTTTAACATAAATATCACATTTTACTTACCTCTCTCCTCATCTCCTCATTTCTTCTTGTTTCCCACGGTTTCTTCAAGCTCTCTCCCTTCTCCATTAACATGAAGAACAACTCCATGCTAGCTCCATCTAGCCTTGCCCACATCTTGCTCATTTTAGCTCCAAATCCAAAACAAAATACATATTCTTCTTAGTTAGCTCGAGCTCCTTCTTTCTATCTTTTCAAAACTTCAAGAGCTTCATTTTGGTGCCAAGCCAAACCACCATTGGAGGAGGAAATTCAAGTTTGGAGACTCCATTGGCTTCTCCATTCTCTTAAGGTAAAGAAAGTGTAAGAAAATCTAGGTTTCCACCATTTTCTTCACATGTCCAAAATTAGTACTCATGGGACTCCATTTGAATGCCTTGTTCTAGCTTGTTTCTACTCTTCAAAGGAGAGAGGAGGTCCTTCTTGCTTCATATCCAAGCTTGTCTTGAGGAACTAAGGTAAAGCAATCAATTCAAAACCTTAAAACACATTTTAACCTAGGTTTTATTCCTTAAGGTAAGTGTGTTGTTTAGTGCTCATTAGAGTTATTGGACATTGTTTAGAACATTGGCAAGGAGAATTATATTGGTGACCGAGATTTGGTAAGAGAAGTCTAAGGAGAAAAGCTTGTGAAGCTTGTGAGAGAACAAGGTAAATACTTACCTTAAGATGTTTTATTGTTTAAGGGAATGGGATTTAGATATGTGATGAGTTTAGTAGAGAGTTTACATTAGAAAAGGGTTATATAAAACCTAGGAGAAACAATGAGCATTTGTGAACTTGTGATTAAAGAGCAAATGAGAAGAAGAGATAGTTAAAACAATGTTGAGGTGAATTACAAGAAGCATTTATTTTAATGGGAGCCTTGTTGTGTGTATTCGCAGGTTGAAGGCATATATATGTGGAAATTCAGTGGTTAAGATTATTGTCATTTAAGGGCCTAAGTGCCAAGCATTTTAAGTTTAAGCACTATATGATGATGTGGTGTAAATTGTGTGTTAAGGTGTTGTGATGAGAAATTGAGTGATATTGATTGTTTGATGGAGAAAAACCAAGTGTTGGGAGTACTATGTACTAAAGAACCCATGGCAAAATTTAAAGGAGAACTTAGGTGTTTAAGATATTCTAAGGGAATTGAATGACTAAGGAAGTACTAGGATGTTCTAGAGGTTGTCTTGATGAAAAAGGGTGAGATTAAGGTGTTCTAATGACTTATAATGACTTAGGTATCACCATGGAGGATTTAGGAATCAAGAGAATGTATTTGAGTATTTAGGACTTAGGCAAATGTTGGTAAACAACTAGGAAGGAAATAATGTGTTGATGGATGGAAGTTTAAGTTGTAAAGGAACATTAAGTAAATGCATAAGAGAGTTTTAGATAGTGAAAGATGCTTGCGAGATGATGTTATAGTGGTGAGGAAAACATTTGGCATAGCGGTTACATTAGGTATGAACCACCACCTAGAAACCTAGAGGAAAGCATACAAGTGTTAGCATTATTACAAGGAAAATGTATAATGATTAAGGTGAATCTTGGTGAATGATTTAATGTGTTTGGAGGATGCTCTAAGGTGGGTTTAAGGGTCTAAATGATGTTAGAACACATTGGATGGCTTGAGGAAAGGTTTAGTGAAGATTTGGCAAAGTTTGGGCATTTTTGGTGGCGTCCGACCCGACCGACCAAGTTTGGGTCGGACGGCCACTGTTTAACGCCAGGGAAAGGTTCTGGAATGGTCCGACCCAGAGGACTTGGGTCGGACATGGGTCGGACGGGTGAGTTTTAGAGGGCAAATAAGTTTCTGGAATGGTCCGACCCAGAAGGTTGGGTCGGACGTGGGTCGGACATGGGAGGTTTTAGAAGACGGAAAGTTTCTGGAATGGTCCGACCCAGTTGGTTGGGTCGGACGTGGGTCGGACATGTAGGGTTTTCCAAACCCGAAAGTTACTGGAATGGTCCGACCCAGAGGGTGGGTCGGACGGTGGGTCGGACGGCCCTTAACACTTAAAAAAAAAGAAATTTTGAATTCTAAGAATGATAAATGGTGATAAGGTATACCTTTGGTAGGGTGGTAAAGATTGTGACCCTAAGAACTTAAGGGCTTAAGTTAAAGTATAAATATTAATGTTTAAAGTTAAGCTTGTAAGCTAAGTGGCAAAGACTTGAGAGATTATTGAATGGGAATCTTAAGAGACTAAGTGAGTTAAGCAAGATGCAAATAACTAATGACCTAAAAATGAATGAATGTTTTAGGTTTGTGAATTGGGACCCCGAAGAAGGTTAAACAAACAACGATCGACGGTGAACGGTACAATCCTTCTTGTGACCTGCTTGCTAACGAGTCCTCGGCTTGTGTGCTATCTGTTTAATTGCTATGACTAAGACAAGATAAAGCATGCAACCGGTTATATTGTTCTCGTTGTGTTTGTGTTATCTTTACACTAACCCGCGAGACTTGAGATTGTTACTAACCAAGTTTAGTACTTACTGAGTTAAGAATAAGAGTTAAGTTTGGTGGTTGTTGGTTAATGCCCGTTAAGGCTTAACTAGCACATGATGTTTAAGATTTCTACTAACTGGAACTTGAGTGAGGAAACCAGGGACCGATCTCCGGTCATGCATGCTAAGGAAAAAGGGGGACGGTATCTGAATCAGATCCGCCCTCGCTTAAGGACTTGTCTTCGGACTTGTAGCCTAGGGCCGGTTGCTGGCTCAGCTACGCTGGACTCCCGTCCAGAGTAGGTGGCATTAAGATGATGCGGTGGGATCACCTAAATCCCAGGTTCGAATTAAGATACAACCAATCCCTTCCAGGAAAGGTTTGTATACTGAGATTAAGATTAAGATTGAGATTAAGGTAAGGTAAGGAACTGAGATTAAGGAAATGAGGACTAAGGAGGGGGTTACTAACCCACTTGATAAGGGAACACTTGAGTCGTTCATTGTTTGTGAACTATATATGTTCATCTGTGGTTATTGTTATTGCACTTCATATTATGCTTGTGTATGTAATCAATTTCCATGCTATCGACAATTAGTCGTCGTAGCCCCGTTAGCTTGGGGGCCATGAGAGGGTGTACCAGCATTCGTGCTGACCCCCTCGGGGGCTATTTTTACACTTGCAGGTAAGAGACCCATGAGGACGCACTACGAGAGTAGGAGCGGTTAGACCTAGGGTGGGATGTTTATTTTGAGTTCGGGTTGCGCCTGTGCACCCGACTGTTTATATTGAACTGATGTAAGGTTGAGATTATGTTTAAGATACTTGTACTCGGTTGGTTGTGGTATTGTGGTTGGTGATGTTTTGAGTTGGATAAGTATTTTGGATAAGTATTGTAAATGTTAAGGCCGGTATATTCTAACGATCAGACCGTGGCAAGGTCCAGGTGTTTATTATTTCCGCTGCGACGTATTCGATTAAGTGTTCAGCTTGCGATAACCACGAATGGCTTTGGATGGGGTGTTACAAAAAGTGGTATCAGAGCGTAGTTACGCTCTGATCAAGAAATACCGGACATGAGTAACCGCCGAGTTAGGATATAAGTTAAGGAATAAGTGATGGGTTAAGGGTGTGAGAAGTTAGAGTGAGTAGAGTCAGATGACCACTAATAAGTGTGGATCGTCTTTATCGTCTACTGACGTTATAAATTCGTTAACCGAAACAGTGGTGAATACAAATCTAATGTGAGTTATGCTTGTTCAGATGGCAGGACGTCCTAGGGGAAGCCGAGGCCGCGGCCAGGGTGAGGATACCTCAGGAATACCTGGAGGGCAGACGATCGCAAAGATCGTAGCTGCCGCATTAGGGCATATGGGCTATCAGCCTGGTGCGGGTGCACCACCTCCACCGCCACAACCTAGGGAACCAAACTGGGTGAAGAGTCTAGCAGATCTTCGACCCGCACACTTTAAGGGGGAGACCGATCCCGCCAAGCTTGAGGCGTACATCTCCGAGCTAGAGACCGCCTTCGAGACCCTTGATGCCCCTGTTGGGATCAAGGTGCGCCTAGCTGCTTTCTATCTGAAGGGGGCGGCAGGCGATGGTGGAAGCTGGTGGTGAGGGCTGAGCATGTGGCCAATCCAGAGTTCGGCTTGGAGCAGTACACCGCCTTGCTACGAGCAAAGTACTACCCCGCCCCATGTCCAGACGAAGAAGCGCCTACAGTTGGATGCGCTTAAGCAGACGGACAAGATGACAGTGGACGAGTATTACTCAGAGTTCACCACCTTGCTCCGTCTTCTGCCAGGTCTAGGGTATTCTGACCAGATCCTGGTGGACCGCTTTTATGGCGGGCTTAGCCATCGACTCCGCTACGGCATGGGGCCGACGAGTTATACTACCTTGCAGGTAATAAGAATGATTGAGATTTGAGTAAGTGATGAATAAGATTTAGATAATGAGAAATAAGAGTGACTAATACCATGGAAAAGCAGGAGTGCTATCATGCCGCTGCTAAGGGTGAGATAACCGTCCAGCTGAGGGATGAGGAGAATGCTAAGAGGAAGAGTGCTGGTAAGAGCTCAGAAAGTCAAGGGCAAGGAGGGTACAAGAAACAAAAGTACCAGCCTCAGGCCCAGAAAAATCAGAACCCAAAGGGGAAGGAGGAAAAGGAGAAGGCTTGGAAGAGCCATTGAAGTTGACGTATGCTATTGCAGCTACACCCCTGCGCTCTAAGGCGCCAAAGGGTAAGGAAACTGACAATGAATGAGTTAAGAAATAAATTAGTAACCGTTTGAGATATGAGAATTGATATTGTGAATCATCAGGATCTGAGACTGAGAGGGGAGCCGGTGGTGGCTACCAGCGACGCTTCATTTGTAGGTGGTGTCACAAGGACCACCCGGGCTCGACTGTAAGGGAAACAAGGTGGAGTGCAACTTTTGTGGAGTCTACGGGCATCGAGCGTATGAGTGCTACCGGAACCCTACTAGCAGAGCCTACATGCCCGATACCAGGGGCAAGGGCAAGACCGATCAGGGAGCTGGATCTGACGGTCAGAGGAAGGTGCAGCAGCCGGCGGACAAGAACCCAAGGGTGACCCAGAAGCCGGGACCCACATTACACATGGTGGACCGGGACGATGAGCCTGAACCCTCATCGAGGCCAGATACCACTATAACCATTTAGTAATAAAAAACTACCTGCTAACCGCATCATCATGCATGTTTGGTAAATAAATGAGTTAAGTAAGAATAAGATGAGATTAGAACTTAAGTAAGATGTAACCTACTACCACTTTAGGGAGATTCAACATTTGCAACCCAATACCGTCTACACCTAACCCGGAGCACACCGACATCGAAACCATATACTTTCCAACCGAACAATGTTAGGTTATCCGCCTAGGTATGATTTTATTAAGGGGATACCTGACACCCGAAGCACAAATAGCCATCATCAGAAGATGCAATCAACTAGGAATGGGACCGGGAGGTTTTTACACACCGGAGTACCCAGGGGGAGCAAGGATGAGATTAAAAATGATGAGCTTAGGCAAGGATTGGAATCCGTATGCCAAGAATTACCAAACCATGAGGGAGCAAGATGGAGTCTCCCCACCGGGAATACCCGAAGAGTTCCATCCAGTTATTACACAAGTCATGGAAATCGCTCAGCAGTTGGAAGCTGAACCGATTCGAGACATCCAGGCAGACATTTGCATTGTAAACTTCTACGAGAAAGATGGGAGACTGGGACTACACCAGGATAAGGACGAGACAACGGAGTCTCTCGAAAGAGGGATACCCGTAGTGTCTTGGTCCATTGGGGATGATGCAGAATTTTTATACGGCGAGCAGAAGCGTGCGGACCGTGCAGATAAGTTAGTACTTAAGTCAGGTGATGTGTTAATTATGGGAGGACAATCAAGGATGTTATACCATGCGATTAAAAGAATCAAGCTGAATACAGCACCATCAGCAGTAGTCAATGCGACGCATATGAGACCAGGAAGATTAAACCTAACCTTTAGACAATATTAGCCATGTGATGTTAGAATGAGATGAGAAATGAGATGTAAGATTGAAGCACATGTTGTAAACAGGATGGTCATGAATAAATAACAGTGTTGTTCATATAAATTGTTACGACTCTTGTTATACCATCAATACTCATGAAGCTTGTGAACACAATTAGGTTATGGACTCGGTACGGAAGGTGCGTTAAGCATACTTACAGAGGCACAGGCCGACGCCAGCGGTACTATCCTCACCGGCACCTTTCCGATTAATGGGATTGAGGCATCAGTTCTCTTCGACTCAGGGGCCTCGCATACCTTTGTTTCGGCATCATTCGCGAGCAGGTTGGGGCTAGACGCTGATGAGCTACCCGACTTCACGGTTACGCTCCCATCTAAGGAGAAGGTTCGTTGCACTCGTTACTACCGAGGAGCCACTGTTAGAATTAAGGGAGAAGACTTTCCAGTCAGTTTCATAGAGTTCAGTAAGCTAGGATTTGATGTTATCTTCGGGATGAACTGGTTGGAGCGGCACAAGGGATGTATCCTCTGCGCCGAGCATAGATTGCTGCTCAGGAGTCCGTTTGGGGTAACAATATCATACCGCCAGAGGCCCAGAGAGCCTTCGACTAAGATCATCACCGCCATGGCAATGCATAAAGAATTGAGGAGAAAGGAAGAAGTGTACCTCTGCTATGTACAGGACATAGAGAGAGACCCTGAGTTCGACCCCGACTTACCGGTAGTGTCGGAGTTCCCCGACTTATTTCCACGGGAACTGCTCGGCATGCCACCCACTCGGGAGGTAGAGTTCACCATCGAGCTTCTACCTGGTACCGGACCGATAGCCAAAGCACCATAC
Source organism: Limonium bicolor (assembly GCA_023374045.1). NCBI lineage: Eukaryota > Viridiplantae > Streptophyta > Magnoliopsida > Caryophyllales > Plumbaginaceae > Limonium > Limonium bicolor. The sequence goes on from CM041780.1 coordinate 298,614,690, forward strand.
CGTATGGCTCCGGCAAAAATGACTGAGTTAAAGGAACAATTGAAAGATTTGTTGGATAAGGGATTCATTAGACTAAGTGTGTCACCTTGGGGAGCGCCAGTTCTCTTCGTGAAGAAGAAGGATGGTAGTCTCCGCCTCTGCATCGACTACAGAGAGCTGAATGCAGTGACAGTGAAGAATAAGTATCCACTACCCCGCATTGACGATCTGTTCGATCAGTTGAAGGGAGCATCTGTGTTTTCTAAGATTGATCTCAGATCGGGGTATCATCAGATAGCCATTAAGGAGGGAGACATTGAGAAGACGGCATTCCGGACACGATACGGCCACTATGAGTTTACAGTGATGCCGTTCGGTTTGTCGAACGCACCGGCGAAGTTTATGGATCTGATGAACCGCTTGTTCCGGGAGCAGCTGGACAAGTCGGTTGTGGTGTTTATTGATGACATTTTGATATATTCGAAGTATAAGGTTGAGCATGAGGAACATCTGAGGAGGGTATTGGGAATATTAAGGGAGAACCAGCTATATGCTAAGTTCTCCAAGTATGAGTTTTGGCTTGACCAGGTCTCTTTCCTAGGTCATGTCATCTCAGATGCTGGGATCGCAGTGGATCCAGCAAAGATTGATGCCGTACGTACTTGGCCAAGGCCGAAGACTGTTACCGACATCCGGAGCTTTCTCGGTCTGGCAGGTTACTACAGGAGGTTTGTTAGGGATTTCAGCAAGGTCGCCAAACCGATGACCAGTCTGATGAAGAAGGACGCACTATTCTTGTGGACAGTTGACTGTGAGAGATCATTTCAGCGCTTGAAGGACTCACTGACCACTGCACCGGTTCTGACCATTCCAGACGGTACAGAGGGCTTTGAGGTTTATTGTGATGCATCCGGCAGAGGGCTGGGTTGCGTGCTCATGCAACATGGCAAGGTGGTGGCATATGCCTCACGCCAGTTGAAGAAACATGAGGAGAACTACCCCACACATGATTTAGAGCTGGGAGCTGTAGTCTTCGCTTTGAAGATATGGCGCCACTACTTATATGGGGTTAGTGTCACGATCTACACCGATCACAAGAGTTTGAAATACATATTCACTCAGAAGGAGTTAAATCTTCGACAGAGGAGATGGTTAGAGTTTCTGAAAGACTATGACATTGACCTCCAATACAAAGAGGGGAAGGCCAATGTTGTAGCAGATGCCCTGAGCCGTCGAGCACACTCACTCCATTCGCTAGTTTCTTTCTCCAGCTTGGTTGATGAGGTGCGAGAGGCTCAGAGGACAGATGAGTACATGAGAGAGGTCAGACAGAAGCTGACAGATGGTACCTTTGAGAGTCAGAAATACGACTTCAGACTTCATGATGATGATATGATCAGACTTAAGGGCCGACTATGCATACCACGAGGCAACACGGATCTGAAAGACCGTATACTTAGAGAATCACACTGTTCTTCAGTTTCCATCCATCCGGGAGCCTCTAAAATGTATAAAGACATGAAGAGATACTTCTGGTGGTCGGGGATGAAGACAGATGTTACCGAGTTCGTCTTGAGGTGTCTCACATGCCAGAAGGTGAAATTCGAGCACCGACGACCGGGCGGAATGGTACAGTCGATGCCAGTTCCTGAGTGGAAGTTCCATGATATCTCCATGGACTTCGTAGTTGGGCTTCCACCTGCTAGGGGAGGTCTCAACATGATATGGGTGGTGGTGGATCGCCTTACCAAAGTAGCCCGATTCATACCGATGAAGGATACTTGGAAGGTGACCAAATTAGCTGAGTTATTTGAGAAAGAAATCATGAGACATCACGGCATACCAAAGACCATAGTGTCAGATAGAGATACCAGATTCCTTTCGAGGTACTGAAGGGCAACCAGAGAAGCGTTGGGTACAGAACTCAAGCTGAGTACCGCGTTCCATCCTCAGACAGATGGCCAGACTGAGCGTACTATTCAGACACTCGAGGACATGCTGAGAGCATGTGCCTTAGACTTCCAGGGCAGTTGGATTGACAGATTACATCTGATCGAGTTTTCATACAACAACAGCTATCACGCTTCGATCAAGATGGCACCTTTTCAAGCGTTGTACGGTAGACCATGTCGTACACCGCTCTGCTGGGATGAGTCGAGTGAGACGGTCATTATAGGACCAGAGTACTTAGAACAAGTTAAGGCTGAAGTTCAGCAAATCAGGGAGAACATGAAAGCTGCTCAAGATAGGCAGAAGTCATATGCTGATGTTCGACGACGGGACCTGGAGTTCGCAGTGGGCGACCAGGTATTTCTGCGAGTTTCACCGATGAAGGGTGTATTCAGGTTTGGACAGAAGGGCAAATTAAGCCCGAAATTTGTTGGTCCTTATGAGATTACGGAGCGGGTGGGCCCGGTTGCTTACAGGTTGAATTTACCTGCTGAGCTGGGTAAAGTGCATGATGTTTTTCATGTTTCACAGCTAAAGAAATACATGCACCACCCCTCCCATGTGTTAGAACCTGAGAGGTTGACTTTAGAACCGAATATGAGATCCGTGGAGACTCCTCAGAGAATCTTGGACAGTAAGACTAGGGACACTCGCCACAAGTCAGTGCGACTGGTGAAGGTTCTCTGGTCTAACCAGGATGTCGAAGAGGCCACGTGGGAATTAGAGGATAAGATAAGGGCGAAGTACCCTTCTTTGTTTACTGACTAGATCGTCTGTATAGGGTACGGGGCGTACCCCCTTTTTAAGGGGGGTAGAGCTTCCTCGCTTTTGAGTTAGGAAACGATCATGTTTGTCGTTTGTTTGGTTGTTTAAGGTGTGAATTCGTGTAAGTTGCTACACTTCGGTGTAAGTTTGAGTTATGTATAATACTTATGTATTGTATTTGAGGTTGAACTTTGAGTCTTGAGATGTGCGAATGTGAATATAAGATGTGGTGTTAAGATTAAGAGAATTGTGTACCGTGAATGGTTAAGCACATGTGTGAACTTTGAGGACAAAGTTCTTTTAAGGGGGGTAGATTGAAATACCCCAGACTTAGATATGGTGTTTAAATGATAAACTAAGATATAAGGAGGCTAAATAATGCCTTAGAAGCATTAAGAAACATTTCTAATCAAAGAAAATATAAGGAAACACCAAAAGAGCAGTTTAAGCAAAAACGTGCTCTAAGCTTGGAGAGACTTGGGAGAGTACCCAAATATTGTTCTAAGACCTTAGTAATATCCTAATGGTCATTCTAAATCAATTACCAAAGAAAACCAAGCTTGAAAACAAGTTAAAACACAAAATGTGCTTTAAGGAGTCTTAAAGCACGTTTTTGAAAAATTGTCTTGTAAATGAGTTTTGAATGGCTAAATGTCCATCATTACTCTTTAATTAACATGTGTACTATATATTATCACATTTGGAAGTCTATATCAATGGGAAATCAAAAATTTCACAACAATGTGCCTTGTTTTGGTGAATAGTGAATTAATTAAGCTAGTTTATAACTGAGAAGGGAAGAAATGGCGCCGGACCAAAGCAGGCAACGTAGAGCATCCGGCCGCTCTGGCCGGATGAGATTAAAGGCACGTAGAGCATCCGGCCACTCTGGCCGGATGAGATTAGAGGCTTGTAGAGCATCCGGCCACCTTAGCCGGATGAAAATGGGACTTAAGCAAAGCAAAACGTCACTCGACCGGCCGCTTGTGGTCGGTCAAAGATACTAAAGAGGGGGTAGAACTGTACTTAAGCATGTAAAATACAGGCTGGCACCAAAGGGACCAGGCCCAAAAAACTATAAATAAGGGTGTACCCCCATGAAATAAGACACGGTTTTTGGGCAATCAAACACACATCCGATTCTAATAGAGGCTCTCTTTCTCTCTCTACTCTCACAAAGATTCTGGGTTCGAGATCAGGTAATGTAGGACCGAATGTAGATCAGGCCATTTTAGGATAGATACACTGTTACATTGGGATCAAGGTCGGATCCTGTTAGGATAAATGCACTGTTTCATTTGGCGCCGTCTGTGGGAAACGAACAGCAAGAAGCAACCACGAGACCACCTGGAAACAGAGAAGTAATCTGCGATGATTTATAACGAAAGATCTGAATTAATGACGTTTTTTGCAGGATTGGAACACGAAAGATGGCTCCGAGATCAAGGAAAGCATTGAGGAACGCTACTGAAGATAACAACCGCTCCGAGGAAGGAATGAGTTCGGAAATGCCAGAGGCCATCTCCAAAAAAGATCTTGAAGACATGCTGAAAGGGTTGGTCAGATCCATTGACGAAAAAATCGTAGAGGGAAATGAGACTTTGCAGCAGGAGTTGATGCAAAGGGATGAAGAATATCAAAGAAAATGGGACGAAATGACGGAGGCAATTGAACAATTGAAAAACAGAGATTCCAGAGGCAGCAATGGGGAAGAAAGCAAGGATAGAAAGCGCAATTCAATTGCGGATGAAGAAGAGATGGAAGAAGATGATCAGATAGATATGAGCTTGTACCCCTTCTCAGAGCGGATAAGGAAGGCAAAACTCCCGCCGCATTTTGTCGCTCCGACAATTGAGAAATATGACGGGACTGGAGATCCTGCTCAACATATCAAAAAGTTCATGTTCGCCATGAACACTCAGGGGATTAGCTCCCTCGCCCTCTGCAATCTGTTCCCCGGAACGCTTTCAAAGAGGGCATTGGGATGGATCTCCACGAGACCGCCACATCCATCACGAGCTTCAAGCAATTGACCGAGGATTTCCAGCAATACTTTGCTGCGAGTAAGAGGGTTAAAAAAGAAACAATAGAGTTGATGGACATCAAGCAGCGAAAAGGGGAGACTGTGAAGGAGTACAGCGAGCGCTTCCATAAGAAAGTCACGGAGATCGATGATGTTGATGAAAAAATCTTGATTAAGGCCTTTGGAAACGGCCTAGCTCAGCCCCGACTGGCTGGAAAAATCGCAACGAAGGCGCCGAAAACTCATGGAGAGTTAGCTGAAATGATCCATGATTTTTGAAATCCGAGATAGCGGAAAACAAGGCCAAGAGCCTAGCGGACAGCTTCAAAGCCGCAGGGGTGCCGGAAAAGAAAGAGGGGCATGGAGGGAACGCCGGAAGGGGAGGATCCAGGTACAAGCCATACTATGGCAAATCTACCGCCGGTCTTCCTCTCAAGGGGCACAGCACCAGGGGGCAAGAGCCATTGTCTACATAGATCCGGGGAAGTATGCTGCTGCAGTAAGGGAGGGGTACCTTCCTCAGCCTAGGAGGCCGCCGCAGGGAGAAATTCCGGTTGCATTCTGTGAATATCACGGGAACCGCAGCCATCGGACCGTAAACTGTGCTACCTTGGCCAAAGAGCTCCGAGTCATTGAAGAAAATAAGAGGAAAGGAAAGCAGGCGGCCGGAGCACAAAGGCAATACGGCGGCCAGCAAGGTGGTACCCAGAATACACCCCGAGGGCGACAGGAGGAAGAGATCCACCCCAGGCTTGATCCCGGCAAATCAGTGGGGATGATAACAGGTTTGTAAAAAAGGAGAGTAAAAGTTTCTTTTCCCTTTATTCCGGATAAACATTTGGAGTACAATTTGCAATCTGTTTTAGGATGAAATTTTGTATCGCATAGGTTGTCAAAAATCATATTGCCAAAAGGAGAAATAAAATTTCCATTCTTTTCATTCTTTACTATTAACAAACCTCCTTTCTTTTCCAAAAGGAAAGCTAACAAAACTTCCTCTAAGAAAACTCACAGGACTTTTTTCAGAAGTAGGACCACTAACCCCTAATGAAAGGAAAAGACACATTCATCAAGTGCATCAAGAGCTCCCGGAGAGGAAAATCGCCAAAAAGGAAAGTTTTCCTCCAATTTTCTTCTCCGACGAGGATGAAGAAGGAGTACTATACCCCCACAACGACCCACTCGTCATTAGTGCGCAGGTAAATGATCGAATGATGGAGGGAATTTTAATCGATAGTGGGGCCGGAGCGAATGTCATATCAGCTGAAGCGGTTGGGTTAGAAGTGCCGGAAGAACGGATCAAACCCTATTCGGCGGTTCTAGGAGGATTTATGGGAGGCGTCTCTACCACGTCTTCCGGCAGTATAGATTTCACAATGACCTTGGGGCAAGGAGACGAAAGAAGGACAGAAAAGCTCACAACTTTTATTGTACCAGGTCTTTCCGGGTATAACATGTACCTGGAAGGCAGGATCAATGCTTTCAAAGCCATTCACAGCACCCATCACTTAAAAATGAAGTACTTAACCTCAAGTGGAAAGGTGGTTACGATAAGAGGAAGCCAAAAAATGGCACGAATGTGTGAAGTCCGCATCATGGACAGCCTTCCTAGTGAGGAAGTGATCAAAACTGTGGGATCGGACAAGGAGTTTAAGGGAAAGTTACCTTCTTCCCCAGGGCCGGATCAAGAGAAGAGGAATGTCGAACAATCCAAGACTCCCCCAGAGAGGTACATTTAAAATCTGACCCTTTTAAATTTTTTAAAATAGGAACTGCGTTTAACAGTGGAGAGCAAACTCACTTAATGAGGTTCCTGGAAAAAGAAGGATAACATTCGCTTGGAGCACGGACGAGATGCCTGGTATAGACCCAAGCGTTATCCGGCATGAGCTCAGGGTAGACCCTAAGCATCCGGCAGTCCGGCAAAGGAAGAGGGTAATAGGGGAAGAAAGAGATTTAGCCGCACGAACCGAGGTCCAAAAACTCCTTAAAGCCGGATTCATCAGGGAGGTTGCTTATCCACGGTGGTTGGCTAATGTTGTCATGGTGAAAAAAGCAAATGGAAAATGGAGAATGTGCGTGGATTTCACAGATTTAAATAAGGCATGTCCTAAGGATTTTTGTCCCCTACCATCAATAGATAGATTGGTGGTCTCAACCGCCCAGAGTTCTGTGTTAAGTTTTTTGGATGCTTTCTCCGGCTATAATCAAATAAAAATGAAAGAGGATGATTCGGAAAAAACTTCCTTCATTACTTCAGCCGGAACATTCTGTTACAAAGTAATGCCTTTCGGCCTAAAGAATGCAGGGGCCACTTTTCAGCGAATGATTGACAAAGTGTTTGTCAACAAATTGCCCGGAATGTGGAAGCTTATGTTGATGACATAGTTGTGAAAAGCCCGTCAAAGGAACAACACATGAAGGATTTGGAAGAAACATTTGACACTCTGGATAAATACCAAATCAAGCTAAATCCAGAGAAGTGTGTTTGGAGTAACCAAAGGGATGTTTCTTGGCTTCATTGTTGGGCAGCGAGGTATTGAAGTTGATCCGGAAAAAAGTCAGGCAATCCTCGACCTTTCCCCACCAAGAAATATCAAAGATGTCCAAGCTTTGAACGGAAGACTCACAGCGTTAAGTAGGTTCTGTTCTAAGCTTCAGGAAAAATCAATCCCGTTCTTCAATATTCTAAGGAAGAACAGTAAATTCCAGTGGGGACAAGAGTGTATAGAAGCATTTGAGAATATTAAGGAGATGCTCCGGGATTTACCTAAATTGGGTGTACCTGCTCCGGGACAGGATCTATACCTTTACTTGTCCGCAACAGATTGGGCGGTTGCAGCTGTCTTAATCATGGAAGAGAAAAGGGAGATACCAGTTTACTATACAGGCAAAATCTTGAGCCCGACAGAAGGACGGTACACTAATATAGAGAAAGTCTTGTTCGCACTAGTAGTGGCATCATGAAAACTACGACCCTAATTCCAGTCGCACCGAATCTTTTTCAGGACCAATTGGCCGCTTAAGCAAATTGCGAACAACCCGAATGCCTCCGGCCGGATGGTAAGCTGGACAGTAGAGCTGACACAATATGAAATTCACTTCATGCCCAGAACGGCGATTAAAGCTCAGGGTCCATATGTCATCTTGGTTGATGGGGCTCGATGTAAAAGTGGGGCAGGAGCTGGAATAGTGGTGCAGGCGCCGGATGGGCAAAGCTTGAATTATGCCTTCCGGCTGGACTTCGACGTCACTAATAATGAAGCCGAGTACGAAGCTCTTATCCAGGGTTTGGAAGTAGCCACAGCCCTCGGGGCGACAGGTTTCATAGAATAGATATCTTCTCTGTTTATTTTCATATTTATAAAAATCTGTCTGGGATAACACTTATGAAAGTATAACCTATTTTTAACAGAGTTAGAGGTGTATTCAGACTCTATGTTAGTGACGAGACAAAGTGACAACATCTACGAGGTTAAAGAAGAAAAACTATGGAGGTACTTGCTCAAGGTCCAGGAACTAAAGGCAAATTTCCAAAAATGCGAGCTAAAACATCTTCCACGTGAAGAGAATGTCGAAGCTGATGCCTTGGCCAAATTGGCAAGTATGGCCGAAAGAGTACCCAATGAGATATGGCTGGAAGTCAAAACCACCCCAAGTATAGAAGGAGCTCAGGTATTGGCGGTAGGGGCAAATGATCAAGAAGAATCTTGGATGACCCCGATTATAGATTACATACGGCATGGAAAACTGCCGGAGGAAGAAAAAGAGGCCAGGATAGTAAAGAGGCGGGCCGCATCATTCTTTATTGAGGATAACCAGCTGTATAGACGATCTTTTGCAAGACCTGCTCTGAAGTGTGTCACCATAGCTGAAGGAGCAGAGTTAGTAAGAGAGATACATGATGGGCTCTGCGGAAATCACCAGGGGGAAAGGACCACAACTCACAAATCTTAAGACTCGGATATTTCTGGCCGAAAATGATGGAGCACTGCAAAGAATATATACGAAGATGTCGCAAGTGTCAAGAACATGGAAATAAGATACACACTCCTCCGGCTGAGCAAAATCTGTTCTATGCCCAATTCCCTTCGCTATGTGGGGATTGGACATCGTGGGCCCATTCCCGGAGGCTTCACCAGGAAGGTTCAAATTCATGTACGTTGCTATCGACTACTTCACAAAGTGGATTGAAGCAATGCCTACTATCTCCATCACAGCTAGGAAGTCACAAGAATTCATTTGGAAATATGTGGTATGCAGGTTTGGCATACCAAAAGCCATAGTAACTGATAATGGAACACAGTTCAATTGCGAAGGCTTCCGAGAATTTTGTGAAGAATGGAAGATCGACTTGAGATTTGCATCAGTAGCCCATCCTCAGGCGAATGGGCAGGTTGAGAATGCAAATGGCCAAATAGTAAAGGCGATAAAAAGGAAACTCGATGAGAAAAAAGGAAAGTGGCAGAATTGCTACCCCAGGTCCTATGGTCGTACCGAACAACAGAAAGAGGACCGACAGGAGAGACGCCTTACAGATTGACGTATGGTTTAGAAGCCGTCATTCCGGCAGAGATTGTGGTGTCGTCCATAAGATGGGAATCATATGACGAAGAGACCAACAATCAGGGGGTACAGGATCACCTTGATCTCCTTGAAGAAACCAGGACAGCCGCCGCAGTAAGGATGGCATAAGATAAATCTAAGGTAGAAAGGTATTTCAACAGGAGGGTGAAAGAACGAAGTTTTGCCCCAGGGGAATTAGTCCTCCGAGAAGTTAAGCAACCCAAGAAGCTGGAGCCCCAATGGGAAGGACCATACATCATACACCAGAAGACAGGACGGCTTCATACCGCTTAAAAAATGCTGAGGGATATGAGTTGCCGCATTCTTGGCATGGAGAATGTTTGAAAAAATTCTATGTGTAAAATTTATAACTCATCAATAAAAAGTATTATTTTTTGGAATGTGAAAGAAAAAAAAGCACCGGCCAACGAGCCGCAGGCTATCATGCCTTGAAAGTAAGCACCGGCCAACGAGCCGCAGGCTATCATGCCTTGAAAGAAAGAAAGCACCGGCCAACGAGCCGCAGGCTATCATGCCTTGAAAGTAAGCACCGGCCAACGAGCCGCAGGCTATCATGCCTTGAAAGTAAGCACCGGCCAACGAGCCGCAGGCTATCATGCCTTGAAAGTAAGCACCGGCCAACGAGCCGCAGGCTATCATGCCTTGAAAGAAGTAAGCACCGGCCAACGAGCCGCAGGCATCATGCCTTGAAAGAAAAAGAAAGCACCGGCCAACGAGCCGCAGGCTATCATGCCTTGAAAGAAAAAGCACCGGCCAACGAGCCGCAGGCTATCATGCCTTGAAAGAAAAAGAAAGCACCGGCCAACGAGCCGCAGGCTATCATGCCTTGAAAGAAAGCACCGGCCAACGAGCCGCAGGCTATCATGCCTTGAAAGTAAGCACCGGCCAACGAGCCGCAGGCTATCATGCCTTGAAAGAAAAAGAAAGCACCGGCCAACGAGCCGCAGGCTATCATGCCTTGAAAGAAAAAGAAAGCACCGGCCAACGAGCCGCAGGCTATCATGCCTTGAAAGAAAAAGAAAGCACCGGCCAACGAGCCGCAGGCTATCATGCCTTGAAAGAAAAAAAAGAAAGCGCCGGCCAACGAGCCGCAGGCTATCACGCCTTGAAAAAACAGCATCCGGTCAACGTGCCGCAAGCTGACATGACCTTTTTTTTATTATCAAAACAAAACTGACCAACAAGCTGCAGGAAGATCCAGCTTAAAACCATAGATAACCATGCTCCAAAAGGAAAAAAGGGGGCTCGCCGGAACAAAAATCCAAAGCTGCAAACCGCGCCGGCATAACTTGCATAAGATAACTACACATGCATCATTTAAAAGAGAGGTAGAAGACAGGAGAAAGAAATATCGCGACAATAGAAAACTCGGCTCAAAAAGAGTTGCTCCGGCAGACAAATAACAAGAGATGATAAAATATAGCTTATATTTCTCCCAAAATTATGGGGTAGAGACAATTACAACATATGATCATTCGGCAGAAACAGAAAATACATGTTGTAACAAGAACTTCTCTAGAAATAAAAACCTCTATTCTACTCTATTCTACTGCCTTTGCAGTTTCTTTGTCAGCAGCTTCTTCTCCGGCGGTTAATAATCTATCGCCGCTACCTACTACACTCCCGGAAGACTTAGACCTCCTGGCAAGATGCTGCATCCCTCCGGCGGACGGCAGGTGTTGCTTCCGGCTGGAAGGAATGAGGCTTCACCAGCACCAAAGCATGTCTCTCCGGGACTGCGGCAGAATCTCTCAAGTTCCAAGAAGAAGTTGGATTTCTGGGCGACAGCCTTGAATTCCAACTTATTATACAGGTCATCATCCAGCAACTCTCCTTTCTCGAGAGAGTGATCCGAGACGATCTGCTGGCAGATGTCAACTAACCGGCGGCATTGAGAAGCAAAGGACTCCTTTAAATGAGCGTTGATGGTGCCTTGCTTCTGTATCTCCTCCTGAGATTGCCGAGAGAATGACTTGAGCCTGGTCACTTGAGATTCAAGAGTCAGGACTTGGGCACGGTACTTGTCACGTTCAGAATTGGCGGATGACAGCTCCTCCTTAGCACGGGCTATCCGTCCACTCAACTGGGTGACGTGCTTCAATAAATTGGCAGCACTCATGCCTAGCCGGAACAAAAAGAATAAGAAGAAGAAAGGGCCAAAAAGAGAGGAAAAAAGTTGAAGGCCTGAAAGCTTACCATGACCTAATGGCTCGGTATTCTCCGCTTGAGACCGGGACTTGGCTTCCTCCAGCTCTCTCACTTTCTCCTCCAGCCTCGCTTTCTCTTCCATAAGGGCGGTTTTATCCGCAACGAGAGCTTTCTTCTCTTCTTCCAAAAGAGAACAATCCCGGAGCAGAGACTGCTTCTCTTGATCAAAGGAAGACCTTGACTGCTCTTCCAGCGCGGCCTTTTCTTCCAGCAGCGGGTCGTGCTCTTGCATAAGCTTTTCTTTTTCCTTAACAAGAGCTTCATTCTCCCGTTGAAGAGTCTGCTTCTCCAGCACAAGCTCTTCAGCCTCCTGCTTGAAAGATTTCCCCTCCTGGTGGAAAAAGACTTTCTCTGCCTGAAGGTTGTACTTCACTTACTTCACTCCGAAGATTGTTTACTTCGTTCCGGTGCATGGAGCGAACCTGATCCAACATAATGTCCAGGTCAAACAAAGATCAAATTAGCTGGCCCTTATTCAAGGAAAAACGAGAGGCGATTTCATACCTCTATCAATGTATTATCAGCCTCCTTGATCCGGCCTCTCAGAGAGAAGTTCTCTTCCCGGAGTTTTTTCAGCTGCGCCTCATACTCATCGCGCTGACGCTCGCACTCACGCCGGGACAACTGCAGGTCTTTGTTAATCGCCTCAGTCCTCTCCTTTGCCTTGCGGTCGATCTCATATTCGACCTGGTCAATATAAGCGTCATGAGAAGAGCGGGACAGCTTCAGCTCCTCTTCAACTCTATTGGCTCGGCTTTCCTCATAGCGAAGCCTGGATTGGAGGCTGCCAAAGTGAACCTCAGCACTTTGGGCCATGGACATCACCTAAAAAAAACAATACAATACATAAGTTCAGGAAACCCAAAAATGAAACGAAAGAAGAAGAATACAAGTGACGAGAATGTCAACCTGAAAGATTCCTCCCCACATCATGTCGAACGCCTCTTTTGCTGGGATAGAATGCCGCATGATGGCATCCGCCCCCCCATCCCCGATCCGCAGCCTCTTCTTGGTGGCAGTGAAGGTCGCCGGAGGAGCAAAGATCCCGTCTGGATGACCGGATCTTAATTGCCTCCTTCCAAATAGAGGAATACTTAGCGGCATCGCAGGTTATCAAAGGAAGAGGGTGCCCGCGATGGTAAAACCACCCTTCCTTTTGGGAGGGACCAGTGTAAGACTCCTGAGCAGGAGGGGGAGGGGAAGAAGAGGAAGAAGCTATGTGGCCTTCTCCCTGCTCACCCTGGGGCTCAGGACCCTCCGGCATAGGGCCCTCCGGCGTAGAGGAGGCCATGTAATCCTCCCTTTGCTTACTTCGAAGCTCAGGGTTCTCCGGCACTTGCCGATACTCCATTGCTATTTCCCTTGCCGCATCCACAGCCGCAGCAACGTCAATAGAGAATGATCCTGAAGCTTCACGGTCGCCGGAGGTTTGTCCTTCTTCTAAACCCCCTGGCTCTGCGGCCTTTGGCTTTGACGTGGTTTTCTTTTTCAGTCTTTTCTTGGCAGGAGCAGCAGGAGCTCGCAATAATAAAAAGCAGTTAGGACCAAAAGGGTGAAGCTGGAAATAGAAAAGTACTAAAAACTAAAAAAAAAAAAAAGAAGGGGGAAAGCGGCGAGGCAGCCGAAACCTTCTTTAGCCGGAGGACTGACGTGAAGGTCTGTGGCCCCCAAGGTATTTTCCTGAGCAGGATCTGAGGAAAAGTAACTCGTCAAGTCAGGAAATTGCTCGCAAATGGGAGTCGGATGACCGGACTCCCGCCCCGGGCGAGAACCAAAGTCTAAACCCGAACCAGGGGTGAGTGGAAGAAAGACACGGCGCCCAGACTTGGGGCTCACGTGCCATGTACCTGACAATCCGGCGTCAGCATGTACAGGAGATTCAAGCCGCTTCTTTTTCTTCAAGTTACCGGCTTGGTCATCTCCAACTTCTCGTCTGGAACGCTTTGCCGGAGCAGCGTTCTCCAAAAGCTGCTCGGCCGCATCGGTGGCCGCATCCAGCGTGTCATAGTAGTTAATTTTTTCGCCCCCATTCTTAAAGGTGACGAAGTTCCAGTTATGGAAGGGACCGATTTTGTCCCCCTTCTGGAAAAAGTCTGCGACAATACATCCAAACAATAAGGAGACCGAAAGAAACGACAGAATTCATACTAAAAAAAAAAAAACACTTACTGTGGTATGTCTTCAGAGAAGACAAGCGTTCTTTTGTAAAAAACGCCTCGACGGTCGGCAGTTTCTTGTTTACTGCCCTCAGAACCTTCGAAATAGGCATTTCAGCCGGAGGAGTTTCGGGGCTGATCAACTGACCTTTTCCGGCCTCAGCAGCGTATGGGATGCCCAACACTCGGCCAGGAGGAGGAATGATGACGAACCACCGCGACCCCCACTCGTGAGCCTTTTTATAGTCGAAAAGGGAGTACCCACTCTTCGCAATGAGGGTTAGGCTGTCAGGATCCTTCCTAACCGTGAAGAATCGGACGAAGTCGGTACCCTCCGGCCGAATTTTGATATCGTCACAAAGGGAAACAAAAGCCTGAAGGTGTGAGATGGCTTTCGGGTGAAGATGAGCGAGGGTGCAGCAGCGACGGAGAAGGAACCCTAGCACGAAAGGGTGTGGGGGAATAGTCAAGCCGGATCGGAAGAAATCGGCGTAGACAACGTACCCGCGACCGAAATCATCGCTAGGGTGAGAATCAGAGGATGGCAAAAAAATTTGTGTCCCAAGTGGGGCTTCGACACCCCCGAGACAATCACAGAGGGAAGAGTAATTGAGAGAAGAAGGAGAGGGTTGACGCCCAGAACGGAAGGGTCTTACTGGCTTCAGGAGCGAAGGGCGAAAGCCGTTAGGAGACTGAGAGCCTTGTATCGCTCCGATGGCGGGCGGAAATTTGGCAGCAAGTTTGCTCTGTTTGGCGGAAGAGGAAGACATCGTCAAAGCTTGGCGAAAATTGAAGAGTGACGGCAAAGAAAGACGGGCAAGCACACGTAGGAAGGCAAGGAAGGGAAGAAGAGAGGTCGAAGAAACGGGCCAGTAGAGGAAAGAGGAAAGAACTCGAAGAGTTGGGCTTTAAGAGAAGTTTTTTCCCGCTCAAATAAAAATATATATATGTGCGAACAAAAGTGTCTTTTTTTTTACAGGGGAAGAGAAAGGGCCGCACGCTTCCTAAAGGCGCTACCGACGTCTAGTCGAAAGGAACGCCCTGCATATTCTACATCGGTAACGGGCGGAAAATTCGAAAAGAGGAATACACCAAGACACGAGCTACGCACGTGGTAATAAGAAGTTCCTTTTCTCCGCATAGGAAGAAAAAGAACTTGTGGGACTGAGATAAGGAGACAACAAGGCTTGAGTAAACCAAAGAGAGGGCCCCAGAGCTGGCCGCAGCCAAAGAGAGGGCCCCAGAGCTGGCCGCAGGCAGTCGCGAAATTTTTTCACCAAAACACAAGACACAGAAGTTCTATTTTCTTCACTGAAATTCAGAAAGATAGAACTTGTGGGACTGATGAGAAGGGAAGAAATGGCGCCGGACCAAAGCAGGCAACGTAGAGCATCCGGCCGCTCTGGCCGGATGAGATTAAAGGCACGTAGAGCATCCGGCCGCTCTGGCCGGATGAGATTAAAGGCACGTAGAGCATCCGGCCGCTCTGGCCGGATGAGATTAGAGGCTTGTAGAGCATCCGGCCGCCTTAGCCGGATGAAAATGGGACTTAAGCAAAGCAAAACGTCACTCGACCGGCCGCTTGTGGTCGGTCAAAGATACTAAAGAGGGGGTAGAACTGTACTTAAGCATGTAAAATACAGGCTGGCACCAAAGGGACCAGGCCCAAAAAACTATAAATAAGGGTGTACCCCCATGAAATAAGACACGGTTTTTGGGCAATCAAACACACATCCGATTCTAATAGAGGCTCTCTTTCTCTCTCTACTCTCACAAAGATTCTAGGTTCGAGATCAGGTAATGTAGGACCGAATGTCAGATCAGGCCATTTTAGGATAGATACACTGTTACATTGGGATCAAGGTCGGATCCTGTTAGGATAAATGCACTGTTTCAATAACATAAGTCTATATAAGTGAGACATTTGGTCAACAAAGACTTAAGTACCCTCATTTTTAAAAGGGGGCCGGTTTCTTAGGAGGTGAGTCACCACCTTCATGAGTTATTAAGCAATTAAGAAAGCAAATAAGACTTATAAAGCAAAAAGTACTATTTACCTTTAAACATAAATATCACATTTTACTTACCTCTCTCCTCATCTCCTCATTTCTTCTTGTTTCCCACGGTTTCTTCAAGCTCTCTCCCTTCTCCATTAACGTGAAGAACAACTCCATGCTAGCTCCATCTAGCCTTGCCCACATCTTGCTCATTTTAGCTCCAAATCCAAAACAAAATACATATTCTTCTTAGTTAGCTCAAGCTCCTTCTTTCTATCTTTTAACTTCAAGAGCTTCATTTTGGTGCCAAGCCAAACCACCATTGGAGGAGGAAATTCAAGTTTGGAGACTCCATTGGCTTCTCCATTCTCTTAAGGTAAAGAAAGTGTAAGAAAATCTAGGTTTCCACCATTTTCTTCACATGTCCGAAAATTAGTACTCATGGGACTCCATTTGAATGCCTTGTTCTAGCTTGTTTCTACTCTTCAAAGGAGAGAGGAGGTCCTTCTTGCTTCATATCCAAGCTTATCTTGAGGAACTAAGGTAAAGCAATCAATTCAAAACCTTAAAACACATTTTAACCTAGGTTTTATTCCTTAAGGTAAGTGTGTTGTTTAGTGCTCATTAGAGTTATTGGACATTGTTTAGAACATTGGCAAGGAGAACTATATTGGTGACCGAGATTTGGTAAGAGAAGTCTAAGGAGAAAAGCTTGTGAAGCTTGTGAGAGAACAAGGTAAAATACTTACCTTAAGATGTTTTATTGTTTAAGGGAATGGGATTTAGATATGTGATGAGTTTAGTAGAGAGTTTACATTAGAAAAGGGTTATAAAAACCTAGGAGAAACAATGAGCATATTTGTGAACTTGTGATTAAAGAGCAAATGAGAAGAAGAGATAGTTAAAACAATGTTGAGGTGAATTACAAGAAGCATTTATTTCAATGGGAGCCTTGTTGTGTGTATTCGCAGGTTGAAGGCATATATATGTGGAAATTCAGTGGTTAAGATTATTGTCATTTAAGGGCCTAAGTGCCAAGCATTTTAAGTTTAAGCACTATATGATGATGTGGTGTAAATTGTGTGTTAAGGTGTTGTGATGAGAAATTGAGTGATATTGATTGTTTGATGGAGAAAAACCAAGTGTTGGGATGTACTATGTACTAAAGAACCCATGGCAAAATTTAAAGGAGAACTTAGGTGTTTAAGATATTCTCAGGGAATTGAATGACTAAGGAAGTACTAGGATGTTCTAGAGGTTGTCTTGATGAAAAAGGGTGAGATTAAGGTGTTCTAATGACTTATAATGACTTAGGTATCACCATAGAGGATTTAGGAATCAAGAGAATGTATTTGAGTATTTAGGACTTAGGCAAATGTTGGTAAACAACTAGGAAGGAAATAATGTGTTGATGGATGGAAGTTTAAGTTGTGAAGGAACATTAAGTAAATGCATAAGAGAGTTTTAGATAGTGAAAGATGCTTGGGAGATGATGTTATAGTGGTGAGGAAAACATTTGGCATAGCGATTACATTAGGTATGAACCACCACCTAGAAACCTAGAGGAAAGCATTACAAGTGTTAGCATTATTACAAGGAAAAATGTATAATGATTAAGGTGAATCTTGGTGAATGATTTAATGTGTTTGGAGGATGCTCTAAGGTGGGTTTAAGGGTCTAAATGATGTTAGAACACATTGGATGGCTTGAGGAAAGGTTTAGTGAAGATTTGGCAAAGTTTGGGCATGTTTTGGTGGCGTCCGACCCAAGTTTGGGTCGGACGACCTCTGTTTAACGCCAGGGAAAGGTTCTGGAATGGTCCGACCCAGAGGACTTGGGTCGGACATGGGTCGGACGGGTGAGTTTTAGAGGGCAAATAAGTTTCTGGAATGGTCCGACCCAGAAGGTTGGGTCGGACGTGGGTCGGACATGGGAGGTTTTAGAAGACGGAAAGTTTCTGGAATGGTCCGACCCAGTTGGTTGGGTCGGACGTGGGTCGGACATGTAGGGTTTTCCAAACCCAAAAGTTACTGGAATGGTCCGACCTAGAGGGTGGGTCGGACGGTGGGTCGGACGGCCCTTAACACTTAAATAAAAAAAGAAATTTTGAATTCTAAGAATGATAAATGGTGATAAGGTATACCTTTGGTAGGGTGGTAAAGATTGTGACCCTAAGAACTTAAGGGCTTAAGTTAAGTTAAGTATAAATATTAATGTTTAAAGTTAAGCTTGTAAGCTAAGTGGCAAAGACTTGAGAGGTTATTGAATGGGAATCTTAAGAGACTAAGTGAGTTAAGCAAGATGCAAATAACTAATGACCTAAAAATGAATGAATGTTTTAGGTTTGTGAATTGGGACCCCGAAGAAGGTTAAACAAACAACGATCGACGGTGAACGGTACAATCCTTCTTGTGACCTGCTTGCTAACGAGGTGTCCCTCGGCTTGTGTGCTATCTGTTTAATTGCTATGACTAAGACAAGATAAAGCATGCAACGGTTATATTGTTCTCGTTGTGTTTGTGTTATCTTTACACTAACCCGCGAGACTTGAGATTGTTACTAACCAAGTTTAGTACTTACTGAGTTAAGAATAAGAGTTAAGTTTGGTGGTTGTTGGTTAATGCCCGTTAAGGCTTAACTAGCACATGATGTTTAAGCTTTCTACTAACTGGAACTTGAGTGAGGAAACCCGGGACCGATCTCCGGTCATGCATGCTAAGGAAAAAGGGGGACGGTATCTGAATCAGATCCGCCCTCCGCTTAAGGACTTGTCTTCGGACTTGTAGCCTAGGGCCGGTTGCCGGCTCAGCTACGCTGGACTCCCGTCCAGAGTAGGTGGCATTAAGATGGTGCGGTGGGATCACCTAAATCCCAGGTTCAAATTAAGCTACAACCAATCCCTTCCAGGAAAGGTTTGTATACTGAGATTAAGATTAAGAGTGAGATTAAGGTAAGGTAAGGAACTGAGATTAAGGAAATGAGGACTAAGGAGGGGGTTACTAACCCACTTGATAAGGGAACGCTTGAGTCGTTCATTGTTTGTGAACTATATATGTTCATCTGTGGTTATTGTTATTGCAATTCATATTATGCTTGTGTATGTAATCAATTTCCAAGCTATCGGCAATTAGTCGTCGTAGCCCCGTTAGCTTGGGGGCCATGAGAGGGTGTACCAGCATTCGTGCTGACCCCCTCGGGGGCTATTTTTACACTTGCAGGTAAGAGACCCATGAGGACGCACTATGAGAGTAGGAGCGGTTAGACCTAGGGTGGGATGTTTATTTTGAGTTCGGGTTGCGCCTGTGCACCCGACTGTTTATATTGAACTGATGTAAGGTTGAGATTATGTTTAAGATACTTGTACTCGGTTGGTTGTGGTATTGTGGTTGGTGATGTTTTGAGTTGGATAAGTATTTTGGATAAGTATTGTAAATGTTAAGGCCGGTATATTCTAACGATCAGACCGTGGCAAGGTCCAGGTGTTTATTATTTCCGCTGCGACGTATTCGATTAAGTGTTCAGCTTGCGATAACCACGAATGGCTTTGGATGGGGTGTTACAAGAAATAAGAATATATGAGGTATGAGTCGATATGAGACTATGTGTGAGATAAGAATAAGATAACACAATGGGATACGGTTCGATATGATTATGAGTTAGGAAATAGTAATGCTATGAGATATAAGATGGTGAGAATTGGTATGAGACAGTTATGGAACTTAGTAGGAATTTAAGTTTTGAGGTAATTACTAAGAGATGAATCGGGAATGTTCGATGGACTGAGTCCACACTTTGGAGATGATTTGATTATGATTAGAAGAACTAAGAAGATAGAAAATTGGACATGAGTGAATTATTTGATGTTTGAAAATGACGTGGGAGTTGGAACTTGATTTTCTAGGGATCAAGGGAAACCGAACACAAATTGGAGTGGAAGGATAGTTCGACACTGATGCTGATTACATCAGGGTTGGATGATTCCTGGAACTCCCTACCAGTGGTCACAATTAAATCACACTATGGATAGATGCCTTAGGATAAAATGAAATTGGAGTTGATTGTATTTTTAATTAGAGGAATTATTCCTCACATGACCTCGTAAAAAGGATTACCTTTTTACTAAGTCTCGCCCATGAAGTCGAGGACGCACGAGCCTTTGTCTTCGGACCAGTGACATGGGGAGAGCAGAGTGTTTTGTATTCTGGCCCATGGTGACGAGGACGAATGAGCCATTGTCTATGGACCGGTGACATGGGAGAATACGTTGGAAATTATGTGAATGTTTTAATCATCAAAAGAAACAAAAAGAATTTTGAGTGCTATACATGCTTAAGCATGTTGTGTGATATTTAAGTATAAGAATATGGCGGATCTAATGATCCAATGAGATTAAGTATACATAATCATGATCTATATGACCTAAGGAATGAGGTAAGACATGTATTCTAATAAGATAAGATGCATGGGAACTTTGGGGACAAAGTTCTTTTAAGGGGGGTAGATTGAAATACCCCAAACCTAAGTATGCTAAGTAAACATCAATTATGATGTAGTAAGGCTAGAATATGCCTTAGAAAGATTGGTAGACAATTTAAACCAAGGAAAACACAAGAAAGTGCCTTAAGGGCAATTTGGGCAAAAACGTGCTCTAAGCTTGGAGTGACTTTGATTAGCATCCAAATACCATTTTAAGACTTTAGTAATATGCTAATGGACATTTTAAATCAATTAGCAAAGAATACCAAGCTCAAAAACAAGCTTAAACACAAAATGTGCTTTAAGACTCCTAAAAGCACCTTTTTGAGAAATTGTCTTAGAATTGAGTTTTGAGTGGCTAAATGTCCATCATTACTCTTTAATCAACATGTGTACTAATTATTATCACATTAGGAAGCCTAAATCAATGGGAAATCAAAAAATTTCAGAAATATGTGCACTGATTTGTGAATAGTGCCAAATAGTGACTAGTTTAAGTTTTAATCAACTTAAGTCAATTAGTTGGTCAACCAAGACCATAAATATCTTGGTTATAATGAGGGGGCCGGTTTTCTAAGGATGAGTCACCATAGACTACATCAAATAAGGAAGAAAAGAAGAGATAAGTAAAAGGAGTTACTATTTGCTTTTATAAAGCAAATATCTTATATTAGCCTACTTTTCCTCTTCTCTCTCTTCATTTCCCTTCTTCCCACGGTTTCTTCTTCCCTTCTCTTGCTCCAAAACCGAGAGAGCTCCATCCATGGGTGCTCCACCTTCAAATGCTCACCAAGTGTTCATCTTTGCTCCAAATAAAAACTAAGTATAGATTTCTCTTAGTTAGGCCAAGACCTATCTTTCTATCTTTTCAAATCTTTCAAAGCTCAAGTTTGGTTCCATGAGAAAACTCCATTGATGGAGGAAAATCAAGTTTGAAGAGCTCATTAGCTTCTCCATTCTCTTAAGGTAAAGAAAATGTAAGAAAAACCATGTTTCCGTCATTCCTTCCACATGGCCGAAAATAACTACTCATGGGGCCTTGTTTTTATGCCTTGTTCTAGCTTGATTTATTCACCAAGGACTAGTGGAGGTCCTATTTCATTCAATGCCCAAGTCTACTTTGAGACTTCAAAGGTAATCATCCACTTTTATGCCTTAGAACACATTTCTAACCTAGGTTTTCATTCCTGGAGGTTAGTTTATTGTTTAGTACTCATGTGAGTCATTGAATACTGGTTAGAACATTGGCAAAGGAAGTTTAAGTGGTGGCCGAGATTCATGCAAGAAGATGGTCTAAGGAGGAAGTTAAGATAAGCTTGAGAAAACAAGGTAAAATGCTTACCTAATGGTGGTTTAAGTTTTAAGGAATGAGTTTTAGATGAGTACCAATGTGGCTTAGAGCTTACATTATGCAATGGGTTATATAACCTAGGGAAAACAATTTGAACAAGCTTATGAACTTGTGACTAAGGAGCCAATGAGAATGAGTTAGTAATATAAGTTTAAGAGGGATTTTAAGAGCATTATAACTACCATGAGATTGATGGGTGTATTTGCAGGTTGAAAGCTTTTATATGTGGGAAATTCAGTGTTTAAGTTTAAGTCATTTAAGGGCCTAAGAGCCATGTCATTTAAGAGCCTTAGTGCGATGCAATTTAAGATTATTGCAATATATTGAGTTTGTTGTGAATGAGTTGGTTTGGGTGATGAGATATGATGAGAAAGAACTTGATGTGTGTGAGATGGTTGAATGAGGAAAAATAATGTGTTTGGGCATGATAAGATACTAGAGGAGCTATGGCAAAATTTGAGTAGAAAATAAGTGTTTAGGTGATGGTGGTGAATTAATATGACATAGGATTTACTAGGAGCCATTATGAGGAATTTGAGTGGAAATGAGTTAATTAAGGAGTTCTTGAGGCTTAGAATGGCCTAGAGTTGTCTAGGAGGAATTAGAGGCTAGGTGGGTGTATTAAACACACCGAAATCATGTGATGAGGAATGCTAAGACTTGAGCAAAGATTTGGATGGAAAGGTGTATAATGCTTTAAGGTGATTCAGGTATGAACTAGAGAATAAAACAATGAGGAGTTTGGATAGTTTGTGTAAGTGTGATGATGCTAGTAGTGGACTAATGAGGTTTAGTTTAGATGTTAATGAGTGGACTTAGGTGATGGAAGAGAAAGGTGTGGGAGAATGTTGTCAAATGTCAAGGAAAATGACTAGGAATGTAAAAGAGCGTATGATCATGAGGGTGGTGAATAAGATGCATAAAAGAGGTGGAAATTTCTAAGGAGGGTATTACATGGTCAGGGTAAATGAAGAACCATGTCAAGGTGTTAAGGTAATGGGAAGCAATGTATAAGTAAGCTCAAGAGTTTAGGAGTGATGAGTAACAAAATGAAAAGAAGAGAAATTGTGCATGGACATGCAAGATGACCTTGGAAGGTTTAACGAAGCAAAGATGGAATGTAATGATGTTAAGGAGGAGTTATATTGATTGGGAAGGAAACACTTTGGATAGTTAGAGTTTAGACAAAAATTACATGTTGGAAAATAATGAAATAAGTAACAAGTGTTAGAAATTCTTGTAAGGATTGAGAAAATGGTTAGTAGGAGGTTTTAAAGGATGTTCTAAGGTGAGTTTAAGCCTATATGGTATTAAGACATAATGGGACACTTGTGGAAGAGTTGGGCATTTTTGCAATAAAGGAGGTAAGTGTTTAATGTAGAAGGGTGTAGAAGATGAATATTCTGGCCTGTCCGAACTTCCGTCCCGAATTTGGAAGCTTGGACATGCCCTGTTGCGATTAGAATTTTTGAGTCTAGGCTAGAGTCCGAACTACCATCCGGACTTAGATGTTCGGACACCTGAAATTCTTCCTTTGATTTTTCCTCGACCCATGTCTGAACTTAGGGAAGTTCGGACACATGTTCGGACACACGTCTGGTTGCACCCTTTTGAGTCTCGACTTGCGTCCGAACTTGGTAAGCGGACACAAGTTCGGACGCGGTGCTGTTTTGACCAAAAACTTTGTTTAAGGTTAGGAAATGATATCCAATGGTGGGGACTAATATGTAATGATGTATAAGGTTGTTTAAACACTGTTTGGTGGGTATCAATGATAATTACGTGGGTGAATATGAAATACCCCTAACCTTTAAAATATAATTAAATGACCTATTAATGATCTAAGATGATTATTAAACATCTAAATATTATTGGGGAACAATCTAAAAGATCTCAACAAGGCAAAACACGCCTTAAGATCGGTAAAGCCGAAAATGTGCCTTAAGACACCATAAAGATTGTGTGACCTCAAATAGGATCCAAAGTGGATTCCTAAGTATTATAATGAAGTAAGGAACACAACAAAACCGTTCTCAAGGAGATCTAAGCTCAGGAACACCCTGTGACACAAAAATGTGCACTAAAACACCTTAAAGCACGTTTTTGTGAGATTGCCTTTTAAATTGATTTTTTAATGGGCTTAAAAATTATAATTACCTTAAATATGATATTTTATCATATTATATCATATTAGGAATTTAATTCCAGAAATTTATGAATTTTTACAAATTTAATATTAAAATATTAATAAAACCCTAAAGTGGGGCCCGTTCGAGTCAATATTGACCAAGTATGGTCAATGGTCAATTAATTGACCCAATTGACCAAGGATTTCGACAGGCAAGGAGGAGAGGAGTCAGCATAATCATTGTTAGACAAATTAGCTACCTAATACCAAATTGCAATAGTAAAAGTTACTTTTTTTACTTTTCCAATTCAATTAAGCCTTTCCAATCATTCTTCTTCACTCTCCTTGCTTCCCAGCCGATTCCAGCAGCCCCTCACCTCTCTTTGATTCTCCATTTTCGTGGTTACACAGCCAAACTCAGAGGAGAACAGCAATCACCATTGGTAAGCTTATTAAGCTCTTAAATGTTCATTTTCTTCACAATTTCTTCCTCTTTCCATGGAGCAAAGCATCAACCACTTCCATCAATGTTCTTAGGTTGTTATGGAGGTTAAATGGAGGGTGTATCTCGGCATTAACAAGGGAAGAAGGTGGAGGAAGCTAATCTTGTTCTTAAGGTGTAAAAATGTGCTCTAAGCACATATCTTTTGATTCCCTTCAAATTCGGCTGTGAAACTTTGTTTCTAAGCTTATAATCTTCATCTTAACATACTTATCCAGTTGGTACATCAAGAGCTTCGAAGTATCACCAGATCCAAGCCAAAAACACCATTTTAGGCATTTTAAACAAGGTAAAGATTAGCTATCTTCTAATCTGAGTTATACCAGTTTAAAGCTTGGTTTTAGTAGCTCTTTTAACACTCTTTGCCTACTGTAAATACAGGCCGAGATTAACCTTGTATACCTTGGTGTTCTAAGGTAAATTACCTTGAAAATTGACATTAAACACTTCTTATGGTTAGATCTTGCTTGGAGACTAATCATGCCTTAATTGCTGTTTGAAAACATGTAAACTAAGCTGTGGAAAATAGATCTCCATACAGCCGTGGCCAACAAGGCATATACAAGGATAAATCAAGGTATAAACACCTTAAACTTATAATTTTTATAAATTTAAGCATATATATATATATGGCCGAGAGTGAAGTTACATATATAGGTCATATTGACCTAAAAATGGAAAAAAATGGCTAAGATAAATTAAGCTAGTCATTTAAGAGGTTTAATTAACATAATGGTCAAATTATGGCATTATGTGGAAAAATAATTAAACTAAGGTGAGGCCGAATATATATGCTATATTTTGAGAAATTTAATGTGTAATTTATTTTGCAAGTTCAAGGTTGTAATAAGGCCATGTCATTAGGCCATTTTAATTTAAGTTTATAAGCTTATTTAGTTTTATTTATGCTTATAATTAAAATTGGGGCCAATTCGTAATTACTAGGAATTTAGAAGGCTGGGGGCTTAATTTAGAGCAATTTAGGGTTTTTAAATGAATTTAATAAAAAATATAACATTTTATAAAGTTTTAGGGTCAAAATTGTAAAAATAGAAAAGTATAGGTTATTATTAGTAATTACCAAAAAATGGTTCTCATTTGGTATTAGGAGTCAAAGTTGACTATATAGGAGACTTTGACCAAAGTTTAGAAAACTTAAGAAATTAAGATACTACCTTATAATAAGATACTTATTAAATTGTAAAAGATTTATAAGACTTGGGGTAGTAATGTAATTACCGAGACTTAAGGGTACTAAATGGAATTTAGTAAAGTCCTTAAGTTATTAGAAATTTTTAGAAGTTTATTTGGTTAAATTTGGAGTTCATATGAATATATAAGTATAATATATGGTATTTTATAACATTGTTACAAATGGGTAATAAATGTATAGAAACCGAGATTTAGAGGAAAAATAAGGTTAAGAATAATGTTTATAACCTTTTGGTATAGTTTGGTAAATTTTGGAGTTATATATAAGGTTTTATTAAGAAATGTGTATAATATATAGTTTTAATGGAATTAGAAAACTATGTATTAGAAATTGAGAGTGAATTGTGGTTTTATAGAAGTTTAGTGGTTATAAGTAAAAGCCGAAAATATTAAGGGCCACTTGGTATTTTATAAACAAAATATGACTATAGGTTATAATTGTTTTAAAATGACTTAAATGTCATAAGATATGTTATGTAACAATAATGTAACATTATATTAATTAAGTGGTGGATTTTGTAAATATTTAAGAACATAGGTGCTGTTCGGAAATATTAACATTTTTTTTAAATGGAATTTGTAATATGGTTCTTAATGTTATAAGAGTTATAACATTTATAATATAAGAGATATTCATTAAAAAGAATGGATATAGATTATAAGACTTACCATATAATAAATAAGTTCCATAACACACATATATAAATAAATATATGTAATGGTGTTGAAAATGTGATTTGGTTCAATAATTATAAATTATCGTAATTAAAATGATAATAGATAAGGAGAAAAGAATTATAAACATTAGATATCGAAATTCTGATGTTAGAAGTATGCATGGAATAATAAGGATTTTTAAATAGTTAAAAGTATAGTTACAAATGAATTATACCACATTGAAAAAAAAAGAGAGAAAAGAAAAGAGACAAACCTTAGAAAAACAAATACTAAGGTGAGATGTATAGTGCATGACAAAGAACCATACATGCAATAAAGAAACAAACTATACGATCTACAAATATACATTAGTTTACATGCGATAACAAAGTCCAACAATAAGTCTATTAATATACAAGATAAGACTACGCATGTAATGTAACACTTTTCCAATCTCGAGTTAAGCCGAAAACCCGACAAACGTTGACAGTTAATGACGGGGGATTAACCGGGAGGTATTAGTGACGGTACGGAGTACCGTAGAGTTATGATTGTTATACGGGATGCTAATCAGTAGCGTTATGTATTGTCTAGACTGTTAGAGACGACACACGGAGCATAGGATCTTGCTGATTCATACTCCACCGTAATACAATCCGGGTGAACGGTATGTTATTTATGTGGCTTGATTGTCTCTGAGGATTTCCTTAGTTCAGACATTGTGTGAAAATCTGTGTTAAGATTGAATGTCTGCTTGTGTGAATTAATATGCCTGAGTTGTATATTAATGCTGCTTATAATTATTACTGTTGCACGATAACAGTACTGTTCGTATATATGAACATATTAAAAACGGACTAGCGGCAATGATGCTATCTTATATGTGTAATATAAGGAACGTAAGAAAAACGTTGTAGCATTAAGACAATAAGATACACATATTATATGAGACTTATATACGGAGCATTGGCCTCTTTAACGCCGCTCTCGTATCTAACACTGGATCCTGAGTCGACATACTCAGGATTGGACTAACGACCTTGTCTGTGTGTTAGGAAAAATAATAACGCGATGCGATGGTATAGATAAGTTATCAAGAGGATGTGGCTCTTGCTGTGAAATGTGATCCATTAACGATACTAGGATACCGTGTGGTAACCGTTAGTATCAGGATAAATTTCCAACGAACTACAGATTGTTTGTAGGACGGAGACTCTACCGCTGGAGTGGCTACTGCCGTGGGTGACACGCCAAAGAGATGGGTAACTTAGAGACACGTCGTTCTAATGAGACGTTGTCATTAGACATGACTGAACAATTACGAACGATTATATTAACTCGTACATTAGGCGAACATTATTTGGGCGTGCATGCCAAAGACGAGAGTTCATACTCGTTTATAATTCTCGTTGTTTCGCCTTGTTGTTCATTGGTTATGCTGTGTGGTTATGTGTGGTATGTTGGTGGTGTTGATTGAATAAGTCGTTGTACTCATAAGTGTGTTGTGAATTGGATTAATTAAATAAACTGTACTTATATCTGTGTTGTGAACTGGATGAGTCGAGTCACTGTGCTCGTGTGTGGATTTTGTGGACTATTCGTCGAACGAGTCGACGTACTCAACTATGAACTTTCAGGTGTTGTTGGAGTGGAATCTCTGTATTCATATAAGCGCGGTAACGCTCTCAGTGATTTATTACGATGCGATGTGTGAAGCCGGGGGCTTGCTTGTTGTTTGAGTTACTGCAATATATATTGTTGCTTTACAGTTTTAACATTAAACTATTTGCATGAAAATGAAATGCATGCTCTCGACCAAATAACTGAATGGTCCGAGGGTGCACGACAGTCAGGTAATAACATACTCAGCAGGGGCTGATTCCATACCACAAACTACCATTTTTGCTGGTATGCATCTTCCGGTGTCAGCAAAGAGAGTGACGCGCTGGGTAGTTTGGTTACAGTTATTTGAACATGCACTGTTGCACTTTGATACGAACCTAGAAACATGTATAGGTTTTGGATACTTAGACAGCTCACTGAGAATGTATTATATTTGTTTGGGAAGTTTAGATCTATCTCTTGTTGTCACTGCGAGAAATTGTTT
Organism: Limonium bicolor; assembly: GCA_023374045.1. Lineage (NCBI taxonomy): Eukaryota > Viridiplantae > Streptophyta > Magnoliopsida > Caryophyllales > Plumbaginaceae > Limonium > Limonium bicolor. The sequence continues at coordinate 298,642,788 of CM041780.1, forward strand.
CGTATTTAAGAGTATATCAGGAAGCACGTTATTACTCGTATGGGCGAGTGAGAACGGTGACACCAGTAGTCCAATTGTTGAAATTACCGCTGCGATTATATTGTTAAGTAAGATGATTAGGAGCCGATTAGAGTAGGGGTGTTACAGAATAAGTATAAGTTATGAGGAGAAGTGATTCACTTAAGATTAAGTTTGTAAGATTAAGTTGTAAGACTTAAGAAGTGTTAGGTTGGGATCATTAAGGGTTAAGTAAGGTAAGTAGTTAAGTAAGGTAAGTAAGTTAAGTAAGTTGAATTAAGTTAAGTTATTAACAACCTAAAACTGAATGAATGTTTTAGGACTTGGGAATTTGGACACCGGAAGAGAGTAAGCAACCGAACAACCAACGGTGAACGGTACAGTTCTTCTTGTGACCTGCTTGCTAACGAGGTGTCCCTCGGCTTGTGTGCTATTTGTTTTTGTGTGCTCACTAAACAAGATAAAGCATGCAACCGGAATATTATATTTATTGTATTGTTGTGTGATGTTTGAAAACTAACACAACATACCGTGAGAACTTACTAACCAACGTTTAGTAAGGGAATGAGTGAGACTGAGGAACGCTCCCTAATATGGAACGATATAAACCGAAGGAGGTTAACAACAAACACGGTCTTGAGACTACTACTAACTGGAACTTGAGTGAGGAAACCCGGGACCGAACTCCGGTCATGCATGCTAAGGAAAAGGGGGTCGGTATCTATAGCAGATCCGTCTTCCGCTTAAGGACTTGTCTTCAGACTTGTAGCCTAGGGCCGGTTGCCGGCTCAGCTACGCTGGACTCCCGTCCAGGGTAGGTGGCATTAAGATGGTGCGGTGGGATCACCTCAATCCCAGGTTTGGACTTAGGATACAACCATTCCCTCCAGGAACGGTTTGTATACTGAGAATAAGTTAATGATTAAGGTAAGGTTAAGATAAGTTGCAACCATTCATCTTTAAAGGATGGTTTGTATTAATAAGACTAAGATGAGCTACATCCACTCCTTATTAAAGGATGGTTGTTTCTAAGGTTAAGATAAGATTAAGATTGAGGTGAGATAAGGATGGACTAAGTTTAAGAGGAAGTACAACCTAAGGAGTTTAATAACTAACTCTCTAACTAAGGGAACGCATTTTAAGTCATTCATTGTGTGTGAACTTTGATTGTTCATTGTTGTTGTTTGTTGCTACACATTATTATTGTGCATCTAACAAGCAATATCAATTAGTCGCTCGTCACGTAGCCCGTAGCTTGGGGGCCATGAGAGGATCGTACCAGCATTCGTGCTGACCCCCTTTGGGGGGGTTTTTACTACACAGGTGTACATTAGGAGGTGGCCGTCGCGAGAGTAAGAAGGGGTATAAGTGTTAAGGGTTAAGTGTGGCCTACGAGTTGTGCATGTACACTCGTATGGCAATTGAGTTAGTAAGATGTATAGGATGTGAGAGGTTTGTAAGAAGAATATGTATTTGGTTAAGGTTGTTTTTATTACTAATGTTCGGTATATTCTGTAGTCAGACCGTGGCAAGGTCCTGGAGTGTAAAGAATTCCGCTGTGTTATGTATATATATATGCTGTAAGTTGTGAGACCACGTTTGGATTGAGTTGGGGTGTTACATCCTCCAATGTAAGGAAAATGTAAGAAAAACCATGTTTCCACCACTTCTTCTCCATTGCCGAAAATCTCTTCTAATGGGGCTTTGCTTTGTTTTCACCTTGAACTAGCTTATTTTCATTCACCAAGGACTAGTGGAGGTCCCTCTTGATTCATGCCCAAGTCTACTTTGAGACTCCAAAGGTAATCTGTTATAACCCAAGATTTGGTTATTATTTTATTTCGTCACAATTTAACTTTAAGTTGGTCCATTTTGAATTTAGGACACGGAAGTCCTTATTAAAGAAGATGAGGCCGAAGGAGTCTTTTCCCTTCCTTATTCTATTTCTGGTGAGGTTAATTCCTTAATTAAATTATTTTCTTTTCCTCTTAATTCCCTTAATTAGTCCTTTCAGTCACGTTCTCACGACTCCCCCTCACTCCGTCAGTTTTGAATCTCGTCAGTACGCTCCTCCTCCCTTGCTCTCTTTCTCTCTCTCAAGATACGCTCAATCAAGCGCTCAGCCCTACAAGTGTGGTTTTGCAATCCAAGCCCTACTGTGGGTTTCTCCGCCGTTGCGAATTGCTGGTCCATTCGAGGTAGGCGTGACAGATTCTTCTTTCTTTAATCCTCTGGTTCCGGTATTTTCCTCGTTCTGATTTCCTCGGCAATCTGATTGTGGTTCAGCGTTGGTTCTTGCGTTCGATCAATTCCTTCTGCTGTCGGCTTCGTCTGTGGTTTCGTCATCAGAATTCAGGTATGGATTGTGTTGCAGTTTCCGGATTTCAGTTTCAGTCTCAGGGATTAAGTTGCGTTTCTGATTCGGGGTTGCTTTTGTGTTCAGTCAGAGGCTGGGTTTGCGTTGTTGGATTGCGTTTCCGGTCTACGTTTCGGGATTCTGCTTGATTGTGGCTCTGCTGTTTAGATTGTAGTTTGTCTGCTGTTAATTCGAGGTAGATGGCTTATGGATTCGGCCTATGTGTTCAGCCTTGGGGAGTTGCGTTCCGGTTCTGAGTTTAAATGTGTTTTTGCCTTGCAATTGTGGTTGCGAATTGTCTGTTTGATGGTGTTTTAATGCTTACAAACCCCCAAGGTTGTTTTCTGAAAACCTATATTGTTTTGACAGTGTTTTGATGCTTCAGTTCTGTGTGAAAATCGCCTCTGTTCTATGTATTTTTCGGCGTGTCCGAACTTCTGTCCGACCGTTGAAGTTCGGACATGCCCTTCTGCGCTTAAACTTTCTGAAGTTTTTGCTGTGTCCGAACTTCTGTCCGAGCTTTGAAGTTCGGACACAGCCTTCTGCATTCTCTGATTTTGGCTTCGACTTGTGTCCGAACATTGATGTCCGGACACAAGTTCGGACTCTACACGTTCTGGTTTCCGAAGATCGTCCGAACATCAGTCCGACCTTGGATGTTCGGACACCTCTGTCTCTGCTTCTGTTTTGAAGTTCGACCTGTGTCCGAACTTCGTAGTTCGGACACATGTTCGGACATCTGTCTGATTTCGACTTCTGAGTCTCGACTTGTGTCCGAACATTGATGTCCGGACACAAGATCGGATATGCCTCTGTTTTGACAATAACTTGCTCATTTGAGCTCCGTTTTGACTTCCGTTTGCGGGGTTGGATTCCCCTTCTGATTTCCAAGCCATCTATGTGCTTTCTGGTGCCTTTGGTGCACATATGCTTATCTGTATTTAAGCTTCTGTTTTGGGACCTAGTCATCTCTGTGTCTGAGCCTTTGGATGGCTGGTTACGCTGTCTCGTAGCGCGCTATGTAGGATCCTTCTGTTCACGGGTGATGTTCCCCGTTCTGTTCACGGGTGTTTACACCTGTTCTGTTTACGAGTGAGGTTTCCTCGTTCTGTTCACGAGCTGGTTGCTCATTCTGTCTGTATGCTGTGATCGCTAGTGTCCCACTCTGTTTACTGCTTCTGTCTGCTTCTGCTCTGTTTAGTCCTTAATGAATGGACTTCTGTTTCTGATTTCTGACATGTTTATGGATTCTTTGACTCCTTCTGATTTGTCAATATTCTGTAAATGTTTTGAGCATGCTGGTTGATGAAGTTGGTCATCTACTGGGCATAGTTGTGTGCTCATTCCCCTACTTTTAACGCTTTTGCAGATTGATTAGCGAGGATCGTCTACCCTCAGCTTCTGGAGTTTAGTTGCTTCGTTATTTAGCTTCTTTTGAGACCTTTGTATTGAATTTGAGCCTTTGGGCATATTTCGTTAGCTTCCGCTTTTGACATCCGTTTGGTGGGTTTTGTAATGACTTTTGGGGATGTTCTACATCTCTTTGATTTACTTTATTTAAGTATTTCGTTTGGGCCTTATTTGATTATTTGTTTAAGTCTGATATTAGAGCCTTGCGTTATTATGTAATAATACGCGGCGTGTAATACCCCTAACTCCTAGGCCAGTGTTTGGGGGTGTTACATTTAGTGGTATCAGAGCCAGGTTCTAATCTGCTGGGATTTTAAGTTAGCCAGTCAGTCAGAAACGTCAGTGTTAGTGTCTGAGTCTAACTGCTTGCTGTTGGACTTTCAGAATGCCGCCAAGAAGAGCAAATAATCCTCCATGAAATGTGGCTGATGCTGTTCAGCAGTTCATGACGCAGCTCATGCAGACCATGGCTGCAGGGGGTGGTCCAGCTGGAGGAGGACCAGCTGGCGGAGCAGGCCCAGCTGGGGGGGCAGACGCTGGAGGGAGGAACGTGAAGGCGCTTCAGGAGTTCATGAAGCTGAAGCCGCCGTCGTTCGATGGGGCAGGAGACCCCCAGGTGGCCAGTCATTGGCTGTCAGAGGTGGAGGACTTGCTTCGTGTGATGGGCTCAGAGGAGGAGCAGAAGGTGGACTTCGCCACCTTTCTGTTCAAGGCCGAAGCCAAGGAGTGGTGGAGGTCAGTTATGGGAAGTTCCCACAGCCTTGGACGTGGGAGCAGTTCACTGGGGAGTTCAACAAACAGTTCTACCCCGACGTGTATAAGGACCAGCGCATCTTGGAGTATAACCGACTACGCCAGGGTCGGGACATGAGCGTTGAGGAGTACGTTCGTAAGTTCATCAGTCTGTCTAAGTTTGCACCTGAGCCTGACGAGCATAGGAAGGCCAGGAAGTTTGAGAGCGGCCTGAGGCCTGATATTCGTTCTGCTGTGACGCCCCTGCGTCACAAGACCTTCAGGGACGTAGCTGATGTCGCCCTGTTGGTAGAGGCTGACTTGAGAGGTCGCAGTCTGGAGGGAAGGACCAGAAGAGGAAGCAGAGGTCCGATGATAGCGACAGGAGGGATCAGTCTGCTTCTCAGAAGAAGCAGTCTACTGGAGACCGAGCTGGAGACCGCTCTGGGGACCGTTCACGAGATAGAGGTGGTTCGTCTTCGTCAGCTCCCGCTCCGAAGTGCCAGGTCTGTGGCAAATTTCACAGAGGTCAGGACTGCTACAGGAAGTCTGGGGCCTGTTTCAAGTGTGGATCCATGGGACATAGGATTGCTGATTGCCCTCAGGCTGAGAGGAGCAGGGGTAGTAGTCTGGAGGTAGAGCCGTTGAGTCTGCTTCAGGGTCCAGAGATCGAGACCGGACTGAGCAGAAGAAGCCCCAGGGCCAGGCCAGAGTGTACGCGATGGCTGGAGAGAGAGACCGATCGACTGACAGAGTTGTCACAGGTATTCTCCAGCTGTTTTATCGTTCTGTTTTCTGTTTGTTTGACTCTGGAGCCACCCACTCTTTTATTTCTGCTGAGTTGGTGGGTGAGCTCGGTTTGCCTGTTGTGCCTCTGGGTGTTGAGCTGTGTGTGCATAGTCCATTGGTTAGGGACTCTTCTATGCTTTTGAATTCTGTCTGTAAAGCTAGTCCTGTGTTAGTCAAGAATAGGATTCTGTGTGCTGACCTCATCCCGATGGAGATGACTTCTTTTGATGTGATTCTGGGCATGGATTGGCTTGCTGCGCACCATGCCCACATTGATTGTGCTGCTTCGAGAGTCACTTTGAGGAGCCGGGCCAGCCCCGTTTGATTGTAGCAGGGAATGGACTCCCGTGCTCGCCGCCAGTCATATCAGCGATGCAGGCGTTCCGCTTTCTGAGGAAAGGATGCCAGGGATATTTGTGCTACATCCCTGAGGTTCGCAAGGATGCGAAGCTGGAGGACATACCAGTGGTCAGAGACTTTCCAGATGTGTTCCAGGATGACGTACCTGGGCTTCCCCCTGTCAGAGAGGTGGAGTTCTCGATCGAGCTCGCACCTGAGACTCAGCCGATTTCGAAGGCCCCATACCGGATGGTGCCTGCTGAGCTTAAGGAGTTGAAGGTCCAGTTGCAGGAGCTGTTGGATAAGGGCTTCATTCGCCCGAGTGTGTCGCCTTGGGGAGCGCCAGTGCTATTTGTAAAGAAGAAGGACGGTAGCATGCGTTTGTGCATTGACTACAGGGAGCTCAATAAGGTTACCATTAAGAATAGGTATCCTCTCCCACGCATAGATGACTTGTTCGACCAGTTAGCAGGAGGTAAGGTGTTTTCGAAGATCGATCTGAGGTCCGGTTATCATCAGCTGAGGATTAAGGCAGACGATGTGCCTAAGTCCGCCTTCAGGACTCGTTATGGACACTACGAGTTCCTAGTGATGCCATTCGGTCTGACGAATGCGCCTTCTGTATTTATGGATATGATGAACCGGGTGTTCAAGCCGTTTTTGGACCAGTTCGTCGTGTAGTTTTTATTGATGGCATCTTGGTGTATTCCAAGAGTGCTGAGGAGCACGAGGAGCATTTGAGGACCGTTCTCCAGACTCTGAGGGAGAACGAGTTGTACGCGAAGCTGAAGAAGTGTGAGTTCTGGTTGGATCAGGTGGTGTTTTGGGACATGTGGTCTCTAAGGATGGTATCTCCGTGGATCCGGAGAAGATTAGGGCTATTACCGAGTGGGCCAGGCCTACTAATGTTGGGGATATTCGTAGCTTCTTGGATTGGCGGGCTATTACCGTAAGTTTGTGGAGGGCTTCTCCAAGTTGGTGATTCCGTTGACTCGTCTGCTTCAGAAGGATGTGAAGTTCGAGTGGAGCGCAATGCCTGTGAGCAGTGTTTTCTGGAGCTGAAGAAGAGGTTGACTACTGCGCCGATCTTGACTCTTCCGGAGGGGACCGAGGGCCTGGAGGTTTTCTGTGATGCGTCCCATAGGGGACTTGGATGTGTTCTGATGCAGCAGGGGAAGGTGGTTGCATATGGCTCTCGTCAGCTTAAGCCATATGAGAAGAACTATCCGACCCACGACCTGGAGCTAGCTGCTGTGGTATTTGCTTTGAAGATTTGGAGGCACTATCTGTATGGAGCAGCGTGCAAAGTTTACACGGACCACAAGAGCCTCAAGTATCTGTTCACTCAGAAGGAGTTGAACTTGAGGCAGAGGAGGTGGCTGAGTTGAGTACTGCACGATTATGATCTGGAGATCCTCTACCATCCTGGTAGAGCGAACGTTGTGGCTGATGCGCTCAGTAGGAGGGGTCCGTCGGGGACAGTTTGTGCTGTGTCTGGTGTGCAAAGGTCTGCTCTCGAGTTGCAGCGTATGGGTGTCTGGGTCGTCCATCCAGAGAGGTCTGGGATGTTAGCAGCATTGCAGATTCAGCCTACCTTGATCGACAGGATCAAGGCCAGTCAGGAGCTTGATGTCAGTTTGCCTAGGATCAGAGATGAGATTGCTACGGGTCAGGAGTCTGAGTTCAGGGTTTCAGAGGATGGCTGTCTGAGGTTCCGAGACCGCGTCTGTGTGCCTGCTGATGATGCTTTGAGACGTGAGATCATGCAGGAGGCTCATGGAGCTCCTTACTCGGTACACCCAGGAGGGGTGAAGATGTACCGGGATCTGCGGGAGACATTTTGGTGGGAGCAACATGAAGAGGGACATTTCTGACTTTGTATCCAGATGTCGGACCTGTCAGCAGGTCAAGGCTGAGCATCAGAGACCAGCTGGTTTGCTTCAGCCTCTTCCCATTCCGGAGTGGAAGTGGGAGAGCGTCGGTATGGACTTCGTTATGGGACTGCCTAAGACTCCGAGGGGTTTTGATGCAGTTTGGGTCATTGTGGACCGGCTCACGAAGAGCGCTCACTTCCTACCTGTTAGGAAGACCTTCAGTTTGCATCGCTTGGCTCAGCTGTATGTGGATGAGATTGTGCGTCTACATGGGGTTCCCGCTTCTATTGTGTCTGACAGAGATCCGAGGTTTGTGTCCAGATTCTGGCAGAGTTTGCATCAGGCTATGGGGACGAAGTTGTCTTTCAGTTCAGCTTATCATCCTCAGTCAGATGGTCAGACAGAGAGGACGAATCAGGTCCTTGAGGACATGCTCAGAGCATGTGTGTTGGACTTCGGGGGCAGTTGGGATCAGCACGTTGCACTGATAGAGTTTACGTATAATAATAGCTTCCAGACCAGTATCGGGATGGCTCCGTTTGAGGCCTTGTATGGCAGGAGGTGCAGATCACCCATCTGTTGGGATGATCTGAAGGAGAGAGCTGTGATTGGTCCAGACTTGGTTCAGGATGCTGTGGGCAAGATCCAGTCTATCAGAGAGCGCTGCTTGTGGCTCAGAGTCGTCAGAAGAGCTACGCCGATCAGAGGAGGAGACGACCTCTAGAGTTTGAGGTGGGCGACCATGTGTATCTGAAGGTTTCTCCGGTTCGTGGAGTTGTCCGGTTTGGGAAGAGAGGCAAGCTTAGCCCTCGTTTTGTGGGTCCTTTTGAGATCCTAGAGAGGATCGGACCGGTTGCCTATCGTCTGGCTTTGCCTCCATCTTTAGCAGCAGTGCACAGTGTGTTCCACGTTTCTATGCTGAGGAAGTATATTCTGGACCCATCTCATGTGATTGACTTCAGTCCGCTTCAGCTGAGGGAGGACTTCATGTTCGAGGCAGCTCCTTCGAGGATTTTAGCGCGGGATGTCCGCAAGCTCAGGAGTAAGACCATGCCCTTGGTGAAGGTGCAGTGGTCGGGTCAGTCCGAGGAAGAGGCGACCTGGGAGGTCGAAAGCGAAGTTCGTTCTAAGTTTCCCGCCCTTTTCGAGCAGTAGGTATGTTTTAATTTCGAGGACGAAATTCTTTTAAGGGGGAGGTGATGTTATAACCCAAGATTTGGTTATTATTTTATTTCGTCACAATTTAACTTAAGTTGGTCCATTTTGAATTTAGGACACGAAAGTCCTTATTAAGAAGATGAGGCCGAAGGAGTCTTTTCCTTCCTTATTCTATTTCTGGTGAGGTTATTCCTTAATTAAATTATTTTCTTTCCTCTTAATTCCCTTAATTAGTCCTTTCAGTCACGTTCTCACGACTCCCCCTCACTCCGTCAGTTTTGAATCTCGTCAGTACGCTCCTCCTCCCTTGCTCTCTTTCTCTCTCTCAAGATACGCTCAATCAAGCGCTCAGCCCTGCAAGTGTGGTTTTGCAATCCAAGCCCTACTGTGGGTTTCTCCGCCGTTGCGAATTGCTGGTCCATTCGAGGTAGGCGTGACAGATTCTTCTTTCTTTAATCCTCTGGTTCCGGTATTTTCTCGTTCTGATTTCCTCAGCAATCTGATTGTGGTTCAGCGTTGGTTCTCGCGTTCGATCAATTCCTTCTGCTGTCGGCTTCGTCTGTGGTTTCATCGTCAGAATTCAGGTAAGGATTGTGTTGCAATTTCCGGATTTCAGTTTCAGTCTCGGATTAAGTTGCGTTTCTGATTCGGGGTTGCTTTTGTGTTCAGTCAGAGGCTGGGGTTTGCGTTGTTGGATTGCGTTTCCGGTCTACGTTCCGGGATTCTGCTTGATTGTGGCTCTACTGTTCAGATTGTAGTTCGTCTGCTGCTAATTCGAGGTAGGTGGCTTATGGATTCGGCTGTGTGTGTTCAGCCTTGGGGAGTTGCGTTCCGGTTCTGAGTTTAAATGTGTTTTTGCCTTGCAATTGTGGTTGCGAATTGTCTGTTTGATGGTGTTTTAATGCTTACAAACCCCCAAGGTTGTTTTCTGAAAACCTATATTGTTTTGACAGTGTTTTGATGCTTCAGTTCTCTGTGAAAATCGCCTCTGTGTTCTCTATATTTTTCGGCGTGTCCGAACTTCTGTCCGACCGTTGAAGTTCGGACATGCCCTTCTGCGCTTAAACTTTCTGAAGTTTTCGCTGTGTCCGAACTTCTGTCCGAGCTTTGAAGTTCGAACACAGCCTTCTGCATTCTCTGATTTTGGCTTCGACTTGTGTCCGACCATTGATGTCCGGACACAAGTTCGGACTCTACACGTTCTGGTTTCCGAAGATCGTCCGAACATCAGTCGAACTTGGATGTTCGGACACCTCTGTCTCTGCTTCTGTTTTGAAGTTCGACCTGTGTCCGAACTTCGTAGTTCGGACACATGTTCGGACATCTGTCTGATTTCGACTTCTGAGTCTCGACTTGTGTCCGAACATTGATGTCCGGACACAAGTTCGGACATGCCTCTGTTTTGACAATAACTTGCTCGTTTGAGCTCCGTTTTGACTTCCGTTTGCGGGGTTGGATTCCCCTTCTGATTTCCAAGCCATCTATGTGCTTTCTGGTGCCTTTGGTGCACATATGCTTATCTGTATTTAAGCTTCTGTTTTGGGACCTAGTCATCTCTGTGTCTGAGCCTTTGGATGGCTGGTTACGCTGTCTCTCGTAGCGCGCTATGTAGGATCCTTCTGTTCACGGGTGATGTTCCCCGTTCTGTTCACGGGTGTTTACACCTGTTCTGTTTACGAGTGAGGTTTCCTCGTTCTGTTCACGAGCTGGTTGCTCGTTCTGTCTGTATGCTGTGATCGCTAGTGTCCCACTCTGTTTACTGCTTCTGTCTGCTACTGCTCTGTTTAGTCCCTTAATGAATGGACTTCTGTTTCTGATTTCTGACATGTTTATGGATTCTTTGACTCCTTCTGATTTGTCAATATTCTGTAAATGTTTTGAGCATGCTGGTTGATGAAGTTGGTCATCTACTGGGCATAGTTGTGTGCTCATTCCCCTACTTCTAACGCTTTTGCAGATTGATTAGCGAGGATCGTCTACCCTCAGCTTCTGGAGTTTAGTTGCTTCGTTATTTAGCTTCTTTTGAGACCTTTGTATTGAATTTGAGCCTTTGGGCATATTTCGTTAGCTTCCGCTTTTGACATCCGTTTGGTGGGTTTTGTAATGACTTTTGGGGATGTTCTAACATCTCTTTGATTTTACTTTATTTAAGTATTTCGTTTGGGCCTTATTTGATTATTTGTAAGTCTGTTTATTAGAGCCTTGCGTTATTATGTAATAATAAGCGGCGTGTAATACCCCTAACTCCTAGGCCAGTGTTGGGGGGTGTGTTACATAATCATCCACTTTTATACCTTAGAACACATTTTAACCTAGGGTTTAATCCTTAAGGTTAGTGTATTATTTAGCACTCATGAGAGCCAATGTATATTGATTAGAACATTGGCAAGGGAAATTTAAATGGTGGCCGAGATTTCCAAGGGAAGAAGCCTAAGGAGAAAGTTGAGAGAAACTTGAGAAAAACAAGGTAAATTGCTTACCTAATGGTGGTTTAAGGTTAAAGGGATGGTATTTAGATAAGTACTAATGTAGATTAAAGCTTACATTATGTAATGGTTATATAACCTAGGAAAAAGAATTTAAACGAGCTTATGAACTTGTGACTAAGGAGCCAATGGGAATAAGTTAGTAATATAAGTTTAAGATGGATTTTAAGAGCATTATAACTACTATGAGATTGATGGGTGTATTTGCAGGTTGAAAGCTTATATATGTGGGAAATTCAGTGTTTAAGTTTAAGTCATTTAAGGGCCTAAAGCCATGTCATTTAAGAGCCTTGGTGCTATGCAATTTAAGATTATTGCACTATATTGAGTTTATTATGAATGAGTTGATTTGGGTGAGAAAGTAAGATGAGAAAGGACTTGGGTGTGTGTGAGATTATTGTGTGAGAAAAACAATGCATTTGGGCATGAGAATATACTAGAGGAGCTATAGCAAAATTTGAGTAGAAAACTAAGTGTTTAAGTGGTGGTGGTGAGTTGATATGACCTAGGGTTTACTAGGTGCCATTAGAAGGAACTAGAGTGCAAATGAGTTAACTAAGGAGTTCTTGAGGATGAGAATGACCTAGAATTGTCTATGAGGAAATTAGAGTTAAGATGAGTGTATTGAACACACCAAAGCCATGGTAAGAGGAATGGTGAGACTTGTGCGTAATTTGAAGGAGAAGGTGTATAATGCTTTAAGATGATTTAGGTACAAACTAGGGAATATATCAATGAAAGTCTTGGGAAGCTTGTGTAAGTAGTGATGATGCTAGTAGTGGAACAATAAGGTTTTAATTAGATGGTAATGAGTGGACTTAGGTGATGGGAGTGAAGATTGAAGGAGAATGTTGTAGATTTACTAGGAATGTATAAGAAAGTAAGATCACGAGAATGGTGAGTAAATTGAGTAAAAGAAATGTAGAGTAAGGACGGGGGTGTAGGAGGGTCAAGGTAAAAGAAAGAACAAGGATGTAGGTGCAAGAGGATGGAAGAAATGTTAGGGTGTCCAAGAGTTTAGGAATGATGAGTAACAAATGGAAAAAAAGAGAGGAATTGTGCATGGATTATGCAAGGTGACTTGAGGAAGTCTTGGTAAATGAACTGAAGATGGGAAATGATGTTTATGAAGTGCTCAAACTGTTAAGGAGGGAACACTTGGGTTGGTTGAAGCTTTGGTAAGGTTACAAGTTGGAAATGTAAGGAAATAAGTGCTAAGTGTTAGGAGTTTTAAAAGAATTGAGTGAATGTTTAAGTAGATCTTTGGAAATTGTTTAAGGAGGGTTTAGAGGATGTTCTAAGATGAGTTTAAGTGCCTAAGAAGTATTAGGACACATGGGGAACATGTGGAGAAGTTTGGAGTCAAATGGGAATTTAGAAACATGGTTCTGGAGCCAACCGACCTTAGGGACCGGACCTGCAAGGTCAGTCGAGCTCAGATTACACTACCGGAAAAAGTTTCTGGAAACGACCGAACTTGGGGACCGGACTTACAAGTTCGGTCGGGCTTGTATTTCATGTATGAATTGAGTCTCTGGAATCGACCGAACTTGGGACCGAACTTGGCAAGTTCGGTCGGGCTTGAATATCCCACGGGGAAACTCTGGGAATGGACCGACCTTGGGACCGGACTTGCAAGGTCGGTCGGGGTAAAATTTTCAAACGGTAATAAGTTCTGGAATGGACCGACCTTGGGTAAGGTCGGTCGGTAAGGTCGGTCGACCCTTAAGTTGTAAAAAAAAGAAAGAAACCCTAAGAAAGTTTAATGGTATTAATGGTACCCCATTAAGAGGACATTGATTATTAGAGGTATAAAGACCTAAGGGATTAAGTTAAGTATAAACTTAAAAGTTTAAAGTTAAGTTGTAAGATTAAGTTGTAAAACTTAAGAGGTGTTAGGTGGGAATCATAATGGGTTAAGTAAGTTAAATAAGTTGAATTAAGTTAGGTGATTAACAACCTAAAACTGAATGAATGTTTTAGGGCTTGAGTATTTGGACTCCGGAAGAGAGTAAGAAAACCGAACGACCCACGGTGAACGGTACAATTTTTCTTGTGACCTGCTTGCTAACGAGGTGTCCCTCGGCTTGTGTGCTATTTGTTTTTGTGTGCTCACTAAACAAGATAAAGCATGCAACCGGAACATAATTTTTATTGTATTGTTGTGCGATGTTTGAAAACTAACACAACTTACCGTGAGAACCTGCTAACTAACGTTTAGTAAGGAATTGTGTGAGACTAAGGAACACTCCCTAATATTGGTTGGTTAAAACCGAAAGAGGTTTAACCAACAAACATGGTCTTAAGACTTTTACTAACTGGCACTTGGGGGAGTGAGGAACCCGGGACTGACTCCGGTCATGCATGCTAAGGGAAGGGGGTCGGTATCTATAGCAGATCCAACTTCCGCTTAAGGACTTGTCTTCGGACTTGTTGCCAAGGGTCGGTTGCCGGCTCAGCTACATTGGACATACAGTCCAAGGTAGGTGGCATTAAGATGGTGCGGTAGGATCACCTAAATCCTAAATTATAAGATAATTGTTTATTTAACTAGTGGAGTTAATAGCTCATTGGCTAGGGTCGCTTTTGATCCGACAAAAATAAACATTGAGCTAAGATACAATCATTTCTATGTTAAGAGTGGTTTGTATTCTAAGATTAAGATAAGATTGAGATAAGTTGCAACCATTCCTATTTAAAGGATGGTTTGTATTATAAGACTGAGATAAGCTACATCCATTCCATTTTAAAGGATGGTTGTTTTCTAAGACTAAGATAAGACTAAGGTTGAGGTAAGATAAGGATGGACTAAGATTAAGAGGAAACATAACCTAAGGAGTTAAATAATTAACCCTCTAATAAAGGGAACACATTTAAGTCATTCATTGTGTTTGAACTTTGATTGTTCATATTTAGATTGTTGTTTATTGCACTTTCTATTATGTTGTGCATCTAATCAACCTCCATGCTATCGACAATTAGTCGTCGTAGCCACGTTAGCTTGGGGCCATGAGAGGATCGTACCGGCATTCGTGTTGACCCCCTTTAGGGGCTGTTTTTACTACGCAGGTGAACGTCAGGAGGCAGCCGTCGCGAGAGTAAGATGGGGTACAAGCGTTACGGGTTAAGTGTGGCCTACGAGTTGTGCATGTACACTCGTATGACAATTTGAGTTAGTAAGATGTATAGGATGTGAGGGGATTGTAAGAAGGATATGTACTTGGTTAAGATTTGTATGTACTAATGTTCGGTATATTCTGCCATTCAGACCGTGGCAAGGTCCTGGAGTGTATTGAATTCCGCTGTGACATTTATATATATGTTGTTAAGTTGCGAAACCACATTTGGATTGAGATGGGGTGTTACAAAAAGTGGTATCAGAGCGTAGTTACGCTCTGAAGACAAGAATTGCCGAACTTAGGAGAATACTGAGGTTGAGTTTGAGTTATGGGTTAAGGGTTGAGAGATAGAGTGAAAGGTGCGTTAGTCAGGACTCCCCGGTGTTTACCGGATATCCATAGTACCTAGACCCGCCCTCCATATCCCTAATCCTGAATATGTGGAACAAACGCCAGAGAGAAGAAAGCCTTCTCTTACTCGGGGAAACCCGATCTGGCAGTTAGTTAACAGTAAGCAATACGAGAAACATCTCGTTGCACAACAGTTACGGAGAACTTGGAGGTTTTAATGGAGCGCAACAGAGAAACGCGCGCTACCTATGGAATTCTATCAATAAAGGAACGGTAATTACCGGCAACATGGGTCGACATGCTACGCAGTCGAAATAACCCTTAATACCGATGATAAGGAAAGCACTAATGGTACAATGGGTAAGAAAAGATAAGTGACGTGAGTACCGGACAATGGTCCGGATAATCATAGCCTTGGGATAATATGAAGCTTAAGGGATAAGATTATTGGAAGGTCCAGTTAAGGACGGGAACTCCAAACCCCCTACAATGAAGAAGGTTGCAAACCTGGCCGACATAACGCAGACGACGATGAAAACACATACAAAATATGTGGGAATGGGAGCAAGGATTAAGACATAAGACAATAATAAGGGTTCCCTCAGAAAGAGGAACGTCCGGATAAGTGACAGTACGGTCAAAACAACCAGGAAACTGCCGGATGGCTAGTTATCCTAAATAAGAGAAGGTCGAAGGAGTCCCGAGGACTACCAAAGATATGGAGACTAGGTGGAAGTACCACTTCCGACGCACACGGTACCGGAAGCTCATCTTGCATGGCGCACTTGCCATAGCAAGTGCTACCATGGTTAAGCTATACGGAAAGCCATCATGGTGAGATAACCAAACGCTACAATTGTAGTACACACTAATACCGGATTGTAAATCTATAAGAACGGGAGAATGAGACCTTGGAAGGGCCTGACGGCCTGACCATGATGAGATGAGTGGATACACCAGTCAGCAGGGAGCTGAACCTGGACGGAATACTAAACAATACTAATTTTAGCAACAGTACAACCTAATACAACAACAACAAACAGTGCGGTAAGAACACCAAACCCGGATCTCAAAGAAGAACCTAAGAGATCGCTCAGTAATCCGAGCAAAAACACTACGTAAGTAACAACATACAAGGAATGTATCATAAGATACTATTGAGACCGTTGGCATAACGACTTCCAACGAAAACGGGATGAGACTCCCAGTGTGACCATTAAGAATACCAATAACAAACATTCTACAATGAAGATGTTAGTGAACCCCAGAAACAGAGACAGTAGGAATAAAGTTAAGCAGTAATCTACCAAGGATTAAGGACATACAATTCCGATAAAGGAAAGCTCAGAGGACTACCCCCACAGAGCGGGTATAGTCGAGCCGAACAAACTGATGAATGATAGTTAACACTGTTTGTCTAACTCATTAACACCCAAGTATGATTGCTCATCAACGGGTGGCGTAGTCAACGGAAGTTGAACAAAGCGTTGAGATGGAAGCATAGGATAACAGGATGATACCCAACTTGAACACCGTAAGGCAAACGCCTAATACGAACCTAACCTTGATTGCTAAAAGATGTAAGTCTTATAAAATGACAGTATTGTCAAAGACACTAAGTAACCTCTGATCACCTGAATTAACTTCCATAGCAGGAAGCAGGATGCAGCAACTTACCATGAAACCCGATACTACATTCAATATGTAACCTAACGGTGGATAATGTTCAGAGAAACAAAAACCTATAAGGATGACCTACAGATGAATAAGAGTACAAGTAATGGACTGAGGCATTAAGCACTAAGAGCCTACGAGCCAAGGATGTTAACCACATCAGAGCCCGAGGCGCAGTAAGTTGTAAGAGAGCTTATTTAAGCCACGGAGGAACTACAATTCGTAGATATGAACGGTTACCAAACCTATAACTTAGATTGTGGAAAATATTGCCAGGAAAAGGCACCAATGAGGATAAAGGGATAGTACATTGGCAGGGGCGGAGAACGAACCATGCCTTTTAGGGTGGGGATACCTCTCCTTGTTGTGAAGCCATGAGTGGGAATAAACCCCTCAAAAGGGCTTTCACTTACTAGAGATGTAATACACTTCTGGTAGAGAATGAAAACTATAAACCTTGAGACTACCTTTAAACATACCGGATACACTTGAGTAATAAGGAAGGCTACAGAGATAGACCCCATATCCTACACCCCGAATTTAAGAATCAGTAATCCTTAAAGAGAGACATTGTGAATGCACAGTATGGCACGTCAAGTGACCAATGCTCAGAAGAGCTAGTGATTAAACAGATGACTTCTTCAGTAACCGGTTAAATTACAGGGTAAACAACATCATAAGGATGAAAGAATGCGAGAGAAATTAGCCTACTTACGAATCTGAGATGGAAGTAAAACACCTTCATATTTAGAGACAACCATTTTACAGCACGGTATGACAACCGCCAAATACCGAAATTAGAGAACTCCCAGTGTGTTTACACCAAGAAGGGATTGAATATAAGATAAGATGTGAGAGTAAATGAGTAAGTAGTTGCGCCATCAATGGGCAACATGGTAAAGGCTAACTACCACGGTAGTAGTGGTCGTGAGTACAATATTTATATAAGGGGATTAAGTCATGGTGCGCGATAAAGTGACCGTTACGTATGAACCATCAAATATTGACACTGAGGCAATTAGATTTATGAGCTAAGACCGATGTAAGTAAGGGAATAAGATGGAAGACGAACTGCGCATTGATGCCAGTAGTCTAGACCTGGTTAGGTAAGATTTCACAGGAAGCACCCTACCCATTCCTTAAGGAACTGGAAGTGCATTCCTAGGAGAACAAATATGAGAAAGAAGATAAGAGGCTCTATGGAAAGAGACCTCAGTCACTAAGAGACCGAGTCAGTACGGGATACAGGAAGAACTAGAGCATACAATACCCAAGAACACAGTAGATGAATTTCCCTTGATTAAGTTCAAGAAGAACAATAAATGTTATCATGGAACGATGAAGAGGAGATCGACAACAGAATACTTCATGATTAGCAATAGCTAAACGTGCGACGAACACTATGAGTTTACTAAAACGAGACGTGGGATGACTGCACCCCACAGGGGCTTGCAGGCCTGACACGCTCATTTATGAGTTAGTCGGGTAAGTAGTAATGTACCAGTAAGGTACCCCATGCATGTAGATGAGTGTGTGTAAGGAACACGGGAAGTAGTCGGCTCCGTACCACGGACAACGACGCAAGATCAGACGAGAGCAGCTACTACCAC
The DNA here is from genome assembly GCA_023374045.1 of Limonium bicolor. NCBI lineage: Eukaryota > Viridiplantae > Streptophyta > Magnoliopsida > Caryophyllales > Plumbaginaceae > Limonium > Limonium bicolor. The sequence goes on from CM041780.1 coordinate 298,660,704, forward strand.
AAACAGTCGAAGAGAAAAATTCAGATTGAACCAACAACACAAAGGAATCAGAGAGCAAATAATTAAGGACTATGAAGTGCGAAGAGCACGGATTGTTAAGCACAGACATTGGACATGTCTTAAAGTGTTAAGGATAAGACTGTAAAGCGCATTAAGCAATAAACAGTTGTTTTAGATTAAGAATCATCCTCAGACCAAAGGTCAGATGGAAAGAATGATTCAGACATGCAAGGAAACATTAAGAGTATGAGCATAAGATCTTCAAGGAGAATGGGTAGACGAGTTACAACTCATTAAGGCCGTGTATATAATTAAAATAACACGTGTCCACTGAGAGACCAATATTCCTAAACTGTAAGGAGGCAGAAGGATATACAATACTATGAACGATTAGAAAGGCAGTTAAGCCTAAGACTATCAGAGTTGTGCAGCGGAAGCTAGCAGATCAGTACCTTTGAGGTTAGACCAAACTAAGTTAAGAATATGGTATAAGTACCGTTAAGGATCCTCGATGCAGAGACTAAGTCATTAGCATAGTTATGACCCTCTGATCAAATTATAAGTGAGATAGATGACATGGAAGCTAGAATGCTTGGTGAGAATTAGACATCTTGAACTTATGTTCAAGAATGATATAGTATTGATTACATGGGCGTAATCCATTTTAAGGGGGGTAGAGCGAAAACCGCTTAGCGTATGTTTGGGTACTGAGTACATAAACTACAGTGTGCATAACACAAAAGAATTTGAGGATATGTTTTACATAAACATTTTGAGATAAATTATGGTTATTGCGCGCAGAAGATGTGAATACCATACATATTAAGTACTTATCTTGTTAACTCCAGTGTGAGTACAAGTTAAGAGGATTAAGGAGACTTAAGGAATAAGGAATATATGAGGTATGAGTCGATATGAGACTATGTGTGAGATAAGAATAAGATAACACTATGATATACTATTCGATATGATTATGAGGAAGAAGATAGTAATGCTAAGAGATATAAGATGGTGAGAAGGGGTATGAGACGGTTATAGAACTTAAAAGGAATTTAAGTCTTGAGGTAATTACTAAGAGATGAATCGGGAATGTTTGATGGACAAAGTCTACACTTTGGAGATGTATTGATTACGATTAGAAGAACTAAAAAGATAGAAAATTGGACATGAGTGAATTATTTAGATGTTTGAAAATGACGTAGGAGGTGGAACTTGATTTTCTAGGGATCAAGGGAAACCGAACACAAATTGGGGTGGAAGGATAGTTCTACACTGATGCTGATCACATCAGGGTTGGATGATTCCTGAAACTCCCTACCAGTGGTCACAACTAAATCACGCTAAGGATAGAGGCATTAGGATAAAATGAAATTGGAGTTGATTGTATTTTTATTAGAGGAATTATTCCTCACATGACCTCGTAAAAAGGATTACCTTTTTACTGAGTCTCGCCCATGAAGTCGAGGACACACGAGCCTTTGTCTTCGGACCGGTGACATGGGGAGAGCAGAGTTGCTTTGTATTCTGGCCCATGGTGACGAGGACGAATGAGCCATTGTCTACGGACCGGTGACATGGGAGAATACGTTGGAAAATTATATGATTGTTTTAATCATCAAAAGAAACAAAGAGAATTTTGAGTGCTATACACGCTTAAGCATGTTGTGTGATATTTAAGTATAAGCATATGGTGGATCTAATGATTCAATGAGATTAAGAATACACAAGTATGATCTATATGATCTATGGAATGAGGTAAGACATGTATTCTAATAAGATAAGATGCATGGGAACTAAGTATGCTAAGTAAACATCAAATTATGCTGTGGTAAGGGTAAAAGATGCCTTAGAAGGATTGGTAGACAATTTAAACCAAGGAAAACGTGAAGCTCCATCCATGGCTCCTCACCTTCATTTACTTGCCAAATGCAACTCCAAGCTCCAAATCCAAAACAAATTACATATTTGTCTTAGTTAAGTCAAGGCCCTCCTTTCTATCTTTTCAAATCATTCAAGGATCCATTTCGGTGCCATGAGAAAACTCCATTGATAGAGGAGAATCAAGTTTGAAGAGCTCTTTAGCTTCTCCATCCTTCAAGGTTAGGAAAATGTAAGAAAAACCATGTTTCCACCACTTCTTCTCCATTGCCGAAAATCTCTTCTCATGGGGGATTTGTTTTTCACCTTGAACTAGCTTATTTTCATTCACCAAGGACTAGTGGAGGTCCCTCTTGATTCATGCCCAAGTCTACTTTGAGACTCCAAAGGTAATCATCCACTTTTATACCTTAGAACACATTTTTAACCTAGGGTTTACTCCTTAATGTTAGTGTATTATTTAGCACTCATGGGAGCCAATGTATATTGATTAGAACATTGGCAAGGGAAATTTAAATGGTGGCCGAGATTTCCAAGGGAAGAAGCCTAAGGAGAAAGTTGAGAGAAACTTGAGAAAAACAAGGTAAATTGCTTACCTAATGGTGGTTTAAGGTTTAAGGGATGGTATTTAGATAAGTACTAATGTAGATTAAAGCTTACATTATGTAATGGGTTATATACCTAGGAAAAAGAATTTAAACAAGCTTATGAACTTGTGACTAAGGAGCCAATGGGAATGAGTTAGTAATATAAGTTAAGATGGATTTTAAGAGCATTATAACTACTATGAGATTGATTAGTGTATTTGCAGGTTGAAAGCTTATATATGTGGGAAATTCAGTGTTTAAGTTTAAGTCATTTAAGGGCCTAAGAGCCATGTCATTTAAGAGCCTTGGTGCTATGCAATTTAAGATTATTGCACTATATTGCGTTTATTATGAATGAGTTGATTTGGGTGAGAAAGTAAGATGAGAAAGGACTTTGTGTGTGTGTGATTATTATGTGAGAAAAACAATGCATTTGGGCATGAGAATATAATAGAGGAGCTATGGCAAAATTTGAGTAGAAAACTAAGTGTTTAAGTGGTGGTGGTGAGTTGATATGACCTAGGATTTACTAGGAGCCATTAGAAGGAACTAGAGTACAAATGAGTTAACTAAGGAGTTCTTGAGGATGAGAACGACCTAGAATTGTCTATTTGGAAATTAGAGTTTAGATGGGTGTATTGAACACACCAAAGCCATGGTAAGAGGAATGGTGAGACTTGTGCGTAAATTTGAAGGAGAAGGTGTATAATGCTTTAAGATGATTTAGGTACGAACTAGGGAATATATTAATGAAAGTATTGGGAAGATTGTGTAAGTAGTGATGATGCTAGTAGTGGAACAATAAGGTTTTAGTTTAGATGGTAATGAGTGGACTTAGGTGATGGGAGTGAAGATTGAAGGAGAATGTTGTAGATTGACTAGGAATGTATAAGAGAGTAAGATCACGAGAATGGTGAGTAAATTGAGTAAAAGAAATGTAGATGTCTAAGGAGGGTGTTGGAGGGTCAAGGTAAAGAAGAACAAGTTGTAGGTGCTAAGAGGATGGGAAGAAATGTTTAGGTATGTCCAAGAGTTTAGGAATGATGAGTAACAAATGGAAAAGAGAGGAATTTGTGCATGGATATGGAAGGTGACTTGAGGAAGTCTTGGTAAATGAACTGAAGATGGGAAATGATGTTTATGAAGTGCTCAAACTGTTAAGGAGGGAACACTTGGGTTGGTTGAAGCTTTGGTAAGGTTACAAGTTGGAAATGTAAGGAAATAAGTGCTAAGTGTTAGGAGTTTTAAAAGAATTGAGTGAATGTTTAAGTAGATCTTTGGAAATTGTTTAAGAAGGGTTTAGAGGATGTTCTAAGATGAGTTTAAGTGCCTAAGAGGTATTAGGACACATGGGGGAACATGTGGAGAAGTTTGGAGTCAAATGGGAATTTAGAAACATGGTTCTGGAGCCGACCAACCTCAGGGACCGGACCTGCAAGGTCGGTCGAGCTCAGATTATACTACCGGAAAGAGTTTCTGGAATCGACCGAACTTGGGGACCGGACTTACAAGTTCGGTCGGGCTTGTATTTCGTGTATAAATTGAGTCTCTGGAATCGACCGAACTTGGGACCGAACTTGGCAAGTTCGGTCGGGCTTGAATATCCCACGAGGAAACTCTCGGGAATGAACCCACCTTGGGGACCGGACTTGCAAGGTCGGTCGGGGTAAAATTTTCAAACGGTAATAAGTTCTGGAATGGACCGACCTTGGGTAAGGTCGGTCGATAAGGTCGGTCGACCCTTAAGTTGTAAAAAAAGAAAGAAATCCTAAGAAAGTTTAATGGTATTAATGGTACCCCATTAAGAGGACATTGATTATTAGAGGTATGAAGACGTAAGGGATTAAGTTAAGTATAAACTTAAAAGTTTAAAGTTAAGTTGTAAGATTAAGTTGTAAAACTTAAGAGGTGTTAGGTGGGAATCATAATGGGTTAAGTAAGTTAAATAAGTTGAATTAAGTTAGGTGATTAACAACCTAAAACTAAATGAATGTTTTAGGGCTTGAGTATTTGGACTCCGGAAGAGAGTAAGCAACCGAACGACCCATGGTGAACGGTACAGCTCTTCTTGTGACCTGCTTGCTAACGAGGTCTCCCTCGGCTTGTGTGCTATTTGTTTTTGTGTGCTCACTAAACAAGATAAAGCATGCAACCGGAACATAATGTTTATTGTATTGTTGTGCGATGTTTGAAAACTAACACAACTTACCGTGAGAACCTGCTAACTAACGTTTAGTAAGGAATTGTGTGAGACTAAGGAACACTCCCTAATATTGGTTGGTTAAAAACCGAAAGAGGTTTAACCAACAAACATGGTCTTAAGACTTTTACTAACTGGTACTTGGGGGGAGTGAGGAACCCAGGACTGACTCTGGTCATGCATGCTAAGGAAAGGGGGTCGGTATCTATAGCAGATCCGACTTCCGCTTAAGGACTTGTCTTCGGACTTGTTGCCTAGGGTCGGTTGCCGGCTCAGCTACATTGGACATACAGTCCAAGGTAGGTGGCATTAAGATGGTGCGGTAGGATCACCTAAATCCTAAATTATAAGATAAGTTGTTTATTCAACCAGTGGAGTTAATAGCTCATTGGCTAGGGTCGCTTTTGATCCGACAAAAATAAACATTGAGATAAGATACAATCATTTCTATGTTAAGAGTGGTTTGTATTCTAAGATTAAGATAAGATTGAGATAAGTTGCAACCATTCCTATTTAAAGGATGGTTTGTATTATAAGACTGAGATAAGCTACATCCATTCCTTTTTAAAGGATGGTTGTTTTCTAAGACTAAGATAAGACTAAGGTTGAGGTAAGATAAGGATGGACTAAGATTAAGAGGAAACATAACCTAAGGAGTTAAATAATTAACCCTCTAATAAAGGGAATGCATTTAAGTCGTTCATTGTGTTTGAACTTTGATTGTTCATATTTGGATTGTTGTTTATTGCACTTTCTATTATGTTGTGCATCTAATCAACCTCCATGCTATCGACAATTAGTCGTCGTAGCCACGTTAGCTTGGGGGCCAAGAGAGGATCGTACCAGCATTCTTGCTGACCCCGTTTGGGGGCTGTTTTTACTACACAGGTGAACATCAGGAGGCGGCCGTCGCGAGAGTAAGATGGGGTACAAGCGTTACAGGTTAAGTGTGGCCTACGAGTTGTGCATGTACACTCGTATGGCAATTTGAGTTAGTAAGATGTATAGGATGTGAGGGGATTGTAAGAAGGATATGTACTTGGTTAAGATTTGTATGTACTAATGTTCGGTATATTCTGCCAATCAGACCGTGGCAAGGTCCTGGAGTGTATTGAATTCCGCTGTGACATTTATATATATGTTGTTAAGTTGCGAAACCACATTTGGATTGAGATGGGGTGTTACAAACAGTGGTATCAGAGCGTAGTTACGCTCTGAAGACAAGAATTGCCGAACTTAGGAGAATACTGAGGTTGAGTTTGAGTTCTGGGTTAAGGGTTGAGAGATAGAGTGAAAGGTGCGTTAGTCAGGACTCCCCGGTGTTTACCGGATATCCATAGTACCTAGACCCGCCCTCCACATCCTTAATCCTGAATATGTGGAACAAACGCCAGAGAGAAGAAAGCCTTCTCTTACTCGGGAAACCCGATCTGGCAGTTAGTTAACAGTAAGCAATACGAGAAACATCTCGTTGCACAACAGTTACGGAGAACTTGGAGGTTTTAATGGAGTGCAACAGAGAAACAGGCGCTACCTATTGAATTCTATCAATAAAGGAACGGTAATTACCGGCAACATGGGTCGACATGCTACGCAGTCGAAATAACCCGTAATACCGATGATAAGGAAAGCACTAATGGTGCAATGGGTAAGAAAAGATAAGTGACGTGAGTACCGGACAATGGTCCGGATAAGCATAGCAGTGGGATAATATTAAGCTTAAGGGATAAGATTACTGGAAGGTCCAGTTAAGGACGGGAACTCCAACCCCATACAATGAAGAAGGTTGCAAACCTGGCCGACATAACGCAGACGACGATGAAAACACATACAAACTGTATACCGGAATAGGACTACGATGTAGTGCCTAAAGGAGAATCAGTACTTAGTAACCACGACAAAATATGTGGGAATGGGAGCGAGGATTAAGACATAAGACAATAATAAGGGGTTCCCTCAGAAAGAGGAATGTCCGGATATGCGACAGTACAGTCAAAACAACCAGGAAACTGCCGGATGGCTAGTTATCCTAAATAAGAGAACGTCGAAGGAGTCCCGAGGACTACCAAAGATATGGAGACTAGGTGGAAGTACCGCTACCGACGCACACGGTACCGGAAGCTCATCTTGCATGGCGCACTTGCCATAGCAAGTGCTACCACGGTTAAGCTATACGGAAAGCCATCATGGCGAGATAACCGAACGCTACAATTGTAGTACACACTAATACCGGATTGTAAATCTATAAGAACGGGAGAATGAGACCTTGGAAGGGCCTGACGGCCTGACCATGATGAGATGAGTGGATACACCAGTCAGCAGGGAGCTGAACCTGGATGGAATACTAAACAATACAAATTTTAGCAACAGTACAGCCTAATACAGCAACAACAACCGACAGTGCGGTAAGAACACCAAACCCGGATCATCTCAAAGAAGAACCTAAGAGATCGCTCAGTAATCCGAGCAAAAACACAACGTAAGTAACAACATACAAGGAATGTATCATAATATACTATTGGGACCGTTGGCATAACGACTTCCAACGAAAACGGGATGAGACTCCCAGAGTGACCATTAAGAATACCAATAAAAAACATTCTACAATGAAGATGTTTGGTGAACCCCAGAAACAGAGACAGAAGGATCAAACTTAAGCAGTAATCTACCAAGGATTAATGACATACAATTCCGATAGAAGAAAGCTCAGAGGACTACCCCCACAGAGCGGGTATAGTCGAGCCGAACAAACTGATGAATAACAGTTAACACTGTTTGTCTAACTCATTAACACCCAAGTATGATTGCTCATCAACTGGTGGCGTAGTCAACGGAAGTTGAACAAAGCGTTGAGATGGAAGCATAGGATAAGAGGATGATACCCAACTTGGACACCGTAAGGCAAACGCCTAATACGAACCTAACCTTGATTGCTAAAAGGCGTAAGTCTTATAAAATGACACTATTGTCAAAAACGCTAAGTAACCTCTGATCACCTGAATTAACTTCCATAGCAGGAAGCAGGATGCAGCAACTTACCATGAAACCCGATACTACATTCATATGTAACCTAACGGTGGATAATGTTCAGAGAAACAAAAACCTATAAGGATGACCTACAGATGAATAAGAGTACAAGTAATGGACTGAGGCATTAAGCACTAAGAGCCTACGAGCCAAGGATGTTAACCACATCAGAGCCCGAGACGCAGTAAGTTGTAAGAGAGGTTATTTAAGCCACGGAGGACTACAATCGTAGATATGAACGGTTACCAAACCTATAACTTAGATTGTGGAAAATATTGCCAGGAAGAGGCACCAATGAGGATAAAGGAATAGTACATTGGAAGGGGCGGAGAACGAACCATGCCTTTTAGGGTGGGGATACCTCTCCTTGTTGTGAAGCCATGAGTGGGAATAAACCCCTCAAAAAGGGCTTTCACTTACTAGAGATGTAATACACTTCTGGTAGAGAATGAAAACTATAAACCTTGAGACTACCTTTAAACATACCGGATACACTTGAGTAATAAGGAAGGCTACAGAGATAGACCCCATATCCTACACCCCGAATTTACAATCAGTAATCCTTAAAGAGAGACATTGTGAATGCACAGTATGGCACATCAAGTGACCAATGCTCAGAAGAGCTAGTGATTAAACAGATGACTTCTTCAGTAACCGGTTAAATTACAGGGTAAACAACATCATAAGGATGAAAGAATGCGAGAGAAATTAGCCTACTTACGAATCTGAGATGGAAGTAAAACACCTTGATATTTAGAGACAACCATTTTACAGCATGGTATGACAACCGCCAAACACCGAAATTAGAGAACTCCCAGTGTGTTTAAACCAAGAAGGGATTGAATATAAGATAAGATGTGAGAGTAAATGAGTAAGTAGTTGCGCCATCAATGGGCAACATGGTAAAGGCCAACTACCACGGTAGTAGTGGTCGTGAGTACAATATTTATATAAGGGGATTAAGTCATGGTGCTCGCGTTAAGCGACCGTTTGTACGTATGAACCGTCAAATATTGACACTGAGGCAATTAGATTTATGAGCTAAGACCGATGTAAGTAAGGGAATAAGATGGAAGACGAACTGCGCATTGATGCCAGTAGTCTAGACCTGGGTAGGTAAGATTTCATAGGAAGCACCCTACCCATTTCTTAAGGAACTGGAAGTGCATTCCTAGGAGAACAAATATGAGAAAGAAGATAAGAGGCTCTATGGAAAGAGACCTCAGTCACTAAGAGACCGAGTCAGTACGGGATACAGGAAGAACTAGAGCATACAATACCCAAGAACACAGTAGATGAATTTCCTTGATTAAGTTCAAGAAGAACAATAAATGTTATCATGGAACGATGAAGAGGAGATCGACAACAGAATACTTCATGATTAGCAATAGCTAAACGTGCGACGAACACTATGAGTTTACTAAAACGAGACGTGGGACGACTGCACCCCACAGGGGCTTGCAGGCCTGACACCTCATTTATGAGTTAGTCGGGTAAGTAGTAATGTACCAGTAAGGTACCCCATGCATATAGACGAGTGGTGTAAGGAACGTGGGAAGTAGTCGACTCCGTACCACGGACAACGACGCAAGATCAGACGAGAGCAGCTACTACCACAAATAGTCGAAGAGAAAATTCAGATTGAACCAACAACACAAAGGAATCAGAGAGCAAATAATTAAGGACTATGAAGTGCGTTGAACACGGATTGTTAAGCACAGACATTGGACATGTCTTAAGGTGTTAAGGATAAGACTGTAAAACGCATTAAGCACTAAACAGTAGTTTTAGATTAAGAATCATCCTCAGACCAAAGGTCAGATGGAAAGAATGATTCAGACATGCAGGAAACATTAAGAGTATGAGCATAAGATCTTCAAGGAGAATGGGGTAGACGAGTTACAACTCATTAAGGCGTGTATATAAATTAAAATAACACGTGTCCACTGAGAGACCAATATTCCTAAACTAAGGAGGCAGAAGGATATACAATACTATGAACGATTAGAAAGGCAGTTAAGCCTAAGACTATCAGAGTTGTGCAGCGGAAGCTAGCAGATCAGTACCTTTGAGGTTAGACCAAACTAAGTTAAGAATATGGTATAAGTACCGTTAAGGATCCTCGATGCAGAGACTAAGTCATTAGCATAGTTATGACCCTCTGATCAAATTATAAGTGAGATAGATGACATGGAAGCTAGAATGCTTGGTGAGAATTAGACGTCTTGAACTTATGTTCAAGAATGATATAGTATTGATTACGTGGGCGTAATCCATTTTAAGGGGGGTAGAGCGAAAACCGCTTAGCGTATGTTTGGGTACTGAGTACATAAACTACGGTGCGCATAACAAAAAAGAATTTGAGGATATGTTTTACATAAACATTTTGAGATAAATTATGGTTATTGCGCGCAGAAGATGTGAATACCATACATATTAGTACTTATCTTGTTAACTCCGGTGTGAGTACAAGTTAAGAGAATTAAGGAGACTTAAGGAATAAGGAATATATGAGGTATGAGTCGATATGAGACTATGTGAGATAAGAATAAGATAACACTACGATATACTATTCGATATGAATATGAGGAAGAAGATAGTAATGCTATGACATATAAGATGGTGAGAAATGGGTATGAGACGGTTATAGAACTTAAAAGGAATTTAAGTCTTGAGGTAATTACTAAGAGATGAATCGGGAATGTTTGATGGACTAAGTCCACACTTTGGAGATGTATTGATTACGATTAGAAGAACTAAAAAGATAAAAAATTGGACATGAGTGAATTATTTGGATGTTTGAAAATGACGTGGGAGGTGGAACTTGATTTTCTAGGGATCAAGGGAAACGAACACAAATTGGGGTGGAAGGATAGTTCTACACTGATGCTGATCACATCAGGGTTGGATGATTCCTGAAACTCCCTACCAGTGGTCACAACTAAATCACTCTAAGGATAGAGGCATTAGAATAAAATGAAATTGGAGTTGATTGTATTTTAATTAGAGGAATTATTCCTCACATGACCTCGTAAAAAGGATTACCTTTTTACTGAGTCTCGCCCATGAAGTCGAGGACGCACGAGCCTTTGTCTTCGGACCAGTGACATGGGGAGAGCAGAGTTGTTTTGTATTCTGGCCCATGGTGACGAGGACGAATGAGCCATTGTCTACGGACCGGTGACATGGGAGAATACGTTAGAAAATTATATGATTGTTTTAATCATCAAAAGAAACAAAGAGAATTTTGAGTGCTATACACGCTTAAGCATGTTGTGTGATATTTAAGTATAAGCATATAATGGATCTAATGATTCAATGAGATTAAGAATACACAAGTATGATCTATATGATCTATGGAATGAGGTAAGACATGTATTCTAATAAGATAAGATGCATGGGAACTTTGGGGACAAAGTTCTTTTAAGGGGGGTAGATTGAAATACCCCAAACCTAAGTATGCTAAGTAAACATCAAATTATGATGTGGTAAGGCTAAAAGATGCGTTAGAAGGATTGGTAGACAATTTAAACCAAGGAAAACGTGAAGCTCCATCCATGGCTCCTCACCTTCATTCACTTGCCAAATGCAACTCCAAGCTCCAAATCCAAAACAAATTGCATATTTGTCTTAGTTTAGTCAAGGCCCTCCTTTCTATCTTTTCAAATCATTCAAGGCTCCATTTTGGTTCCATGAGAAAACTCCATTGATAGAGGAGAATCAAGTTTGAAGAGCTCTTTAGCTTCTCCATCCTTCAAGGTTAGGAAAATGTAAGAAAAACCATGTTTCCACCACTTCTTCTCCATTGCCGAAAATCTCTTCTCATGGGGGCTTTGTTTTTCACCTTGAACTAGCTTATTTTCATTCACCAAGGACTAGTGGAGGTCCCTCTTGATTCATGCCCAAGTCTACTTTGAGACTCCAAAGGTAATCATCCACTTTTATACCTTAGAACACATTTTTAACCTAGGGTTTACTCCTTAAGGTTAGTGTATTATTTAGCACTCATGAGAGCCAATGTATATTGATTAGAACATTGGCAAGGGAAATTTAAATGGTGGTCGAGATTTCCAAGGGAAGAAGCCTAAGGAGAAAGTTGAGAGAAACTTGAGAAAAACAAGGTAAATTGCTTACCTAATGGTGGTTTAAGGTTTAAGGGATGGTATTTAGATAAGTACTAATGTAGATTAAAGCTTACATTATGTAATGGGTTATATAACCTAGGAAAAAGAATTTAAACAAGCTTATGAACTTGTGACTAAGGAGCCAATGGGAATGAGTTAGTAATATAAGTTTAAGATGGATTTTAAGAGCATTATAACTACTATGAGATTGATGGGTGTATTTGCAGGTTGAAAGCTTATATATGTGGGAAATTCAGTGTTTAAGTTTAAGTCATTTAAGGGCCTAAGAGCCATGTCATTTAAGAGCCTTGGTGCTATGCAATTTAAGATTATTGCACTATATTGAGTTTATTATGAATGAGTTGATTTGGGTGAGAAAGTAAGATGAGAAAGGACTTGGTGTGTGTGTGATTATTGTGTGAGAAAAACAATGCATTTGGGCATGAGAATATACTAGAGGAGCTATGGCAAATTTGAGTAGAAAACTAAGTGTTTAAGTGGTGGTGGTGAGTTGATATGACCTAGGATTTACTAGGAGCCATTAGAAGGAACTGGAGTACAAATGAGTTAACTAAGGAGTTCTTGAGGATGAGAATGACCTAGATTGTCTATGAGGAAATTAGAGTTTAGATGGGTGTATTGAACACACCAAAGCCATGGTAAGAGGAATGGTGAGACTTGTGCGTAAATTTGAAGGAGAAGGTGTATAATGCTTTAAGATGATTTAGGTACGAACTAGGGAATATATCAATGAAAGTCTTGGGAAGCTTGTGTAAGTAGTGATGATGCTAGTAGTGGAACAATAAGGTTTTAGTTTAGATGGTAATGAGTGGACTTAGGTGATGGGAGTGAAGATTGAAGGAGAATGTTGTAGATTGACTAGGAATGTATAAGAGAGTAAGATCACGAGAATGGTGAGTAAATTGAGTAAAAGAAATGTAGATGTCTAAGGAGGGTGTAGGAGGGTCAAGGTAAAGAAGAACAAGGATGTAAGTGCTAAGAGGATGGGAAGAAATGTTTAGGTATGTCCAAGAGTTTAGGAATGATGAGTAACAAATGGAAATAGAGGAATTTGTGCATGGATATGCAAGGTGACTTGAGGAAGTCTTGGTAAATGAACTGAAGATGGGAAATGATGTTTATGAAGAGCTCAAACTGTTAAGAGGGAACACTTGGGTTGGTTGAAACTTTGGTAAGGTTACAAGTTGGAAATGTAAGGAAATAAGTGCTAAGTGTTAGGAGTTTTAAAAGAATTGAGTGAATGTTTAAGTAGATCTTTGGAAATTGTTTAAGGAGGGTTTAGAGGATGTTCTAAGATGAGTTTAAGTGCCTAAGAGGTATTAGGACACATGGGGGAACATGTGGAGAAGTTTGGAGTCAAATGGAAATTAGAAACATGGTTCTGGAGCCGACTGACCTTAGGGACCGGACCTGCAAGGTCGGTCGAGCTCAGATTACACTACCGGAAAGAGTTTCTGGAATCGACCGAACTTGGGGACCGGACTTACAAGTTCGGTCGGGTTTGTATTTCGTGTATGAATTGAGTCTCTGGAATCGACCGAACTTGGGACCGAACTTGGCAAGTTCGGTCGGGCTTGAATATCCCACGGGGAAACTCTCGGGAATGGACCCACCTTGGGGACCGGACTTGCAAGGTCGGTCGGGGTAAAATTTTCAAACGGTAATAAGTTCTGGAATGGACCGACCTTGGGTAAGGTCGGTCGGTAAGGTCGGTCGACCCTTAAGTTGTAAAAAAAAAAAAGAAAGAAACCCTAAGAAAGTTTAATGGTATTAATGGTACCCCATTAAGTGGACATTGATTATTAGAGGTATAAAGACCTAAGGGATTAAGTAAAATAAACTTAAAAGTTTAAAGTTAAGTTGTAAGATTAAGTTGTAAAACTTAAGAGGTGTTAGGTGGGTATCATAATGGGGTAAGTAAGTTAAATAAGTTGAATTAAGTTAGGTGATTAACAACCTAAAACTGAATGAATGTTTTAGGGCTTGAGTATTTGGACTCCAGAAGAGAGTAAGCAACCGAACGACCCACGGTGAACGGTACAATTCTTCTTGTGAGCTTCTTGCTAACGAGGTGTCCCTCGGCTTGTGTGCTATTTGTTTTTGTGTGCTCACTAAACAAGATAAAGCATGCAACTGGAACATTATGTTTATTGTATTGTTGTGCGATGTTTGAAAACTAACACAACTTACCGTGAGAACCTGCTAACTAACGTTTAGTAAGGAATTATGTGAGACTAAGGAACACTCCCTAGTATTGGTTGGTTAAAACCGAAAGAGGTTTAACCAACAAATATGGTCTTAAGACTTTTACTAACTGGTACTTAGGGGGAGTGAGAACCCGGGACTGACTCCGGTCATGCATGCTAAGGAAAGGGGGTCGGTATCTATAGCAGATCCGACTTCCACTTAAGGACTTGTCTTCGGACATGTTGCCTAGGGTTGGTTGCCGGCTCAGCTACATTGGACATACAGTCCAAGGTAGGTGGCATTACGATGGTGCGGTAGGATCACCTAAATCCTAAATTATAAGATAAGTTGTTTATTTAACTAGTGGAGTTAATAGCTCATTGGCTAGGGTCACTTTTGATCCGACAAAAATAAACATTGAGATAAGATACAATCATTTCTATGTTAAGAGTGGTTTGTATTCTAAGATTAAGATAAGATTGAGATAAGTTGCAACCATTCCTATTTAAAGGATGGTTTGTATTATAAGACTGAGATAAGCTACATCCATTCCATTTTAAAGGATGGTTGTTTTCTAAGACTAAGATAAGACTAAGGTTGAGGTAAGATAAGGATGGACTAAGATTAAGAGGAAACATAACCTAAGGAGTTAAATAATTAACCCTCTAATAAAGGGAACACATTTAAGTCATTCATTGTGTTTGAACTTTGATTGTTCATATTTGGATTGTTGTTTATTGCACTTTTTATTATGTTGTGCATCTAATCAACCTCCATGCTATCGATAATTAGTCGTCGTAGCCACGTTAGCTTGGGGGCCATGAGAGGATCGTACCGGCATTCGTGCTGACCCCCTTTGGGGGCTGTTTTTACTACGCAGGTGAACGTCAGGAGGCGGCCGTCGCGAGAGTAAGATGGGGTACAAGCGTTACGGGTTATGTGTGGCCTACAGTTATGCATGTACACTCGTATGGCAATTTGAGTTAGTAAGATGTATAGGATGTGACGGGATTGTAAGAAGGATATGTACTTGGTTAAGATTTGTATGTACTAATGTTTCGGTATATTCTGCCAATCAAACTGTGGCATGGTCCTGGAGTGTATTGAATTCCGCTGTGAAATTTTATATATGTTGTTAAGTTGCGAAACCACATTTGGATTGAGATGGGGTGTTACAGAAGGTAGGCTTAAAAGGTAAGATTTTCTTTTTAAAAAGCAAATAGTACTATTCTCTCTTTTCCTCTTCTTTTCCTTTAGTTGCTTAGTCATGTGGTGAATCCCCACATCAAAACCGGCCACCCCCTTTATAACCAAGATTTTAATGGTCTTTGTTGACCAACTAATTGACTTATGTTGACTAAAACTTAAACTAGTCACTATTTGGCACTATTCACAAATTAGTGCACATATTTGTGAAATTTTTGGTTTCCCATTGATTTAGACTTCCTAATGTGATAATAATTAGCACACATGTTGATTAAGATGTAATCATAGGCATTTAGCCACTCAAAACCCATTTCTAAGACAATTTCTCAAAAAGGTGCTTTAAGGAGTCTTAAAGCACATTTGTGTTTAAGCTTGTTTTTGAGCTTGGTTTTCTTTGGTAATTGATTTAACATGTCCATTAGCATGTTAATAAAGTCTTATAATGGTATTTGGGTGCTAATCCAAGTCACTCCAAGCTTAGAGCACATTTTGCTTAAATTGCCCTTAAGGTGTTTCTTGTGTTTTCCTTGGTTTAAATTGTCTACCAATCTTTCTAAGGCATATTTTAGCCTTACTACATCATAAATTGATGTTTACTTAGCATACTTAGGTTTTAGGTATTTCAGCTATCATCGTACAGGTTGTGGAGTTTCGGGTTGGGGTGTTACAAAAAGTGGTATCAGAGTGTAGTTGCGCTCTGAGATCTGAATACAACCGAGATTAGCCTTGGGATACAGGGTGTGTGATAGAACAGTGAGGAGTAGAAAGTTAGTTTTTACTTGGTCCACCGAAGGGCGTTAATAACTGTTTAAACTTACAGTAACTACAAACTATGACCTGCCTAAATAACGAGCAGATGTCATGAAAAGGAAAACATTAATTAAAACAAATACTTAAGACTACCTGAACTGGCGAAAGGGTTTGTTGAAGACCGAACGACGCCAACTGTCATTTACACAGGAGCTGACGACGAATAACAATGACGCTATACCGATGATAACCAGAAAGGCTGACAATACCGCCAAGTATACAATGATGATGGAGTAAAAATATATCTCAATGGACATAAACTGCATGATGATCCAACCTGCATGGCGTACTTGCTACAACAAGTGCTGCTCCAATGAACCAAATAAAGGAGAATGAAGACCTACTTGAGAAGAGCAAACATTGAATTTTACAGGATACCCAAGCACTGAGCTTACCGCCCAGTGCGGGACGGGAAAATCTTACAATCCCTTATTAACTTCGTGAGAAGACCGTGCGAAACTTTGAAATATGACTATCAGTATAGTCCTACAAAAATAACCAAAGATAATATCAAGAAAAATCATAACAGAGTCTCACTATATATAACTAAACATCCAACGTAAATAAACACGGGTGTAATACCTGCTCAAATACCAAGGGTCTCAGCTAGTATCATTACAGTAACAATGCTGGATTCCTAATAACTGGTGAGAAGAGAACAAACTTCAAACTTATACTTTCAGAAGTCTGGAAAAATACTTATTTAGCAATGCCAAGTGCTACATATATATATATACATAATTGGGAGGTTATTAACCTAAAACGTTTGAGGAGTATTGATATATTTCAGAGGGATGAGTATCATAAAATATACCTACCCTATTTTGAGGCACATGTCCTACTCTATCCTTATAGATCTATACGAGCATATGTCTTCTTTGTCAGCTCAATTTGGGAATGTAAGTAAAGAACGCATGAGAACAAATAAAGTTACCTCCCAATATAACATAAATTTCTATATGATTAGAGTAACCAATAACTCTCGATGGAGGCAGAGTAAGCTATATTAAGAGTCTGAATTCAGATATACACTAAGAGTGAGTGGAAGTTGAACTTAAAAGGGGGAAAACATACCCTTGACTTGTAACAAGCGTTTTACACGTGAACCTTCTTAACGATATATACCAATATCTATGTTTATAATCCTCCTTTTTTTACACCTAAGCAACCTATTTTTGGAAGCCATTGAGTTGTGGATTAACCACGTTTTCAAGAAATAGAAACAAACCATAAGTTTTGATTGTCTTGTCACCAACCGTGGGATTCAAACTGGGAACCCTTAGTTTAGAATGGTTCTAATATCAAAAGATACTTAACCTAGGTTGAACATATGGTTCACCTGATCCATGTAGTTTAAATGTAACAAGAAAAGGCCAAGCTTTAAGGCGGAGGGATTAATACTTTAGGGAATCTTAATTGTAGAATGAGTTATAAAAACTTTTCTTAGAGTCTGATTCCAAATTTATTAATAACTATGACAGTCCTTGTTCCAAGTAATGATAACCAAGGTATAGGTAATGATGAAGCCTGATAAGTTAAATACTAGAAAGACCTTTTAA
The DNA here is from genome assembly GCA_023374045.1 of Limonium bicolor. Classification (NCBI taxonomy): domain Eukaryota; kingdom Viridiplantae; phylum Streptophyta; class Magnoliopsida; order Caryophyllales; family Plumbaginaceae; genus Limonium; species Limonium bicolor. The sequence goes on from CM041780.1 coordinate 298,678,303, forward strand.
AGAAAAGAGTGTATTCTAAGGTATCCAACTCCATAATTGAATTTATTGCTTGTATGATGGGTCCAAGAGTCAAAAGATTGCTGAATATAATTAATAGACAATATGTATCTAGATGTTTTAACAAGAATTTATCTTTTATGCCAAGAGGAAAAACTGGCTTCCCCGCTTGATGATTTGATCAAAGGAATTAAATTCCGGGGATTAAGGAATACACTAGTTAAGTGTATGTTACAACAGTTACTAGAGTAGTTGTATAACAGTCAAGGAAGAATGTTGTAAACACCACGTCACAAAGCCTTGATAAGATAAAATTTAGAAATCTGCAAATATGTGGTTGTTTGATATTTGACGTGGGAGGTCGAATTTGATCCTGGTCAGATCAAGGGAAAACCAAACATAAAATGGGGTGGAGGGATAGTTCAACACTGACGCTGACCCGTCAGGGTGGAATAATTAGGAGATCCCTACAAGTGGTCACCAATTATTTCTGTTGATAAGTAAAATATTATTTCTTAATTTTAATATAAATTTGACTAATAGAAGTTTATGAGATGTAGAGGGCGTAAGTTAAAAGTTAAATTATCCAGGTTATCCTAAAGAGATTTAAATAGCTAAAACGACTCTGTGTTTGTCAAAAAATAATCAACTGTGAAGGAAATACTAATTGTTATTATACCATAAGTCATGATAATAAAATAAATATGAGATCAGGAGACAACATTTATCTATAATGACAGTATTTACAAGCTATCTTCTAAGTTATGCCTTACTGCCATCTGAAGGAAGAAGGATCGACTTTAAGTCTTTCTTTATGAATTCAAACCCAACATGTTTAGTGGGAACCTACCTATAAGCTGGTAGAATATAAAGAGTAGAAACATTATATTAATACTCACATGAGTTAATTCATAAACCGTGAAATGTTTGGAATTGTGAGAGATCTGTACATTGTTAGAAACCTTAACGGGAACCCTACTGTGGTATACTTAATGAACAGATAATAAAAGATCGGTACATACTACCGAATTGGTGATCGATAATAACAGGAAATAATCTATACTATAAACAAGATGCACGGCTCGACCGTAGCTCATACTCTATATTGAGACTGGAAACAGAATATGGTGACAGTAAACTAAAATACCAAAATCACTAGATGATGACCTGAAGACCAAGGAGAGGAACTTTAATATACCCAGTATTTATACAAGACCCGAATGCCGACGGCTACACACTAGTAGAAAAAACATTATATATACCACGGTTATTTCACTTATATACCACGGTTGAATACCGTGGTATTTGCTCCCGTCGCAAATGCAAAATATTATATACCACGGTTCAAACCGTGGTTTTAAATGAAGATAAAAACCACGGTTCTATAAACCGTCATTTTAAAGTATTTCTCGCACGGAACTTGTTAACTATAAACCACGGTTTTATGCCAATAATCGTCATTTATAGTGAGTAATAAATGACGGTTATTCTAAAAACCGTGGTATATAATGTAAAAAACATGATTATAAACCACGGTTTGTAGGGCAACCGTCATTTATAGTACACGCCGGAGAGAATAAACCACGGTTTTTGGAGAACCGTGGTATATAACCGTCACACCGGAGAGAATAAACCACGGTTTTGGAGAACCGTGATATAACCGTCACACACCGGAGAGAATAAACCACGGTTTTTGGAGAACCGTGGTATATAACCTCACAGTTTGTAATAAATGACGGTTATTCTAAAAACTGTGGTATATAAGTGAAAAAAAAAACGAATAAACCACGGTTATACATGAAACCGTGGTTTATAGTCCATGATTTTTTCAAATCTTCGCCTTCATCTGGAAATCTCAACAGAGCGCATATACAAGACAATGAAGATGCCAGATTATGTATGTTCCTTGTTTGCAAATTAAGGTTGCAAAATCGTGAGTGAATAATGGAGGCGCAGTATGCTCCTTGTTCGCCGTGGGTTTCCAAAATTACCATGAGGTTGAAGAGAATGGATGCGGCGTAGAGCGTGTTCGTTGTTCGCCGGCTGGGGTTGCAAAAATGAGTGAAGATGAGGATGAGATGCAGAGCACGTTCCTTGTTCGCCAGTGTGGGTTGCAAAAATTACCATGAAAACAAGATAATGAGAGAGGTAGGAGCATGTTCCTTGTTCGCCAGTATGGGTAGCAAATTTACAGTGTGGTTGATATGGCATAGACATTTTCCTTATTCACTAGTATGGGTTGCGAAATTACCGGAGGTTGAAGAGATGGCGTAGAGCATGTTCCATGTTCGCCGGCGTGGGTTGTAAAATTACCGGGAGGTGAAAGAATGAGGAAGAGGGCGCGTTTAATCCTTGTTCGCCAGTGTTGGTTGCAATTACAGTGAGAGAAATATAAAAGAACAAAGAGAGCCGCGTTAATTTGGGCCAAAAATTAAAATTCCCGCTCAGACATATACCACACGGTTCTCCAAAAACCGTGGTTTATTCTCTCTGGCGTGACGGTTATATACCACGGTTCTCCAAAAAACCGTAGTTTATTCTCTCCGGCGTGACGGTTATATACCACGGTTCTCCAAAAACCGTGGTATATAGTCTGAGCGGGAATTTTAATTTTCGGCCCAAATTAACGCCTCTCTTTGTTTACTTATAAACCACGGTTTGTAGGGCAACCGTCATTTATAGTACATGCCGGAGAGAAGAGATCCGCGTTAATTTGGGTCGAAAATTAAAATTCCCCCCGCTCATACTATATACCACGGTTCTCCAAAAACGTGGTTTATTCTCTCCGGTGTGACGGTTATATACCACGGTTCTTTAAAAACCGTGGTTTATTCTCTCCGGCGTGACGGTTATATACCACGGTTCTCCAAAACCGTGGTTTATTCTCTCCGCGTGACGGTTATATACCACGGTTCTCCAAAAACCGTTGTTTATTCTCTCCGGCATGTACTATAAATGACGGTTTCCCTACAAACCGTGGTTTATAAGTAAACTATATACCACGGTTCTCCAAAAAACCGTGGTTTATTCTCTCGGCATGTACTATAAATGACGGTTTCCCTAGAAACCGTGGTTTATAAACTTTAAACCACGGTTTTTCATTTAACCGTGGTTTAAGTGTCGTCATTTAAAATGTTTTTTCTACTAGTGACAACTACAAGAGGTGACGAATAGAAGACAAACTCAAGACCAACAAGAATACTACAACTATACATTAACAGCAACTGAACCACTGAATGCATCAGCAACACCGACAAAGATGATGAACCCCACTCAGGACGCTACCACTATCAATGGAGAATTTATATAGTAAAACCAATCGGGCAAGGACCCATGGAAGGAAGAATGCTTCAACTAAACGTGCGAGAGCTTATGGACTTGACAAGGAATAATCCTAAATTGGACAGGTAAGTAGTAATATATATCAAGAAGATACCCCATATGCGAAGGCAACTAGCGGGAGAACAAAGGAAAGAATCAACTCTGATAAAGAGCAAGACGCCTCAGTAATATTGACGAGAAGAATCTTAGTGGAATCACGTCATGAGCAGCTATCAGAAATAAGCATATAGGCACAAACAATCAAGTGAAACTCGTGAAGAACTCAACGATGAAAAATCAAATGGAAGGTGAACTGTATTACAGTACATGCCACATAGAGGAAGAACCTCGTAGTAGATTTGCCCAAAAGGATAATGGAAGATACATGACACATGCTTGAGCATACAGGATGGGCAAACCTTACAATATTATTGGAAGCTGACGTACAGTAACAAGATATACAATGAAGAATACCAAGCTATGCTGCAAAAACTAGCTACTAAGAGACAAGATAATCAGGAGCGGTAAAATACCGCGGGACATCGATCCGACAGTCCAAGACATGGAATAATATTGGCAACAAACAAGATGGTAAATCACCTTCCCCCATACATACGGGATTCAACTATAAAAGCATAATAATGCAAAATAGAACTTGTCAGAGAATGCATACACTCTTAGGGGCAATACCCCGTAAAAGGACAGAAGTCCAGATAAGATCAACAATAACACTCAAACGAAAATAATGATGAACACAACTCATTAACACTACAGGTGAACATAAAGAAACTTAAATATACCTATGAAGCGCATTTAAGACTATTCCAAAATGATTGAACAATACTTAATCAGAGTCGCGCAACGGAAGCGGGTGGTCCCATCAGTTAAAATTATCTACTGAGCTCAAGGGAAATGCACAACGTATTTCACGTATCTTAACCAAATATGTGCCATACCCACCTAAAATCTTACAGCCGGGAGGCTATCTTTAAACTAATCATAAGTTTCAAATAATAGTAAAGATTGCACACTATTTACAGACAAGTTATGCTAGTCTAGGGTACATGGGCGTACCCCTCTTTTTAAGGGGGGAGAGCCTACTGTGTTTTAGAATTTTAGCATGGAAGTACACTTTCATTGTACTGTTGCACTGTGATTTGTATGTGAACAAGTATGACTTTGTGATTATATGAACTCTTACTTGATGATGTGTACTACGTCACACTAGCATGAAAGGGTTATGTGTACTACGTTACACTATACCGAAGCTACTTTCGTTTCTACGTGATTACGTGTACTACGTTACACTATATTGGAATGACTCCATGTTTGCATGATCTGTACTATGCTACACTGCTATGAATGAATTACGTGCACTACGTTGCACTGCACTAAAGTTATTTTTGGTAATGACCTGTCAAGCTCATTATACTATAAGTTATGATTGAATATATACTACGAACTGAGAAGTAGTGAAACTTGGGACTTGATCCCTAAAATAGAATTGAGTTGTGGATGCTTAGCGGAACTTGATTCCCCACAACCATTTGAACTAGATATGAGACTTCGTGGCGAAGTCCCTTTTAAGGGGGGTAGATTGAAATACCCCTAACATTCAAATAATTAAATAATGATAAATAAGTATTATTTAGGGGATTATTAAACCCTAAAAGAAGTATATAAACATTCAGGCGTTAAAACGCACCTAAACTCCTTAAGGTCAGAAACGTGCGTTAAAGCCCGACCTTAAGTTAAATAAGTTATACAAGCTATAAACTTCAAGTAAAGATAATCAATGATCATTATACGACCCTTAGAACATAGGACCTCATCTAAAACTGAGTGGAAATACAAAATGCTTGGGAGTTCCCTTGAAGGCCCGAAGTCCCGGAAATACGTTATAGGATGAAGTAAAGCATTACTCTTCATTCCAAATACACCATACACTTTAATAAACATATAAGATGAAGTCCTCAAGCTAAATTCTCAGTTAAAGACAAAGTGCTCGGAGGTTCCCGATGGGGGCCCCATAAACCCTCGGGAGTGCCCCGGAGTGGTACCGAAGTGGCACAAAGTCCTATATAAATTATTCTTGGAGTTCCTAACATCATTATTCAACATTCTAAAGAGAATGCTCGAGCCAATTCCTAAAAAATAAACAAAGTACTCGGACGAATTTCTTAACGGTCCTTTTTGCCCTGGTTAGCTCGGGAGTTGTGTTTCGAGTTGATATAACCCCATATAACTCAATGTAACACCTTAACATATTATTATTGACTATAAACAATGTCAATAAACACTTGGAACTCATAGCGACTACTTATTTTTCAGAAAATCTTTAAAGCACACAAATGCACCTTCGGGTGTCACAAAAATGCGTTCTACGCAATTACCTTGAAGTTTTTGAGGAGCCACGAGTTGATAATCTTAAAATGGGATAAATTGAGCTCCTAAATAAATTAATGCTAGTACTAAATCCATAGTACAAACGGGGGAGATTTTATCACCAAAAAGGTACCTAAAATCAGCATTTTTTACCTTAAAACTTTCATCTTTTACCATAGCATAAATGTACCAAATAAATGCTGGAACCTATTACACATATTAGTATGGTCCTAGTAAAATATAGTGTAACAAAAATCAAATTAAAAATCAACCCCAATTGACCTCTATAACAGGCGTCATTTTAGGTGTTTTAAGCTAGTTTTGAACTTGTAAATTGTCTTATGGAATGGTGACTCATCTAGCATGTGCTATATGATAATATGTCAAATAAAATCAGTCAATTGGAGACTACATTACCGATTTTTCCTGCAATAAAACAACAAGGATAAGTTCGAGAAAAAGGCATGGAAATTAAATACATAAAAGTAACATCCTAGATCTAGCTTTATTCTATGTGCAACTACAAACAAAACAGCCCAAGTTCTAGTAAGGTGGCTGCCGATTTTGATATGTAAAGAAGAGGTTAATTGCCTCATTATTTAGTCAAAAGAATACTCTACCTACTAAGCTTGATTCATAGTCAAATATAGACAAAATCAATTGTCTTGTACAACTCCTTGTAGCCGATTTTGAGCAAGGAAAGAAGGCTTAAATTGCCTTATAAAAATTCAACTAAAAAGCCTACCAACCTAGCCATGTTCTAATGTTTTAAATCATCAAAAATCAGATGCTATACTACAGCCATGTGACCGAAATTATATGGAGAAAGAAGACAACAAATGACTTGTATCCTACTTTAAAAATCCAAAAGAAAACACCTTACCTACCTTAGTCTTGTCTTTTTCTTTCAACTAGCAATCAAAGCCTCCATTATGCTTTGCAATCAGCCAAAAATATGCTTGAAACATGGGCATTCATTGAGCCAAACAAACAAATAATAAACAAGGAAAAGATTAGTCAAATATGATATTAAATTATCAAAAGAAAAATTCCTTCCATTCTCACCTATTTCCTTACGTGAGACTTCACTCTCTTCTTTGCCTTGTGGCCGGTTGGGTAAGCTCCTCTCTTCTCCTTTCATCTTTTTCCTTTGAAGCTGTTAAGTCCATTAATGGAGATTTAACTTCTATCTTCATTTCTAAGGTAAATTCCTAGCATTTCTCATCAAGTCTTGAAGCAAAAATCTTCCTAGCACAACAACAAGATTTCGGCTTCAATTTATACACCAAGGGAGTTGTCTTAAATCAACATAAATACAAGGAGCATCCAAGATCATCTTAAGGTATTTTTCATGCTTAAAAATCCTTAAGACACATTTTATGTGTATCCAAAATTCTACATCTTCTAAAGCTATTTTCTTCATCAATTTCATGAAAGGAAATTGATGCTCCATCCATCCTAGGTGTGCCGAAAATTTGTGAAGAAAAGCCTAAGGTAAATCCTTGGAAAACTACTTATAAATCTACTTAAGATCTTTGTTAAAGATCTAACTCCTAAACCCCTTCATCTCTTGCATAAAAACCGAAGAGGAACATCATTTACCATTGGAGGAAGCTTGGGAATTCAAGAGGAGTTCAAGTGTTTAATCATCCTTTATTAAGAGTAAGTTTACTAAGCAAATCTTTATTGTTTTAAGCTTGTATAAGCTCTTAAAAATTGTACAAAATTATGTACACCTTCATAGGTATTTAAAACTGAAACCAAATGGTAATACATACCAAAAATATAATTTATAACATATATAGTAAGCTTACTACCTTAAGACACATTTTTGTTTTACAAAAATTACTTATGATAGATAATAATGCATACCGAATTGTCTAGGAGAAATATGCTCCATTTTTAGATAAAAATATATCTAAGACATTACAATAATTTTTACATGAGTTATATGACTCATATGTATTTATGTATAATTATTATAAGTTATAAAACAAGTTTTAAAATTATATGGTGATATATTATCATTGCCGAATGCAAATGGTGATGAATAGATTTTAATGAACTAAATATGTATATGAATACATACTATGAATTTTGGGTAAGCTAAAAATAATTACTAGTGTTTAAATGACTAGTTTAATAAGTTATGTGGTAAAAATATAATTTTATAAATTTTGGTGTAACACCCCATCCAACATTAACACCCTTACAATAAACTGCAGCGGAAAAACAAACTCATCACATTACTTAACTCGTTGGTGTTACACGCCGTTAACCACCCACGTGGCTAACAAGGCTAATACACGTACATTGTACCGGTCTGATGGACTAGATTCCCGAGAGACTACACATTACTATCCCTTTCCATTAACAACAATAACAACATACACCTTCCAACTGTACCGAGTATTCACAAACTGATGCCGATAACAATTTCGGTCTTACTACGCCTACTGTATATATACACTTAAATGATTTCCCTGTACAGTGTCTACCCCGTCCTACTCTCGAACGGCTTCCAGCTCTATGTACCTGAAATAGGAAAAGAAGAGAAAGGGTGGCCCCCAAGGGGCTCAGCACCTTTGCTGGTATGGTAATCCCGCAGCCCACATGCTACCGGGCCACGCACAACTAATTGTCGTCTTAGCATGCGATTGATTATATTTAAATCATGCATATAACTGTAAACACACAACACATAGCATTTCGCCTCAATGGGCTCAACAAACGGATAATACATCCTTACTTGATAAGTCACTCATGGTATTCATTATTCCTAGAGTGTTCCTCCTCTAATGGAGCTACTTCCTTAATAGACGACACCTACCCTTAAATCTTATCCTTAAACGTCTCTTGTCACAAACTGGGATTCATTGCCATGATCCACACACTCCATATCGTACAACATATATCATTCCTCACATAACAAACATAACAACACTCTTCACGTTTCAACGGGCACATAATAACATCGCAATAGTAATTGCATCACAATAACATCCCATAACATAACGGGAACGGTCCTCTTAGGACCCGACCCAGACATTGTTAATTCACTGGTGAGCCTAGAGAATGGTGTCACCCTCATGGTAAGCTCGTTATACAATAACAACAACACTCATTACTGTCCTAATAGTTGGACGAGTAACTTAAGTTAAGATGGTTCGGGTTGGAGGCCCGAACACACCACACAAACACATGTTCCCCCTAAACCAATCATAAGTCAGAATAGGAAAGCTTTGGAGTAAGCTTGTGGGAGATTGAAGACCGGGAAAGGAACTCAATCTTAACATATAAGAGGGTCGAACCTGGAATGACAACGACCCCCATCCTCACACGCGTGGCCGGAACATGACCGGACTCCTCACCCCCCATTAGTAATATAAACTTATAAATAGTAGTTAGAGATCCATTATGGAACCTATCACATCCTCACACCATACGGTATCATGACCGAGTTAAGCACACAAGGGAGGTTCACACACTTGCATTCAACAACAATATCCAACTAACTCACACATAGCCGTGGTTAGAACGTTCCCAAGGTTTGGGCCGTTAACTCCGAATACCGATCTCTCACGTGTTCCTAGTTCTAGTTAGCTAAGGTTTAATACTTATTTGAGGTTAAACGGTATCGGAGACCAGATGCGCCACATAAATGAATTACTATAAACTCATTACATGTTTTAATCTTACAAGGTGGCAAACACTCAGAAAAACACATTGGCATACAAGCCGGTGTAATCCGGTAGGACACAGGTTGCAAGAAAACCATACCTGTCACCGGAGTCCACTTTATCATGTCCACCTATGTTCCTCGAGCAATTCTCGAACAACTGATAACATTACATGTATTTTTATTAACATCGGGGTAACATGATTGTTTAAAGTCTAATGCTTATAACTTTTCCCCGTTAACTTAGTTACAAAACTTCACATTTTACCTTGTTTTACTTTTACATTTTAATACAACTTTTCCCCCACTAAATTGTCATTATAACTCACTTAACATATCTTAAACAACCTCATAACATCATTACTAATCAATCCCCATCATGACCTATCATTTCATAACCATAAACAACATTTTTGGTCCGACCGACCTTACCGACCGACCTTGCAAGGTCGTCCATTCCAGAACACTTACGTCAAAACTTTCAACTCCGACTGACAAGTTCGGTCCATCCGATTCCGTTTTTTTCGATCTTCATAATTCAGTCATTATCTTCCAGAAACTTATCCGTACTGAAAATACACGCCCGACCGACCTTGCAAGTCCGGTCCCAAGGTCGGTCCATTCCAGAAGCCAATTCTCGCAGGGTAAACTGGGCTCGACCGAACTTGCAAGTTCGGTCGCAAGTTCGGTCTGCCCCAAACCCTTGTTTTCCTTTTCTCATTCAACTCCAAACTTCACCCCATATATCCTAGTACACCCTAACCTCATTTGGGCACTTCAAACACACCTTTAGTGAAATACCCGAACTTAAAATGGTGATTAAATTATTTTTATATCGTATTTAAGGGCCTAACAGTGCCTAAGTAATTTTGGTAAAGAAAATAAATCCAAAAGAAATGAGAAATGCTTAGAAAGCGGAAAACGCTAAAATAAGCGTTAAATAACCATAGGAGGTGCGAGACCTCGGTTAGAGTATTATAAGGATTCCTGAGGCTTATTAATGCCTAATTAGTATATGGGAATGATTCCGAAGAAAATGGAACCAAATAATGTATTAAAACGCTAATAAGAGCTTTAGAGCACGTTTTTCGAGAAAACCCGAAAACGTGATTTTAAGTGGTCAAATGAACCCGTAAAAATTATACACTATTAAATAACTATTATTAAGAATTAACGGAAGCTTAATAACCAATAAAAATAAAGAGACGAGAAAATTCCGGAAAACGGGTTCCGGTTAGTAAAACTGTCAAAAACGGGAAGTTGTGGGGTGTAAGTGTAAATAAATAAAACTAGTGTGTCCACTTTTGTAAATAAAAAGCAAAAAAAATGAGTGTGTGTGTGTGTGTTGGTCGCAGCCCCCCCTCTCTCACACACCCTCTTCACTTCCTAATATGCTAAAAGACAAATAAGAAAAGCAAAAAGTAACCCCACACTCTCTCTCACCTCACTCTCTCTTTTCTCTTTCTCCTTTCTTCCTCACCAACGATTCCTCCTCCTCCTCTCTTGCTGGGGGCGATTTCTTGAGCTTCTCCAACAACAACAATGGCTTCCCTTCTTCATCCTCATGCTCCATCCTCATGTAAGCTCCAAATCGAAAACAAATTACATATTTGGACTCCCCTCATTCTCCTCTACACTTCTCTCTTTCAAAATCTAAAAAGGAGGAAGTTCATTTTTGTGGGTATATCCCATTGGGGAAGAAAATAGCATCAATGTGTAGCTTGGAGTCCCCTCTCTCCATTAAGGTAAAAATCTCCATGAGAACCTTAAGTTTTCTTCATCTCCTTTGGTAACCGATTTTTACCCCATTGTAACACTCCATTTTCTCTCTCTCTTTTGAGCACAATATCAACCTTGCAATGGTGGTGGATTCACATTCTTGAACCAAGGGATAAACCCCTCCTAAAAGCTTCAAAAGGTAAACCCTAGAAATTTGTTTAAAACATCTCAATGAGTTAGTATAAATCTAAGGGTTAGTATATTGATTATACTTGTTTTGTATGCTTTGGGTGATGGGAATGGAGTTCGGAAACTCCATTCCCCACAAAACCGATTTGTGCAAGAAAGAGAGGAAGAGGAGAATTGAAAAAGGGATTGAAGGAAATAAGAGCTTTAAGGTAATAGCTCTCTCAATGCTATATTTTCATGCATTAGAATGATGGGAATGGGTAAACCAAATAAAGAAACCAAAATAATGTATTAGTATTGTAGTTGTGAAAGTTTTAGTAATTGTGAGCAAGTATGTGAATTGTAGGCCTTGAAGCCAAGTAAATTGTGTATAAGTATTAGTATTGTTGTTTAATGGAGTATTGATGTATTAAGATTTCTTTGCATTGCTGGTAGGACCCTTGTATGGGTATGGCTAGAATAGGAATGATTTTGGTGATAATGGGTATGTGTGGATAAGTGAGAATTGTAGGTGAACTATGGCAAAATTTTGGTAGGAATATGTACATTTGTGGATGACTTGGTGAATGGGAGAACCAAGGTATGTATTGCTGTTAGTAGAGATACTTAGTAACCATGGAATGGTAGTTGTGATATGAGGATATAAGAATGCAAAATCTGTAGCAAATAGCATGTGAAAAAGCATTGGAAAAACAAGAGAAAGAGTTAGTGTTTGTAACCTTGAAGATGGAGATTTGACTTGGGTATAGGTAGTGCATTTGTTTAGGATGGAATTGTAATGGTCAATAAGAAATTTGGTGAAGTTGGTAGAGGGTAGTAACCCACCAAGAGGAAGTTAGGAATGCACAAGTGTGCAAAGTGTAAAAATGCAAGAATGAGAATGTAGAACTTAAGCAAGAATTGAGCAAGGATTGGACCAATGATTTGAGGTGTTTAAGGAGTGTTTTAAGGTGTTTAAACATGTAGGAAACATGTGGAAAGTTTATGGAATGATTAGGGGTGGATTAAGGGTTGATTGGGGTTAAAAAATCACCTTAGTTGCAGGTTTTAGCAGGGTCCGGGACCTAGCCCTTGTATAAGGTCCCGGACCGCCCTTAAAAATGCCCCGAAAGTTGATACAGCAGTTGGTCCGGGACTTAAGTCCAGGACCAAGTCCAGGACCAGGTAGAAAATGTAGCCGAGAGTGCGCCGAAGTATTGGTCCGGGACTTTGGGTCCGGACCAAGTCCCGACCACCCCCAAAAATGCCCATGTGTTTTAAAGTGTCTAGAACATGGGGGATTGATTGGTATTGGTTTTAGGAGTTGTTAAGGCCTTGTTTAGTGATGTTTAAAGGTCCTAAGAAGTGTAAACAAGTGTAGGAAATGAAAGGGAAGTAAGGACATAGTTTGACATGAGTGAAACTAAGTATACCGGGATAACGGGGTAAGTACAGGAGTAGTAATTACTTGTGTATTGTATGAACCTAGTATTAATAACAATGTTTGAAACATTATCAGTGGACCAAGTGTGAACCAAGGAACAAGGGAACACACGGTAAAGCTAACCCCGGTGGAAGGTATGATTTTCTCATGCCCTGTATGCTAACCGAGTTACGTTGATTTGTGTGCTGTATGCCGGCTAATCAAGACTAAAGCATGAAAATGGTTTATTGCCTTCATTGTATGTCTTGATGTATGTTGTGTGAGCTAACCCTTCTTGATTGATTGTGTGGCTTCATTTAGTGCGTAGTACGACTCATTGATGAGTCTTGTTGTGTAGTGACTCGTAGTAAGAGTCACGGTGTGAACTAATGGAAACGTAGCAACACACTAAACTATCGAATCGATAAACGATAACACAACCCAATGAAATCACTAGAATGTGAGAGAGTGTACGGGAGTAATAACCTCCCGATAACGGTAGGAGAACCGAAATGAATAATCCACAAATAATAAGTAGTGGAAGTATATAAGTAACCTCTAATAGAGGAATTAATCCTGGTGCAAGACATGAACCATGAGAGTAGTAAAGAATGATGAGGGATCTCCAAACCCCTTAGCAACTAGTCGACCCACTATGAGAGGACCCGACTGATTTAAGTAATATCCCGAGCATGAGAGTATTCAATACGTTGGGGAAACCCTTAAACTTGAGAATACTAGACGGTAGTAATTCCCTAAGCTAGTGGAGGTTATCAAGAGAGATACTTCTAGGCTAATCCATAAGATTGTAAGATACTCCATGAGAGGAGTGTTGGGAATGTGAGTAGTCCGGTAGAAATGGACAATTGTATATTTGAGGAGCTAAGTGTATAGCCTTCGAATTGTAGGCCCGGTGGCGAGTCTTGTGTATGACTCCGCCCAGAGGCCAAGTAATGAGTATTGAGTACTGCGTAAGTATGAGTATGTAATGAGTACCGAGTATTGAGTATGTATGAGTAAGTACTGAGTATTGAGTATAGAGTACGTAAGAGTAAGTATTGAGTAATGAGTACGTATGAGTAAGTACAGAGTATTGAGCAGTGAGTATGTACAAGTATGGTAACGAGTATGGAGTAAGGAGTGTGTACGAGTAAGGGTATGAGCATGGAGTGATGAGCATGTAAGAGTAAAGTAACGAGTAACAAGTAAGGAGTGAGTATGAGTAGAGTAGTGAATATCGAACATAGTACGAACAGAGTAGTGAGATACGCAATGAAAGAGTAATGAGTAAGTAACTAATGCGAACAAGCGATTATCGAATTGTCTTCCTTAGTAGGTATTGTACCTTGTATGTGTATGTAAGCATTGTAGAATGCATCGTATAGTAATTGTATGTATATGTGCATGTAAAATGAACTCCATGTATATCTGACCCAAAGTAGTCGGCGTACCGCGGTTAGCACGCGGTATATGCGAATTTCATGCGCAGCGTAAGCTGACCCCCTAGGGGGACCGTTTTTAGTGTGCAGGTACCCGAAGCTGATCACCGTTCGAGAGAGTAGGACGGGGACTGCTACGTAAGCGTGGGTAGTTGTATAGTAGGGATTGGTACTTGTATTTATATTGCGAATTGGAAGCTTAAACTGTATCGGTAATTCAAGGATTGTAGTATACTCGGTATAGTAATGTATTGGAGTTGTAATTATATTATGGTTGAGTGTGCAATAGGAAGTAATGTATTGTATAGAGTACTCGGTATGTTCATATTCATCAGACCGATAGTATGTAGAATTGTAACTCGCCTTGTTAGTCACGTGGGTGACTAACGGCATTGTACACCCGCCGTTGAGTATGTAATGTCCGCTGCGAAGGTAAGTATTGTACAGTAATGACAGTATTAGCGGTAGGGGTGTTACAAAAAGTGGTATCAGAGCGAAGTATCGCTCTGATGGATGAAATACCGAGTTTAGGAAAATACCGTTTAGGGATTAGAAACTTAGGGCTAAGGGTTGAGTGTTATGTGAGAGGTACGCTAGTTAGGAACTTCCACGTGAACCGGAAGCCTACAACAACCATACCCCGCCCTCCGCAACCCACGGTATTAAGTTGGAGAATAACGCCAGAGAGATGGAAAGACCTATCACACTCGGGTGAAACCCGATCTGGCAGTTGAAAAACAAACCTTATTAGGAAAAGGACCTGTCATACAGTAGAGTCCAAGAACTGGAAGACCCGAAGACGGTTCCCGTGGGAACAACAATGACCGCAGTCAATGACCATAGGTCGAAGATCCTAGACACAGGATAATGGAATTTATGGCACCATGGGGCGACATGCTTCGCAGTCGCGAGAACCATGTGTAGCCAGCAAGAAGAGAAGCATAGTCGTGCGATGAAGCAAGGAAAATGGAGTTGCAAGCCGAGACAAGAGAGTCCCTACGGACTGTAATCTTTGATGATACCAAAGTTGCGGTTTTTATGCAAGAGATTTATAGGTTTAGGGGATGCAAGAGATGAAGGGGTTTAGGAGTTAGATCTTTAACAAAGATCTTAAGTAGATTTATAAGTAGTTTTCCAAGGATTTACCTTAGGCTTTTCTTCACAAATTTTCGGCACACCTAGGATGGATGGAGCATCAATTTCCCTTCATGAAATTGATGAAGAAAATAGCTTTAGAAGATGTAGAATTTTGGATACACATAAAATGTGTCTTAAGGATTTTTAAGCATGAAAAATACCTTAAGATGATCTTGGATGCTCCTTGTATTTATGTTGATTTAAGACAACTCCCTTGGTGTATAAATTGAAGCCGAAATCTTGTTGTTGTGCTAGGAAGATTTTTGCTTCAAGACTTGATGAGAAATGCTAGGAATTTACCTTAGAAATGAAGATAGAAGTTAAATCTCCATTAATGGACTTAACAGCTTCAAAGGAAAAAGATGAAAGGAGAAGAGAGGAGCTTACCCAACCGGCCACAAGGCAAAGAAGAGAGTGAAGTCTCACGTAAGGAAATAGGTGAGAATGGAAGGAATTTTTCTTTTGATAATTTAATATCATATTTGACTAATCTTTTCCTGTTTATTATTTGTTTGTTTGGCTCAATGAATGCCCATGTTTCAAGCATATTTTTGGCTGATTGCAAAGCATAATGGAGGCTTTGATTGCTAGTTGAAAGAAAAAGACAAGACTAAGGTAGGTAAGGTGTTTTCTTTTGGATTTTTAAAGTAGGATACAAGTCATTTGTTGTCTTCTTTCTCCATATAATTTCGGTCACATGGCTGTAGTATAGCATCTGATTTTTGATGATTTAAAACATTAGAACATGGCTAGGTTGGTAGGCTTTTTAGTTGAATTTTATAAGGCAATTTAAGCCTTCTTTCCTTGCTCAAAATCGGCTACAAGGAGTTGTACAAGACAATTGATTTTGTCTATATTTGACTATGAATCAAGCTTAGTAGGTAGAGTATTCTTTTGACTAAATAATGAGGCAATTAACCTCTTCTTTTACATATCAAAATCGGCAGCCACCTTACTAGAACTTGGGCTGTTTTGTTTGTAGTTGCACATAGAATAAAGCTAGATCTAGGATGTTACTTTTATGTATTTAATTTCCTGCCTTTCTCGAACTTATCTTCCTTGTTGTTTTATTGCAGGAAAAATCGGTAATGTAGTCTCCAATTGACTGATTTTATTTGACATATTATCATATAGCACATGCTAGATGAGTCACCATTCCATAAGACAATTTACAAGTTCAAAACTAGCTTAAAACACCTAAAATGACGCCTGTTATAGAGGTCAATTGGGGTTGATTTTTAATTTGATTTTTGTTACACTATATTTTACTAGGACCATACTAATATGTGTAATAGGTTCCAGCATTTATTTGGTACATTTATGCTATGGTAAAAGATGAAAGTTTTAAGGTAAAAATGCTGATTTTAGGTACCTTTTTGGTGATAAAATCTCCCACGTTTGTACTATGGATTTAGTACTAGCATTAATTTATTTAGGAGCTCAATTTATCCCATTTAAAGATTATCAACTCGTGGCTCCTCAAAAACTTCAAGGTAATTGCGTAGAACGCATTTTTGTGACACCGAAGGTGCATTTGTGTGCTTTAAAGATTTTCTGAAAAATAAGTAGTCGCTATGAGTCCAAGTGTTTATTGACATTGTTTATAGTCAATAATAATATGTTAAGGTGTTACATTGAGTTATATGGGGTATATCAACTCGAAACACAACTCCCGAGCTAACCAGGGCAAAAAGGACCGTTAAGAAATTCGTCCGAGTACTTTGTTTATTTTTTAGGAATTGGCTCGAGCATTCTCTTTAGAATGTTGAATAATGATGTTAGGAACTCCAAGAATAATTTATATAGGACTTTGTGCCACTTCGGTACCACTCCGGGGCACTCCCGAGGGTTTATGGGGCCCCCATCGGGAACCTCCGAGCACTTTGTCTTTAACTGAGAATTTAGCTTGAGGACTTCATCTTATATGTTTATTAAAGTGTTATGGTGTATTTGGAATGAAGAGTAATGCTTTACTTCATCCTATAACGTATTTCCGGGACTTTCGGGCCTTAAGGGCCTTCAAGGGAACTCCCAAGCATTTTGTATTTCCACTCAGTTTTAGATGAGTACCTATGTTCTAAGGGTCGTATAATGATCCTTGATTATCTTTACTTGAAGTTTATAGCTTGTATAACTTATTTAACTTAAGGTCGGGCTTTAACGCACGTTTCTGACCTTAAGGAGTTTAGGTGCGTTTTAACGCCTGAATGTTTATATACTTCTTTTAGGGTTTAATAATCCCCTATAATAACTTATTTATCATTATTTAATTATTTGAATGTTAGGGGTATTTCAATCTACCCCCCTTAAAAGGGACTTCGCCACGAAGTCTCATATCTAAGTTCAAATGGTTGTGGGGAATCAAGTTCCGCTAAGCATCCACAACTCAATTCTATTTTAGGGATCAAGTCCCAAGTTTCACTACTTCTCAGTTCGTAGTATATATTCAATCATAACTTATAGTATAATGAGCTTGACAGGTCATTACCAAAAATAACTTTAGTGCAGTGCAACGTAGTGCACGTAATTCATTCATAGCAGTGTAGCATAGTACAGATCATGCAAACATGGAGTCATTCCAATATAGTGTAACGTAGTACACGTAATCACGTAGAAACGAAGTAGCTTCGGTATAGTGTAACGTAGTACACATAACCCTTTCATGCTAGTGTGACGTAGTACACATCATCAAGTAAGAGTTCATATAATCACAAAGTCATACTTGTTCACATACAAATCACAGTGCAACAGTACAATGAAAGTGTACTTCCATGCTAAAAATTCTAAAACACAGTAGGCTCTCCCCCTTAAAAAGAGGGGTACGCCCATGTACCCTAGACTAGCATAACTTGTCTGTAAATAGTGTGCAATCTTTACTATTATTTGAAACTTATGATTAGTTTAAAGATAGCCTCCCGGCTGTAAGATTTTAGGTGGGTATGGCACATATTTTGGTTAAGATAAGATACGTGAAATACGTTGTGCATTTCCCTTGAGCTCAGTAGATAATTTTAACTGATGGGACCACCCGCTTCCGTTGCGCGACTCTGATTAAGTATTGTTCAATCATTTTGGAATAGTCTTAAATGCGCTTCATAGGTGGTATATTTAAGTTTCTTTATGTTCACCTGTAGTGTTGATGAGTTGTGTTCATCATTATTTTCGTTTGAGTGTTATTGTTGATCTTATCTGGACTTCTGTCCTTTTACGGGGTATTGCCCCTAAGAGTGTATGCATTCTCTGACAAGTTCTATTTTGCATTATTATGCTTTTATAGTTGAATCCCGTATGTATGGGGGAAGGTGATTTACCATCTTGTTTGTTGCCAAATTTATTCCATGTCTTGGACTGTCGGATCGATGTCCCGCGGTATTTTACCGCTCCTGATTATCTTGTCTCTTAGTAGCTGTTAGTTGCAGCATAGCTTGGTATTCTTCATTGTATATCTGTTACTGTACGTCAGCTTCCAATAATATTGTAAGGTTTTCCCATCCTGTGATGCTCAAGCATGTGTCATGTATCTTCCATTATCCTTTTTGGGCAAATCTACTACGAGGTTCTTCCTCTATGTGGCATGTACTGTAATACAGTTCACCTTCCATTTGATTTTTCATCGTTGATTTCTTCACGAGTTTCACTTGATTGTTTGTGCCTATATGCTTATTTCTGATAGCTGCTCATGACGGTGATTCCACTAAGATTCTTCTCGTCAATATTACTGAGGCGTCTTGCTCTTTATCAGAGTTGATTCTTTCCTGTGTTCTCCACTAGTTGCCTTCGCATATGGGGTATCTTCTTGATATATATTACTACTTACCTGTCCAATTTAGGATTATTCCTTGTCAAGTCCATAAGCTCTCGCACGTTTAGTTGAAGCATTCTTCCTTCCATGGGTCCTTGCCCGATTGGTTTACTATATAATTCTCCATTGATAGTGGTAGCGTCCTGATAGTGGGGTTCATCATCTTCGTCGGTGTTGCTGATGCATTCAGTGGTTCAGTTGCTGTTAATGTATAGTTGTAGTATTCTTGTTGGTCTTGAGTTGTCTTCTATTCGTCACCACTTGTAGTTGTAGCCGTCGGCGTTCGGGTCTTGTATAAATACTGGGTATATTAAAGTCCTCTCCTTGGTCTTCAGGTCATCATCTAGTGATTTGGTATTTTAGTTTACTGTCACCATATTCTGTTTCCAGTCTCAATATAGAGTATGAGCTACGGTCGAGCCGTGCATCTTGTTTATAGTATAGATTATTTCCTGTTATTATCGATTCACCAATTGTCGTAGTATGTACCCGATCTTTTATTATCTGTTCATTAAGTATACCACAGTAGGGTTCCCGTTAAGGTTTCTAACAAGGTACAGATCTCTCACAATTCCAAACATTTCCACGGTTTATGAATTAACTCATGTGAGTATTAATATAATGTTTCTACTCTTTATATTCTACCAAGCTTATAGGTAGGTTCCCACTAAACATGTTGGGTTTGAATTCATAAAGAAAGACTTAAAGTCGATCCTTCCCTTCAGATGGCAGTAAGGCCATAACTTAGAAGATAGCTTGTAAATACTGTCATTATAGATAAATGTCTCCTGATCTCATATTTTATTTTATTATCATGACTTATGGTATAATAACAATTAGTATTTCCTTCACAGTTGATATTTTTTTGAAAAACACAGAGTCGTTTTAGCTATTTAAATCTCTTTAGGATAACCTGGATAATTTAACTTTTAACTTACGCCCTCTACATCTCATAAACTTTATTAGTCAAATTTTTATATTAAAATAAGAAATAATATTTACTTATCACAGAAATATTGGTGACCACTTGTAGGGAGTCTCAGGAATTATCCAACCCTGACGGGGTCAGCGTCAGTGTTGAACTATCCCTCCACCCCATTTTATGTTTGGTTTTCCCTTGATCTGACCAGGATCAAATTCGACCTCCCACGTCAAATATCAAACAACCACATATTTGCAGATTTCTAAATTTTATCTTATCAAGGCTTTGTGACGTGGTGTTTACAACATTCTTCCTTGACTGTTATACAACTACTCTAGTAACTGTTGTAACATACACTTAACTAGTGTATTCCTTAATCCCCGGAATTTAATTCCTTTGATCAAATCATCAGCGGGGAAGCCAGTTTTTCCTCTTGGCATAAAAGATAAATTCTTGTTAAAACATCTAGATAAATATTGTCTATTAATTATATTCAGCAATCTTTTGACTCTTGGACCCATCATACAAGCAATAAATTCAATTATGGAGTTGGATACCTTAGAATACACTCTTTTCTTTAAAAGGTCTTTCTAGTATTTAACTTATCAGGCTTGATCATTACCTATACCTTGGTTATCATTACTTGGAACAAGGACTGTCATAGTTATTAATAAATTTGGAATCAGACTCTAAGAAAAGTTTTTATAACTCATTCTACAATTAAGATTCCCTAAAGTATTAATCCCTCCGCCTTAAAGCTTGGCCTTTTCTTGTTACATTTAAACTACATGGATCAGGTGAACCATATGTTCAACCTAGGTTAAGTATCTTTTGATATTAGAACCATTCTAAACTAAGGGTTCCCAGTTTGAATCCCACGGTTGGTGACAAGACAATCAAAACTTATGGTTTGTTTCTATTTCTTGAAAACGTGGTTAATCCACAACTCAATGGCTTCCAAAAATAGGTTGCTTAGGTGTAAAAAAAGGAGGATTATAAACATAGATATTGGTATATATCGTTAAGAAGGTTCACGTGTAAAACGCTTGTTACAAGTCAAGGGTATGTTTTCCCCCTTTTAAGTTCAACTTCCACTCACTCTTAGTGTATATCTGAATTCAGACTCTTAATATAGCTTACTCTGCCTCCATCGAGAGTTATTGGTTACTCTAATCATATAGAAATTTATGTTATATTGGGAGGTAACTTTATTTGTTCTCATGCGTTCTTTACTTACATTCCCAAATTGAGCTGACAAAGAAGACATATGCTCGTATAGATCTATAAGGATAGAGTAGGACATGTGCCTCAAAATAGGGTAGGTATATTTTATGATACTCATCCCTCTGAAATATATCAATACTCCTCAAACGTTTTAGGTTAATAACCTCCCAATTATGTATATATATATATGTAGCACTTGGCATTGCTAAATAAGTATTTTTCCAGACTTCTGAAAGTATAAGTTTGAAGTTTGTTCTCTTCTCACCAGTTATTAGGAATCCAGCATTGTTACTGTAATGATACTAGCTGAGACCCTTGGTATTTGAGCAGGTATTACATCCGTGTTATTTACGTTGGATGTTTAGTTATATATAGTGAGACTGTTATGATTTTTCTTGATATTATCTTTGGTTTTTTGTAGGACTATACTGATAGTCATATTTCAAAGTTTCGCACGGTCTTCTCATGAAGTTAATAAGGGATTGTAAGATTTTCCCGTCCCGCACTGGGCGGTAAGCTCAGTGCTTGGGTATCCTGTAAAATTCAATTTGCTCTTCTCAAGTAGGTCTTCATTCTCCTTTATTTGGTTCATTGGAGCAGCACTTGTTGTAGCAAGTACGCCATGCAGGTTGGATCATCATGCAGTTTTGTCCATTGAGATATATTTTTACTCCATCATCATTGTATACTTGGCGGTATTGTCAGCCTTTCTGGTTATCATCGGTATAGCGTCATTGTTATTCGTCGTCAGCTCCTGTGTAAATGACAGTTGGCATCGTTCGGTCTTCAACAAACCCTTTCGCCAGTTCAGGTAGTCTTAAGTATTTGTTTTAATTAATGTTTTCCTTTTCATGACATCTGCTCGTTATTTAGGCAGGTCATAGTTTGTAGTTACTGTAAGTTTAAACAGTTATTAACGCCCTTCGGTGGACCAAGTAAAAACTAACTTTCTACTTTCACTGTTCTATCACACACCCTGTATCCCAAGGCTAATCTCGGTTGTATTCAGATCTCAGAGCGCAACTACACTCTGATACCACTTTTGTAACACCCCAACCCGAAACTCCACAACCTGTACGATGATAGCTGAAATACCTAAAACCTAAGTATGCTAAGTAAACATCAATTTATGATGTAGTAAGGCTAAAATATGCCTTAGAAAGATTGGTAGACAATTTAAACCAGGAAAACACAAGAAAAACACTTAAGGGTAATTTAAGCAAAATGTGTCTAAGCTTGGAGTGACTTGGATTAGCACCCAAATACCATTATAAGACTTTATTAACATGCTAATGGACATGTTAAATCAATTACCAAAGAAACCAAGCTCAAAAACAAGCTTTAACACAAAATGTGCTTTAAGACTCCTTAAAGCACCTTTTTGAGAAATTGTCTTAGAAATGGGTTTTGAGTGGCTAAATGCCTATGATTACATCTTAATCAACATGTGTGCTAATTATTATCACATTAGGAAGTCTAAATCAATGGGAAACCAAAAATTTCACAAATATGTGCACTAATTTGTGAATAGTGCCAAATAGTGACTAGTTTAAGTTTTAGTCAACATAAGTCAATTAGTTGGTCAACAAAGACCATTAAAATCTTGGTTATAAAGGGGGTGGCCGGTTTTGATGTGGGGATTCACACATGACTAAGCAACTAAAGGAAAAGAAGAGGAAAAGAGAGAATAGTACTATTTGCTTTTTAAAAAGAAAATCTTACCTTTTTAGCCTACCTTCTGTAACACCCCATCTCAATCCAAATGTGGTTTCGCAACTTAACAACATGTATTAAAATTTCACAGCGGAATCAATACACTCCAGGACCTGCCACAGTTTGATTGGCAGAATATACCAAACATTAGTACATACAATCTTAACCAAGTACATATCCTTCTTACAATCCCGTCACATCCTATACATCTTACTAACTCAAATTGCCATACGAGTGTACATGCACAACTGTAGGCCCACATAACCCGTAACGTGTACCCCATCTTACTCTCGCGACGGCCGCCTCCTAACGTTCACCTGCGTAGTAAAAAACAGCCCCCAAAGGGGGTCAGCACGAATGCCGGTACGATCCTCTCATGGCCCCCAAGCTAACGTGGCTACGACGACTAATTATCGATAGCATGGAGGTTGATTAGATGCACAACATAATAAAAAGTGCAATAAAAAACAATCCAAATATGAACAATCAAAGTTCAAACACAATGAATGACTTAAATGTGTTCCCTTTATTAGAGGTTAATTATTTCACTCCTTAGGTTATGTTTCCTCTTAATCTTAGTCCATCCTTATCTTACCTCAACCTTAGTCTTATCTTAGTCTTAGAAAACAACCATCCTTTAAAATGGAATGGATGTAGCTTATCTCAGTCTTATAATACAAACCATCCTTTAAATAGGAATGGTTGCAAGTTCTCAATCTTATCTTAATCTTAGAATACAAACCACTCTTAACATAGAAATGATTGTATCTTATCTCAATGTTTATTTTTGTCGGATCAAAAGTGACCCTAGCCAATGAGCTATTAACTCCACTAGTTAAATAAACAACTTATCTTATAATTTAGGATTTAGGTGATCCTACCGCACCATCTTAATGCCACCTACCTTGGACTGTATGTCCAATGTAGCTGAGCCGGCAGCCAACCCTAGGCAACATGTCCGAAGACAAGTCCTTAAGTGGAAGTCGGATCTGCTATAGATACCGACCCCCTTTCCTTAGCATGCATGACCGAGTCAGTCCCGGGTTGCTCACTCCCCCTAAGTACCAGTTAGTAAAAGTCTTAAGACCATATTTGTTGGTTAAACCTCTTTCGGTTTTTACCAACCAATACTAGGGAGTGTTCCTTAGTCTCACATAATTCCTTACTAAACGTTAGTTAGCAGGTTCTCACGGGTAAGTTGTGTTAGTTTCAAACATCGCACAACAATACAATAAACATAATGTTCCAGTTGCATGCTTTATCTTGTTTAGTGAGCACACAAAAACAAATAGCACACAAGCCGAGGGACACCTCGTTAGCAAGAAGCTCACAAGAAGAACTGTACCGTTCACCGTGGGTCGTTCGGTTGCTTACTCTCTTCGGAGTCCAAATACTCAAGCCCTAAAACATTCATTCAGTTTTAGGTTGTTAATCACCTAACTTAATTCAACTTATTTAACTTACTTACCCCATTATGATACCCACCTAACACCTCTTAAGTTTTACAACTTAATCTTACAACTTAACTTTAAACTTTTAAGTTTATACTTACTTAACTTAGGTCTTTATACCTCTAATAATCAATGTCCACTTAATGGGGTACCATTAATACATTAAACTTTCTTAGGGTTTCTTTCTTTTTTTTTTACAACTTAAGGGTCGACCGACCTTACCGACCGACCTTACCAAGGTCGGTCCATTCCAGAACTTATTACCGTTTGAAAATTTTACCCCGACCGACCTTGCAAGTCCGGTCCCCAAGGTGGGTCCATTCCGAGAGTTTCCCCGTGGGATATTCAAGCCCGACCGAACTTGCCAAGTTCGGTCCAAGTTCGGTCGATTCCAGAGACTCAATTCATACACGAAATACAAGCCCGACCGAACTTGTAAGTCCGGTCCCCAAGTTCGGTCGATTCCAGAAACTCTTTCCGGTAGTGTAATCTGAGCTCGACCGACCTTGCAGGTCCGGTCCCTAAGGTCAGTCGGCTCCAGAACCATGTTTCTAAATTCCCATTTGACTCCAAACTTCTCCACATGTTCCCCATGTGTCCTAATACCTCTTAGGCACTTAAACTCATCTTAGAACATCCTCTAAACCCTCCTTAAACAATTTCCAAAGATCTACTTAAACATTCACTCAATTCTTTAAAACTCCTAACACTTAGCACTTATTTCCTTACATTTCCAACTTGTAACCTTACCAAAGTTTCAACCAACCCAAGTGTTCCCTCCTTAACAGTTTGAGCTCTTCATAAACATCATTTCATCTTCAGTTCATTTACCAAGACTTCCTCAAGTCACTTGCATATCCATGCACAAATTCCTCTATTTCATTGTTACTCATCATCCTAAACTCTTGGACATACCTAAACATTTTTCCCATCCTCTTAGCACTACATCCTTGTTCTTCTTTACCTTGACCCTCCTACCCTCCTTAGACATCTACATTTCTTTTACTCAATTTACTCACCATTCTCGTGATCTTACTCTCTTATACATTCCTAGTCAATCTACAACATTCTCCTTCAATCTTCACTCCCATCACTAAGTCCACTCATTACCATCTAAACTAAAACCTTATTGTTCCACTACTAGCATCATCACTACTTACACAAGCTTCCAAGACTTTCATTGATATATTCCCTAGTTCGTACCTAAATCATCTTAAAGCATTATACACCTTCTCCTTCAAATTTACGCACAAGTCTCACCATTCTCTTACCATGGCTTTGGTGTGTTCAATACACCCATCTAAACTCTAATTTCCAAATAGACAATTCTAGGTCATTCTCATCCTCAAGAACTCCTTAGTTAACTCATTTGTACTCTAGTTCCTTCTAATGGCTCCTAGTAAATCCTAGGTCATATCAAACACACCACCACTTAAACACTTAGTTTTCTACTCAAATTTTGCCATAGCTCCTCTAGTATATTCTCATGCCCAATGCATTGTTTTCTCACACAAAATCACACACACACCAAGTCCTTTCTCATCTTACTTTCTCACCCAAATCAACTCATTCATAATAAACTCAATATAGTGCAATAATCTTAAATTGCATAGCACCAAGGCTCTTAAAGACATGGCTCTTAGGCCCTTAAATGACTTAAACTTAAACACTGAATTTCCCACATATATAAGCTTTCAACCTGCAAATACACCCATCAATCTCATAGTAGTTATAATGCTCTTAAAATCCATCTTAAACTTATATTACTAACTCATTCCCATTGGCTCCTTAGTCACAAGTTCATAAGCTTGTTAAATTCTTTTTCCTAGGTTATATAACCCATTACATAATGTAAGCTTTAATCTACATTAGTACTTATCTAAATACCATCCCTTAAACCTTAAACCACCATTAGGTAAGCAATTTACCTTGTTTTTCTCAAGTTTCTCTCAACTTTCTCTTAGGCTTCTTCCCTGGAAATCTCGACCACCATTTAAATTTCCCTTGCCAATGTTCTAATCAATATACATGGCTCTCATGAGTGCTAAATAATACACTAACCTTAAGGAGTAAACCCTAGGTTAAAAATGTGTCCTAAGGTATAAAAGTGGATGATTACCTTTGGAGTCTCAAAGTAGACTTGGGCATGAATCAGAGGGACCTCCACTAGTCCTTGGTGAATGAAAATAAGCTAGTTCAAGGTGAAAAACAAAGCCCCATGAGAAGAGATTTTCGGCAATGGAGAAGAAGTGGTGGAAACATGGTTTTTCTTACATTTTCCTAACCTGGAAGGATGGAGAAGCTAAAGAGCTCTTCAAAACTTGATTTCCTCTATCAATGGAGTTTTCTCATGGAACCAAAATGGAGCCTTGAATGATTTGAAAAGATAGAAAGAGGGCCTTGACTAAACTAAGACAATATGCAATTTGTTTTGGATTTGGAGTTGGAGTTTGGCATGTGAGCAGATGATTGTAATGAAGGTGAGAGCATGGATGAGCTTCACGTTTTCCTTGGTTTTTTAAATGTCTACCAATCTTATAACGCACTTTGAGGCCTTACCACATCATAATTTGATGTTAGTCTCCTCAAGAAGCAAGTGAAACTCGTGAAGAACTCAACGATGAAAAATCAAATGGAAGGTGAACTGTATTACAGTACATGCCACATAGAGGAAGAACCTCGTAGTAGATTTGCCCAAAAAGGATAATGGAAGATACATGACACATGCTTGAGCATCACAGGATGGGCAAACCTTACAATATTATTGGAAGCTGACGTACAGTAACAAGATATACAATGAAGAATACCAAGCTATGCTGCAACTAACAGCTACTAAGAGACAAGATAATCAGGAGCGGTAAAATACCGCGGGACATCGATCCGACAGTCCAAGACATGGAATAATATTGGCAACAAACAAGATGGTAAATCACCTTCCCCCATACATACGGGATTCAACTATAAAAGCATAATAATGCAAAATAGAACTTGTCAGAGAATGCATACACTCTTAGGGGCAATACCCCGTAAAAGGACAGAAGTCCAGATAAGATCAACAATAACACTCAAACGAAAATAATGATGAACACAACTCATTAACACTACAGGTGAACATAAAGAAACTTAAATATACCACCTATGAAGCGCATTTAAGACTATTCCAAAATGATTGAACAATACTTAATCAGAGTCGCGCAACGGAAGCGGGTGGTCCCATCAGTTAAAATTATCTACTGAGCTCAAGGGAAATGCACAACGTATTTCACGTATCTTAACCAAAATATGTGCCATACCCACCTAAAATCTTACAGCCGGGAGGCTATCTTTAAACTAATCATAAGTTTCAAATAATAGTAAAGATTGCACACTATTTACAGACAAGTTATGCTAGTCTAGGGTACATGGGCGTACCCCTCTTTTTAAGGGGGGAGAGCCTACTGTGTTTTAGAATTTTTAGCATGGAAGTACACTTTCATTGTACTGTTGCACTGTGATTTGTATGTGAACAAGTATGACTTTGTGATTATATGAACTCTTACTTGATGATGTGTACTACGTCACACTAGCATGAAAGGGTTATGTGTACTACGTTACACTATACCGAAGCTACTTCGTTTCTACGTGATTACGTGTACTACGTTACACTATATTGGAATGACTCCATGTTTGCATGATCTGTACTATGCTACACTGCTATGAATGAATTACGTGCACTACGTTGCACTGCACTAAAGTTATTTTTGGTAATGACCTGTCAAGCTCATTATACTATAAGTTATGATTGAATATATACTACGAACTGAGAAGTAGTGAAACTTGGGACTTGATCCCTAAAATAGAATTGAGTTGTGGATGCTTAGCGGAACTTGATTCCCCACAACCATTTGAACTTAGATATGAGACTTCGTGGCGAAGTCCCTTTTAAGGGGGGTAGATTGAAATACCCCTAACATTCAAATAATTAAATAATGATAAATAAGTATTATTTAGGGGATTATTAAACCCTAAAAGAAGTATATAAACATTCAGGCGTTAAAACGCACCTAAACTCCTTAAGGTCAGAAACGTGCGTTAAAGCCCGACCTTAAGTTAAATAAGTTATACAAGCTATAAACTTCAAGTAAAGATAATCAAGGATCATTATACGACCCTTAGAACATAGGACCTCATCTAAAACTGAGTGGAAATACAAAATGCTTGGGAGTTCCCTTGAAGGCCCTTAAGGCCCGAAAGTCCCGGAAATACGTTATAGGATGAAGTAAAGCATTACTCTTCATTCCAAATACACCATAACACTTTAATAAACATATAAGATGAAGTCCTCAAGCTAAATTCTCAGTTAAAGACAAAGTGCTCGGAGGTTCCCGATGGGGGCCCCATAAACCCTCGGGAGTGCCCCGGAGTGGTACCGAAGTGGCACAAAGTCCTATATAAATTATTCTTGGAGTTCCTAACATCATTATTCAACATTCTAAAGAGAATGCTCGAGCCAATTCCTAAAAAATAAACAAAGTACTCGGACGAATTTCTTAACGGTCCTTTTTGCCCTGGTTAGCTCGGGAGTTGTGTTTCGAGTTGATATAACCCCATATAACTCAATGTAACACCTTAACATATTATTATTGACTATAAACAATGTCAATAAACACTTGGAACTCATAGCGACTACTTATTTTTCAGAAAATCTTTAAAGCACACAAATGCACCTTCGGGTGTCACAAAAATGCGTTCTACGCAATTACCTTGAAGTTTTGAGGAGCCACGAGTTGATAATCTTAAAATGGGATAAATTGAGCTCCTAAATAAATTAATGCTAGTACTAAATCCATAGTACAAACGGGGGAGATTTTATCACCAAAAAGGTACCTAAAATCAGCATTTTTTACCTTAAAACTTTCATCTTTTACCATAGCATAAATGTACCAAATAAATCTGGAACCTATTACACATATTAGTATGGTCCTAGTAAAATATAGTGTAACAAAAATCAAATTAAAAATCAACCCCAATTGACCTCTATAACAGGCGTCATTTTAGGTGTTTTAAGCTAGTTTTGAACTTGTAAATTGTCTTATGGAATGGTGACTCATCTAGCATGTGCTATATGATAATGTCAAATAAAATCAGTCAATTGGAGACTACATTACCGATTTTTCCTGCAATAAAACAACAAGGATAAGTTCGAGAAAAAGGCATGGAAATTAAATACATAAAAGTAACATCCTAGATCTAGCTTTATTCTATGTGCAACTACAAACAAAACAGCCCAAGTTCTAGTAAGGTGGCTGCCGATTTTGATATGTAAAGAAGAGGTTAATTGCCTCATTATTTAGTCAAAAGAATACTCTACCTACTAAGCTTGATTCATAGTCAAATATAGACAAAATCAATTGTCTTGTACAACTCCTTGTAGCCGATTTTGAGCAAGGAAAGAAGGCTTAAATTGCCTTATAAAAATTCAACTAAAAAGCCTACCAACCTAGCCATGTTCTAATGTTTTAAATCATCAAAAATCAGATGCTATACTACAGCCATGTGACCGAAATTATATGGAGAAAGAAGACAACAAATGACTTGTATCCTACTTTAAAAATCCAAAAGAAAACACCTTACCTACCTTAGTCTTGTCTTTTTCTTTCAACTAGCAATCAAAGCCTCCATTATGCTTTGCAATCAGCCAAAAATATGCTTGAAACATGGGCATTCATTGAGCCAAACAAACAAATAATAAACAAGGAAAAGATTAGTCAAATGATATTAAATTATCAAAAGAAAAATTCCTTCCATTCTCACCTATTTCCTTACGTGAGACTTCACTCTCTTCTTTGCCTTGTGGCCGGTTGGGTAAGCTCCTCTCTTCTCCTTTCATCTTTTTCCTTTGAAGCTGTTAAGTCCATTAATGGAGATTTAACTTCTATCTTCATTTCTAAGGTAAATTCCTAGCATTTCTCATCAAGTCTTGAAGCAAAAATCTTCCTAGCACAACAACAAGATTTCGGCTTCAATTTATACACCAAGGGAGTTGTCTTAAATCAACATAAATACAAGGAGCATCCAAGATCATCTTAAGGTATTTTTCATGCTTAAAAATCCTTAAGACACATTTTATGTGTATCCAAAATTCTACATCTTCTAAAGCTATTTTCTTCATCAATTTCATGAAGGGAAATTGATGCTCCATCCATCCTAGGTGTGCCGAAAATTTGTGAAGAAAAGCCTAAGGTAAATCCTTGGAAAACTACTTATAAATCTACTTAAGATCTTTGTTAAAGATCTAACTCCTAAACCCCTTCATCTCTTGCATAAAAACCGAAGAGGAACATCATTTACCATTGGAGGAAGCTTGGGAATTCAAGAGGAGTTCAAGTGTTTAATCATCCTTTATAAGAGTAAGTTTACTAAGCAAATCTTTATTGTTTTAAGCTTGTATAAGCTCTTAAAAATTGTACAAAAATTATGTACACCTTCATAGGTATTTAAAACTGAAACCAAATGGTAATACATACCAAAAATATAATTTATAACATATATAGTAAGCTTACTACCTTAAGACACATTTTTGTTTTACAAAAATTACTTATGATAGATAATAATGCATACCGAATTGTCTAGGAGAAATATGCTCCATTTTTAGATAAAAATATATCTAAGACATTACAATAATTTTTACATGAGTTATATGACTCATATGTATTTATGTATAATTATTATAAGTTATAAAACAAGTTTTAAAATTATATGGTGATATATTATCATTGCCGAATGCAAATGGTGATGAATAGATTTTAATGAACTAAATATGTATATGAATACATACTATGAATTTTGGGTAAGCTAAAAATAATTACTAGTGTTTAAATGACTAGTTTAATAAGTTATGTGGTAAAAATATAATTTTTATAATTTTGGTGTAACACCCCATCCAACATTAACACCCTTACAATAAACTGCAGCGGAAAAACAAACCTCATCACATTACTTAACTCGTTGGTGTTACACGCCGTTAACCACCCACGTGGCTAACAAGGCTAATACACGTACATTGTACCGGTCTGATGGACTAGATTCCCGAGAGACTACACATTACTATCCCTTTCCATTAACAACAATAACAACATACACCTTCCAACTGTACCGAGTATTCACAAACTGATGCCGATAACAATTTCGGTCTTACTACGCCTACTGTATATATACACTTAAATGATTTCCCCTGTACAGTGTCTACCCCGTCCTACTCTCGAACGGCTTCCAGCTCTATGTACCTGAAATAGGAAAAGAAGAGAAAGGGTGGCCCCCAAGGGGCTCAGCACCTTTGCTGGTATGGTAATCCCGCAGCCCACATGCTACCGGGCCACGCACAACTAATTGTCGTCTTAGCATGCGATTTTATTATATTTAAATCATGCATATAACTGTAAACACACAACACATAGCATTTCGCCTCAATGGGCTCAACAAACGGATAATACATCCTTACTTGATAAGTCACTCATGGTATTCATTATTCCTAGAGTGTTCCTCCTCTAATGGAGCTACTTCCTTAATAGACGACACCTACCCTTAAATCGGGTTATCCTTAAACGTCTCTTGTCACAAACTGGGATTCATTGCCATGATCCACACACTCCATATCGTACAACATATATCATTCCTCACATAACAAACATAACAACACTCTTCACGTTTCAACGGGCACATAATAACATCGCAATAGTAATTGCATCACAATAACATCCCATAACATAACGGGAACGGTCCTCTTAGGACCCGACCCAGACATTGTTAATTCACTGGTGAGCCTAGAGAATGGTGTCACCCTCATGGTAAGCTCGTTATACAATAACAACAACACTCATTACTGTCCTAATAGTTGGACGAGTAACTTAAGTTAAGATGGTTCGGGTTGGAGGCCCGAACACACCACACAAACACATGTTCCCCCTAAACCAATCATAAGTCAGAATAGGAAAGCTTTGGAGTAAGCTTGTGGGAGATTGAAGACCGGGAAAGGAACTCAATCTTAACATATAAGAGGGTCGAACCTGGAATGACAACGACCCCCATCCTCACACGCGTGGCCGGAACATGACCGGACTCCTCACCCCCCATTAGTACATATAAACTTATAAATAGTAGTTAGAGATCCATTATGGAACCTATCACATCCTCACACCATACGGTATCATGACCGAGTTAAGCACACAAGGGAGGTTCACACACTTGCATTCAACAACAATATCCAACTAACTCACACATAGCCGTGGTTAGAACGTTCCCAAGGTTTGGGCCGTTAACTCCGAATACCGATCTCTCACGTGTTCCTAGTTCTAGTTAGCTAAGGTTTAATACTTATTTGAGGTTAAACGGTATCGGAGACCAGATGCGCCACATAAATGAATTACTATAAACTCATTACATGTTTTAATCTTACAAGGTGGCAAACACTCAGAAAAACACATTGGCATACAAGCCGGTGTAATCCGGTAGGACACAGGTTGCAAGAAAACCATACCTGTCACCGGAGTCCACTTTATCATGTCCACCTATGTTCCTCGAGCAATTCTCGAACAACTGATAACATTACATGTATTTTTATTACATCGGGGTAACATGATTGTTTAAGTCTAATGCTTATAACTTTTCCCCGTTAACTTAGTTACAAAACTTCACATTTTACCTTGTTTTACTTTTACATTTTAATACAACTTTTCCCCCACTAAATTGTCATTATAACTCACTTAACATATCTTAAACAACCTCATAACATCATTACTAATCAATCCCCATCATGACCTATCATTTCATAACCATAAACAACATTTTTGGTCCGACCGACCTTACCGACCGACCTTGCACAAGGTCGGTCCATTCCAGAACACATTACCGTCAAAACTTTCAACTCCGACTGACCTTGTAAGTTCGGTCGCATGTTCGGTCGATTCCAGAAACTTAATCCGTACTGAAAATACACGCCCGACCGACCTTGCAAGTCCGGTCCCCAAGGTCGGTCCATTCCAGAAGCCAATTCTCGCAGGGTAAACTGGGCTCGACCGAACTTGCAAGTTCGGTCGCAAGTTCGGTCTGCCCCAAACCCTTGTTTTCCTTTTCTCATTCAACTCCAAACTTCACCCCAATATCCTAGTACACCCTAACCTCATTTGGGCACTTCAAACACACCTTTAGTGAAATACCCCGAACTTAAAAATGGTGATTAAATTATTTTTTATCGTATTTAAGGGCCTAACAGTGCCTAAGTAATTTTGGTAAAGAAAATAAATCCAAAAGAAATGAGAAAATGCTTAGAAAGCGGAAAACGCTAAAATAAGCGTTAAATAACCATAGGAGGTGCGAGACCTCGGTTAGAGTATTATAAGGATTCCTGAGGCTTATTAATGCCTAATTAGTATATGGGAATGATTCCCGAAGAAAATGGAACCAAATAATGTATTAAAACGCTAATAAGAGCTTTAGAGCACGTTTTTCGAGAAAACCCGAAAACGTGATTTTAAGTGGTCAAATGAACCCGTAAAAATTATACACTATTAAATAACTATTATTAAGAATTAACGGAAGCTTAATAACCAATAAAAATAAAGAGACGAGAAAATTCCGGAAAACGGGTTCCGGTTAGTAAAACTGTCAAAAACGGGAAGTTGTGGGGTGTAAGTGTAAATAAATAAAACTAGTGTGTCCACTTTTGTAAATAAAAAGCAAAAAAAATGAGTGTGTGTGTGTGTGTTGGTCGCAGCCCCCCCTCTCTCACACACCCTCTTCACTTCCTAATATGCTAAAAGACAAATAAGAAAAGCAAAAAGTAACCCCACACTCTCTCTCACCTCACTCTCTCTTTTCTCTTTCTCCTTTCTTCCTCACCAACGATTCCTCCCTCCTCTCTTTGCTGGGGGCGATTTCTTGAGCTTCTCCAACAACAACAATGGCTTCCCTTCTTCATCCTCATGCTCCATCCTCATGTAAGCTCCAAATCGAAAACAAATTACATATTTGGACTCCCCTCATTCTCCTCTACACTTCTCTCTTTTCAAAATCTAAAAAGGAGGAAGTTCATTTTTGTGGGTATATCCCATTGGGGAAGAAAATAGCATCAATGTGTAGCTTGGAGTCCCCTCTCTCCATTAAGGTAAAAATCTCCATGAGAACCTTAAGTTTTCTTCATCTCCTTTGGTAACCGATTTTTACCCCATTGTAACACTCCATTTTCTCTCTCTCTTTTGAGCACAATATCAACCTTGCAATGGTGGTGGATTCACATTCTTGAACCAAGGGATAAAACCCCTAAAAGCTTCAAAAGGTAAACCCTAGAAATTTGTTTAAAACATCTCAATGAGTTAGTATAAATCTAAGGGTTAGTATATTGATTATACTTGTTTTGTATGCTTTGGGTGATGGGAATGGAGTTCGGAAACTCCATTCCCCACAAAACCGATTTGTGCAAGAAAGAGAGGAAGAGGAGAATTGAAAAAGGGATTGAAGGAAATAAGAGCTTTAAGGTAATAGCTCTCTCAATGCTATATTTTCATGCATTAGAATGATGGGAATGGGTAAACCAATTTAAAGAAACCAAAATAATGTATTAGTATTGTAGTTGTGAAGTTTTAGTAATTGTGAGCAAGTATGTGAATTGTAGGCCTTGAAGCCAAGTAAATTGTGTATAAGTATTAGTATTGTTGTTTAATGGAGTATTGATGTATTAAGATTTCTTTGCATTGCTGGTAGGACCCTTGTATGGGTATGGCTAGAATAGGAATGATTTTGGTGATAATGGGTATGTGTGGATAAGTGAGAATTGTAGGTGAACTATGGCAAAATTTTGGTAGGAATATGTACATTTGTGGATGACTTGGTGAATGGGAGAACCAAGGTATGTATTGCTGTTAGTAGAGATACTTAGTAACCATGGAATGGTAGTTGTGATATGAGGATATAAGAATGCAAAATCTGTAGCAAATAGCATGTGAAAAAGCATTGGAAAAACAAGAGAAAGAGTTAGTGTTTGTAACCTTGAAGATGGAGATTTGACTTGGGTATAGGTAGTGCATTTGTTTAGGATGGAATTGTAATGGTCAATAAGAATTTGGTGAAGTTGGTAGAGGGTAGTAACCCACCAAGAGGAAGTTAGGAATGCACAAGTGTGCAAAGTGTAAAAATGCAAGAATGAGAATGTAGAACTTAAGCAAGAATTGAGCAAGGATTGGACCAATGATTTGAGGTGGTTTAAGGAGTGTTTTAAGGTGTTTAAACATGTAGGAAACATGTGGAAAGTTTATGGAATGATTAGGGGTGGATTAAGGGTTGATTTGGGGTTAAAAAATCACCTTAGTTGCAGGTTTTAGCAGGGTCCGGGACCTAGCCCTTGTATAAGGTCCCGGACCGCCCTTAAAAATGCCCCGAAAGTTGATACAGCAGTTGGTCCGGGACTTAAGTCCAGGACCAAGTCCAGGACCAGGTAGAAAATGTAGCCGAGAGTGCGCCGAAGTATTGGTCCGGGACTTTGGGTCCGGACCAAGTCCCGGACCACCCCCAAAAATGCCCAGAATGTGTTTTAAAGTGTCTAGAACATGGGGGATTGATTGGTATTGGTTTTAGGAGTTGTTAAGGCCTTGTTTAGTGATGTTTAAAGGTCCTAAGAAGTGTAAACAAGTGTAGGAAATGAAAGGGAAGTAAGGACATAGTTTGACATGAGTGAAACTAAGTATACCGGGATAACGGGGTAAGTACAGGAGTAGTAATTACTTGTGTATTGTATGAACCTAGTATTAATAACAATGTTTGAAACATTATCAGTGGACCAAGTGTGAACCAAGGAACAAGGGAACACACGGTAAAGCTAACCCCGGTGGAAGGTATGATTTTCTCATGCCCTGTATGCTAACCGAGTTACGTTGATTTGTGTGCTGTATGCCGGCTAATCAAGACTAAAGCATGAAAATGGTTTATTGCCTTCATTGTATGTCTTGATGTATGTTGTGTGAGCTAACCCTTCTTGATTGATTGTGTGGCTTCATTTAGTGCGTAGTACGACTCATTGATGAGTCTTGTTGTGTAGTGACTCGTAGTAAGAGTCACGGTGTGAACTAATGGAAACGTAGCAACACACTAAACTATCGAATCGATAAACGATAACACAACCCAATGAAATCACTAGAATGTGAGAGAGTGTACGGGAGTAATAACCTCCCGATAACGGTAGGAGAACCGAAATGAATAATCCACAAATAATAAGTAGTGGAAGTATATAAGTAACCTCTAATAGAGGAATTAATCCTGGTGCAAGACATGAACCATGAGAGTAGTAAAGAATGATGAGGGATCTCCAAACCCCTTAGCAACTAGTCGACCCACTATGAGAGGACCCGACTGATTTAAGTAATATCCCGAGCATGAGAGTATTCAATACGTTGGGGAACCCTTAAACTTGAGAATACTAGACGGTAGTAATTCCCTAAGCTAGTGGAGGTTATCAAGAGAGATACTTCTAGGCTAATCCATAAGATTGTAAGATACTCCATGAGAGGAGTGTTGGGAATGTGAGTAGTCCGGTAGAAATGGACAATTGTATATTTGAGGAGCTAAGTGTATAGCCTTCTAATTGTAGGCCCGGTGGCGAGTCTTGTGTATGACTCCGCCCAGAGGCCAAGTAATGAGTATTGAGTACTGCGTAAGTATGAGTATGTAATGAGTACCGAGTATTGAGTATGTATGAGTAAGTACTGAGTATTGAGTATAGAGTACGTAAGAGTAAGTATTGAGTAATGAGTACGTATGAGTAAGTACAGAGTATTGAGCAGTGAGTATGTACAAGTATGGTAACGAGTATGGAGTAAGGAGTGTGTACGAGTAAGGGTATGAGCATGGAGTGATGAGCATGTAAGAGTAAAGTAACGAGTAACAAGTAAGGAGTGAGTATGAGTAGAGTAGTGAATATCGAACATAGTACGAACAGAGTAGTGAGATACGCAATGAAAGAGTAATGAGTAAGTAACTAATGCGAACAAGCGATTATCGAATTGTCTTCCTTAGTAGGTATTGTACCTTGTATGTGTATGTAAGCATTGTAGAATGCATCGTATAGTAATTGTATGTATATGTGCATGTAAAATGAACTCCATGTATATCTGACCCAAAGTAGTCGGCGTACCGCGGTTAGCACGCGGTATATGCGAATTTCATGCGCAGCGTAAGCTGACCCCCTAGGGGGACCGTTTTTAGTGTGCAGGTACCCGAAGCTGATCACCGTTCGAGAGAGTAGGACGGACTGCTACGTAAGCGTGGGTAGTTGTATAGTAGGGATTGGTACTTGTATTGTATTGCGAATTGGAAGCTTAAACTGTATCGGTAATTCAAGGATTGTAGTATACTCGGTATAGTAATGTATTGGAGTTGTAATTATATTATGGTTGAGTGTGCAATAGGAAGTAAGTAATTGTATATAGAGTACTCGGTATGTTCATATTCATCAGACCGATAGTATGTATTGTAACTCGCCTTGTTAGTCACGTGGGTGACTAACGGCATTGTACACACCCCGTTGAGTATGTAATGTCCGCTGCGAAGGTAAGTATTGTACAGTAATGACAGTATTAGCGGTAGGGGTGTTACAAAAAGTGGTATCAGAGCGAAGTATCGCTCTGATGGATGAAATACCGAGTTTAGGAAAATACCGAGTTAGGGATTAGAAACTTAGGGCTAAGGGTTGAGTGTTAGTGTGAGAGGTACGCTAGTTAGGAACTTCCACGTGAACCGGAAGCCTACAACAACCATACCCCGCCCTCCGCAACCCACGGTATTAAGTTGGGAGAATAACGCCAGAGAGATGGAAAGACCTATCACACTCGGGTGAAACCCGATCTGGCAGTTGAAAAACAAACCTTATTAGGAAAAGGACCTGTCATACAGTAGAGTCCAAGAACTGGAAGACCCGAAGACGGTTCCCGTTGGAACAACAATGACCGCAGTCAATGACCATAGGTCGAAGATCCTAGACACAGGATAATGGAATTTATGGCACCATGGGGCGACATGCTTCGCAGTCGCGAGAACCATGTGTAGCCAGCAAGAAGAGAAGCATAGTCGTGCGATGAAGCAAGGAAAATGGAGTTGCAAGCCGAGACAAGAGAGTCTACGGACTGTAATCTTTGATGATACCAACAACGGTATACAAACCGACTAAGGGATTAGTCGAGGTTGGATTAACACCAAACCTACATGCCAAGAGGCTGTAATAACCGAACAACAAAGTTCAGATGACTATGAAAGAAATCATAACACGAACACTATAGGACCGCAACATGGTTCCTAAGAATAGGTCAAGTCTCGTTAACCACACTGAAGGTGTGAGACACCCGGATGGACGACAACCATGTCAAGTACCCTGAGAAACGACTCAGGAGATCGATCACCAAGATCAAAAGATCAAAGAAAGATCTAATAAGACCACCAAATATGGATGGAAACGATACCGTAACCGGTAAACGTTAACTGAAAAACAACCTACCCGCGCACTTGCCCAGGGCAAGTGCAGCAACTACAAGACGGTTGGAAGACTTCTAACAACCCGCAAATACTTGCTAAAGTACCGCTATGACGAATGGAGCAAATGTAGGATGACCAATCCTAAGTACTTAAATCATGAAACCTCGGAAAGGCCTAACGGCCCGACCGTTGTATTAAGAGTATACCAGTCAGCAAGAAGCTGAACTTGGTCAAGACCTCAATCATGGCAACGCCATGAATATTTCCTTTTAACGCCGAACTGTTATTTCAAAACCCAAATTTTTCTTCAAAATCACAAACTCTCCTTTTAAACCTTGGATTTTAAAAACCAAAACAGACGGAATTACGGTGAGTATCATAGAACGATACAAGAGGAGTTGACAACAGAATACTTCACCTAGGCGTGTGACGAACACTACGAGTGTACCCAAATATGGGATGTGGGACGACCGCACTCCGAAGGAGCTTGCGGGCCTGACAGATAGTTAGGTAAGTGGTAACGTGCCAACAAGGTACCCCACGTATGTATACATGTAGTGTACGAAACATGGGGAGTAGTCAACTCCGCTCTACGGACCATAAGTAAATTGGAAACAGAACAATTGGATACCTCAAACGAGCAAAGGAAACTCAGATAAGCTACAAGCTAAGGAGTCAGAAACTCACTTCAGGAGAATGTTGAAAGTGCAAGAAGCACTAACAACGGGATAAGACATTGGATATGTCTCAAAGATATCTAAGTGAAGCATGATAACTGGAAGGAATACCCAGTCTAAGCACAGTAAGGCAAATGCCTAACATTAACACATCAGTGTTCAATGAATGGGATAGAATTCCCAGAACAACTACCACAAACACACAGGGTGATGTTATAAGGTACCGGAAATACCATCCATCACCGGAAGGGATATCAAATCCGTTATAACACAAGGAAAAACACCAATGGTCTACCCTAAGAACGGGAGAAGTTACAACCCTAAACGAATAACTCAGATCCAGAACCGCAAGGTAGGACGATAAACTGAACATACTCATAAGTGTCAGATGCTACCGTATAATCGGTACTACCCAGGAGCAATCCATAAAGGGTATCAAGTCAACACAGTCGAACGAGATGTCGTGGTAAAAACACCACAATCGGAACGAACATCCGGTTAGGACACCGGAGGGATCCCACTTGATAGGGGATACCCCAAACCAATAAATGGTATCGATCAATACCAAGCTACAAAAGGGTCTCCAACAGACGGAGTGATGCGACGATCTTGTCATGGAACCCAGTATCACCTCCAAGCCCAGCGATGGCTTACAGAGAAGTAACCACTTGGGAACGACCTATGATGAGCAGAGCTCTAGGCGATATGGCTAGTAGGCCATGAAACTATTACCACACACAACCCAACGGTTGCAAAACCCATTGTGAACTATATGAGAAATGGCCAAGGACGACACCGATAAAAGAGTAACAACCGATGAATGAGGACGCCCCTCATACATGTGAGACCGCAAGAGCGGTGAACACATGGATCCCAAGAATGGGATACCATCAATAAATGTCTGAAAATATATTCCTTTCAGAACTACTAACGTAGTGAAGCTTGAGCATACAAATACGGTCAAGCAATGTAGGATAAACATCAACAACAATTGTTGACAACCAAGGAGTAATCAGTTCAGAAGGAACACGCTATGAGGGAATGTAAAGTATAAGTAAATGACGCTCAAGGAGCTCAGAAGTATAAACACCTAACCATGATATAAATGGTGGGAATGCATGAGCTGAAGCTAACAACAGTGGATGCCATGTAAACCAATACTGTGGAATCCGTAAGAAACATGGTGCGCAGCAGGCGACCAATGTATATGAGTAATCACCAATGCTATGGACTTGTTAAATGAAGCACCACCTGAAGGAGTAACGATCATTCCTATTGCGATCACATAAGAGAGTTACTGCCAAGAGTTTACGCCTCTGCACTCTGTAGGACTGAGTGTTTTGGTATTGCACTTGTGTAGTTAATGATCAAGTGGGATAGCTAGGAAGATGGAAAAAGGTAAATCATGGTAAATTCTTCCTTTCACCAATGAATATGGCATAAGCCAGTTGAGCAAAAGCTTAGAAACAAACCGTGCGGCCTAAGGCCAAAGAAGCACGAAGAGGGTGAAACACACCAACAATCACAAGATGTGAATTCCATTGGAGCAAAAGTGAAAGGAGACTTAAGAAACTCACAAGGACTGACGCATCGAAAATGTAATGTCATACAAGTAAAGAACACTTGTACTGAACCAGAGAAACTGGTATAGTTCAGCTAACACTACAATAGAGGAAGCACCACAACTAAGTAGTGACCTAACCTCACCCGACAATAAGTCGGAGGGACCAAGTGAATGATCACTACAAACACAACAGTATGTATATAGATTGCCAGAGATCTGGTTATAAATCTAAAACTCATTGAGTTCACGCACGGTAAAAGAATACCACGCGAGATGGAACAGACCTTAGTCCCACAATAAGAGGAATACAAAGTTGTTGTATAGCACATTTAAGATAACAAGAAGGGCGAATAACCTAAGTTATCAGGGTCGCGCAGCAGAAGCTAGTGGGCCCACAATTCTAAGTGAAATACACCTAGAACCGAACCCGGTTAAGAGTTAAATAAACTCCGATGAAAATTCTTGATGCAGGGACTAACCGACAGTACGGTTAATACCCATTGATCAAGGAACAGTGTATAATAGACCGCATGGAAACATGGTAGATTACGTGGGCGTAATCCCTTTTAAGGGGGGTAGAGCGAAAACCGCGAAATGTATGTTTTAATGAGAGGTGCGTAAACTACAATGCACATAGCGCAAAAGAATTTGTTTTAATGATTGATACTTATGTTACATAAACATTTGTATTCACTCATTGTGTAATTGTGGTAATGTGGGAAGTAAGTATAGGAAAGGAGTAGAGAAACTCCAGGGGAATGAGAACCCCGATTGGTAATAGTATGAAGAATGAGTATGTACGGGAGACTTGAGGAGCATAAATCGGTATGGAACCGATGTATGTAATGAGTATAAATTGGTGTACAACCGATGTATTTTACGAGTATAAATTTGGTATAGCAAATTAATGGGATATTACACCCATGAATTCCTTAAGTATAGTAGTGGAGACGATGTAGCAATGATTGATGAAATGATTAGTAAGTAAGTAAGTGAATCATATGAATTGGAAAATGTATGTGTATGATTATGAGTAGTAAGATTAACAAGATAGAAAACAAATAATGTTTGACGAGCTGTCTGTTTGTATTGAGGTGGGAAGTGGAACTTGATTTGCTAGCGATCAAGGGAAGCCGAACACAAATTGGGGTGGAAGGACAATTCAACATCAATGCTGATCACATTGGGGTTGAAGGACTCTGGAAGCTCCCTTAAGTGGCCACATTAATAACATTAGTAATAGGAATAATCATCATAAATGGAATTTGGGAGATGTATGCAAGTTTTCAAAATGAATTTCCAAACTAATTTGGTACAATGTTTCTTCAAACTTGAGAATGAGGATCGGTTTTGAAACCACTCCCACGGGCGCTAGTGGATCTTCCATGCCTAGGCACGGGTATCCGGTCGAAACCATAGGAGGTGAAGCTAGTTTTGAGTCTGTGGAAGTGTAGAGTAGTTTGAAACCGCTACACCGTTCGTGCGGTGATAGTGGGTGTTTTGTATTTTTCTAAAGGCACTGGGGCGGCGTAGTCCCGAGTAAGTATGAGTAAGTATGAGTAAAGTATGAGTAAGTAAGTATGAGTAAGTGCCTAGGATCTCTATATGTGCAAATGAATTTGATCAGAACCAAAGGACCGTAGAGCCAGAAAGCGTAAGTGCTCAAGTCATGACGGCCGTGAACCAGAAAGCGTAAGTGTTCAAACGTGACCGGTACCTGAGGGATCACTCGCCATTGGGGGAGGATGGTACCTAATTGTCTGCGGATGGACCCCCTTGGAGAGAAGTAAAATGGATATTTTTGATTGCTATGCATGCAGTGACATGCTGGTGGATGTGTAGTATACATCATGTCAGACATTTGGAGTTTGACAAGTGATATGTAGAGGTTATAACCTTAGCATAGAGTATTTTATACAAGTAACAATATTAGATTCACCAACTTTGAGGGCAAAGTTCTTTAAGGGGGGTAGATTGAAATACCCCGAACTTAAAATGGTGATTAAATTATTTTTATATCGTATTTAAGGGCCTAACAGTGCCTAAGTAATTTTGGTAAAGAATATAAATCCAAAGAAATGAAAACGCTTAGAAAGCGGAAACGCTAAAATAAGCGTTAAATACCAT
This sequence comes from Limonium bicolor, assembly GCA_023374045.1. Classification (NCBI taxonomy): domain Eukaryota; kingdom Viridiplantae; phylum Streptophyta; class Magnoliopsida; order Caryophyllales; family Plumbaginaceae; genus Limonium; species Limonium bicolor. Next base: position 298,721,544 of record CM041780.1, read on the forward strand.
AGGAGGTGCGAGACCTCGGTTAGAGTATTATAAGGATTCCTGAGGCTTATTAATGCCTAATTAGTATATGGGAATGATTCCCGAAGAAAATGGAACCAAATAATTTATTAAAACGCTAATAAGAGCTTTAGCGCACGTTTTTCGAGAAAACCCGAAACCGTGATTTTAAAGTGTCAAATGAACCCGTAAAAATTATACACTATAAATAACTATTATTCAGCATTAACGGAAGCTTAATAACCAATAAAAAAAAGAGACGAGAAAATGTCCGGAAAAATACGGGTTCCGGTTAGTAAAACTGTCAAAAACGGGAAGTTGTGGGGTGTAAGTGTAAATAAATAAAACTAGTGTGTCCACTTTTGTAAATAAAAAGCAAAAAAAATGAGTGTGTGTGTGTGTTGGTCGCAGCCCCCCCTCTCTCACACACCCTCTTCACTTCCTAATATGCTAAAAGACAAATAAGAAAAGCAAAAAGTAACCCCACACTCTCTCTCCCACCTCACTCTCTTTTCTCTTTCTCCTTTCTTCCTCACCAACGATTCCTCCCTCCTCTCTTTGCTGGGGGCGATTTCTTGAGCTTCTCCAACAACAACAATGGCTTCCCTTCTTCATCCTCATGCTCCATCCTCATGTAAGCTCCAAATCGAAAACAAATTACATATTTGGACTCCCCTCATTCTCCTCTACACTTCTCTCTTTTCAAAATCTAAAAAGGAGGAAGTTCATTTTTCGTGGGTATATCCCATTGGGGAAGAAAATAGCATCAATGTGTAGCTTGGAGTCCCCTCTCTCCATTAAGGTAAAAATCTCCATGAGAACCTTAAGTTTTCTTCATCTCCTTTGGTAACCGATTTTTACCCCATTGTAACACTCCATTTTTCTCTCTCTCTTTTGAGCACAATATCAACCTTGCAATGGTGGTGGATTCACCTTCTTGAACCAAGGGATAAAACCCCTCCTAAAAGCTTCAAAAGGTAAACCCTAGAAATTTGTTTAAAACATCTCAATGAGTTAGTATAAATCTAAGGGTTAGTATATTGATTATACTTGTTTTGTATGCTTTGGGTGATGGGAATGGAGTTTGGAAACTCCATTCCCCACAAAACCGATTTGTGCAAGAAAGAGAGGAAGAGGAGAATTGAAAAAGGGATTGAAGGAAATAAGAGCTTTAAGGTAAGAGCTCTCTCAATGCTATATTTTCATGCATTAGAATGATGGGAATGGGTAAACCAATTTAAAGAAACCAAAATAATGTATTAGTATTGTAGTTGTGGAAGTTTTAGTAATTGTGAGCAAGTATGTGAATTGTAGGCCTTGAAGCCAAGTAAATTGTGTATAAGTATTAGTATTGTTGTTTAATGGAGTATTGATGTATTAAGATTTCTTTGCATTGCTGGTAGGACCCTTGTATGGGTATGGCTAGAATAGGAATGATTTTGGTGATAATGGGTATGTGTGGATAAGTGAGAATTGTAGGTGAACTATGGCAAAATTTTGGTAGGAATATGTACATTTGTGGATGACTTGGTGAATGGGAGAACCAAGGTATGTATTGCTGTTAGTAGAGATACTTAGTAACCATGGAATGGTAGTTGTGATATGAGGATATAAGAATGCAAAATCTGTAGCAAATAGCATGTGAAAAAGCATTGGAAAAACAAGAGAAAGAGTTAGTGTTTGTAACCTTGAAGATGGAGATTTGACTTGGGTATAGGTAGTGCATTTGTTTAGGATGGAATTGTAATGGTCAATAAGCAATTTGGTGAAGTTGGTAGAGGGTAGTAACCCACCAAGAGGAAGTTAGGAATGCACAAGTGTGCAAAGTGTAAAAATGCAAGAATGAGAATGTAGAACTTAAGCAAGAATTGAGCAAGGATTGGACCAATGATTTGAGGTGGTTTAAGGAGTGTTTTAAGGTGTTTAAACATGTAGGAAACATGTGGAAGTTATGGAATTATGGAATGATTTGGGGTGGATTAAGGTTGATTTGGGGTTGAAAAATCACCTTAGTTGCAGGTTTTAGCAGGGTCCGGGACCTAGCCCTTGTATAAGGTCCCGGACCGCCCTTAAAAATGCCCCGAAAGTTGATACAGCAGTTGGTCCGGGACTTAAGTCCAGGACCAAGTCCAGGACCAGGTAGAAAATGTAGCCGAGAGTGCGCCGAAGTATTGGTCCGGGACTTTGGGTCCGGACCAAGTCCCGGACCACCCCCAAAAATGCCCAGAATGTGTTTTAAAGTGTCTAGAACATGGGGGATTGATTGGTATTGGTTTTAGGAGTTGTTAAGGCCTTGTTTAGTGATGTTTAAAGGTCCTAAGAAGTGTAAACAAGTGTAGGAAATGAAAGGGAAGTAAGGACATAGTTTGACATGAGTGAAACTAAGTATACCGGGATAACGGGGTAAGTACAGGAGTAGTAATTACTTGTGTATTGTATGAACCTAGTATTAATAACAATGTTTGAAACATTATCAGTGGACCAAGTGTGAACCAAGGAACAAGGGAACACACGGTAAAGCTAACCCCGGTGGAAGGTATGATTTTCTCATGCCCTGTATGCTAACCGAGTTACGTTGATTTGTGTGCTGTATGCCGGCTAATCAAGACTAAAGCATGAAAATGGTTTATTGCCTTCATTGTATGTCTTGATGTATGTTGTGTGAGCTAACCCTTCTTGATTGATTGTGTGGCTTCATTTAGTGCGTAGTACGACTCATTGATGAGTCTTGTTGTGTAGTGACTCGTAGTAAGAGTCACGGTGTGAACTAATGGAAACGTAGCAACACACTAAACTATCGAATCGATAAACGATAACACAACCCAATGAAATCACTAGAATGTGAGAGAGTGTACGGGAGTAATAACCTCCCGATAACGGTAGGAGAACCGAAAACCCCTTAGAAAAATAGTCGAACCACTATGAGAGGGACCCGACTGATTTAGTAATTCCCGAGCATGAGAGTATTCAATACGTTGGGGAAACCCTTAAACTGAGAATACTAGACGGTAGTAATTCCCTAAGCTAGTGGAGGTTATCAAGAGAGATACTTCTAGGCTAATCCATAAGATTGTAAGATACTCCATGAGAGGAGTGTTGGGAATGTGAGTAGTCCGGTAGAAATGGACAATTGTATATTTGAGGAGCTAAGTGTATAGCCTTCGAATTGTAGGCCCGGTGGCGAGTCTTGTGTATGACTCCGCCCAGAGGCCAAGTAATGAGTATTGAGTACTGCGTAAGTATGAGTATGTAATGAGTACCGAGTATTGAGTATGTATGAGTAAGTACTGAGTATTGAGTATAGAGTACGTAAGAGTAAGTATTGAGTAATGAGTACGTATGAGTAAGTACAGAGTATTGAGCAGTGAGTATGTACAAGTATGGTAACGAGTATGGAGTAAGGAGTGTGTACGAGTAAGGGTATGAGCATGGAGTGATGAGCATGTAAGAGTAAAGTAACGAGTAACAAGTAAGGTGTGAGTATGAGTAGAGTAGTGAATATCGAACATAGTACGAACAGAGTAGTGAGATACGCAATGAAAGAGTAATGAGTAAGTAACTAATGCGAACAAGCGATTATCGAATTGTCTTCTTAGTAGGTATTGTACCTTGTATGTGTATGTAAGCATTGTAGAATGCATCGTATAGTAATTGTATGTATATGTGCATGTAAAATGAACTCCATGTATATCCGACCCAAGTAGTAGTCGGCGTACCGCGGTTAGCACGCGGTATATGCGAATTTCATGCGCAGCGTAAGCTGACCCCCTAGGGGGACCGTTTTTAGTGTGTAGGTACCCGAAGCTGATCACCGTTCGAGAGAGTAGGACGGGGACTGCTACGTAAGCGTGGGTAGTTGTATAGTAGGGATTGGTACTTGTATTGTATTGCGAATTGGAAGCTTAAACTGTATCGGTAATTCAAGGATTGTAGTATACTCGGTATAGTAATGTATTGGAGTTGTAATTATATTATGGTTGAGTGTGCAATAGGAAGTAATGTATTGTATAGAGTACTCGGTATGTTCATATTCATCAGACCGATAGTATGTAGAATTGTAACTCGCCTTGTTAGTCACGTGGGTGACTAACGGCATTGTACACCCGCCGTTGAGTATGTAATGTCCACTGCGAAGGTAAGTATTGTACAGTAATGACAGTATTAGCGGTAGGGGTGTTACATTAGCCATGTACCTAACTCCTAAATCACACACCAAAACCATCTATCATTCACAAATTCCTTACAAAATTCTTAGCACTTGGAATGTTTCCTCCTTAAGATTCCTAAGTGGTATTTCACCAATAATGACCACTATACCAAGGTGTTTCCTCTACACCTTAACATCATCTCTCAAACTTCTTTTCTTACTAACTAAACCTCCTTTTTCACATCTTACCTAAACATCACTTATTCCTTGGGTATCAACATTACCTAAACCTTAAACAACTTCTCCGAGACTTAAATACATTCTCAAAACACACATTGAATTCCTAGAATTTCCAAGATAACACCTAAATCCTTGTATCACTCTAAATCACCTTAATACAAGTTTTCTTCCCAAGTAAAACATTTGTTCACCTTTAACACTTCCTAGTTCACCAAAACTTACTTAAAACACTTAGAACTTCTTACACATTTTCCAAATTTTGCCATAGCTTCTCTTGTATATACTCACATCCAAACACTTAGGTTTTTACCTTATTTCATTCAAGAACACCTAAAATCCATCAAACACATTTTTATACACAAACCTCACACATTTAGCACTACATCACAATATAGTGCATAACTTAAATTACTTGGCACTTAGGCCCTTAAATAACATGGCTCTTAGGCCCTTAAATTGCATAAACCTTAAACACTGAATTTCCCACATAAATAATGCCTTTGACCTGCAAATACACCCAACAATACATATGCCCTTAATAAACTCCTTGAGAGCATTTACTAGGTCATTCACCTTTGGCTCCTTAGATCATTTTAACAAGCAATATAAGCGCATTTCTCCTAAGGCATTATACCACATTAGGTTAGTATGTTTACCTCTTTTCCACACAAACCTCTTTCTTTCCTTATAAAACCGGTAAGGTATTTGATTCCTTGTCAACTACTTGATCTTTGAAGAAAGTTTGAATATCTATGAAGAGAGGACTCCACCTAGTCCATGAAAGGTTGGAATGAAGCTAGAACAAAGTCACACCAAGAGCACCATTAATGTTGTAACACCCCCGAATAAACGTCCAATAGTACAAAGTCAAGCTCCTAGTCATATTACATAATAACTACGCAGCGGATTCTCGGTATCATCCGGGTGCTACAGATGCCAACCACCCACGTGGTTGACAGACCACCTCACTAATACTAGTTACGGTCTGCATGACTGGAATCAGCTCTCCACCAAAACTCATATATAATACAAGATACAATTCCAGAAACCGAGTGTCTACAATACAGTTACTAAATCGTAAACCAAAAAGTACAACCCGGGTTTAGTAACAACCCATACACTAACATACTATTCCAAACTCAGAAGTCCTGCCCAGATAGACTACCCCCATGATAGCCATCCCGCCTACGCTCCGTTCGTCCGGCATAATACCTGTAAAAATTTGGTTTGGGAAGGACTCAGCAAACTACGCTGAGTATGAACGTGTGTAGCCCGCATGTTACGGGCCACACGACTACTTTGTCGAATATTATTACGTCAATTTACATGCTATAATAAAGCAGTAAAACACACCACAGTACATCATAGTATCATACACACTTAAAGGTAGTAACACATTAGCAACAACAACCAATCACAACGAACTGCTAGTCTCACAACAGCAATCATGTACATTATAAAATTGTGCATAGGTATATAATACCCATGATGCTCACTATGGGATCGTACGAGCGTTGTGTGTTTTCATTTCTTTTCTCTTGTTCTCATAATGTGTATTTTCTTTCTCTTCCTTTGCACCAGGTCGGGGGCATAGTTTAGATCCCGTGACCATATCAAGTAGGTGCCAATCTTTCCTTGTTTCTTAAATGGTTACTTGTGAATTCTCTTATCACCACAATTTGGAGTACATCCTGTCCATAGCTAATCCTCCATTCTCGGATAGCTCTTTCTCTCTCTGTTGTTTCTAAATGTTACTGGCTATTGTCCCGGATACCAAGGGCCCGTCTCCTATTCCTTTTCCATGTTACTAGCCTCTGCTCCGGATTCAAAGGGTCCGTCTCCCTATTCCTTCTCAATGTTACTAGCCTTTGCTCCGGATTCTAAGGGTCCGTCTCCCTATTCCTTCTCAATGTTACTAGCCTCTGCTCCGGATTCTAAGGGTCCGTCTCCCTATTCCTTCTCAATGTTACTAGCCTCTACTCCGGATTCTAAGGGTCCGTCTCCCTATTCATTCTCAATGTTACTAGCCTCTGCTCCGGATTCTAAGGGTCCGTCTCCCTATTCCTTCTCAATATTACTAGCCTCTGCTCCGGATTCTAAGGGTCCGTCTCCCTATTCCTTCTCAATGTTACTAGCCTCTGCTCCAGATTCTAAGGGTCCGTCTCCCTATTCCTTCTCAATATTACTAGCCTCTGCTCCGGATTCTAAGGGTCCGTCTCCCTATTCCTTCTCAATGTTACTAGCCTCTGCTCCGGATTCTAAGGGTCCGTCTCCCTATTCATTCTCAATGTTACTAGCCTCTGCTCCGGATTCTAAGGGTCCGTCTCCCTATTCCTTCTCAATATTACTAGCCTCTGCTCCGGATTCTAAGGGTCCGTCTCCCTATTCCTTCTCAATGTTACTAGCCTCTGCTCCGGATTCTAAGGGTCCGTCTCCCTATTCCTTCTGAATATTACTAGCCTCTGCTCCGGATTCTAAGGGTCCGTCTCCCTATTCCTTCTCAATGTTATGGTCTTTACCCCGGATACAAAGGGTCCGTCTCCCTATTCATTCACAATGTATTGGCTTATCATTATCTTTGATAACTCGACACCATAGTGGGGTCTTTTGAGGTCCTCTATAGTTAAGAGGGGTTTTCCCTTTTTATAGTTCTTTTGTTCGTTTACGAAGTTCGTTGTGTTTCATCTCAAGGATTCATAAACGAGAAAGGGACTAAACTACTGTGTGCGTGCAAACAATATGCACAATAATAGCAAGCAGGTAAGCAAGGAAAGTAAATAATCCATTCACATGCCTTACACAAGCTCACAACAGACAAATAAGCACGGTAAAACAAACATTCGTTTTCATGCATTAGTCTTGTGGTCATAAACAAACAAGGCACACAGCACACAAGCCGTGTAACACGGCAACATACGAACCACACATGTCCATACCTTATTCAGAAGCAAGTGTCATCTCACACACGGGTTCCGCTTGGCGTCCGTTACGACCCTCTTCATCTTAGCTGTTCCCCAGCTGATCTCTGGCACACTACAATGTTTTCCGCCTCTTGGTGACTTTGACAACAGCTACTTCTGGCTGGGCTTTCCAGGAAGATCTGAACAGGTTGTACTCAGGGAGTTTTCGGGCACCCTGATTGAATTCCGCACCAGAGAGGAGATGTTCTTGCTAGCTGGGCTTGATCGTAAGGAAGTTTAAAACTGGTTCTCTTCCCTTTTTTTTTAAACACCTATCGGTCATCTTCATAGTGTGGCTGCATGATGGATCCATGCATAAACATGCGAAGGATGTGAGTGAGAAGAAAGTCCATTTTCGGACAGGTAGGAGTGGAAGGAGAAGAGAACTTCCTAGAGCACATTTACCTCTAGTAGTTGTCCTTCCCTTGGTGTGCTGTTTCTGAATTTTCAGAGGCTCGATATCCACGCAAGGCACCAGCGACAATTGGAGAGAGAGCTGAGGGATAATGCGGGCGTGCCTTCAGGAATCGAGCAAGAGGAGACTGAATGCAGAAGGCTAGTTAAATGCTAATAGGTGAAAGTTTCAACGAGCAATTTTGTGGAGGTTTGGTGTGCTCAGACTCTCACGTGAGTGGCTGCCCTCTGGTCTATTTTTTTTTCCCAAAGGAGCATGGGCATGAAAGACTGATTTAATGTGGCTGAATTTTCCAAGGGGAATGTCTCTTTGGCTGAGGTCGAGACAAGGAAATCAGTAAGGGACTAGCTTGCACTCAGTGACTGCAATCTGTCTTTATTTTTGAAACTGAAACCGATAGCAGTGCATAGGTGTAGTTCTGTTTTTTTTTTGTTATAGCAGTCTGCACATGGGGACGCACTGGGGCTAACAATACAGGTGGGGAAGTGTTGGACTGAACAAGAAGGGAAGCAAGGAGACGTTCGAGAACTTGCTGTCCATTGATAAAAGAAGTAGAGTCCGATGGTGGCCGACATTGGGTTTGTCTGTAGCCTCTCTTTTTTTTCATGTAGTTAGCTAGATAGTTGATAGTTAAGTTAGTGCAATTAACTACCGAATATGAGCACAGCTCAACCGGTTAAGACGTTCACTAGGTATACCGAGGTACGGGGTTTGAACCTCAGCGGGAGTGTCTCTGCTCCTTTTTTTTTTGTATGAGTTATACATGTTTATTTATATATGTATAAGCAACCATATAATATGCCGCGTTATTAATTGCATACGTTGCTAATCATTCATACTTACATGTATATTTATATACGCCCCCTTTTATTTTGTCGCGTTATAGTTGTAAATACCTACGCGACGTTTTTAGTTAATATTTACAGTGTTGTAATGTTGTAATATTACGTACATGTATTTTCGTATACGTACATATATAAGTACGTGACCATATTAATACATAACGTTACATGTATATACCAAATTTAATTGTTCGTACATTATTATTTGTTCGGCTTATGAGACGCGACCGGATAATCTCCTCGCGTTTATGCTTTTATGCGTTTAATTCGTTTAGGGGTGTTTCAACTTACCCCCCTTAAAAGAGACTTCGTCCCGAAGTCTTACTTCTTTAACTGATGTTTTCTTCTTGTTAATCCTAGGGATCAAGTCCCACATTTATTCACGATACCCCAAAGAATTAAGTCCATAACTATAATGCTCAGTGCTTCTAAGCACCATGCCACATCAGTGGCTTCCCACAAGTTCTCATAGTAGACCAAGAAGCTAGCAATGTGTATAACATGCTAAAGTGCAAGCCAAGGCACACAACATTCATTCATACAGAGCATATAATATGCTAAAGTGCCAACCATGGCACACAACATTCATTCATAGCACAAAGTACATCCAATATAGTACACACACAATTCTGCACAATTAATACACACAGACCTACCAACCAATGTGTGGTTGTAGGAATACACATAGTCGATTTCCAACCAAGGTTCACAGTTCTATTTCACCATTTGTGCTTATAAGCACTACGCCACATTTGTGGCTTCACCCAGTTATCAATAATATTTCGATGTACCAATAATATTTATGTACTACACTCATATCAACCAGGTGAACAAGTCATTCATCCATGACTCTCATGCATTCAAACCAATCCACACACAGTTCACAAACATAGCAACCCAAACAACACCACAAAACGAGCAATTACCCAGTAGAAACGCAACGCGCCTACCCCCCTTAAAAATGGATTACGCCCACGTAATCCCTATTATACCCTCCTAGAGCCTTGGTTCAAGATGTTTAATTCTCATTGAGCATTCTAGTTCCTATGCAATGTAACTCACAATATATTCTCATCAAAGGTCTTGACCATGTTAAGGGTTTAGTTTCTATATTAAAAGACTCTTATCGGTATCCGTACCGATCTAGAAATGGGTTCGGGTTTAGGCTCTCTAGGTTTAAGGTATTGGTCGATAGGTCACTTGTTATTCCACAGGATAATGGGGAATACGGTCCACCAGCTTCTGCTGTGCTACTCTGATTACCTTCGGGTTTAGTTTCCCCTTTCTGTACTCAGGAGGCCTTCTAGGCTTATATTGATATATTCTCTGTAGTAACGTTTTAGTTCATATATTTTTTTTCTCAATGTTATAATCATGTCATTGTTATAACAACATGTTTACTTTATATAGTCGATCGTAATTGTACGTCGACGGTTAGTTTACATATTGCATTTGATTGCGATTGTATATATTTATGTGGTAACTTTTGGGTTAATAGTAACATCACACTACTTCACATCCTCACATATCTGTATACTCATGTGTTTATTCTCGAATTTTCGAGCCATGTTACCATGTATTTTATGTGGTTTCAACACCGCTTCCTTTGCATTCTTACTTATCCGACTTATAAACTTTCACCTAATTGTAGTTTATGTGTCCACTTGTAGGGGGTTTCGAGAATCATCCCACACTGACGTGATCAGCGTAAGTGTTGGACTACCTTTTCACCCCAATTTGTGCGTAGTGTCCCTTGACCTGGCCAGGGTCGAGTTCAACTTTGCACGTCCGATTTACACGATCAAACAATTTTTTTTTTTACATTTGAATTCTTATCCCATTCGTTTCTAGTCCTCTGGCAATCAATTCATTGACTAGTGTCACCATCTAAGCCTTTAGACTAATCGTTCAAATTTTCCAACTGTATATTCATACATATATACTTGTGTGTTTTAAACTTCTTGATTTATAGGTAGATTCCCATATAAGTGTTTCAATAGGTTTAGTGATATACCAGTACATGCATTTATACCCTGCTGGTATTATCAACTCTTCACCTTCCAATTCTCGTACCATAGGTAGGTATGTACATGTTTGTTTCCTATATACATGTGGTCTCATTAATTCAGCGTTAGTCAATCGGGTATACAGTTGTATACTTCCCAACTCTCATGTTATTACCATTATCCTCAACACTTGTAGATTAGTATTTGAATTTACAGCATGATTCATTACTCATCTAAGCCTATCAATTAATCTCTCTATGACGCCCTTAATTTATTTCAAAGTTTCCCAATCTCGTTGCCCAATTGTTCAGAAATGTTTGTTTTTCTCTTGATATTTTCCTTTTCATAGATGTTTGACTCTAGTGGCTAATTTACTGCCATTTTCTTATCGGTTTGATTTATGATGATAACGGCTATTTACAATAGCAGGGAATTTATTGAATTTTGTAATGGTATACTTTAGTGTGTAAAATTGTGTCATGCTCCGTTAAGCATTATAGGTTGTACCAAATGTATGGTGTAATTTTGTCTTAAGCTATATTCCCTTATTTCGTTGTTCTACGAGAGGTTTCCTTAAATTGCCCTCTCAAGTGTTCGAATTATAGAATTTATCTCAATCCCGTCCTTGGATTAATTAATGCTTATTTGAGCTTTATTCATTTCATAAATTTTAGGGTATTTCGGTATTCTTTGCTTGTGAGGTAGGGTCCTATCGACTGCTAAGCACGTCGGCCCAAGTTGTCGCTAAAATTAGTCCCTCAACGGGTATTATCCTTTTGACAACGTCTATTGTATAGCATAGTCTTTTCTTCTCGGGTTGATAGGATAGCATTAAGTAGATGCCAGATCGGGTTTCCCCGAGTAAGAGGAGGCTTTCTACCTCTCTGGCGTTCTTTCTCTGAGTTTTAAGAGGCAATTTAGGATGTGAAGGTTGGGTGTAGGTATTTGTTAGGCATCCACTATTACTGGGGAAGAACCCTATCTAACGCGCCTCACGTACTACCCCAACCCTTGTCTCACTGTCAGAATTCCTAATTCCAGGTTTTCCTATACTCGGTACTTCTTTGTTCCAGTCATCAGAGCGTAACTACGCTCTGATACCACTTTCTGTAACACCCCCGAATAAACGTCCAATAGTACAAAGTCAAGCTCCTAGTCATATTACATAATAACTACGCAGCGGATTCTCGGTATCATCCGGGTGCTACAGATGCCAACCACCCACGTGGTTGACAGACCACCTCACTAATACTAGTTACGGTCTGCATGACTGGAATCAGCTCTCCACCAAAACTCATATATAATACAAGATACAATTCCAGAAACCGAGTGTCTACAATACAGTTACTAAATCGTAAACCAAAAAGTACAACCCGGGTTTAGTAACAACCCATACACTAACATACTATTCCAAACTCAGAAGTCCTGCCCAGATAGACTACCCCCATGATAGCCATCCCGCCTACGCTCCGTTCGTCCGGCATAATACCTGTAAAAATTTGGTTTGGGAAGGACTCAGCAAACTACGCTGAGTATGAACGTGTGTAGCCCGCATGTTACCGGGCCACACGACTACTTTGTCGAATATTATTACGTCAATTTACATGCTATAATAAAGCAGTAAAACACACCACAGTACATCATAGTATCATACACACTTAAAGGTAGTAACACATTAGCAACAACAACCAATCACACGAACTGCTAGTCTCACAACAGCAATCATGTACATAATAAAATTGTGCATAGGTATATATACCCATGATCCTCACTATGGGATCGTACGAGCGTTGTGTGTTTTCATTTCTTTTCTCTTGTTCTCATAATGTGTATTTTCTTTCTCTTCCTTTGCACCAGGTCGGGGGCATAGTTTAGATCCCGTGACCATATCAAGTAGGTGCCAATCTTTCCTTGTTTCTTAAATGGTTACTTGTGAATTCTCTTATCACCACAATTTGGAGTACATCCTGTCCATAGCTAATCCTCCATTCTCGGATAGCTCTTTCTCTCTCTGTTGTTTCTAAATGTTATTGGCTATTGTCCCGGATACCAAGGGCCCGTCTCCCTATTCCTTTTCCATGTTACTAGCCTCTGCTCCGGATTCAAAGGGTCCGTCTCCCTATTCCTTCTCAATGTTACTAGCCTCTGCTCCGGATTCTAAGGGTCCGTCTCCCTATTCCTTCTCAATGTTACTAGCCTCTGCTCCGGATTCTAAGGGTCCGTCTCCCTATTCCTTCTCAATGTTACTAGCCTCTGCTCCGGATTCTAAGGGTCCGTCTCCCTATTCATTCTCAATGTTACTAGCCTCTGCTCCGGATTCTAAGGGTCCGTCTCCCTATTCCTTCTCAATATACTAGCCTCTGCTCCGGATTCTAAGGGTCCGTCTCCCTATTCCTTCTCAATGTTACTAGCCTCTGCTCCGGATTCTAAGGGTCCGTCTCCCTATTCCTTCTCAATATTACTAGCCTCTGCTCCGGATTCTAAGGGTCCGTCTCCCTATTCCTTCTCAATGTTACTAGCCTCTGCTCCGGATTCTAAGGGTCCGTCTCCCTATTCATTCTCAATGTTACTAGCCTCTGCTCCGGATTCTAAGGGTCCGTCTCCCTATTCCTTCTCAATATTACTAGCCTCTGCTCCGGATTCTAAGGGTCCGTCTCCCTATTCCTTCTCAATGTTACTAGCCTCTGCTCCGGATTCTAAGGGTCCGTCTCCCTATTCCTTCTCAATATTACTAGCCTCTGCTCCGGATTCTAAGGTCCGTCTCCCTATTCCTTCTCAATGTTATGGTCTTTACCCCGGATACAAAGGGTCCGTCTCCCTATTCATTCACAATGTATTGGCTTATCATTATCTTTGATAACTCGACACCATAGTGGGTGTCTTTAGAGGTCCTCTATAGTTAAGAGGGTTTTCCCTTTTTATAGTTCTTTTGGTTCGTTTACGAAGTTCGTTGTGTTTCATCTCAAGGATTCATAAACGAGAAAGGGACTAAACTACTGTGTGCGTGCAAACAATATGCACAATAATAGCATGCAGGTAAGCAAGGAAAGTAAATAATCCATTCACATGCCTTACACAGCTCACAACAGACAAATAAGCACGGTAAAACAAACATTCGTTTTCATGCATTAGTCTTGTGGTCATAAACAAACAAGGCACACAGCACACAAGCCGTGTAACACGGCAACATACGAACCACACATGTCCATACCTTATTCAGAAGCAAGTGTCGTCTCACACACGGGTTCCGCTTGGCGTCCGTTACGACCCTCTTCATCTTAGCTGTTCCCCAGCTGATCTCTGGCACACTACAATGTTTTCCGCCTCTTGGTGACTTTGACAACAGCTACTTCTGGCTGGGCTTTCCAGGAAGATCTGAACAGGTTGTACTCAGGGAGTTTTCGGGCACCCCTGATTGAATCCGCACCAGAGAGGAGATGTTCTTGCTAGCTGGGCTTGATCGTAAGGAAGTTTAAAACTGGTTTTCTCTTCCCTTTTTTTTAAACACCTATCGGTCATTCTTCATAGTGTGGCTGCATGATGGATCCATGCATAAACATGCAAAGGATGTGAGTGAGAAGAAAGTCCATTTTCGGACAGGTAGGAGTGGAAGGAGAAGAGAACTTCCTAGAGCACAATTTACCTCTAGTAGTTGTCCTTCCCTTGGTGTGCTGTTTCTGAATTTTCAGAGGCTCGATATCCACGCAAGGCACCAGCGACAATTGGAGAGAGAGCTGAGGGATAATGCGGGCGTGCCTTCAGGAATCGAGCAAGAGGAGACTGAATGCAGAAGGCTAGTTAAATGCTAATAGGTGAAAGTTTCAACGAGGAATTTTGTGGAGGTTTGGTGTGCTCAGACTCTCACGTGAGTGGCTGCCCTCTGGTCTATTTTTTTTTTCCAAAGGAGCATGGGCATGAAAGACTGATTTAATGTGGCTGAATTTTCCAAGGGGAATGTCTCTTTGGCTGAGGTCGAGACAAGGAAATCAGTAAGGGACTAGCTTGCACTCAGTGACTGCAATCTGTCTTTATTTTTGAAACTGAAACCGATAGCAGTGCATAGGTGTTGTTCTGTTTTTTTTTTGTTATAGCAGTCTGCACATGGGGACGCACTGGGGCTAACAATACAGGTGGGGAAGTGTTGGACTGAACAAGAAGGGAAGCAAGGAGACGTTCGAGAACTTGCTGTCCATTGATAAAAGAAGTAGAGTCCGATGGTGGCCGACATTGGGTTTGTCTGTAGCCTCTCTTTTTTTTTCATGTAGTTAGCTAGATAGTTGATAGTTAAGTTAGTGCAATTAACTACCGAATATGAGCACAGCTCAACCGGTTAAGACGTTCACTAGGTATACCGAGGTACGGGGTTTGAACCTCAGCGGGAGTGTCTCTGCTCCTTTTTTTTGTATGAGTTATACATGTTTATTTATATATGTATAAGCAACCATATAATATGCCGCGTTATTAATTGCATACGTTGCTAATCATTCATACTTACATGTATATTTATATACGCCCCCTTTTATTTTGTCGCGTTATAGTGTAAATACCTACACGACGTTTTTAGTTAATATTTACAGTGTTGTAATGTTGTAATATTACGTACATGTATTTTCGTATACGTACATATATAAGTACGTGACCATATTAATACATAACGTTACATGTATATACCAAATTTAATTATTCGTACATTATTATTTGTTCGGCTTATGAGACGCGACCGGATAATCTCCTCGCGTTTATGCTTTTATGCGTTTAATTCGTTTAGGGGTGTTTCAAATGTGCAATTTCGGTCAAGGCAAAAACATGAAGGAAACTTGATTTTTCTTTGAGATTCCTTACCTAGAAGCAAAGGAGAGTAATAATACGTAGAAAGGTGAGCTCAAGCTCCTTCAATGGTGAATCTCCATGGCACCAGAATTGAGCTCTTGAAGATTTGAAAAGATAGAAGTGTAGAGCTTGGTCTAACTAAGACAAATATAGTCTTAGAATTTGATTTGGAGCATGGAGTTGGATTTGGAAAAGAAATGAAGATGGAGAGAGATCGAGCTGTAGCAAATCGTAAATGGAGGGGAGGAAGAAGATGGCTACCGTGGGAAATGAAAGGAAATAAGAGAATGAGGAGGTAAGTTTGCTTTTGTTAAGATATTTATGTATAAAGCAAAAATAGTACTTTACTTTAAGCTTTACTTTACTTATTTGATTTCTTTTACAAGTTGGTGACTCACACCTTGAAAAACCGGCCCCCATTTAGTTAGAAGGGTACTTTAGTCTTTATTTGTCAATTTAATTACTTATGATAACATATGTTACAAACTAGCTTATAAAAATCACTATTCACAAAAACAAGGCACATAGAAGTGAAATTTTTGATTTCCCATTGATATAGACTTCCAAATGTGATACTATATAGTACACATGTTAATTAAAGAGTAATGATGGACATTTAGCCATTCAAAACTCATTTACAAGACAATTTTTCAAAAACGTGCTTTAAGACTCCTTAAAGCACATTTTGTGTTTTAACTTGTTTTCAAGCTTGGTTTTCTTTAGTAATTGATTTAATATGTTCATAACATATAATAAGGTATAGGTATGACCATTAGGTCTTATACAAATTTATCCCAAGCTTAGAGCACATTTTGCTCTTATTGACTTTAAGGTATTTTCTTGTGTTTTGTTTGGTTTTATTGTCCACCAAGGTTTCCTAAGGACTTAATTAGCCTTATAAAATCATAATTGAATATAATTAAGTCTTGGTAGGCTCTTTGGGTCCTAACCAAGTTCACTCATAGCTTAGAGCATGTTTTTGCTCAAACCGTGTCTTAGTGTTTTATTTTGTTTACCATGGTTTAAATGGTTCATTGATGTTTCTAAGGCACTTTTTAGCCTTTCAATACCATAGTTTAACATTTACACAACATACCAAGGTTTGGGGTATTTCATTTGGGGTAAGATATGTGATTACAGAAAACTAAGTGTGTCCATGGCATAATTATAATATATTATGGTGAGAGAAATGATATTATGAATTTTGGGTGAATTAAATAAATATTTAGAAGTTAAAACAATTTATAAAGTTTTGGGGCTATTTTGTAATTTTTGGAGAGATTGGTGTAAAACCGAGAATCACATAAGTTTATGGTATATTATGTATTAAATATGAAATTAGACTATGGTCAAAGTGTTGACCAAAAACTTTGGTTTAAATGATTTATGACATGAAATATTAAGTTTATAAAAGTTTTGGGGTGATTATGTAATTTATAAGAGTTTAAATAAGAAGCCGAATTTATATAGGGCGAAATCATAATTTGTGGAAATATAAGTGTCCACTTGGTTATTAAGGAAATTAAATATTAAAATATGGTTTATAAGTGAATATATAATTTATATAAAGTTTTGGGGTTAAAATGTAATTATAGAAAGTTAGTTGTCAAAACCGAAAGGTTAAGGTTGATTTGGTAATTTATAAAAGTTAAGTATTCAAATAATAAATACCGAATTTTTAAAGGTGGTTTAGTGAATTAATTAATTAAGAAAATAAACTATGTATTATAATGTATTTTGGAGTATAATGTAAGTTTAAGAAATAAATGTGGTTATAATATAATAACCGAAAAGTATGCTGAATTTAAGGGATTAAAAATATTTGTAGGTCCTATATAAATAATTTATGAAATACCCCAAACTTAGATATGGTGTTTAAATGATAAACTAAGATATAAGAAGGCTAAATAATGCCTTAGAAACATTAAGAAACATTTCTAATCAAAGAAAAATAAGGAAACACCAAAAGAGCAGTTTAAGCAAAACGTGCTCTAAGCTTGGAGAGACATGGGAGAGTACCCAAATATTGTTCTAAGACCTTAGTAATATCCTAATGGTCATTTTAAGTCAATTACCAAAGAAACCAAGCTTGAAAACTAGTTAAAACACAAAATGTGCTTTAAGGAGTCTTAAAGCACGTTTTTGAAAAATTGCCTTGTAAATGAGTTTTGAATGGCTAAATGTCCATCATTACTCTTTAATTAATATGTGTACTATATAGTATCACATTTGGAGGTCTATATCAATGGGAAATCAAAAATTTCACAACAATGTGCCTTGTTTTTGATGAATAGTGAATTTTAAGCTAGTTTATAACATAAGTCTATATAAGTGAGACATTTGGTCAACAAAGACTAAACTACCCTCATTCACTAAAGGGGGCCGGTTTTTTAAGTGTGACTCACCACACTCATCTAGCTAAGTAAAGAGAAAGCAAAATAAGTAAGTTATAAAGCATAAAGTACTATTCACCTTTTAAGATAAATATCACATTTTGCTTACCTCTCTCCTCACTTCTTCATTCTCCTTGTCTCACACGATTTCTTGCTCTCTTTCTCTTCTCCATTAACGTGAAGCTCCTCTCCATGCTAGCTCCACCTCTCTTGCACACATCTTGCTCATTTTAGCTCCAAATCCAAAACAAAATACATATTCTTCTTAGTTAGCTCAAGCTCCTCCTTTCTATCTTTTCAAAACTTCAAGAGCTTCATTTTGGTGCCAAGTCAAACCACCATTAGAGGAGGAAATTCAAGTTTGGAGACTCCATTGGCATCTCCATTCTCTTAAGGTAAAGAAAGTGTAAGAAAATCTAGGTTTCCACCATTTTCTTCACATAACCGAAAATATATACTCATGGGACTCCATGTTTATGCCTTGTTCTAGCTTGTTTCTACTCTTCAAAGGAGAGAGGAGGTCCTTCTTGCTTCACATCCAAGTTGTCTTGAGAAACCAAGGTAAAACAATCACATTAATACCTTAAAACATATTTTTAAACCTAGGGTTTGTTCCTTAGGGTTAATGTGTTATCTAGTACTCATTGGAGTCAATGGATATTGGTTAGAACATTGGCAAGGAGAATCACATTGGTGACCGAGATTGAACAAAGAAAACCTAAGGAGAAAAGCTTTTAAGCTTGTGAGAAAACAAGGTAAATTACTTACCTTAAGGTGTTTTGTTGTTTAAGGGAATGAGATGTGGGTATATGATGAGTTTAGTGTAGAGTTTATATGGGAAGGTGCTATAAAACCTAGGAGAAACAATGACTATTCTTGTGAACTTGTGACTAAGGAGCAAATGAGAAAGAGATAGTTTAAGAATATAAAGGAGAAGTACAAGAAGCATTTTATTTCAATGGGAGCCTTGTTGAGTGTATTCGCAGGTTGAAGGCAAATATATGTGGAAATTCAGTGGTTAAGATTATTGTTGTTTAAGGGCCTAAGTGCCAAGCACTTTAAGTTTAAGCACTATATGATGATTTGGTGTGGTTTTGGTGTAAATTGGGTGTTAAGCTATTGTGATGAGAATTTGTGTGGTATTGGTTGTTTGATGGAGAAAAAACCATGTGTTAGGAGGTACTATATACTAGAGAACCCATGGCAAAATTTAAAGGAGAGTTTAAGTGTTTAAGATATTCTAAAGGAATTTAATGACTAAGGAAGTACTAGGAATGTTCTATAGGTTGTCTTGATGAAAAAGGGTGAGGTTAAGGTGTTTTAATGACTTATGATGACTTAGGTATCACCATGGAAGATTTAGGAATCAAGAGAATGTATTTGAGTATTTAGGACTTAGACAATGTGTTGGTGCACAACTAGGAAGGAAATAATGTGATGATGATGGAAGTTTAAACTTGTTAAGGAACTTTAAGTAAATGCAAAAGAGTTTTAGATAGTGAGAGATGCTTGGGAGATGATGTTATAGTGGTGAAGAAAACATTTGGCATAGTGGTTACACTAGGTATGAACCACCACCTAGAAACCTAGAGGAAAGCATTACAAGTGTTAGCATTATTACAAGGAAAATGCATAATGGCTAAGGTGGATCTTGGTGGATGATTTAAGGTATTTTAAGGAGGGCTTAAGGTGTATTTGAGGTGCCCAAATGAGGTTATAACATATTAGATTATGAGGAGAAGTTTGGAGTTGAAAAAGAATTTAGAAACAAGTTTTTAGAGCCGACCGGCCTTAGGACCGGACTTGCAAGGTCGGTCGGGCTCTGTTACACTACCGGGAAATGTTTCTGGAATCGACCGGACTTGGGGACCGGACTTACAAGTCCGGTCGGACTTGTGTTTTGTGAGGGAAAATGTTTCTGGAATGGACCGGACATGGGACCGGACTTGTCAAGTCCGGTCGGCATGAATTTTGTACGGTTATAAGTCTCTGGAATCGACCGGACATAGGACCGGACATGTAAGTCCGGTCGGAGTGAATTTTCCAACGGTAAAAGGGTACTGGAATGGACCGGACTTGGCAAGTCCGGTCGGTAAGTCCGGTCGAGCCTAAATAAAAAAAAAGAAATTTCAAATTCTAAGAAAGGTAATGGGTAATGAGGTATGCCCTTGGTAGGGTAGTAATGATTGGGACCCTAAGAACTTAAGGAATTAAGTTAAGATTAAGTATAATTTTTAATGTTTAAAGTTAAGTTGTAAGACTAAGTGATAAGGCTTGAGAGGTTATTGAGTGGAAGTCCTTAGGGACCAAGTGAGTTAAGTGAGGTGCAAATAACTAATGACCTAAGAATGAATGAATGTTTTAGGTTTGTGAATTGGGACCCCGAAGAAGGTTAAACAAACAACGATCGACGGTGAACGGTACAGTCTTTCCTGTGACCTGCTTGCTAACGAGGTGTCCCTCGGCTTGTGTGCTATCTGTTTATTTGCTATGACTAAGACAAGACAAAGCATGCAACCGGTCAAATTTATTCTCGATGTGAATGTGTTTACTCCACACTAACCCACGAGACTTGAGAATGTTGCTAACTAAGTTTAGTACTCACTGAGTTAAGGTTAAGAACTAAGTATCGGTGATTGTTGGTTTTACCCGTCAAGGTTAACTAACACTTGGTAATTAAGGCTTTCACTAACCATAACTTGGGGTGGGAGTGAGGAATCCGGAATGGTACCGGCACATGTGTATTGGGGGAGGTCGGTATCTGAATCAGATCCGACTTCCAAATAAGACTGGTCATTAGACTCGTCGCCTAGGGTCAACAAATCGACCCGACCACCCGGGCTACTGTTTGAGGTGGGAGGCACATTAAGGATGGCGTGGGGGAATCAAGCCTACATCCCCAATAAATTAAGAAAGGTAGCTTATCGTCGGATAGTGCACTGCTACCGGCTAGGGTTAACCAAGCCCTACAAAGATAAGCAACCAACTAAGGGCTAACAATCTAATAGTGGAGCGGTTGGCAAGTATAAGGTTAAGGAGATTGTGGATCTAAGGGGTTAAGAACTAACTCACTTATTAAGGGAACGCCTGAGTCGTTCGTTTGCTTATGAGCTAATTATGTTCATTGTGGTTGTTGGTTTGTTACTTCATATTAAGCTTATTGCGCTATTTATGCTTATCATGTTAATCAACTCCCATGCTATCGACAATTAGTCGTCGTAGCCCCGTTAGCTTGGGGGCCATGGGAGGGTCGTACCAGCATTCGTGCTGACCCCCTTTGGGGGCTGTTTTTACACTTGCAGGTAAGCGGCCGATGAAGTCACACCACGAGAGTAGGAGCGGGTAGCCCTAGGTGGGACTTTATTTTGAGTACGGGTAGCGCCTGTGCACCCGTCTGTTAGTAGTGGGATATGAGATATATTATATGGTTTGAGAACTTAAAACTCGGATGGTGTATGTATTTTGGATGTACGTTGTAAATATTTAAATTACGGTAATTCTTGTTGTTAGACCGTAGCTAGGTCCTGGTGTTACTTTATTCCGCTGCGACGTTAAGTATAGTTTGTTAAGTTGCGATAACCACGATTGGCTTAGGACGGGGTGTTACAAAAGTGGTATCAGAGCGTAGTTACGCTCTGATCAAGAAATACCGGATATAAGTAACCACCGAGTTAGGATATAAGTTAAGGAATAAGTATTGGGTTAAGGGTGTGAGAAGTTAGAGTGAGTAGAGTCAGATGACCACTAATAAGTGTGGATTATCTTTACCGTCCACGGACGTTATAAATTTACTAACCAAAACAATGGTGAGTACGAATCTAATGTAAGTTATGCTTGTTCAGATGGCAGGACGCCCTAGAGGAGGCCGAGGTCGCGGCCGGGTGAGGATATTCCAGGATACCTGGAGGGCAGACGATCGCAGAGATCGTAGCTGCCGCTTTAGGGCACATGGGCTATCAGCCTGGTGTGGGTGCACCACCTCCACCGCCACAACCTAGGGAACCAAACTGGGTGAAGAGTCTATCAGATCTTCGACCCGCTCATTTTAAGGGGGAGACCGATCCCGCCAAGCTTGAGGCGTACATCTCCAAGCTGGAGACCGCCTTCGAGACCCTTGATGTCCCTGCTGGGATCAAGGTGCGCTTAGCTGCTTTCTACCTGAAGGGGGCGGCGGGCGATTGGTGGAAGCTGGTGAGGGCCGAGCATGTGGCCAACCCAGAGTTCGGCTGAGAGCAGTACACCGCCTTGCTACGGGCAAAGTACTACCCCGCCCATGTCCAGACGAAGAAGCGCTTGCAGTTAGATGCGCTTAAGCAGTCGGACAAGATGACAGTGGACGAGTATTACTCAGAGTTCACTGCCTTGCTCCGTCTTCTGCCAGGCCTAGGGTATTCTGACCAGATCTTGGTAGACCGCTTCTATGGCGGGCTTAGCCATCGACTCCGCTACGGCATGGGGCCGACGAGTTACACTACCTTGCAGGTAATAAGAATAATTGAATTGAGTAAATGATGAATAAGATTTAGATTATGAGGAATAAGTATAATTAATACCATGGAAAAGCAGGAGTGCTATCATGCCGCTGCTAAGGTAGAGATAACCGTCCAGCTGAGGGACGAGGAGAACGCTAAGAGAAAGAGTGCTGGAAGAGTGCGGAACACCAAGGCAAGGAGGGTACAAGAAACAAAAGTACCAGCCCTCAAGCCAGAAAAATCAGAACCCGAAGGGGAAGGAGGGAAAGGAGAAGGCTCCAGAAGAGCCATTGAAGCTGACGTATGCTTATGCAGCTACACCCCTGCGCTCTAAGGCGCCAAAGGGTAAGGAATTGGTATTAATAAGTTAAGAAACAACTAGTAACCATTTGGGATGTGAATATTGACATTGTGAATGATCAGGATCTGAGACTGAGAAAGGAGCCGGTGGTGGATACCAGCGACGCTTCATCTGTAGGTGGTGTCACAAGGACCACCCCGGGCTCGACTGTAAAGGGAATAAGGTGGAGTGTAACTTTTGCGGAGTACTGGACACCGAGCATATGAGTGCTACGGGAATCCGGAGAGTAAGAATTACAGACCTAGTTTTAAGGTTAAGGCCAAGGCTGATCAGGGATCTGGATCTGACGGTCAGAGGAGGGGGCAACCAACTGCAGACAAGAACCCGAGGGTGACCCAGAAGTCGGGACCCACTCTACACATGGTGGACCGGGACGATGAGCCTGAGCCCTCATCGAGGCCAGGTACCACTATAACCATTTAGTAATAAAACTACCTGCTTACCGCATTATCATGCATGTTTGGTGAAATAAATGAGTTAAGTAAGAATAAGATGAGATTAGAACTTAAGTGAGATATAACCTACTATCACTCTAGGAAGATTCAACATCTGCTACCCAATACCATCTACACCTAACCCGAGCACACCGACATCGAAATCATAGACTTTCCAACCGAACAATGTCAGGTTATCCGCCCAGGTATGATTTATTGAGGGGGTACCTGACACCCGAAGCACATATAGCCATCATCAGGAGATGCAATCAACTAGGAATGGGACCGGGAGGTTTTTTACACACCGGAGTACCCAGGGGGAGCAAGGATGAAATTAAAGATGATGAGCTTGGGCAAGATTGGAATCCGTATGCCAAGAACTACCAAACCATGAGGGAGCAAGATGGAGTCTCACCACCGGGAATACCCGAAGAGTTCCATCCAGTTATTACACAAGTCGTGGAAATCGCTCAGCAGTTGGAGGCTGAACCGATTCCAGACATCCAACCAGACATTTGCATTATAAACTTCTACGAAAAAGATGGGAAACTGGGACTACACCAGGATAAGGACGAGACAACGGAGTCTCTCGAAAGAGGGATACCCGTAGTGTCTTGGTCCATTGGAGACGATACGGAGTTTTTGTACGGCGAGCAGAAGCGTGCGGACCGTGCAGATAAGATAATACTTAAGTCAGGTGATGTATTAATTTTGGGAGGAGAATCAAGGATGTTATACCATGGGATTAAGAGAATCAAGCTGAACACGGCACCGTCAGCAGTAATCAATGCGACGCATATGAGACCAGGAGATTAAACCTAACCTTTAGACAATATAGCCATGTAATGTTAGAATGAGATGAGAAATGAGATGTAAGATTGAAGCACATGTTGTAAACAGGATGGTCATAAATAAAATAACAGTGTTGTTCATAAATTGTTACGACTCTTGTTATACCATCAATACTCATGGAGCTTGTGAACACAATTAGGTCATGGACTCGGTACGGAAGGTGCACTAAGCATACTTACAGAGGCACAGGCCGACGCCAGCGGTACTATCCTCACCGGCACCTTTCCGATCAATGGGATTGAGGCATCAGTTCTCTTCGACTCAGGGGCCTCGCATACCTTTGTCTCTGCATCATTTGCGAGCAGGTTGGGGCTAGACGCTGAGAGCTACCCGACTTCACGGTTACGCTCCCGTCTAAGGAGAAGGTTCGTTGCACTCGTTACTACCGAGGAGCCACCATCAGAATTAAGGGGGAAGACTTCCCAGTCAGTTTCATTGAGTTCAGTAAGCTAGGATTTGATGTTATCTTCGGGATGAACTGTTGGAGCGGCACAAGGGACGTATTCTCTGCGCCGAGCATAGATTGCTGCTCAGGAGTCCGTCTGGGGTAACAATATCATACCGCCAGAGGCCCAGAGAGCCTTCGACTAAGATCATCACCGCCATGGAAATGCATAGAGAATTAAGGAGAAGGAAGAAGTATACCTCTGCTATGTACAGGACATAGAGAGAGACCCTGAGTTCGACCCCGACTTACCGGTAGTGTCGGAGTTCCCCGACTTATTTCCACGGGAACTGCCCGGCATGCCACCCACTCGGGAGGTAGAGTTCACCATTGAGCTGCTACCTGGTACCGGACCGATAGCCAAAGCACCATACCGTATGGCTCCGGCAGAAATGACTGAGTTAAAGAACAACTGAAAGATTTGTTGGATAAAGGATTCGTTAGACCAAGTGTGTCACCATGGGGAGCGCCAGTCCTCTTCGTGAAGAAGAAGGATGGTAGTCTCCGCCTCTGCATTGACTACAGAGAGCTGAATGCAGTGACAGTGAAGAATAAGTACCCACTACCCGCATTGACGATCTGTTCGATCAGTTGAAGGGAGCATCGTGTTTTCAAGATTGATCTCAGATCGGGGTATCATCAGATAGCCATTAAGGAGGGAGACATTGAGAAGACGGCATTCCGGACACGATACGGCCACTATGAGTTTACAGTGATGTCGTTCGGTTTGTCGAACGCGCCAGCGAAGTTTATGGATCTGATGAACCGCTTGTTCCGGGAGCAGCTGGACAAGTCGGTTGTGGTTTTATTGATGATATTCTGATATATTCAAAGTCTAAGGTTGAGCATGAGGAACATTTGAGGAGGGTGTTGGAAATATTAAGGAAGAACCAGCTATATGCTAAGTTCTCCAAGTGTGAGTTTTGGCTGACCAGGTCTCTTTCCTAGGTCATGTCATCTCAGATGCTGGGATCGCAGTGGATCCAGCAAAGATTGATGCCGTACGTACTGGCCAAGGCCGAAGACTGTTACCGACATCCGGAGCTTTCTCGGTCTGGCAGGTTACTACAGGAATTTGTTAGAGATTTCAGCAAGGTCGCGAAACCGATGACCAGTCGATGAAGAAAGATGCACCATTTCTGTGGACAATTACTGTGAGACATCGTTTCATTCAGCGCTTAAAGGATCACTGACCACTGCACCGGTACTGACTATTCCAGACGGTACAGAGGGCTTTGAGGTTTATTTGATGCATCCGGCAGAGGGCTGGGTTGCGTGCTCATGCAACATGGCAAGGTGGTGGCATATGCCTCACGCCAGTTGAAGAACCATGAGGAGAACTACCCCACACATGATTTAGAGCTGGGAGCTGTAGTCTTCGCTTTGAAAGATATGGCGCCACTACTTATATGGGGTTAGTGTCACGATCTACATACCGATCACAAAAGTTTGAAATACATATTCACTCAGAAGGAGTTAAATCTTCGACAGAGGAGATGGTTAGAATTTCTGAAAGACTATGACATTGACCTCCAATACAAAGAAGGGAAGGCCAATGTTGTAGCAGATGCCCTGAGCCGTCGAGCACACTCACTCCATTCGCTAGTTTCTTTCTCCAGCTTGGTTGATGAGGTGCGAGAGGCTCAGAGGACTGATGAGTATATGAGAGAGGTCAGACAGAAGCTGACAGATGGTACCTTTGAGAGTCAGAAATACGACTTCAGACTTCATGATGATGATCTGATCAGACTTAAGGGCCGGTTATGCATACCACGAGGTAACACGGATCTGAAAGACCGTATACTTAGAGAATCACACTGTTCTTCAGTTTCCATCCATCCGGGAGCCTCTAAAATGTATAAAGACATGAAGAGATACTTCTGGTGGTCGGGGATGAAGACAGATGTTACCGAGTTCGTCTTGAGGTGTCTCACATGCCAGAAGGTGAAATTCGAGCACAGACGACCGGGCGGAATGGTACAGTCGATGCCAGTTCCGGAGTGGAAGTTCCATGATATCTCCATGGACTTCGTAGTTGGGCTTCCACCTGCTAGGGGAGGTCTCAACATGATATGGGTGGTGGTGGATCGCCTTACCAAAGTAGCCCGATTCATACCGATGAAGGATACTTGGAAGGTGACCAAATTAGCTGAGTTATTTGAGAAAGAAATCATGAGACATCACGGCATACCAAAGACCATAGTGTCAGATAGAGATACCAGATTCCTTTCGAGGTACTGGAGAGCTACCAGAGAAGCGTTGGGTACAGAACTCAAACTGAGTACCGCGTTCCATCCTCAGACAGATGGTCAGACTGAGCGTACTATTCAGACACTCGAGGACATGCTGAGAGCATGTGCCTTAGACTTCCAGGGCAGTTGGATTGACAGATTGCATCTGATCGAGTTTTCATACAACAACAGCTATCACGCTTCGATCAAGATGGCACCTTTTCAAGCGTTGTACGGTAGACCATGTCGTACACCGCTCTGCTGGGATGATCGAGTGAGACGGTCATTATAGGACCAGAGTACTTAGAACAAGTTAAGGCTGAAGTTCAACAAATCAGAGAGAACATGAAAGCTGCTCAAGATAGGCAGAAGTCGTATGCTGATGTTCGACGACGGGACCTGGAGTTCGCAGTGGGCGACCGGGTATTTCTGCGAGTGTCACCGATGAAGGGTGTATTCAGGTTTGGGCAGAAGGGCAAACTAAGCCCGAAATTTGTTGGTCCTTATGAGATTACGGAGCGGGTGGGCCCGGTTGCTTACAGGTTAATTTACCTGCTGAGCTGGGTAAAGTGCATGATGTTTTTCATGTTTCACAGCTAAAGAAATACATGCACCACCCCTCCATGTGTTAGAACCTGAGAGGTTGACTTTAGAACCAAATATGAGATCCGTGGAGACTCCTCAGAGAATCTTGGACAGAAAGACTAGGGACACTCGCCACAAGTCAGTGCGACTGGTGAAGGTTCTCTGGTCTAACCAGGATGTCGAAGAGGCCACGTGGGAATTAGAGGATAAGATGAGGGCGAAATACCCTTCTTTATTTACTGACTAGATCGTCTGTATAGGGTACGGGGCGTACCCTTTTTAAGGGGGGTAGAGCTTCCTCGCTTTTGAGTTAGGAAACGATCATGTTTGTCGTTTGTTTGGTTGTTTAAGATGTGGATTTGTGTAAGTTGCTACACTTTGGTGTAAGTTTGAGTTATGTATAATACTTATGTATTGTATGTGAGATTGACCTTGAGTCTTGAGATGTATGAATGTGAATATAAGATGTGGTATTAAGATTAAGAGAACTGTGTACCGTGAATGGTTAAACACATGTGTGAACTTTGAGGACAAAGTTCTTTTAAGGGGGGTAGATTGAAATACCCCAAACTTAGATATGTGTTTAAATGATAAACTAAGATATAAGAAGGCTAAATAATGCCTTAGAAACATTAAGAAACATTTCTAATCAAAGAAAATATAAGGAAACACCAAAAGAGCAGTTTAAGCAAAACGTGCTCTAAGCTTGGAGAGACATGGGAGAGTACCCAAATATTGTTCTAAGACCTTAGTAATATCCTAATGGTCATTTTAAGTCAATTACCAAAGAAAACCAAGCTTGAAAACTAGTTAAAACACAAAATGTGCTTTAAGGAGTCTTAAAGCACGTTTTTGAAAAATTGTCTTGTAAATGAGTTTTGAATGGCTAAATGTCCATCATTACTCTTTAATTAATATGTGTACTATATAGTATCACATTTGGAGGTCTATATCAATGGGAAATCAAAAATTTCACAACAATGTGCCTTGTTTTTGATGAATAGTGAATTAATTAAGCTAGTTTATAACATAAGTCTATATAAGTGAGACATTTGGTCAACAAAGACTAAACTACCCTCATTCACTAAAGGGGGCCGGTTTTTTTAAGTGTGACTCACCACACTCATCTAGCTAAGTAAAGAGAAAGCAAAATAAGTAAGTTATAAAGCATAAAGTACTATTCACCTTTTAAGATAAATATCACATTTGCTTACCTCTCTCCTCACTTCTTCATTCTTCCTTGTCTCACACGATTTCTTGCTCTCTTTCTCTTCTCCATTAACGTGAAGCTCCTCTCCATGCTAGCTCCACCTTCTCTTGCACACATCTTGCTCATTTTAGCTCAAATCCAAAACAAAATACATATTCTTCTTAGTTAGCTCAAGCTCCTCCTTTCTATCTTTTCAAAACTTCAAGAGCTTCATTTTGGTGCCAAGTCAAACCACCATTAGAGGAGGAAATTCAAGTTTGGAGACTCCATTGGCATCTCCATTCTCTTAAGGTAAAGAAAGTGTAAGAAAATCTAGGTTTCCACCATTTTCTTCACATAACCGAAAATATATACTCATGGGACTCCATGTTTATGCCTTGTTCTAGCTTGTTTCTACTCTTCAAAGGAGAGAGGAGGTCCTTCTTGCTTCACATCCAAGTTGTCTTGAGAAACCAAGGTAAAACAATCACATTAATACCTTAAAACATATTTTTAAACCTAGGGTTTGTTCCTTAGGGTTAATGTGTTATCTAGTACTCATTGGAGTCATTGGATATTGGTTAGAACATTGGCAAGGAGAATCACATTGGTGACCGAGATTGAACAAAGAAAACCTAAGGAGAAAAGCTTTTAAGCTTGTGAGAAAACAAGGTAAATTACTTACCTTAAGGTGTTTTGTTGTTTAAGGGAATGAGAGTGGGTATATGATGAGTTTAGTGTAGAGTTTATATGGGGGAAGGTGCTATAAAACCTAGGAGAAACAATGACTATTCTTGTGAACTTGTGACTAAGGAGCAAATGAGAAAAGAGATAGTTTAAGAATATAAAGGTGAAGTACAAGAAGCATTTTATTTCAATGGGAGCCTTGTTGAGTGTATTCGCAGGTTGAAGGCAAATATATGTGGAAATTCAGTGGTTAAGATTATTGTTGTTTAAGGGCCTAAGTGCCAAGCACTTTAAGTTTAAGCACTATATGATGATGTGGTGTGGTTTGGTGTAAATTGGGTGTTAAGCTATTGTGATGAGAATTTGTGTGGTATTGGTTGTTTGATGGAAAAAAACCATGTGTTAGGAGGTACTATATACTAGAGAACCCATGGCAAAATTTAAAGGAGAGTTTAAGTGTTTAAGATATTCTAAGGGAATTTAATGACTAAGGAAGTACTAGGAATGTTCTATAGGTTGTCTTGATGAAAAAGGGTGAAGTTAAGGTGTTTTAATGACTTATGATGACTTAGGTATCACCATGGAAGATTTAGGAATCAAGAGAATGTATTGAGTATTTAGGACTTAGACAAATGTTGGTGCACAACTAGGAAGGAAATAATGTGATGATGATGGAAGTTTAAACTTGTTAAGGAACTTTAAGTAAATGCTTAAAAGAGTTTTAGATAGTGAGAGATGCTTGGGAGATGATGTTATAGTGGTGAAGAAAACATTTGGCATAGTGGTTACACTAGGTATGAACCACCACCTAGAAACCTAGAGGAAAGCATTACAAGTGTTAGCATTATTACAAGGAAAATGCATAATGGCTAAGGTGGATCTTGGTGGATGATTTAAGGTATTTTAAGGAGGGCTTAAGGTGTATTTGAGGTGCCCAAATGAGGTTATAACATATTAGATTATATGAGGAGAAGTTTGGAGTTGAAAGAGAATTTAGAAACAAGTTTTTAGAGCCGACCGGCCTTAGGACCGGACTTGCAAGGTCGGTCGGGCTCTGTTACACTACCGGGAAATGTTTCTGGAATCGACCGGACTTACAAGTCCGGTCGGACTTGTGTTTTGTGAGGGAAAAATGTTTCTGGAATGGACCGGACATGGGACCGGACTTGTCAAGTCCGGTCGGCATGAATTTTGTACGGTTATAAGTCTCTGGAATCGACCGGACATAGGACCGGACATGTAAGTCCGGTCGGGAGTGAATTTTCCAACGGTAAAAGGGTACTGGAATGGACCGGACTTGGCAAGTCCGGTCGGTAAGTCCGGTCGAGCCTAAAATAAAAAAAAAAGAAATTTCAAATTCTAAGAAGGTAATGGGTAATGAGGTATGCCCTTGGTAGGGTAGTAATGATTGGGACCCTAAGAACTTAAGGAATTAAGTTAAGATTAAGTATAAGTTTTAATGTTTAAAGTTAAGTTGTAAGACTAAGTGATAAAGGCTTGAGAGGTTATTGAGTGGAAGTCCTTAGGGACAAGTGAGTTAAGTGAGGTGCAAATAACTAATGACCTAAGAATGAATGAATGTTTTAGGTTTGTGAATTGGGACCCCGAAGAAGGTTAAACAAACAACGATCGACGGTGAACGGTACAGTCTTTCCTGTGACCTGCTTGCTAACGAGGTGTCCCTCGGCTTGTGTGCTATCTGTTTATTTGCTATGACTAAGACAAGACAAAGCATGCAACCGGTCAAATTTATTCTCGATGTGAATGTGTTTACTCCACACTAACCCACGAGACTTGAGAATGTTGCTAACTAAGTTTAGTACTCACTGAGTTAAGGTTAAGAACTAAGTATCGGTGATTGTGGTTTTACCCGTCAAGGTTTAACTAACACTTGGTAATTAAGGCTTTCACTAACCATAACTTGGGGTGGGAGTGAGGAATCCGGAATGGTACCGGCACATGTGTATTGGGGGAGGTCGGTATCTGAATCAGATCCGACTTCCAAATAAGACTGGTCATTAGACTCGTCGCCTAGGGTCAACAAATCGACCCGACCACCCGGGCTACTGTTTGAGGTGGGAGGCACATTAAGGATGGCGTGGGGGGATCAAGCCTACATCCCCAATAAATTAAGAAAGGTAGCTTATCGTCGGATAGTGCACTGCTACCGGCTAGGGTTAACCAAGCCCTACAAAGATAAGCAACCAACTAAGGGCTAACCAATCTAATAGTGGAGCGGTTGGCAAGTATAAGGTTAAGGAGATTGTGGATCTAAGGGGTTAAGAACTAACTCACTTATTAAGGGAACGCCTGAGTCGTTCGTTTGCTTATGAGCTAATTATGTTCATTGTGGTGTTGGTTTGTTGTACTTCATATTAAGCTTATTGCGCTATTTATGCTTATCATGTTAATCAACTCCCATGCTATCGACAATTAGTCGTCGTAGCCCCGTTAGCTTGGGGGCCATGGGAGGGTCGTACCAGCATTCGTGCTGACCCCCTTTGGGGGCTGTTTTTACACTTGCAGGTAAGCGGCCGATGAAGTCACACCACGAGAGTAGGAGCGGGTAGCCCTAGGTGGGACTTTATTTTGAGTACGGGTAGCGCCTGTGCACCCGTCTGTTAGTAGGGATATGAGATATATTATATGGTTTGAGAATACTTAAAACTCGGATGGTGTATGTATTTTGGATGTGTTGTAAATATTTAAATTACGGTAATTCTTGTTGGTTAGACCGTAGCTAGGTCCTGGTGTTACTTTATTCCGCTGCGACGTTAAGTATAGTTTGTTAAGTTGCGATAACCACGATTGGCTTAGGACGGGGTGTTACAATTTAGAAAATATAGAAAAGGAAATTATGATTTAGGATTTATGAATAAAACTATATGATATACAAGTACAAGTAATTCACTTGTAAAGAAAACAAATTATTGGAGTTAGTTTGTAATTAATAAAAGATATGGGAGAATATGCCCATGCGTAACACGTAAGTATAATTGAGAATTTATTAAGTTGCTATGTCATGTAGACAAATATAAATATGTATCATAAATAATACATGTGCATAAAATACACAGTTAAGATTTTCAAATAAATCAAAAGGAAATGAAAATAATTGATATGGAATTAAAACTATAGTCATATAGATATAAGGATTTAATTATAACAATAAATATATTTATGGTAAGCGGAGAATAACAAAGAATTATAAGAATATTATGTCCATGTGTGACATATAAGTATATGGGGAAATTATGAAGTTGTTATGTCAATTAGACAATTGTAAAACATGTAACATAAATGGTACATGATATATAGTTTTATACATTAAAGGATTTTAAAATAAATCAAAAGAAATAACAAATAAGTTATACATTA
Organism: Limonium bicolor; assembly: GCA_023374045.1. Lineage (NCBI taxonomy): Eukaryota > Viridiplantae > Streptophyta > Magnoliopsida > Caryophyllales > Plumbaginaceae > Limonium > Limonium bicolor. The sequence goes on from CM041780.1 coordinate 298,754,008, forward strand.
AATCATAAGGTAATTAAAAGAAATTACCACACCATATAGGTTTATAAATTAAGAATACACGATTTAGAAATATATAAATACCATAATTATTAATAAGGTTAAGAGGTTAAGGAAACTACCTAAGTACAAAGAAATAAACCTCACATGAAATAACGAATATGAAATCGTTCATGAATCAATAAAATTACTATACGAGAGTTACGTAAATTAACACTCTCAGTTAATCCTATTCTAGGACATTGTTGACCAGACGTAGACCGGGAACTAAACAAGTACAGTCTACGGTGAACAGTATGGAATTCTTGCAGTCTGCTTTCTACCGGATTACACCAGCTTGTGTGCTATCTGTTGTTTGAAATAACGACCAAGATAATTGTATGTAAAATGTTGCATTACTCTTGTGCACTGTTGTGTTATTCTATGTGCGTGATGTTGCTAACTGTAACGTGTATGTTCCACGCATACAACACTACATTACCAGTGGATTAATAACTGTGTTTAAGTATACCGAGAACTCGTACTCAAGTTTCTCACTAACTTCACTTTATAACAAACGTCGTTGTCCTAAACGTAACAACTGACAATACACATTGTGTTCTTGTTTAACGTCCTTGAGTGACATTTAAAAATTCTATACTACGAGAACGAGGAGCCCAGTTGGATCTGGCCATGATGCTACAGGAGGTGTACCTGTCTCAAGTCGTCTCCGATTCAATTTACGTCGTGACGGGAGTTTTGGGTGCACTTGTCCACTCACCGGGAACGTACCGGAACAGTTCAAGTTAAGAGGAAGACTTCACTTCTCTCGAGGGTTCGATTCCCACCATTGTTAGTACAGGAGTTAACTACGTTATCTTCTGAGAGATTTATTACCCACCTACTTGTACGAGGGTCCCATCTCGTCTAAGGGTTTATCATACCCAACCAACTTACTCCATGAAGGAGTTTAACGAGGTCACTATACCTCCACTGCTGTGAGGTACTCTTTTATACATGTTAGTCCCATTGTGAGGATCTGACTACTAGTGAATATTACAGGACATCTAACTTGACCTTCTGCAGTCTTGTTCTGTGTGACATTGTTATCCTGGTATGGATGCTTGTTATGATTATGTTATGATGCTTATTTGCAGCTTTACAAAAACGACTTGCATGTATTCGACAAAGTAGTTGGTGTGGCCCAGTAGCTTGTGGGCTGCACGTTTTTCATACCGGAAAATTATTTGCTGAGCCGTTTCATGGCTAAACAATTCCAGGTACCTGAAGAATGAAGAGATTACCCGACCGAGTGTAGGTGGGGTAGAATTAAGACAGGGATCATTATTACCGGTGTCATTTTACAGTACTGTACTTTTATTATTGGTATATTTATTTAAGCGGTTTGTACTCAGCGCTCAGACCGTATAATTTGTAAATTGTATTGGAGATATCCTTGTTAGTCACATGGGTGACTAGGCGTTGTAGCACCACCCGTTGTTATGTATATGTTTTCCGCTGCATTTCCAGTTATCTTGGGAGCTATCATCGTACAAGTTGTGGAGTTTAGGGTTGGGGTGTTACAAACAACAACACAAGAGCAAGGTGATTAACCCTATCTTGTTTCTTGCATTTTTTTTAGCCATCTTGTCACCTGATGCTCTTCCATGTTTACAAGGCATGAGACTCTTCCTTAAGGACTCCTAAATCGATGGAAACCTATCCAGACTGTAGGAGGATTTCTTTGTGTTCTAATGTACCCCTACTACTATGTATTTAATATATTATAAAATACTAAAGGTGTACAAACCATCGGGTTCCAAACACCCAGCACCAAACCTCACCAATTTACAACTCAAGATTACAACAGTCACGGCCTGAACCTCGAGAAAACTTAACAAAAATAAAACAGTAATAAAACACATAAACTCTCCACAAAACCTAATCCCATCCCAATCACTCGTTCTCTTCATGGCCACCTGTATAATAACTCGTACCTGCAAGATAAAACCAAGCAGCCCACCCTGAGAGGGGTGGGTCAGTTCCCTGGAATGGAACTGGTACGATCCTCTAGAACAAACTTGTAATACAACTTTTTAATAAATAATAGCTTGAATACAATCATTTAAAACCACACAGAGGAACAAGGCACTTCAAAAATCACCAAGTCAAGATAACAAGTTGCGAAAGTAATACATAACATAAAGTTAAAGTTAGTCAGTCAGAAGAAATCACACCATAAGTAGGTGTACATCCTTTGTTGTGTTAGTTATTCAGTTTCAGTTGAAGGAAGAAGACCCAAGTAGTCACAAGGACTAGGAATGAAAGAAGAGATCCAAGAACCCATAACTCAAGAGTGGAATCAAATCAACTGGGAGAGATGGCCCCCACCGCCAAGTACGTCCTTTCAGGACAAGGGATATACAACCCCTCACTGTTTACTACGTCCTTTTGGGACAGGGGATATACAGCCCCTCACTGTTACCATTGAAGACGCGCGCACGTCAAAACAACAAGACCCAACTCATGGATGAAACGATATCCAGAGTCAAAAGAAGAATTACCAAGATTGTCCTTCTCCATATTCCCACTAGATCGGTAACTACCCAGAGCAATACCAAAACACTCAGTCCTACAGAGTGCAGAAGCGTAAACCCTAAGCAGTTAATGTCTAATGGAACAACCAAATAGAAGGAACCAATACCCATGTAAGTATCACTTTCAAGGCTCAGTTAGTCACACAAGCTGAGTTAGTCACACAACCATTTCCTTTTAGAAATCCATTTGAGCTCAATTAGCGTTTGTCACAAACATCCCTTAAGTCTTGTTAGCAAAGCATAAGAGTACGAGAAATCGTACCTGGTATGTGAAGAACAATAATTAACTTGAATGAGTGATTCCCCAATAGTAACCTATAATTAAGGTGTTCCAAGTGTTGATTAGTTAAGGGACTTATAAACTAAACAACCTTCTATTCTTACTGATTTATAGTTCTAGGTTTACCCTTATTCTCTCACAAGGATTTGGGCTACGTTTCGTTAATTAAATCTTGTTGTTAGGCCAATTTCGTTTAAACTGGAACGATTTATGGTTTAACCCTGAGAGTGGCCCAAACTCTCTTTGAATTGTTTAAGTGGGCTTTTGGAGTTCATAGACTTGGGCTCAGTAGGTTAGCCCAAGACCGTGTTACGTTTATGTAGTGTAATTAAACCCTTAAGTTATCAATGACTATTTTATTACACACTGATTAAAATCCTAAAGTTTAATATATATATATTCTTCTTATTATATTCCCACAAGAAATGTGATTTCCTTCATCTATTTTTAATGTATATATATATACCTTTATGTATTAAGATTTATCCATAACATTTTTCAGAATTTTTATTGTATTTAATAGCTTTTAGACATATCCACAACTATTATATATATGGTTTATAAAATAAAGTATTTTCCTTTATTTAGTTAATATATATATGATTGTACCTGTATTAGAATTTATTTAAGTCATCCCTTATGTAGCTTATTGTACTTAAATTATCTTTATCAACTTCAACATTTATCTGCACTCCATGTATGTTTAATAAAGTATTTCTTTTGCTACATCTTAGAATATTAGCTTCTATAATATTTAGTTAATATAAGTGTTGATTTATTTAGCTCCTTGTTTTAACCCAAGTTACTATTTAATTCCCTTTTTTTATGTGTAAATATATATATATTTAGTTTTAATTAAGAATGTTGACTTCCATATTACATAATAATTAAATGTAGATTAGTTTAGTTCCTTGATTTAACATCAGTTTCTATTTTTATTTCTCTCATATAAGTGTATATATATAATTATATATATGTAAATAATTTATACTTCATTTAAAAGTTAATTCCCAAAATATTTATAAACATACTGTTACTAAATGTCAATTTAATCTTTTCATTATTTCCCAACCTAAAAAGTTTTTTAGTAAACTATATTTTAATTTTTGTTACATTAAAAACTATATATTATAAGTTATTCTTATGAAAAATTCATAAACAAAATTTCTAAACCCATTTACCTTTGTCCAAAAATTCCCAAATTAATTATATAGTAGCTATAACATTTTAGACATATTATAAAATTTTTATTTCATAAAAATATCTTTATTATTTAACCAAATAATTCTATAATACCCGTAACTTGCAAAAATCATAACTTACGCTTAAAAACTCCAAAACCATATTAATTTACATCAAAATAAACTAGATTTTATAAGGAATCTATGGTTAAAATTTCAAGTCAAAATACATTCGGGAAGGTATTTAAAATAATTCAACAAGTTAGGGTTTAATTCTAGAAATATTAAAACTGAAAACTACTAAATCTATCCATGTTTTAATCTCGGCCGTCCGTTTCTAAAACCTACGATCGGACGGCCACTGGGTCTCTAGTTCTTCAGCAAATCGAAACCGATACCCGAGTACTAATCTGTTGATTTCTCTTAACTCACAGAATCAAATTCGATGATTCTTGTTTCTATGGATTCGAAATTCTCTTGCGGTTCTATTGATACCAAATTTACGAGCTATCGTGCAGCGCACTGAAAATTCGATACTGGTAACTCGGTTTAGGGTTTATGTTACACCCGATTTGGTTTTTGCAAAAATTCTCTCAATACAAGGCATAATCGATCAAATTGGCAGTTGGGTTAGGTCGGTAATGCAAAACCGATTAACATAATCGGAGGAATTGAAAGAAAACTCACCGGAATTGCACAAGTCGAAGGGATTCAATTTCGGTTTTCTGGAAAATGTTCGAACTTGACTGTTTCGAGGAGCTCACTTTGCGGATCTATAAGTTAAGTTCTAGATCGAATTAGAATACGCATACGGGCTTAATCGAAAGTGGAGATTTAGATCTACAAGTTGATAGCAAGAACTCAATCTGACTTGCATTATACGGAAAGAAATTCAACCCGAAAGTTACGAGTTTATACCTTTGCAGTTTCTACGATTTTATGTGCAGTTCGAGTTGGCTACTTCACGGACCAACTCGCGCCAGCCTTGAAAGATTCAATCCACCAAACCTACCACATTTTAAAGTAGGGATGTAACTCTAAACACTAGTGGAAGAATCATTGAATTTGATAGATTAGAGAGAAAGTTACAGATCTCACAAGATCTGAGTTTACCTAACATTTTCTGGAAAATTCTGGGCAGAAAACCCACCGTGATCGACAAGCGATCTTTAGACGCCTTTAACTTCTACTCGATTCAGAATCAGCCTTGGATATAAAAAGGAAAGTTGTAGAGGGATTAGGGATCTACAAAATAAGCTAAAGAACACGAAATTTGGATGAGAAACGAAGAAGTTATGACGAGACGAAGTTACCAGATTAATCATGTTTTTCAGGAAATCTGGGTTGACAGTTTCAGGAAGGCAACTTTAGATCGAGTTTATGGCGGATTTGGAAGGAGTTAGGGCATGTATGAGTAATGGTTGCAAAGAGGAGATTAAGGAGAAGAGAATGAAAGAAACGGCATGCAAAAATACCCTAGGATGGCTGAGATATTGGCATCTGAAAATGGGGCAATAACAGATGGTGGCTGAGAAGAGTTAGCCGGAAATGAAGGAGTTCAGGCGCCCTGACTTGGCGCATTTTCTGAGGCGGGTGTGGTTGAGTCAGCAGGCCCTTGCCACGTCAGCATCCTTCAAAATTTTGACTCTAAACTTCATTTAATCATAACTTTGGCTAGGATGATCCGTTTTTGACGTTCTTTTTATCAATCTTCTTGGTTTTCCATAACCTTTTTATTGGTATATGTTTCATGGGCTGGTTTGACCATTCTCAAAAAGTCAACCCTAGCAAGGCTTAATAAGCTTTATGGTTTCCATGATTTTATATTGGCTTTTATGATTCAAATTAATGTTCCAACTCTTTCTAAAATCTTTATAATATACTTGGAGTGTTTAGAAATTTTTCCAAGATTTATTGACTTATAAATCTTATTATTAAATTCCTAATACTATATAATAATATATAGTATCCAGTATTTAATAGTATCTTTAGGATTAAATGGAAGAAATCCCATGATTTAATTTTCATAATTCCATATAAGGATATAATAATTTATTATTCACAATCCCATACTATAATATAATAATTAATAGTATTATTTACAGTTTTATTACAAGAAATCCCCTAAATTAATTTAATTTAGGGGTATTTTAGTATATCCCCCTTAAAAGAAACTTCGCCTCAAAGTTTAAACATCAACTTGAGACGATAATAATTCCAACGAATTTTCATACCAATCCAATCCTCCTTAACTTCCTTCCATTCTATTTCAATATTCCACTCGAGATTACTCAGAATCAAACTGAATCAAAATATACCTAGATATATATTTCATGATGAAAATCAGAAGTCACATACTACTGTGTCATAACATAAAATTACATACACATATACACCTCTCACTCTACTAATAAAACAACCAGGCATAATCCGGATGAGGTAACGAAGGAGGAGTATGCCAGTATATCCCCCTTAAAAGGGCTAAGGTACGCCCTCGTACCGCTACTGACGTGAATCACAGCAGGATAGGAAAACATCATGTGAATAAATGTGGGTACTTCACTCTCATGGAGTCCTCAGTCTCCCAAGTAGCTTCCTCAACCCCATGATGCTCCCAAAGAAATTTCACTAATTTGACTGATCTGCCCCTCGTTTCTCGGACCTTCGTGTCCAACATCCGAATAGGAGTCTCCTCATACCTCAGTGTAGGCTCAATCTCCAACCTCTCTGGCTCCAATACGTGAGAAGGGTCAGGCATATACTTCTTTAGGTGAGATACATGAAACACATCGTGTACCTTCCCCAACTCCACAGGTAGCTCTAGTTTGTAAGCAGCTGGGCCCACTCGCTCCGTAATCCTGTATGGACCGACATACTTAGGGCTTAGTTTCCTCCTCATGCGAAATCTGAATATCCCTCTCATCGGAGACACCCGTAAGAAAACCATGTCTCCCAACTGAAACTTGAGCTCTCTGGTGCGCTGATCCCCATAGGATTTCTGTCTAGACTGCGCTGCCCTCATGTGCTGCTGAATAACTCTGACGTCATCCTGCAGTGTCTGAACGTACTCGGGCCCAATCAAGACTGCCTCGGTAGGGTCACTCCATGATAAAGGAGTCCGGCACGGCCTGCCATACAGAGCCTAGAACGGTGCCATGCCGATGGACGAGTGGTAGGAGTTATTGTAGGAGAACTCCACTAGGTGTAGACACTCTACCCAACTCCCCTAATAGTCTAGAGCGACCGCTCGCAGCATATCCTCCAGCGTCTGAATCGTCCTCTCGGTCTGCCCATCAGTCTGAGGGTGAAAGGCTGTGCTAAGGCGTAGCTGAGTACCAAACGCCTCCTGCACCTGACGCCAAAATCTCCTGAGGAAACGTGTGTCACGATCGGAGACAATCGTCTTCGGTACCCCATGGTACCGGATGTGCTCTGTGGTGAACACCTCAGTCAGCTTGGGCACCTTCCATGTGTCCTTGATAGGTATAAACCTGGCCGTCTTGGTCAACCTATCGACTATCACCCAAATAGAATTCAGTCCGCCTCTAGCTGGAGGGAGACCGACCACAAAGTCCATGCCGATGTCATCAAATTTCCAACACGGTACTGGTAATGACTGAATCTGGCCTCCTGGTCGGCGATGCTCAAACATCACCTTCTGACAAGTGAGGCATCGGGAGACGAAATCTGCTACATCCCTCTTCATCCCGCTCCACCAGAATAACTGCTTCAAATCCTTGTACATCTTGGTGGCTCTAGGGTGTACTGATAATGTAGAGGAATGAGCTTCAGAGAGAATCCTGGTCTGAAGTTCTGTCATATCCTGAGGAAAGAAGAGTCTTCCTCTGACTCGAAGGTGTCCCTCGCTGTCTAGCTCGTACTCATACTTTAGACCATCAGTCAAACCGTCTGCTAACTTCTGCCTGACGCCCTGTAGGTATACATCACTGTCCTGGGCTGCGTATATCTCCTCAGCTATCGTGGTCGTCTCTATCAAGGCTAGGAGTGAGTATGCCCTCCTGCTCAGAGCGTCTGCCACGACATTCCCTTTACCTTTAGTGTACTGAAGGTTGATGTCATAATCATCCAGTAGCTCGACCCATCGTCCCTGTCTCAGGTTCAGCTCCGTTAGGGTCCAGATGTACTTCAGACTCTTATGGTCTGTCATAATCCGGACTGTGGCTCCATACAAGTAATGTCGCCAGATCTTCAAGGCGAAGATTATGGCGAGGAGCTCCAGGTCGTGTGTGGGGTAATTTTCTTCATGCTTCTTTAGCTGTCGAGAAGCATACGCTACCACTCTACCGTTCTACATCTGTACCCCACCTATCCCTCTGCCTGAAGCATCACAATACACCTCGTATCCCTCGTTCCCTTCAGGGATCACTAATACTGGAGCTATGGTCAGGGCGTCCTTCAGCGCTTGAAAGGAGACCTCACAAGCCTCTGTCCATACAAACGGGCTGTCCTTCTTCATCAGAGAGGTCAAAGGCTTGGCTAGCCTGGAGAAGTCCTTCACAAAGCGTCTATAGTAGCCAGCCAACCCAAGGAAACTCCTAATCTCTGTCACTATGCGAGGTCTATGCCAGCTCTTCACCGCCTCAATCTTAGCTGGGTCTACTGAAACTCCCTCAGCTGAGATCACATGTCCAAGAAATGACACCTTGTCCAGCTAGAATTCACACTTGCTGAACTTGGCATATAGTTTCTTCTCTCTCAGAGTCTCCAAGGCTGTCCTCAAATGCTGCTCGTGTTCCTCCCGACTCTTGGAGAATATCAAGATGTCGTCTATGAACACGACCACTGACTTATCTAACTGGGCTTGGAAGACTCTCTGCATCAGATCCATGAATCTCGCTGGTGCATTGGTCAGTCCAAACGGCATCACTGTGAACTCGTAGTGGCCGTATCTGGTCCGGAAGGCTATCTTCTCTATATCTGACACAGCTACAGCTATCTGATGATATCCAGAACGCAGGTCAATCTTGAAGAACACCTTAGCTCCCCTCAGCTGGTCGAACAAGTCATCGATCCTGGGCAGTGGGTACTTGTTCTTGATCGTGACATTGTTTAGCTCCCTATAGTTGATGCAGAGTCTCATGCTCCCGTCCTTCTTCTTGACGAAAAGCACTGGAGCACCCCAAGGTGAGACACTGGGTCTGATGAAACCCTTATCTAGTAGCTCTTGCAGCTGCTTCTTCAACTCAACCATCTCTGCAGGGCCCATTTGGTAGGGAGCCTTAGCAATCTGTCCCGTGCCAGGTATAAGGTCGATGTTGAATTCAACCTCTCTCAGCGGTGGTAGTCCAGGTAGCTCCTCTGGAAAAACGTCGGGGTACTCCGACACAATGGGAACATCACTCTGAAACTTCGGGTCCGTCCTCAGATCCTGGGCATAACAGTTGTAGGCGGTAGCGCCCTTGGACACCTCCTTCATCAGGGATAAAGCCGATACAACCTTCACAGTCGGCTGTTTAGGTTGCATTCGGTATGACACTTGGATCCCTGTAGCTGACTTCAGGAGGAGACGGGGCTCTACACAGTGTAGTCTGCCTCGGTACCGCTGTAGCGTCTCCATGCCCACAATTAGGTCGAATCCCATGCCAGAGAAGACAATGGCATCAAGAAGGAAGTCTGCTCCCTTGATGTGTATACTCAAATCCTTGCATTGCTTACTGCATTTGATCAGCTCTCTGGATGGCAGCAGGACTGAGCAGTCACGGATATCCTTTGTAGGGGCATCGATCTTAGCATGGTATGCTTGTGATATGAAGGAATGAGAGGCTCTAGAATCAAACAGGACTGTGGCCTCCACTCCATTAACTAGGAACATGCCTGAAATTATAGGAGATTTTTAAGATTCTGGGTAAACGTTCCAAGGTAATTACTCAGGGTTAATGTTTATACATGTGATGACCATTCCATTGGTCTTTGCTTGAGCCTGGTTCAACACATTCAACCTGATCCTTGAGTTTCCAACCCCTACAATGAAGTAATAAAATTCTTAGAATTTCCATTCTTATTGAAAGCTTCATGAGCAACTTAAAATTTACAACGCTGAAATTGTAAAGTACAAGGCTAGGTCTGTCTAAAGGTTAGGTTTAGACGGCCCGGTTTCATGTGGGTCTGGTTAATGATGGGTGTGGGGGCTGTGTTGGGCTTGATTCTCTTCACCCCATGGTAGATGAGTCTAGCAGCCCCACCAAAAATCAGTACATCACCCGACTTCAGGAGGATCTTGGTAGAAAGGTCCATCCTCCTTTGATCACCAAATAGGAACTCCGCGTCGTCTCCAAGTGATATGGACACCACTGGAACTCCTCTGGTGACGGACTCTGGCGATTCGTCCTTGTCTTGGTGCATCCCTAGCTTACCCTCCTTTCCATAGAAGTTGATGATGCACGTCGGTTAGGTCTGGGACGGGCTCATCCTCCAATTCTTGTGCTGCCTTAACTGCAGCTCTAATGATGGTCTGCAGTTCCTCCGGGATTGGTGGCACCTCCACCTCTTCATAGCTCTTGGTGGTGTGGTTCCACTTCTTACCTAGGCACATGATCTTCACCTTCATGGTTGAACCATTCTTGAAGGTAGGGGTGTAAAAATTTCCTTCCTTCACACCTAATTCCCTGATCTTGAGGATCAATGCATACTGGACTGCTGGGGTCAGGTACTCTCGTAGTAAGATCATCCCGGGTCTCAATACCTCACACATCTCTGGTGGGTGTGGCTTGGCTTCAAAGGGGATGTTGGGTGTGCAAAATGGCAAAATAGGAAAGCAAATATCGAAGGCTGAATGGAAACAACAATTTGCCATTAAATAAATAAGTCACGGTTCACAACTGGTAATGAAAAGGTTCGAAGCAAAAAAAAAATAAAGGGTTTATAGTTCATCCCTTTTACATTGGAAAGGAAAAACTAGCCAATGAAATGTAAAGAAAGTAAAAGTCTAAGCCTCTTCGTGAGGGAAGTAGTCCTCACCAGGTGAACTCGGGTCATCACTCGTTCCCTCGACGCGGTCCATCAGGTTAAGGATCGGTGCCTTGCCCGGCCTCTGGGGGTAGTTCTGTCCCGGCCTCTGTGGATGGCTCTGGGCAGGGCGGCTGGTAGATGGTCCAACACCTCCTGTGCCACCTCGACCTCCTCCAGTAGTAGTAGCTGGGGCTCTAGCAGTGTTCCCAGTGCGTGGCTTGTAGTTCCTGGAATCCGGATTCAGGAAGCGTTCGAACGATCTGTGCCCCTTCTTACCGCAGTGGTTGCAATCCACCAGGTTTCCCTTACAATCCTTGCCCGGGTGGTCCTTCTTGCACCACTTGCAGAAGTACTTTCTCGCAGGTTGGTTCCCTGTTTTCAGTTTCAAGGTTAGTAATTGTGATAACAAAATGTAACCACATTGGAGATTCTAATTTATCTCACCCCTAAACGGCTGGGAGCGGAGGGGCTCAGCATCAGCATGATAAGAGACAATGGCTTTCTCGTTCCCTCCCTTGAAAAATCTTCCTCTCTTGTCATGATTCTGGGAAGAGCTTCCTCCATTCCCTCTTCCACCATCTCCCTTCCTCTTGCCTAGCATAGAGTCCTGGTAGGCAATGGTGGTCTCGCAGTCATTTGCGTCATCCGCTAGCTCCTGTCGTGACAATATGTGTTAGTGGGGAAATCTTTGTGTACTAGAATTCTAAAATGTTCCATACCTGTAAGGTCATCCCTCGGTGGAACCGATCATAGTCATGATCCTGAAATTCAAGCCAGTGTGGAATTTGTCCACCAGATACCTCGGAGCGTAAGCTCCCTCTCCAATAACAGCAGCAGCTCCACAAATTTATTATAATATTCAGCAAAGAGGAACTCCCTTGCTTCAGCTGCTCGAACTCACTCCTCATCCTCTTCTGTAGGTAGGATGGATAGAACTTGGCTCTTAGAGCCACCAAGAAGGCTGGGAAGCCAAAGTCCGCCTGGGCAGTCATCTCAGCTCTGCGGTCTGCCACCATCGATGCGCGGGTCCCTGGAGAAAGTAGGCCGCTATGTCCACCTGGCGACCCGCTGGAACGTGCAGAGAGGTGAAGGCCTTCTGCATCTCGTCGATGTATCTCTCTAAGGTCTTCGGTTCTGGTTGGCCTTCGTAGACTGGGTGACGAAGGTCGTTGACTGCTTTCAGCCAATTGAACTCCCGGGGACCATTAGGTGGTGGCGGTGGTGGTGGTGGTGGTGGCTGTGGGATCTAAGCCTGCTGCTGAGCTAATGTAGCCGTCACAATCTGCGCTATGACCTCTGGGGTGACAGCGTCGGGTCCATAGCCTCCTGAGAGACCAGCTCCTCTTCCTCCTCCTCGAGACATCTAGCTGGTATTGACGGTTTTGTTACTCAGAAGGCGTATTGTTGACTCTAAATATCTACGTAGTAAAGTATGTAATATTTATAATGTCCTAAGGACGGTTCGTAGGTACGTGAAGTAAATGTAAGTAGTAAAGTAAGTATGGGGTAAGGGTCAGCGCCTTTCTGAATTCTCACTTCCCAATTCTACCCCAGTTCCCCAGTTTTAAGTGCACCTATAATCTAAGTATTTCACTCGGCTTGTTTTCTCGGGTTCAGAGCGTAACTACGCTCTGATACCAATTTCTGTAACGCCCCTATTTAACATATTTATAGCGGAAATAAAATACTAAAGGCGTACAGACCATCGGGTTCCAAACACCTCGCACCAAACCTCACCAATTTACAACTTAAAAGATTACAACAGTCACGGCCTGAACCTCGAGAAAACTTAACAAAAATAAAACAGTAATAAAACACATAAACTCTCCACAAAACCTAATCCCATCCCAATCACTCGTTCTCTTCGTGGTTACCTGTATAATAACTCGTACCTGCAAGATAAAACCAAGCAGCCCACCACGAGAGGGGTGGGTCAGTTCCCTGGAATGGAATTGGTACGATCCCCGAACAAACTTATAATACAACTCTTTAATAAATAATAGCTTGAATACAATCATTAAAACCACACAGAGGAACAAGGCACTTCAAAAATCACCAAGTCAAGATAACAAGTTGCGAAAGTAATACATAGCAGAAAGTTAAAGTTAGTCAGTCAGATAAATCATACCATAAGTTAGTGTACATCCATTGTTTGTGTTAGATTCAGTTTCAGTTAGGAATAGGAAGACCCAAGTAGTCACAAGGACTAGGAATGAAAGAAAAGATCCAAGAACCCATAACTCAAGAGTGGAATCAAATCAACTGGGAGAGATGGCCCCCACCGCCAAGTACGTCCTTTTAGGACAGGGGATATACAGCCCCTCACTGTTACTACGTCCCTTTTGGGACAGGGGATATACAGCCCCTCACTGTTACCATTGAAGACCGCGCACGTCAAAACAACAAGACCCAGCTCATGGATGAAACGATATCCAGAGTCAAAGAAGAATTACCAAGATTGTCCTTCTCCATATCCCACTAGATCACTAACTACCCAGAGCATGAGAAGGGAAGAAATAATGCCGGATGAGATTAGAAGCACGAAGAGCATCCGGCCGCTTTGGCCGGATAAGATTAAAGGCTAGTAGAGCATCCGGTCGCCCTCGCCGGATGAAAATAGGATGTAGGCAAAAAAAACATCGCCTGACCGGCCGCTTGTGGTCGGAGAAGTACTAAAAGAGGGGGTAGAATTGTACTTAAGCATGTAAGATACGGGCGGGCACCGAAGGGGCCAGGCCCAAAAAACTATAAATAAGGGTGTACCCCCATAAAATAAGACACGCGATATTTGGCAATAAAACTCAGATTCAACTCTAGCGGAAGCTCCCTTTCTCTCTTTACTTTCACGAAACTCTGTGTCTGACCAGGAGGTAAGGTAGGATAGACTAGACGAGTCGCGATAGAATGTAGTAGGTGCCGTGTAGGAATCGAATCCAGTTGTATTAGAATAGGGGAACTGTTTCATTTGGCGCCGTCTGTGGGAACGAACAGCAAGAAGCAACCACGAGACCACCTAGAAGCAGGGGAGTAATCTACGACGATTCATAGTGGAAATCCTAAAGTAACTAACGACGTTTTTTGCAGGATCAAAACACGAAAGATGGCTCCGAGGTCAAAGAAAGCACTGAAGAAGTTACCGAAGAGAACGATCGCTCGAACAACCACTCCGAAGGAAGAATGAGTTCGGAGATGCCAGAGGCCATCTCCAAAAAAGACCTTGAAGACATGCTGAAAGGATTAGTCAGATCTATTGACGAAAAGATCGTAGAAGGAAACGAAACCTTGCAGCAAGAATTAATGCAAAGGGATGAAGAGTACCAAAGAAAATGGGACGAGATGACGGAAGCAATTGAGCAGCTGAAAAACAAAGACTCCAAAGGAAGCAATGGGGAAGAAAGTAAGGATAGAAAGCGCGATTCAGTTGCTGACGAGGAAGAGATGGAGGAGGATGATCAAATAGATATGAGCTTATATCCCTTCTCAGAACGGATAAGAAAGGCGAAACTCCCGCCACACTTCGTCGCCCCGACAATTGAGAAGTATGACGGGACTGGAGATCCTGCTCAGCATATCAAGAAATTCATGTTCGCCATGAACACTCAGGGAATCAGCTCCCTCGCCCTCTGCAATCTGTTCCCTGGAACGCTTTCAAAGAGAGCATTGGGATGGATCTCCACAAGGCCACCGCAGTCCATCTCGAGCTTCAAGCAATTGACTGAAGACTTCCAGCAGTACTTTGCTGCAAGTAAAAGAGTTAAAAAAGAAACAATAGAGCTGATGGATATCAAACAGCGAAAAGGAGAAACTGTGAAAGAATATAGCGAGCGTTTCCATAAAAAGGTCGCGGAGATCGATGATGTTGATGAGAAGATTTTGATCAAAGCCTTTGGAAACGGCCTAGCCCAGCCTCGATTAGCTGGAAAAATTGCGACAAAGGCACCAAAGACTCATGGAGAATTAGCTGAAATGATCCATGATTTCTTGAAATCTGAGATAGCAGAGAACAAAGCTAAAGAGCTGGCCGATAGCTTCAAGGCTACAGGGGCACCAGAGAAGAAGGAAGGACTCGGGGGAAATGCCGGAAGAGGAGGCTCAAGGTACAAGCCATATTACGGCAAGATGATCACCGGATCTTCCTCTCAGGGGTCAGCACAGCACCAGGAGCAAAGACTGTTGTCTATATTGACCCAGGGAAATATGCCGCTGCGGTAAGAGAGGGTTACCTTCCTCCGCCAAGGAAGCCGCCGCAGGGAGAAATCCCGGTTGCATTCTGCGAATTCCATGGAAATCGCAGTCATCGGACTGTAAACTGTGCTACCCTGGCCAAAGAGCTCCGAACCATTGAGGAAAACAAGAGGAAGGGAAAGCAACAGGCCGGAATGCAAAGGCAGTATGGTGGTCAACAGAGCAACGACCAGAATGTATCGCAAAGGCGGCAGGAGGAGGAAGTTCATCCCAGGCTTAACCCAGGGAAATCGTGGGTATGATAACAGGTCTGTAAGGAAATCAGAAAGGACTTCTCAAGAAGCAGGGATAGTCATAAATTGTTTCCTTAAAAAGTTAATGCATATAAGAATGAATTGTGAAAATCCAGCTACGAAATAAAAAGAATAGAAATCTCATTTCGCGCGTTTTGTTTACAATGCATATTTATTCCATATTCTGTTTACAGCAAAAACCCTCTTTTCTGAAAAAAGGAGAAAGAAGGCTAACAAAACTTTCTTTAAAAAAACAGGGCTGTTTTCGGAGGTAGGGCCACTAACTCCTAGCGAAAGGAAAAGACACATTCACCAGGTGCATCAGGAGCTCCCAGAAAGGAAGGTTGCCAAGAAAGAAGGCTTTCCTCCAATTTTCTTCTCCGACGAAGATGAAGATGGAGTCCTATACCCACACAATGATCCACTTGTCATACGTGCACAAGTAAACGATCGAATGATGGAGGGAATTCTAATTGATAGTGGGGCCGGAGCAAATGTTATATCTGCCGAAGCAGTTAAAAAGCTGGAAGTGCCTGAGGACCAGATCAAGCCTTATTCGGCGGTCCTGGGAGGATTTGTGGGAGGTGTCTCTACCACATCTTCCGGCAGTATAAGCTTCACAGTAACCTTAGGCCAAGGAGATGAAAGGAGAACAGAGAGGCTCACAGCTTTTATCGTGCCGGGTCTTTCTGGATATAACATGTACCTCGGAAGACCGGGGATCAACGCTTTCAAGGCCATCCACAGCACTCATCACTTAAAACTAAAGTACTTAACCTCGAGTGGGAAGGTAGTCACGATAAGAGGAAGCCAAAAGATGGCCCGAATGTGTGAAGTCCGCATCATGGACAACCTTCCTAATGAACAGGTGGTTAAAACTGTGGGATCAGACAAGGAGTTCAAGGGAAAGTTACTTTCCTCCTCACGATTGGACCAGGAAGAGGGAGAATGTCAAACAACCCAAGACCCCCCTAAAGAGGTACATTTAAAAACTGACCCTTCTAAATTTTTTAAAATAGGAACTGCGTTTAACAGTGGGGAGCAAACTCACTTAATGAGGTTCCTGGAAAAAAGAAGGGCAACATTTGCTTGGAGCACAGACGAGATGCCTGGTATAGACCCAAGCGTTATCCGGCATGAGCTCAGGGTAGACCCAAAGCACCCGGCAGTCCGACAGAGGAAAAGAGTAATAGGGGAAGAAAGAGATTCAGCCGCACGAGCCGAGGTCCAAAAGCTCCTAAAAGCCGGATTCATCAGGGAAGTAGCTTACCCGCGATGGTTAGCTAATGTTGTCATGGTGAAAAAGGCAAATGGAAAATGGAGAATGTGTGTAGATTTCACAGATTTAAATAAGGCATGTCCTAAGGATTTCTATCCTCTGCCGTCAATAGATAGATTGGTGGTCTCGACTGCCCAGAGTTCTGTGTTAAGTTTTCTAGATGCTTTCTCCGGCTATAACCAAATAAAAATGAAAGAAGAGGATTCGGAAAAAACTTCCTTCATTACTTCAGCCGGAACATTTTGTTACAAGGTGATGCCTTTGGCCTAAAGAATGCAGGGGCTACTTTTCAGCGAATGATCGACAAAGTGTTTTGTCAGCAAATTGCCCGAAATGTGGAAGCTTATGTCGATGACATAGTTGTGAAAAGCCCGTCAAAGGAACAACACATGAAGGATTTGGAAGAAACATTTGACACTCTGGATAAATACCAAATTAAGCTAAATCCAGAAAAGTGTGTGTTCGGGGTAACCAAGGGGAATTTCTTGGCTTCATAGTGGGGCAACGAGGTATTGAGGTTGATCCGGAAAAAAGTCAGGCAATTCTCGACCTTTCTCCACCAAGAAATATCAAAGATGTTCAAGCTTTGAACGGCAGGCTCACAGCATTAAGCAGATTCTGCTCTAAGCTACAGGAAAAATCAATCCCATTCTTCAACATTCTAAGGAAGAACAGTAAATTCGAATGGGGACAAGAGTGTATAGAGGCATTTGAGAAGATCAAAGAAATGCTTCGGGATTTACCTAAATTAGGTGTACCTGCTCCAGGACAGGATCTATACCTTTATCTATCCGCAACAGATTGGGCGGTTGCAGCTGTCTTAATCATGGAAGAGAAAAAGGAATACCAGTCTACTATACGGGCAAAATCTTGAGCCCAACAGAAGGACGGTACACTAATATAGAAAAAGTCTTGTTCGCACTGGTAGTGGCATCAAGAAAGCTACGACCCTACTTTCAGTCGCACCGAATCTTTGTCAGGACAAATTGGCCGCTCAAGCAAATCGCGAACAATCCAAATGCCTCCGGCCGGATGGTAAGCTGGACAGTAGAACTGACACAATATGAAATACATTTCATGCCCAGAACGGCGATCAAAGCTCAGGCCTTAGCAGATTTCATAACAGAAACAAGTTTCGCAAAAAATAGGGAACAGACTCAGAACCCATATGTCATCTTGGTCGATGGAGCTCGATGCAAAAATGGAGCAGGAGCCGGAATAGTGGTGCAAGCGCCGGATGGGCAAAGCTTGAATTACGCCTTCCGACTGAACTTTGACGTCACTAATAATGAAGCCGAATACGAAGCTCTTATCCAGGGTTTGGAAGTAGCCACAGCCCTAGGGGCGACAGGTTTCATAGAATGGATATCTTCCCTGTCTTCGTACTTTTTTTTAAAAAAAAAATCTATATGAGATGATACTTATAAGAATATAACCTATTTTCTGACAGAGTTAGAGGTATATTCGGACTCTATGTTGGTAACGAGACAAAGTGACAACATCTACGAAGTTAAAGAAGAAAAACTATGGAGATACTTGCTAAAAGTCCAAGAGCTAAAGGCGAATTTCCAAAAATGCGAGTTAAAACATCTTCCTCGTGAAGAGAATGTCGAAGCTGATGCTTTGGCCAAGCTGGCAAGTATGGCCGAAAGGGTACCCAATGAAATATGGCTGGAAGTCAGAAATTCCCCAAGTATAGAAGGAGCTCAGGTGTTGGTGGTAGGGTCAGATGATCAAGGAGAATCTTGGATGACTCCGATTATAGATTACATACGGTATGGAAAACTGCCGGAAGAAGAAAAGGAGGCCAGGATAGTAAAAAGGCGGGCTGCATCATTCTTTATTGAGGATAACCAGCTGTATAAACGCTCTTTCGCAAGACCGGCTCTGAAATGTGTTACCATGGCTGAAGGAGCAGAGTTAGTAAGAGAGATACATGGTGGACTCTGTGGAAATCACCAAGGAGAAAGAGCCACAACTCACAAAATCTTAAGACATGGGTACTTTTGGCCAAAGATGATGGAATGCTGTAGGGAATATATACAAAGATGCCGCAAGTGTCAAGAGCATGGAAATAGGATACACACTCCTCCGGCGGAGCAAAAATCTATTCTATGTCCAATTCCTTTTGCTATGTGGGGGTTGGACATTGTGGGTCCATTCCCGGAAGCCTCACCAGGGAGGTTCAAATTTATCTATGTAGCCATCGACTACTTCACAAAGTGGGTTGAGGCAATGCCTACTATCTCCATCACAGCTAGGAAATCGCAAGAATTCATTTGGAAATATGTGGTGTGCAGGTTTGGCATACCAAAAGCCATAATAACCGATAACGGAACACAGTTCAATTGTGACAGCTTCCGAGAATTTTGTGAAGAATGGAAGATTGACTTAAGATTTGCATCGGTGGCACATCCTCAGGCGAATGGGCAGGTTGAGAATGCAAACGGCCAGATAGTAAAGGCGATAAAAAGAAAACTCGATACAAAAAAGGGGAAATGGGCGGAATTGCTGCCCCAGGTCCTATGGTCATACCGAACAACAGAAAGAGGACCAACAGGGGAAACGCCTTACAGATTGACGTATGGTTTGGAAGCCGTTATCCCGGCAGAAATTGTGGTACCATCCATAAGGTGGGAATCATATGACGAAGAAACCAACAGTCAGGGAATACAGGACCATCTTGATCTCCTTGAGGAAACCAGGGCAGCCGCCGCGCAGTAAAAATGGCAAGGGATAAATCTAGGTAGAAAGGTATTTCAATAGAAGGGTAAAAGAGCGAAGTTTTGCCCCAGGAGAATTAGTTCTCCGAGAGGTTAAGCAACCAAAAAAGCTGGAACCCCAATGGGAAGGACCATATGTTGTACACCAGAAGACGGGACGGGCTTCTTACCGCCTGAAAAATAGTGAAGGATACGAATTGCCTCACTCCTGGCATGCTGAATGCCTAAAAAAGTTTTATGTGTAAAAACATTTCTTGTAAAAGCAATAAAATGAGGTATTCTTTTGAAGCGAAGTTTTTTGAAATATACTATCCGGCCAACGAGCCGCAGGCTATCATGCCTTGAAAGAAAAAGAAAGCACCCGCCAACGAGCGGCAGGCTATCATGCCTTGAAAGAAAAAGAAAGCACCGGCCAACGAGCCGCAGGCTATCATGCCTTGAAAGAAAAAGAAAGCACCCGCCAACGAGCGGCAGGCTATCATGCCTTGAAAGAAAAAGAAAGCACGCAACGCCGCAACGAGCGCAGGCTATCATGCCTTGAAAGAAAAAGAAAGCACCCGCCAACGAGCGGCAGGCTATCATGCCTTGAAAGAAAAAGAAAGCACCCGAACGAGCGGCAGGCTATCATGCCTTGAAAGAAAAAGAAAGCACCGCCCAACGAGCGGCAGGCTATCATGCCTTGAAAGAAAAAGAAAGCACCCGCCAACGAGCGGCAGGCTATCATGCCTTGAAAGAAAAAGAAAGCACTGGCCAACGAGCCGCAGGCGATCACGCCTTGGAAGGATAATATTCGGCCAATATATTGAAAGCTGCATAACTCATTAAAACAAAACTGATTAACAAGCTGCAGGGTGATACAGCTAAAAACCATAAGAACCTAGAGAACCGCCGGAGCAAAAGTCCAAAGCAAAGCATCACCCGGCGGTTGTAATTACATAGGATAACTGCACATGCATCATTTTAAAAGGTAAAGGACAGGGGGAAAGAAACATCGCGGCAAATAAAAAAAAACTTCCGGCTCAGAGGAAGTTGCTCCGGCAGACAAATAACTAAAGATGATAAGATACAACTTGTATTTCTCCCAAAATTATGGGGTCGAGTCAACTGCAACATAGAATTGTGCGGCAGAAACAAAAAAACATGTCATAATGAGAACTTCTCTAAAAAAAAAAAACACCTCTATTCTACACTATTCTACTGCCTTTGAAGTCTCTTTTTCAGCAGCTTCTTCTCCAGTGGTTAGTAGTCTATCGCCGCTTCCTGCTACACTCCCGGAAGACTTAGATCTTCTGGCAAGATGCTGCATCCCTCCGGCGGATGGTAGGATATTGCTTCCGGCAGGAAGGAATGAGGCCTCGCCAGCACCAAAGCATGTTTCTCCGGGACTGCGGCAGAATCTCTCAAGCTCTGAGAAGAAGTTGGATTTCTGAGCAACAGCTTTGAATTCCAACTTATTATACAGGTCATCATCCAATAATTCTCCTTTCTCGAGAGAGTGATCTGAGACGATCTGCTGGCAGATGTCAACCAACCGGCGGCACTGAGAAGCAAAAGACTCCTTTAAGTGGGCATTAATGGTGCCTTGCTTCTGTATCTCTTCCTGAGACTGCCGGGAGAATGTTCTAAGCCTGGTCACTTCAGATTCAAGAGTCAGGACTTGAGCACGGTATTTGTCACGTTCAGAATTGGCAACTGACAACTCCCCCTTGGCACGAGATATCCGTCCGCTCAACTGAGTGACGTGCTTCAACAAATTGGCAGCACTCATGCCTGGCCGGAACAAAAAAGAATAAGGTAATGAAAGAGCTAAAAAGAAGGGAAAAAGTTAAAGGCCCGGAAGTTTACCATGTCCTAATGGCTCAGTACTCTCCGCGTGAGAGCGGGACTTGGCTTCCTCTAGCTCTCTCACTCTCTCCTCCAGCCTCGCTTTCTCTCCAATGAGGATGGTCTTTTCTGCATCAAGAGCTTTTTTCTCTTTTTCTACAAGAGAATAATCCTGGAGCAGAGACTGCCTCTCTTGATCAAAAGAAGATCTTGATTGCTCCTCCAGCGCAGCTTTTTCTTCCAGCAAGCGGTCCTGCTCTTGCATAAGCTTCTCTTTTTCGTTCACAAGAGTTTCGTTCTCCCGCTTAAGAGTTTGATTCTCTAGCCCGAGCTCTTCAGCCTCCTGCTTGAAAGATTGGCCCTGCTGGTGGAAAAAGGCCTTCTCTGCCTGAAGATTATTCACCTCGCTCCGAAGGCTGTTTACTTCGTTCCGGTGTGCAGAAACAGTCTGATCCGGCGAGGAGTCCAGGTTAAACAGCGATCAAATTGGCAAAGCTATATTTAATAGGGCACAAGAGACGATTTTATACCTCTACCAACGTACTATCAGCCTCTTTGATCCGGCTCCTCAGAGTGAAATTCTCTTCCCGAATTTCTTCAGCTGCGCTTCATACTCATCACGCTGACGCTCGCACTCACGCCGAGACAACTGCAGGTCTTTGCTAATCGCCTCGGTCCTATCCTTCGCCTTACGGTCGATCTCATACTCGACCTGGTCGATGTAAGCGTCATGGGAAGAGCGGGTCAGCTTCAGCTCCTCCTCAACTCTATTGGCCCGGCTTTCCTCGTAGCGAAGGCTGGACTGGAGGTTGCCAAAGTGAACTTCAACACTTTGGGCCATGGACATCACCTAAAAAAAAAACAGCAAAACAGCGCATAAATTCAGAAAATCCAAAACACAAACAAGAAGAGGAACATAAGTGATGTGGATATCTACCTGAAAGATTCCCCCCCACATCATGTCGAACGCTTCTTCGGCTGGGATGGAATGCCGCATGATGGCGTCTGCTCCCCCATCCCCGGTCCGCAGCCTTCTTGGTAGCAGTGAAGTTCGCCGGAGGAGCAAAGATCCCGTCTGGATGGCCGGATCTCTTGATTGCCTCCTTCCAGATGGAGGAATACTTCGCAGCATCACAGTTTAGCAAGGGAAGAGGCTGCCCGCGATGATAGAACCACCCTTCCTTTTGGGAGGGGCCGGTGTAAGACTCCCGAGTAGGAGGAAGGTGAGGAGGGGATGAAGCTAATTGATCTTCTCTCTGCTCATTCTGGGGCTCAGAACCCTCCGGCATAGGACCCTCCGGCGCAGAGGAGGCCAGGTAATCTTCCCTTTGCTTACTTCGAAGCTCAGGGTCTCCGGCACTGGCCGATACCCCTTTGCAATTTCTCTTGCTGCTTCCACGGCCGCAGCAACGTCGATGTAAATTGACCCTGAAGCTTCACGGTCGCCGGAGGTTTGTTTTTCTTCTAGCTCTGTGGCCTTGGGCTTTGACGTAGTTTTCTTTTTTAGCTTTTTGGCAGGAGCAGCAGGAGCCGCTGTAATGACAAAACGTAGTTAGGACCAAAGGGAGCAAAGTACTGAAACTAAGAAAAGTAAAAGGGTAGAAGAAAGCGTCAAGACAGCCGAAACCTTCTTTAGCCGAAGGACTGACGTGAAGGTCTGTGGCCCCCAAGGTATTTTCTTGAGCTGGATCTGAGGAAAAGTAACTCGTCAAGTCAGGAAATTGCTCGCAAATGGGGGTCGGATGACCGGACTCCCGCCCCGGGCGGAAACCAAGGTCCAAACCCGAACCAGGGGTAAGTGGAAGAAAGACACGCCGCCCAGATTTGGGGCTTACGTGCCATGTACCTGGCAATCCAGCATCAGCACGTTCAGGAGACTCAAGCCGCTTCTTTTTCTTCAAATTACCGGCTTGGCCACCTTCAGCCTCTCGTCTGGAACGCTTTGCCGGAGTAGCATCCTCCACCAAAAGCTGCTCAGCCGTATCAATGGCCGCATCCAGCGTGTCGTAGTAATCAACTTTCTCGCCCCACACTTGTAGGTGACAAAGTTCCAGTTATGGAAAGGACCAATTTTGTCCCCCTTCTGGAAGAAATCTGCGGCAAAACACCCAAACAATAAGGAAACCAGAAAAGAAGCGACGGAATAAAAAGAAAGAAGGGAGCTTACTATGAAATGTCTTCAGGGAAGACAAGCGTTCTTTCGTGAAGAACGCCTCCACGGTCGGCAGTTTCTTGTTTACTTCCCTAAGGGCCTTCGCAATAGGAATTTCAGCCGGAGGAACCTCGGGGCTGACTAACTGACCTTTTCCGGCCTCAGCAGCGTATGGGATGCCCAGCACTCTGCCGGAAGGAGGAACGACGACGAACCACCGCGACCCCCACTCGTGAGCCTTTCTGTAGTCAAAAAGAGAGTACCCACTCTTCGCAATAAGGGTTAGGCTCTCAGGGTCCTTCCTAACCGAGAAAAATCGAACGAAATCGGTACCCTCCGGCCGAATCTTGATATCGTCGCAGATAGAGGCAAAAGCGTGGAGGTGTGCAATGGCTTTAGGATGGAGATGGGCAAGGGAGCAGCAACGACGGAGAAGGAACCCTAGCACGAAGGGGTGTGGGGAATGGTCAGACCAGATCGAAAGAAGTCGGCATAAACGACATACCCACGACCAAAATCGTCGTTAGGGTGAGATCAGAGGATGGTAAAAAAATTTGTGCCGAGTGGAGCTTCAACCCCCTCGAGACAATTACAGAGGGAGGAGTAGTTGAGGGAAGAGGGAAAAGGTTGGCGCCCAGAACGGAAGGGTCTTATCGGCTTCAGATACGAAGGGCGAAAGCCGTTGGAGGATTGGGAGCCTTGAATCGCTCCGATGGCGGAGGGGAATTTAGCAGCAAGCTTGCTCTGTTTAGAAGAGAAGAAGCCATTGATGAGTTGAGCACGATTTGAAGAGCGACGACGGCAGGAAGGCAAAGGAAAGAAAGTTGAGAGAGCAGGCTAGTGGAGGAAAGAGAAGAAGACTTGGAATGTCGGGTTTAAGGGAAGTTTTCTCCCGCTCAAATAAATACATATATATATGCGAACAAAAGTAACCTTTTTTAACAGGGGAAGAGAAAAGGTCGCACGCTTCTTAAAGACGCTACCGACGTCCAGTCGAAAGAACGACTGCACATTCTACATCGGTAACAAGCGGAAAATTCGAAAAGAAGAATACACTGAGGCACGAGCTGCGCACATGACAACATAAAGTTCCTTTTCTCTCGCATAGGGAGAAAAAGAACTTGTGGGACTGAGATAAGGAGGCAACCAGAAGCTGGCCACAGGCAGTCGCAAAATTATCCACCAAAGCACGAGGCACAGAAGTTCTATTTTTCTTCTCGCCAAGGTTCAGAAAAAAAGAACTTGTGGGACTGATGAGAAGGGAAGAAATAATGCGGATGAGATTAGAAGCACGAAGAGCATCCGGCCGCTTTGGCCGGATAAGATTAAAGGCTAGTAGAGCATCCGGTCGCCCTCCGGATGAAAAGGATAGGCAAAGCAAAACATCGCCTGACCGGCCGCTTGTGGTCGGTCAGAAGTACTAAAAGGGGGTAGAATTGTACTTAAGCATGTAAGATAGGGCGGGCACCGAAGGGCCAGGCCCAAAAAACTATAAATAAGGGTGTACCCCCATAAAATAAGACACGCGATATTTTGGCAATAAAACTCAGATTCAACTCTAGGAAGCTCCCTTTCTCTCTTTACTTTCACGAAACTCTGTGTCTGAGACCAGGTAAGGTAGGATAGAAGACTAGACCGAGTCGCACGTGAATAGATGTAGCGCCGTGTAGGAATTGAATCCAGTTGTATTAGAATAGGGGAACTGTTTCAAATACCAAAACACTCAGTCCTACAGAGTGCAGAAGCGTAAACCCTAAGCAGTTAATGTCTAATGGAACAACAAAATGAAGGAACCAATACCCATGTAAGTTTCACATTCAAGGCTCAGTTAGTCACACAAACTGAGTTAGTCACACAACCATTTCCTTTTAGAAATCCATTTTAGCTCAATTAGCGTTTGTCACAAACACCCCTTAAGTCTTGTTAGCAAAGCATAAGAGTACGAGAAATCGTACCTGGTATGTGAAGAACAGTAATTAACTTGAATGATGATTCCCCAATAGTAACCTATAATTAAGGTGTTCCAGTGTTATATTAGTTTAAGGGACTTATAAACTAAACAACCTTCTATTCTTACTGATTTATAGTTCCATGTTTACCCTTATTCTCTCACAAGGATTTGGGCTATGTTTCGTTAATTAAATCTTGTTGTTAGGCCAATTTCGTTTAAACTGGAACGATTTAGGGTTTAACCCTGAGAGTGGCCCAACTCTCTTTGAATTGTTTAAGTGGGCTTTTGGAGTTCATAGACTTTGGGCTCAGTAGGTTAGCCCAAGACCGTGTTACGTTTATGTAGTGCATTAAACCCTTAAGTTATCAATGACTATTTTATTACACACCGTTTAAATCCTAAAGTTTAATATATATATATATATATAATATCTTCTTATTATATTCCCACAAGAAATATTGATTTCCTTCATCTATTTTTAATGTATATATATATATATATATATTTATATATACCTTTATGTATTAAGATTTATCCATAACATTTTTTTTTCAGAATTTTTTTTGTATTTAATAGCTTTTAGACATGTCCCAACTGATAATATATGGTTTATAAATAAAGTACTTTCCTTTATTTAGTTTATATATTGCTTGTACATGTATTAGAATTTATTTAAGTCCATCCCTTATGTAGCTTATTGTACTTAATTATCTTTATCAACTTCAACATTTATCTGCACTCCATGTATGTTGAATAAAGTATTTCTTTACTACATCTTATAATATTAGCTTCTATATATTAGTTAATATAAGTTTGATTTATTTAGCTCCTTGGTTTAACCCAAGTTACTATTTAATTCCCTTTTTTATGTGTATATATATATATTTTAGTTTTAATTAAGAATGTTGACTTCCTATTAACATAATATTAAATGTAGATTAGTTTAGTTCCTTGATTTAACATCAATTTCTATTTTATTTCTCTCATATAAGTTATATATATATTATATATATGTAAATAATTTATACTTCACTTAAAAGTTAATTCCCAAAATATTTATAAACATACTGTTAGTAAATGTCAATTTAATCTTTTCATTCATTTTCCCAACCTAAAAGTTTTATTAGTAAACTATATTTTAATTTTTGTTACATTAAAAACCATATATTATTAGTTATTGTTATGAAAAATTCATAAACACAATTTCTAAACCCATTTACCTTTGTCCAAAAATTCCTAAATTAAGTATATAGTAGTCTATACAGTTTAGACATTTATAAAATTTTTATTTCTTAATATATCATTTTTATTTAACCAAATAATTCCATAATACCCGTAAATTGCAAAAATCATAACTTACGTATAAAAACTCTAAAACCATATTAATTTATATCAAAATAAAGTAGATTTTATAGGGAATCTATGGTTAAAATTGCAAGTCAAATACATTCGGGAAGTATTTAAATTAATTCAACAAGTTAGGGTTAATTCTGGAAATATTAAAACTGAACACTACTAAATCTATCCACGTTTTAATCGCGGCCGTCCATTTCTAAAACCTACGATCGGACGGCCACTGAGTCTCTAGTTCTTCAGCAAATCGAAACCGATACCCGAGTACTAATCTGTTGATTTCTCTCAACTCATAGAACCAAATTCCGATGATTCTTGTTTCTATGGATTCGAATTCTCTTGCGGTTATATTGATACCAAATTTATGAGCTATCGTGCAGCGCACTGAAAATCGATACTGGTAACTCGGTTTAGGGTTTATGTTACACCCGATTTGGTTTTTTGCAAAAATTCTTCATACAAGCATAATTGATCAATTGGCAGTTGGGTTTAGGTCGGTAATGCAAAACCGATTAACATAATCGGAGGAATTGAAAGAAAACTCACCGAATTGCACAAATCGAAGGGATTCATTTCGGTTTTCTGGAAAATTTCGAACTTGACTGTTTCGAGGAGCTCACTTTGCGGATCTATAAGTTAAGTTCTAGATCGAATTAGAATACGCATAAGGCTTTAATCGAAAGGGAGATTTAGATCTACAAGTTTGATAGCAGAACTCAATCTGACTTGCATTATACGGAAATAATTCAACCCGAAATTACGAGTTTTATACCTTTTGCAGTTTATGATTTTATGTGCAGTTGAGTTGGCTACTTTTCACAGACCAACTCGCGCCAGCCTGGAAAGATTCAACCACCAAACCTACCACATTTTAAAGTAGGATGTACTCTAAACACTAGTGGAAGAATCATTGAATTTGATAGATAGAGAGAAAGTTACAGATCTCACAAGATCGAGTTTACCTACTGTTTTTCTGGAAAATTTTGGGTAGAAAACCCACCGTGATCGACTAGCGATCTTTAGACGCCGTTAACTTCTACTCGACTCGATTCAGAATCATCCTTGGATATAAAAAGGAAAGTGTAGAGGGATTAGAGATCTACAAAATAAGCTAAGAACACGAAATTTGGATGAGAAATGAAGATGTTATGATGAGACGAAGTTTACCAGATTAATCACGTTTTTCTGGAAATCTGGTTGACAGTTTCAGAAGGCACTTTAGATCAGTTTTGCGGCGGATTTAGAAGGAGTTAAGGCATGTATGAGTAATGGTTACAAAGAGGAGATTAAGGAGAAGAGAATGAAAGAAACGGCTGCAAAAATACCCTAGGATGGCTGAGATATCGGCGTCTGAAATGGGCAATAACAGATGGTGGCTGAGAAGACTTAGCCGAATTGAAGGACTTCAGCGCCCTGACTGGCACGATTCCCGAGGCGGGCGTGGCTGAGTCAGCAGGCCATTGCCACGTCAGCTTCCTTTAAAATTTTGACCTAAACTTCATTTTATCATAACTTTGGCTAGGATGATCCGTTTTTTGACATTCTTTTATCAATCTTCTTGGTTTTTCCATAACCTTTTTATTGGTATAGTTTCTGGGCTGTTTGACCATTCTCAAAAAGTCAACCCTAGCAAGCTTAATAAGCATTATGGTTTCCATGATTTATATTGGCTTTTATGATTCAAATTATGTTCCAACTCTTTCTAAAATCTTTATAATATACTTGGATGATTAGAAATTTTTCCAAGATTTATTGACTTATAAATCTATTATTAAATGCATATACTATATAATAATATATATAATCCAGTATGTTAATAGTATTCCTTTAGGGATTAAATGGAAGAAATCCCATGATTTAATTTTCATAATTCATAATAGGATATAATAATTTATTATTCACAATCCCATACTAATAATATAATAATTAATAGTATTATTTACGGTTTTAATAAAAGAATCCCCTAAATTAATTTAGGGGTAATTCATCTAAAGGTAAGGAATCTCCCTCAAAGCACCTTACTCTCCCACCTCATAGTCATGTCTGAAAATGTGCAGATTCTAACACTTTCTTCCACCTCTTGTTGCCCACATATGGAGCTCCATTTCCAGCCTTTTCTTGAGCTGAGGAACCGCTCCCAAGGACATGCCATGGGAGGGTTATGAGCAAGGTAAAACTGAAAAGAAAACCATAGCTGCTAAGCCATCTTTTCTTCTCTATTCCCATGCAAAAACAAACTGAAGTCTTCTTCTTTGTGTAAGCTGACCGAGAACACTCCTAAGCCCCTGTAAACAGTAAGGTAATCACTCCCTTTCATGCTTGAAAATCAAGTCAAAATCTCCTTAAACTAGCTAGTTGAGTGGTAACTAATCTTGCTCTTTACATGGTGCATTTGGTAAAAAAAAAAAAACTGGATCGCATACCATAATATACCATGAGCAGTGTGAAATACCCCAAACCTAAGTATGTTAATTAAACATCAATTTATGATGTAATAAGGCTAAAAAATGCCTTAGAAAGATTGGTAGACAATCTAAACCATAGAAAAATACAAGGAAACGCCATAAGAGCAATTTAAGCAAAAACATGCTCTAAGCTTGGAGTAGCTTTGATTAGCACCCAAATATCATTCTAAGACCTTATTAACATGCTAATGTACATGTTAAATAAATTACCAAAGAAAACCAAGCACAAAAACAAGCTTAAACACAAATTGTGCTTTAAGGACTCTTAAAGCACATTTTTGAAAAATTGTCTTAGAAATGGGTTTTGAGTGGCTAAATTACCATGATTACACCTTAATCAATATGTGTACTAATTAGTATCACATTAGGAAGCCTAAATCAATGAGAAACCCAAAATTTCACAAGTTTGTGCACTAATTATGAATAGTACCCAAATAGTGCCCAAAATAAGTCAAATGACTTTCTTAAGTGGTCAAGGGTCTAAAAACACCTAAATATCTAAGTGAATGAGAGGGGGGACGGTTTTAAGGTGATGATTCACCATAGGCTTTAGCAAAATAAGAAAAGAAGAGAAAGTAAGTGGAAAAAGACTATTTACCTTTATTAAGCAAATATCTTCTTTAATCCTCTTTTCTCTCCACTCTTCTTCATTTCCTTCCTTCTCCACTGAATTCTTCTTCATTCTCCCAGTGGAAAACCGTTCTTGCTACAGCCATTCTTCCTCCATCTTCATTTGCTCACCAAATGTTCATTTTAGCTCCAAATAAAAAAACTAAGCATAGATTTCTCTTAGTTAGAGCAGGCCCTTGCTTCCTATCTTTTCAAAACTGGAAAATATCCATTTCAGTGCCAAGAGGAAACTCCATTGAAGGAGGAAAATCAAGTATGAAGAGCTCATTTGGTTCTCTATTCATTCAAGGTAAGGATAGTGGAAGAAAAATCAACTTTCCACCATTTTTCCTTAATGTCCGAAAATCATCTTCTCATGGAGCCTTGTTTATGCCTTGAACTAGCTTGTTTCCAATCTTTAAAGGACTAGGGGAGGTCCTCCTTGATTCATTACCAAGTTCATCTTGAAACTCCAAGGTAAACATCCATTTTAACGCCTTAAAACACATTTTAACCTAAGATTGAATTCTATGAGCTTAGGCATGTTGCTTAATACTCATTACATTATTTGGATGTGTATTAGAACATTGGCAAGAGAATTAAAGACTTGGACGATTTTCCATCAAGAAAACCAAAGGAGGAAATTGAGAGAAAAGCTTGAAAAATAAAGTAAATGTCTTACCTTAAGGTGGTTTAATGCGTTAATGGATGGGATTGAGATAAATACTAAATGTAGCTTGGAGCTTACATTAGGTAATGGGTTATATAACCTAGGAAAAATAATTTAAACAAGCTTGTGAACTTGTGACTAACGAGCCAATGGAAATGAGTTAGTAAGAAAAGCATAAGGTGGATTATAAGAACACTTATGTTGCTATGGGAGCATTGCTGTGTGTATTTGCAGGTTGAAAGCTTTTATATGTGGGAAATTCAGTGTTTAAGTTTAAGTCATTTAAGGGCCTAAGAGCCATGTCATTTAAGAGCCTTAGTGCTATGCAATTTAAGATTATTGCACTATGTTGTGTTGGTTATGAATGGTTTGGATTTGGTGAGAAATATCATGAGGAAAGGATTTGATATGTGTTTGTTGATTAGAGGAGAAAAACTATGCAAATGATCATGATAATATACTAGAGGAGTTATGGCGAAATTTGAGTAGAAAACAAAGTGTTTAAGTGGTTGTTGTGAATTAATATGACCTAGGATTTACTAGGAGTCATGAAAGGAAATTTGAGTGAAAATCAGTTAACAAAGGTAATCTTAAGGATTAGAATAACCTAGAGTTGTCTATGAGGAATTAGAGGTTAGGTGGGTGTATTAAACACACCAAAATCATGGTATGAGAAATGTTAAGACTTGTGCAAAAATCTGGAGGAAATTGAATAATGTTTTAAGATGATTTAGGTATGATCTAGGTTGCATAACCTTGATGGTAATGGGGTGAATTTGGAGTTCAACATGAGAAGAAAAACACTTTGAAAATAGGTTCTGTTGTGGACCGCCCCTGTGGGGAGGTCCAGTGAAATTTTGCAGCGTATGATGTTTCTGTTGTGGACCGCGCCTGGGACCTCCCCAGAGGGGCGGTCCAGTGCAGAGAAAGAATTTTTTTTTTCAAATTTTAAGGTTGATAAGAGGTATTAGTGGTATGCTATTGAGAGGGTAATGATGATTAGAAAGACAAGGATATAAGGACTTAAGGGATAAAGTTAAGTTAGGAATATAAGTGTTTAAGATTAAGTTTATAAGAAATTAAGTGGTATTAGATGGGGAGCATTAATGGTTAAGTAGGTTAGATTGATTGGAAAAGTAATTAACACCTAAAACTGAATGAATGTTTTAGGACTTGAGTATGTGGACTCCGGAGGAGAGTAAGCAACTGAACAACCAACCGTGTATGGTATAGTTTTCTTGTAGCCTGCTTGCTAACGAGGTGTCCCTCGGCTTGTGTGCTATTTGTTTATGTGTGCCGACTAAATAAGATAAAGCATGCAACTGGAATATTATGTTTGTTGTGTGATTGTGATGCACTAACACAACTTACCTTGAGAACTTACTAACAATGTTTAGTAAAGAATTGTGTGAGAATAAGGAACACTCCGAAATATTGTTTTCTTAGTAACCGAAAGAGGTTAACTAACAAACATTGACTTTGAGACTTCTACTAATTAAAACTTGGGGGGAGTGAGGAATCTGGAATGGTTCAGTCATGCATATGTTAAGAAGGAGGTTGGTATCCTTATTAGGTTCCGAATTCCAAATATGACTTGTCTTCAGACTCGTCATCTAGAGTCGACATATAGACTCGACCTCCTCGGACTTCTTGTTTTAGGAGGGAGGCATACTGAGATGGTGTGGTGGGATCTACCTAAATCCCAACTAATTATTCTAACAAATATTGTTTATGTAAACCAATGGAGCTGATAACTCATTGGTTAGGGTTACTTGACCCGACAAGATAAACAATGAATTAAGGAACAACCATTCTAATTAAAGAACGGTTGTCTTAATTGAGATAAGATCTGAGATAAGATCTGAGATAAGATTTGAGATAAGATTTGAAATAAAGTACAACCAATTCTAATTAAAGAACGGTTGGTACATTGAGACTGCGATAAGGATTAAGATTGAGGTAAGATAAGAATGGACTGAGATTAAGAGGTATCATGATTTAAGGAGTTAAAACGCTAACTCACTTACCTAACGAACACTTATTAATTCGTTCAATCATTTGAGTTGTGATTGTTCACATGAATGTGGCTTGTTGTTTAATGCACTTCTTATTTATGTTGTGTATCTAATCGACTTCATGCTATCGATAATTAGTCATCATAGTCCCGTTAGCTTGGGGCTATAAGAGAATCGTACCAGCAAAGGTGATGACCCCCTTGGGGGCTGCTGCTTATAATTTGTAGGTGAATGTCAGAAGACGACCATCCTGAGAGTAGGATTGGGTAGAATTACTACGGGTTGTTTTACTTTTGTTACACGAGTTGTGCATGTACACTCGTTTAGTAAATGGATGAGATGTTAGTATGATCTATTAGGATATGAGATACTTGGATTAAGAACATTTACTTGGTTTAGATTTTAGTATACTAATGTTCGGTATATTCGGGTCCATCAGACCGTAGCTAGATCTTGGAGTATTTAGTATGCCTAGTTAGTCACGTGGGTGACTAACGACGGTAACACCAACTGTTGTAAGGATTCCGCTGTAATGTTGAGTTAAGTAAATGGAGGATTATGAGATAACTATGTTTTTATGAGTTGGGGTGTTACAAAAAGTGGTATCAGAGCGTAGTTAAGCACTGAAGACAGGAATTACTGAACTTAGGAGGATACCGAGTTAGTGTTTGAGTTATGGGTTAATGGTTGAGAGATAGAGCGAGAGGTGCATTAGTGCAGACGAGATAATGTGAGTGGTTGGAACTGACGTATTTAAAACAAATGAAAAAGAAATTTAAAACTCAAAATATCTTACGGGCTGCAAACAAATCCCGGTCGCAGTAGTATAGTAAAGTGGAGGCGACCGGATATCAAACTGTGGGACTAAAGGGAATTATCTAATTCCTAAGCTGTGTCACAAAAGGGGGGATTAATTGACTTGTTTTTATAAATAAAAAGGAAAGATAAAATAAACTGAGTAAAAGGTAAATTAAACGGGACTCTGGGTTCAGGTTTATATAGTATGCTCTTTTATGCTATGTCTACCGGTTTTATTATATTAGTTTGGCAAAATTCCTGTTATTATCTTGAGGACTAAATCATAGACTCAAAATAACTCGTTCACCAGAACATGCTCGGTCTAATCCAGATTCGAGCAAAACACATGTAAACGGATTAAGTATGAGAAATTATATTTGCGTCTGAAAATACTAACTTATTAAATCATAATAAGCTTTCTACAGATTTACGGGTTAATTAACTTGTCTATTTATCACGGATCTGATCAAAATAGATTTAGTAAAGCATTTTAAAAAATTCATGAAATTTATTAAAAAGGCGAGAGATAAGCTTTAATCGTAACAAACTGTATTTAATTAAACCGGTAAAAACATAATTACATAATTAAACAGACTATAAATTAACCTTCACCCAGAGTATATCCTCTTAGCCTAACATATTAACTGGAAATATGTTGGTCAGAGGTTGGACAGAATAACATCATAGTGGTTTTTGTGGATGAAAATGGAGTGAGATGGATATTTAATATCTAGCTGAATGGAGAGGAGATGGTGATTTTGTGGAGGAAAAATGGCATAAGTTTGGGGGTGGAATGAGATATATATTAATGGAGGGTTATAGGTATATTTATAGTGATAATGGGGTAAAAAGGAAGGGTAAGTCGGTGGAGGAGGCGTGTGAAAAGATAATTTTGATTATCTTTTCTCCTATGTAGACGCGGCTCAAAATTGTAGAAATCGACCTGTCCGAACCAGCGTCCGAACCTGCTGGTTCGGACTGGTACTATTACACCGCGTAAGGAGTTCTCGTAAAGTGTCCGAACCTGCATGTTCGGACGCAAGTTCGGACACATCTTATTTTGCCTCTAAAATCTTCATCCGAACTCCGATTTGATCCCCGTTTGTTGCGTTGCGAAGCTTGTGAAGTGTAATATGTGATTCCAAGACCTTTTTCTGCATTTCATATATAAAATATATCAGCTCATATCAAAACATAAATCCAAGAAAATTCACATAGCAAGTGGGAAACATTGCCTAAAGTGTTGCAAGTTATAAGGTATTTAAACCCTAAAAGTCTATATGTTTCGCACTTATCAAATTCCCCCATACTTATATTTTGCTTGTCCTCAAGAAAATCTTTATGACAAAATCTTTAAACAAGTTAAATATAAAATAACCAAACAGGGAGAGCATAGAAAATATTGCTACAAAACTTCTAGATTAAAGGGTACTAGAAACTTCTTTTTTTTTAGTTTTAGAATAGAACCTTGAAATCATACAAACAACTATTAAGAAGGAGAAGTAAAACCATAAGAATCCAGTTTTTAACCCTGAGCCAATCCACTATTTTCTTTCACATTTCCTGAAACGAAAGGGGCATGAAGTAAAATCTTTTTCCATTATACCTTTCAATGCCATGTACTCTTGATCCATAAATAAGAAGTTTTCATCAATTAAGTACATAATGCAAAGATACTTCGATTGAAGTTTAATTTCCTTTCACCTCAGACTTTTCTCTCCACCCTTGTAGTGGCTTTGGGTTAACTATCCCAGATATAAAATACCTTAGGTAGCTAGGTGATAAAGCACCCCATAGAACTTAATAACCAAGTGGACGAGGCCTGCTTAAGATCAGAATATGCTTGTTTGGATCAGAGGAGTACCTTGCCTTGTTCTTTTTCCACCTTTACATTCCAATTCAAATCCAGGATCAAAGCTAAAAACATGGCTCAAATGATAATTATTTTTAAACTTTAAGTAATTTCTAATCAAAATAAATTTTAAAATGGTTGAAAATTTTTAGTACCCCATAGTGTTTGTAGGTTTGCAATATTTCCTCTATGGCTCCCTTTTTTACTATTTCAAACTTAACAAATCTAAACAAATTGTCAAAAGAGAAAACTTAAGAACAAGCTACGAGGGTACAAGTACTCCCCCACACTTAAGCTCAAGCAATGCCCTCATTGCGTAGAAAGAATTAAATTAACAGGGCACGCAATCTGATAAAGGAAATTACATAAAACAAAGCAAAAGGGAATATGAAATATTAGAAGAGAAAGAGTGTACTCCCTAGAGTTCGCAGAGTGTGCAGAGCTCCTCCACACTTGAGTGCAGCTGTAGAATTACATGAAATGTACCTGTAAAGAATATTCTACACAGCCAGAAGAACTCAAGTAAAACCCGCATTTTATTATAACATATAAAAGGGAAATACAACACAAAAGAGAAAACAAAATAAAAGGAAAGACAAAGTATAGATAGTGGGTTGCCTCCCACCAAGCCGCCCGGGTTTAACGTCTCTAGCTAGACGCATGTTCTTCATTATCCTGGATCAAAAATGAAAGTGGACAAC
Source organism: Limonium bicolor (assembly GCA_023374045.1). NCBI lineage: Eukaryota > Viridiplantae > Streptophyta > Magnoliopsida > Caryophyllales > Plumbaginaceae > Limonium > Limonium bicolor. The sequence goes on from CM041780.1 coordinate 298,789,881, forward strand.
AGTGTTAACGGGAATATGAAATGGCCAACAAGTAGGATCGAACCACCTGGATCAAAACAAAGTATTACTGCAGCAATTAAATTAGGAAAATACAAACTCCACAAAACATGGTTTTGAAGGAGGTGTTTGCTGCAAGAAATCTCTAATAGAAAACCGGGTGATGGTTGTAACGACCCAAAACCACCCTGGTTCTGAGACCATCACACGCCGCACACTTACTACCTAAGACATGCAAGGCTACTCTCTGACGAAACCCAAACAGATACAAATGCTCTTCTATTACATAAATAATGCTTACTGTCTCACAAATTACAAAGCGGAAGCCGAAGAATTACAAAGCAGAAGTCTAAAATAAATACAAAGGCTACGAAGCCACAAACACTCACAAAGCCCACAAAGCAAAACTAAAAGTAGAAACAGAAGCAGAAGCCTTCAAATAGAGCTAAAACCCGCAAAATATTAAATGAATAGGGGGTGAGCAAACCACAGCTCAGTAAGTGATAAACTTCATCAGCATAAGCATGCTCAAAACATTTTTACAGAACATAGCTTATATGGATATAAGTTAGCAAATCAGATTCAAAATCAAAATCAAACGAAAGCTCATCAAACGATACAAAGTCAAATGCAAAGTAGAGTGAACAGAGGTCATAAAGGTAACTTAACATTAAAAGACTTTTACAGAAACCATAAAGCTTTTCTGAAATCATAAGTCACATATAAACTATTAGAAGAAGGAAACAGAATATAAGCATAGTTTCTTTACAAAGCTTATTTGCAATACAAATTTTAATCTTCGTAAAACGGAAACCATAAACCAAGGCTGACAAAACAGGGCTGACAAAACAAAGCTGAAGCCACACTCTCAGAATGAGAGAAAGCACAAAGCAGGATCTCATGTCAGAAGCTGTCAACGCTCAAAACTAAACAGAAGCAAATCAGAATCTTATACACATCAAAACGTTATCGAAAACATAGTTTTTAAGGGACCCTAGTTCAGAGCATACAAAATAGGTCATAAGACCTCAGATAACAGAATGGGTCTGAAGACCCCAGATAACAGAATGAGTCCGTTGACTCCAGATACAGAATGAGTCCGTTGACTCCAGATAACAGAACGGGTAATGCCCGTGATACAGATACAAAAGGACGTCCTACGCAGCGCGCTACGGGATAACTCGATCCAGTCATCCACGGCTCAGAAAGCAATAAACAAGGTCCTAAATCATATCATTTCTAAAAACCATAATCGCTTAAACTCTATTCCAAAATCAAACTACAAATCAGACATATATGTAGACGTGCATAAGCACAGCTGATATAAGTATTTGCGCAAGTTAAAACTTATTTGTCTCATTAACCAAATACTATTGAATAAAATATCAATGACTATTCAGTGAAATCACTTAGATCGGCAAGGTTATAGGAACAGAAAATAGCTTGATAGATACATCCAATTGCGAGTCACAAAATCAAATTATTATTAGTAAACGATATACATGTCGCTCGGTGGTATAAAAATGTACAGATATTGATATAATCAAATTAATGATAAGAATATAGCGGCGATTTTCTACGGTATAAAATCCAGAATCATTGTGTAAAAGTACATGTATTCAATCTAGTTAAATACTTTTCAAATGCTCATATGAGGAAACACGTGCAAATAACGTATGAATTCAAGTAATAATATATTAAAATAATGCGTCGGAATATAAGTTTATAAAATGATCAAAATCAATACGAAGGTTCGAAATCTTTGAATCTAAGTACTTTGTTATATTATAAAACGGACGTAAGAACAACGTCAATTAAAACCATGATGCCAGAACATATCGCTTTGATATACACATATACGGTGTGGAGACAAAAGTATAAACCAAACTATTAGCGTGTATAAAAATATACGATTAAATCTAATAAACATATACATATATTAATGAGTATAATTTTTGAGTGAACGACTCAAATCATGTCAGTTTATCACCTATAGTGTAAAGTAATTTGAAATCATATATATACGTAATTCACGCAATTTCGGAAAACCACCAAGCATATGTATACGATTTGTATATAAAATGCTGAGAAGAAAAAGAAATCGTGTCCAACCGAATACTCAAAAGAAGATACCCAAAATTACTTTTCAAATACTTCTAAGAAGAAACACACGCATAAAACATTCGAATTCAAGTAACTATACGCAAAAATAATGCATCCAAATAGTTTGTAAAAGAACCACCGTTAATACGAAAGTAATAAAACATGAATTGCTTCAACTGAAATTCGTAGTAAAATATTGCATACACAAAATAGAGTGTATATAAAGTATAAAAAAAAACAAAAGCACGGATGATCACCGGCATAAGCACGTAAATGTTATACATGTATATATGAAAATTAATTGTTAATGTTAAGAAACTACGTATACTTTATTCTAATACGACACCGAAGTTAATATATATATATATATATCAACCTGAGTGGGTGAAATAAAAAACCTGCAGACTTTTATTTTAACAAAGTAGAACTAGTCGGTGAAATTATAATTAGGGGTGAACAGCAAACGTTTGTGAAAACGAATTAAACCAAACGACGGTGAAATCATAAATATTGAATAGCTGTAAGTACGTCAAAACGAATACAAAACTAAAAATCTATAGGGTAGCAATCCACTTTATCAAAAGCATACTTGTCAAATTAAGAGTACCTATTTGTCAAAATTATAATTAACGTATCACTTTTCATATCAAAGTAGGCAATCACTAAAAAAAATACCATGGGGTTTTGAGCGGAGTGAAAACGTAAATCAAAATCAATCCAGATTCACATCGAAATCAAATATCAAAGCAAACACATTTAGAAGCGAAATAAGATCTAAAATCCCCATGGGTGAACACACCCATACCGAATCCATCTACCACCTACCTCACATCCGAAGCATCACACAGATCTACAGACTCCACTCATCACCCTCTTCGAATCCCTTCTCGAACAACGAACTCTCGACTGAACAAATCCCAGAATTCCCAAAATCAAAATTGGAAAAGGAGAGACAAGAACTTAATGAGAAACAGAATGGAAATATACATCTCCAAACCTCGAAGACGATTGACTGACGAACGGATCCACAAGAAAATAATTCCAACGATTTAGACTTGAGAGAGATTGGATGAGAAGGATGCAAAGGGGGGAACTTTACTTGGAGAGAAGAAACAAGGAGGAGAGGAAGAATGAGCATTTAAAGTGTCGCCAATGCGTCAAGGAGGAAGAAGAGGAATTAAAATAAAAACTAGCCTTCCTTAACTTAAAATAAATAAGATAAAAGAAACAAGTAACAATAATTAATTCAAACAGGGAAGGGAAGAAAAAGGAAGTAAAAATCTTTTACTAACATAAATAAAATCAAAACATCCTTCCTCTCGAAGCTAATATAATAATAATTAGAATTGTCACAAACTCCCTTTGCAAATCAGAAACAAAATAAAAAAAAATTTGGGGGACAACATTATACCCCTCTTTAAAAAGAATTTTGCCCTCGAAATTCAATGAAACTCATAATACAATCAAATGCACTTCAAGTGCTAGAATACTACGAAAACTAATACACACTGAAGGGATCTCACACGTTTTTGAAAGCTCAAACCTCACAAGGAGCTCACACTCAGAATTCACTGCTTGCTGACTGACAAAAGAATCATAGTAGAATTTTACTAAAGGCTCAACCTTAGGAACAGAAACTCTCAGATGACGTCCTTATCCAAAGAACCAAACATACCTCGAACACACATCACACTGCTCAGAACTCACAGCCCAAACTTATATGAACTCACACACAGCACACCACACAAACACACCACCAAAACTCACAACTGAATCACACCTAAACTCTCAAACGACATCCTTTCCCAAAGGACCTGACTCCCTCAGACTCACACTTAAAACTCAAAATACACATAGACAAACACTACGCTTCCGCCACGCTACTCTGATGGCGGACAACCACAGAGCAGACACACATAACAGACACCAGATAGCAGACAAATCACACAACAGTCAACGCATAGCATATAGCAGGTAAAGACATGCAAGCGTAGACATGCAGACACCCATAAACCCAATGAAAACCAAACCTAGCTCTGATACCACTAAATGTAACGACCCAAAACCACCCTGGTTCTGAGAACATCACACGCCGCACACTTACTACCTAAGACATGCAAGGCTACTGAAATACCCCAAACCTTGGTATGTTGTGTAAATGTTAAACCGTGGTATTTAAAGGCTAAAAAGTGCCTTAGAAACATAAATGAACCATTTAAACCATGGTAAAACACAATAAAACACTAAGACACGGTTTGAGCAAAAACATGCTCTAAGCTTGGAGTGAACTTGGCTAGGACCCAAAGAGCCTACCAAGACCTGATAATGTTTAATTATGACTTTATAAGGCTAATTAAGTCCTTAGGAAACTTTGGTAGACAATGAAACCAAACAAAACACAAATAAATACCTTAAGGTCAATATGAGCTAAAATGTGCTCTAAGCTTGGGATAAATGTGTATAAGGCCTAATGGTCATACCTATGCCTCATTTATATGTTAATGAACATATTAGATCAATTACCAAAGAAAACCAAGCTTGGAAACAAGTTAAAACACAAAATGTGCTTTAAGAAGTCTTAAAGCACGTTTTTGAAAAATTGTCTTGTAAATGAGTTTTGAATGGCTAAATGTCCATCATTACTCTTTAATTAACATGTGTACTATATAGTATCACATTTGGGTGGCTATATCAATGGGAAATCAAAAATTTCACTTCTATGTGCCTTGTTTTTGGTGAATAGTGATTTTTATAAGCTAGTTTGTAACATATAATGTTATAAGTGATTAAGTTGGTCAACAAATACCAAAACACCCTTCTAGCTAAATGGTGGCCGGTTTTTATGAAGGTGAGTCACCACCATGTAAAAAGCAATTAAGGAAAGGAAGGGTAGGAAGGTAAAAAGGAGAAACTTACCTTTTAATACAAATATCTTGTTAAAGCAAGTTCTATCTTCATTCTCCTTTCCTCCATTTCACACGGTTCCAACTCCTTCTTCCTCTCTTCTTCTTGTTCTCTCTCGGTAATATATCACTACAACCATGGAAGTCCATCTTTGACCACATGTAAAACCTAGCTCACTTAACCAAATCAAAAACAAACACCACCATTCTCTTAGTTAAGCCAAGCTCTACAACCTTGTCTTTTCAAAACTTCAAAACCTCCATTTCGGTGCCAAGAGAAACCACCATGGGAGGAGCTTGAGCTCACCTTTTCACATATTCTTGTTCTCCTTTGCTTCAAGGTAAGGAAACTCAAAGAAAAATGACATTTCCTTCATGTTTTGTCATAACCGAAAATGCACCTTGTAATGGTGTCTTCTCTTGTCTTGTTTTAGCTTCATTTGAATCTTCCAAGGGCTAGGAGGGGTCCTCTCTTGATATATATTCAAGCTCTCTTTCCATTCCAAGGTAAAACAATCATTTTAATACCTTAAGATAATATATGTAACTAGGGTTTATAATGAGATGAAGCATAATGCTTGAATACTCATTCTATTATTTGTACATTGTATAGAAGTTGGCAAACAACTAAACACCCCACCGGTTTTACAAGGAAACAAGAAAGAAGTTTGTGAGGAAAAAGAGGTAAACAAACTATCTCTATATAGCTTAAATGCCTTAGGAAAATGAGCTTGATTTGCTTAATAAAATACCTAAGGAGCCAATGGCAAATGAGCTAGTAAAGTGTTCTCATGGAGACTAGTAAAAGAACATATGAATTGGTGTATGTATTTGCAGGTCAAAGGCATTATTTATGTGGGAAATTCAGTGTTTAAGGATTATGCAATTTAACGGCCTAAGTGCCAAGCAAGCTTAATTATGCACTATATTGTGATGTAGTGTAAATTCGGTGAAGTTTTGTGAGTGATAATGTTTTGATGGATCTAGGTGTTCTTGAATGTTTAGTGGTGAAAACTATGAGCTTTGGAATGATGAGGTGCTAAGAGAACCTATGGCAAAATTTGTAAAATGTATAAGGAGTTCTAAGTGTTTTAAGGAAGTTTTGGTGAACTAGGGAGTGTTAAAAGTGAATGAATGTTTACTTGAGAAGAAAGCATGTATTAAGGTGATTTAGAGGGATGCAAGGATTTAGGCATTATCTTGGAAGTTCTAGGAATTCAATATGTGTTTTGAGAATGTATTTAAGTCTTGGAGGAGTTTGTTTAAGGTTTAGATAATGTTGATATTCAAGGAATAAGTGATGTTTAGGTGGGATGTGAAAAATGAGGTTTGGTTAGTAAGAAAAGAAGTTTGAGAGATGATGTTAAGGTGTAGAGGAAACACCTTGGTATAGTGGTCAATGTTGGTGAAATACCACTTGGGAAAAAAAAAATTAAGGAGGAATGTAAGCTTGGGAAAGGAATTGTAAGAATGACATAAGGAGTTTTGATATGTAAGAAAGGATGTTTGAATGATGATGTTGTGTGGAAGAAATGTCTTGGTATAATGGTTAGAATTGGCATGAATCATCACTAAGGGACTTAAGGAGTATAAACTATAAGTTTTGGAGGCTTTGGAGAAAGCTATCTAAGTGTTTAAAGGCTTGAGAACTGAGAATTATGCCTTGTCCGAACTTCCGTCCGGACATGGAAGTTCGGACAGGCTCTGTTGGGCAAGGAAAATTCCACTCTCGAACTGTGTCCGAACTTGGTAAGTCCGGACACAAGTTCGGACGTCACTATTTCAATCTAGGAATTTCTCTCGAACTGTGTCCGAACTTGGTAAGTCCGGACACAAGTTCGGACGTGTGCATGGGTTGCAGTCTAAGGCCACGGCTTGCGTCCGAACTTGGAGGTTCGGACACAAGTTCGGACAGGCCACTATATGGACCAAAAATGATGTTTTAAATTGGGAAATGATGCCTAAAAATGGTAATTACCTAGTAAAGATGGAATGAGGTTGATTAAGGCAAGTTAGGTGTGTTTTAATGGCAATTAAAAGGATGGAAGGTAATAACAAGTGTAAAAATAAAATAAGTTAAAATGCGGAGTTATGTCACTAAGTTAACGGGGAAAGGTTATAAGCATTAGACTTTAAACAACCATGTTACCCCGATGTTAATAGAAGTACATGCAATGTTATCAGTTGTTCGAGAATTGCTCGAGGAACATAAGTGGACGTGGTAAAGTGGACTCCGGTGACAGGTATGGTTTTTCTTGCAACCTGTGTCCTACCGGATTACACCGGCTTGTACGCCAATATGTTATTATGGTGTTTGCCACCTTGTAAGATTAAAACATGTAATGAGTTTATAGTAATTCATTTATGTGGCGAATTTGGCCTCCGATACCATTTAACCTCAAATATGTGTTAAACCTTAGCTAACCAAATCTAGGAACACATGAGTGATCGGTATTCGGAGTTAACGACCCAAACCTTGGGAACGTGCTAACCACGGCTATGTGTGAGTTGTTGGACATTGTTGTTGTAAGCAAGTGTGTGAACCTCCCTTGTGTGCTTAACTCGGTTATGATACCGTATGGTGTGTGGATGTGGTAGGGCTCCATAATGGATCTCTAACTACTTATTATTAAGTGTATATGTACTAATGGGGGGTGAGGAGTCCGGTTGTTCCGGCCACGCGTGTGATGGACGGAGTCGATATCATATCCGGTTCGGCTCTCTTGGTGTATGTATAGGTGGTATTCCAATTTGGTTTCTACCTTCCCTTAGCTTATCCAAAGCTAGTTACTGACTCACGTCGGGCCACAGGGGCATACGTATGTTATTTCGGTGTGCTTGGGATCACTATATCCGACACACCTTGGGTATAAGTTAACCGTTCTATATAACTGGACGGTAACGAGGTTGGTAACGAGCTTAACATGGGATTGGCAAAAATCCCTAGGCTCACATGGTATACTAACTATGGTGGAAGGTTCCTTGTGAGAACCGATTTTATGGTGTTATGTAATGTTATGGTGCTATGCAAATTCCCTTGCTATGCTATGGTATATATATATTCGATGTTTTTAATGAATGCGATGTCATCATATGTACGTTGAAACAAGAAAGGTGTTGTTATGTTTTATTATGTGAGAAATGAGATATGTTGTATGATATGGAATGTGTGGATCATGGAAATGAATCCCAGTTTGCGACAAGAGGCATTTAAGGATAACCCGATTAATGGGTACATGTCGTTCGTTAAGGAAGTAGCTCCGTTTTAGAGGAGAGCCACTCTAAGGTTTAAGGAATCATTGGATGGTTGGTTAAGTGTGGATGTTTGGTTATAGATTGAGCCCATTGAGGCGAAATATTATGTGTGATATGTTAATGGTTTGCATGCATGATTTAAATATAATCAACTGCATGCTAACGACAATTAGTCGTGCGTGGCCCGTAGCATGCGGGCTGCGGGATTACCATACCAGCAAGGTGCTGAGCCCCTTGGGGGCCACCCTTTCTCTCCTTTTCTATTTCAGGTACAAGGAGCTGGAAGCCGTTCGAGAGTAGGACGGGGTAGATGTTTATACAAGGGTAGCCATTTAAATGGCGTAAGCATTGTAGGCGTAGTAAGACCGAAATTGTTATCGGCATGAGTTTGTAAATACTCGGTACGGTTGGAATGTAATAAGTATATGGGTTGTTGTTAAGGGAAGCTAATATTACGTGTAGTTGCTCGGGAGTCTAGTCCATCAGACCGATACAAAGTACATGTATTAGCCTTGTTAGCCACGTGGGTGGTTAACGGCGTGTAACACCATTGAAATAAGTAATGTGATGATTAGTTTTCCGCTGCAGATGGTTGTTATATGTTTTTTTTGGTCGGGGTGTTACAAAAAGTGGTATCAGAGCGAAGTATCGCTCTGATGACTGGATTACCGAGCTTAGGAAGTACCGAGTTAGGATTTAAGTACTTTGGGTTAAGGGTTGAGTGATAGCGTGAGAGATACGCTAGTTAGGAACTACCAGTGACTACTGGAAACCTACAATATCCTTCCCACCCTCCACAATCCCTGTTATGTAACTTGGGAAAAAACGCCAGAGAGATGGAAGTCCACTCTTACTCGGGAATACCCGATCTGGCTGTTATTAAATACCTTTAAGGGTACGGAGATCTGTCATACGGTAGATCCCGAAAACTGGGAATCCCAGAGACGGTCTCCATCTGAACGATGTTAACCGCATTTAATAGCGAAGAATGAAGGATTTTGTGTATAAGAGAATAGAATTTCCAGCAACCTGGGTCGACATGCCGAGCAGTCGAGGATGACCAGCTTGCAACGCACCAACCGTGCAACAGCAAGAAGTGGATTATAAAACCCGAGACGAATGTCTAGTCTATGGGACCACAGTTGATAAATAAAACACCAACGGTATACCAACCGTCAAGGGAACTACAACGTAGTGCCCAAATACGTGGAACGGGATACAAAGGGAATACAATACTAAGAAAAAGGGGTCTCCCAGAATGGGAAACACCCTAGTGAATGATTATTACGTGGAAACAGTGAGAAGTCACCTAGAGGAGTATCCATCAAGGCAGTAAGATCAGTGAGGGCCAACAAGGCCACTGATGACAATAAGTGTCAAAACAATACCACAACCGGTATGTGTCAAACCGATAGCCAGTTAACATGGCGCACTTGCCATAGCAAGTGCTGCTATAACAGGGCTGTTCGGGAAATTCATAACCACTACAAGTACTTGGAAAAGTACCATAAAGTTAAATGTGATTGTCATAACAGTGGAAGGGCATGTTAGCCTAACCTCTGCGATTGGAAACACACCAGTCAGCAAGAAGCTAGACTTGGCTAAGGTAAGAAGATGTTGTGAGACCATGAAAATTTTTCTTTCAAACCTAATTTTATTCAAACCCTTTCTTTTCAAACCAGATTTTCTTTCAAACTAACACTTCTTTCCGACCTTCTTTTAAACCAAACCAGTGAAACCAGGGGCAATTGACAAGGATACAACAGTGGATAAACCTTCCCTCGATTAAGTTCGGGAAGCAAGGAATGAATATTGTCACGGGACAATATAAGGGAGTTGACAACAGAATACTTCACCTAGGCGTGTGACGACCACTACAGTGTACCAACTGTGTTGTGGGACGACCGCACTCCGATAGGAGCATGTGGGCCTGACAGACCTACTTATAGGTTAGTTGGGTAAGTAGTAATGTACCAGTAGATACCCCATATAGTACGAGTAGAGTCCGAAACACGGGAAGTAGTCGACTTCGTTACGGTCAGCAGTATAAATCAAACAGGAGCTAGAAAATATAAGGAATGCTTGAAGTCAAGGAACTCAGTTAAGTTAACGAGACTAAAGGAATTAGTGAATTCCTTTCAAGGAAATGTTTAAGAGTCAGGAGGTGCGAAGTGCACTAACTGCAATATAAAGACATCTTATACGTCTTAAGGATCCTCAAGGATAAACATGATAGCTGGAAGGCAGGGCAAGGCAGATGCCTAATGTGGACACAGTAAAGTGCAATGGACGGGATGAAATTCCCAGAATGAGTACCTACAATATTAGGAAATGATGACCTTCACAGAAGAAAATGATAACCAGTGAAGAACGCAAAGGAGCGTGGCTAAACGAATGTACCAATAACTGTGAACCAGATGTAAAGGCATAACTTAACAACACCCAGGAGAAATCCTTGAAGGGTGTGCGCATCAACAATTGTTGAACGAGATACATGACAGAAATGCAAGGGTTGAAATTAACACCCAGTTTAGACATAAGTTGTCAAGAGACGGACTGACAAACCTAAAGGGCATTCCATGAAAGGAAACGGAATGCAACGACCTTGTCATGGAGCCCACTACAACCTTTAAACATGTAATGTTGTACAGAGAAGTACATATGTGTGGACAGCCTACAATGAGCCCAGCTCAAGGCAAACAAGGCTTATAAGCCACAAACAAGATATGTTATGTAAATTTGAGTTAATTGTAGAAGTTTATGTGGTACAAGGAAATAGAGCGGAGAACGAACCACTGCATTAAGAGTGGGGATACCTCTCGATATTGTGAGACCGCAGGAGCGGTAGTTATGTGAATCAAGTTCAAGAAATATGTGGAGGATGGACCACGTTGTTATTACCCCAGGATGATTTGAATAAATAATACGAAAGGAAATGTTTGTACTAGTTGTGTAGAAAGGAAGAGTGATAAGTTTGATAGCAACCACCATAGGTGTGTGATGCTAAATTAGTAGCGAACAACGCTCAAGGAACATGAAGGCTCGAAAAATAGTGTATTCAAAATCAGCCAAATAAGTGGCCAGATAAACCTAGCGTAATAGCAGAAGCTAATATAATAGTGGATACAGTATAAGTTGATGCTATACAATGGAAGAGAATCGGTGTGCAATAAGCGACCGTTGTATAAGTATTGCTAAGTGATGGTATGACAAGTAAGCAGAGTTGTGAGTTAACCCCAGTGGAGATACAACAGTAAGTGATAGCAAATGAACCGAGCAGTAAGCCGGTGACAAGTATTATGTGATAAGAATTTCGGTAAAACACAGTGTGAATTCCTATCGCAATCGCATGAGAGATTTACTGTCAAGAGTTTACGCCTCTGCACTCTGTATGACTGAGTGTTTTGGTATTGCACTTGTGCAGTAATGATCAAGTGGGATAGCTAGGAATCAGAAGCATGGTAATTGTGGAGGAATAATGTTATAGTGGCCGATGCATAGGTAATGCAAGGCCGCAGGAATGGAAGAGTACTTATACGAAACCAAAGGTGGAGGTATGGTTAAGAATAAGTGATAACAGTGGCACTAATGCCAAATGTCGGTATGAGATATACCCCAAATGTTGTAAATAACCGAGAGCACTACACATTAGGTAGTAGCTCAATCTCAACCGACAGTAAGTCGGTAGAAGCAAGTCAATCATTGTGAATTACATAGTAGTTACGCTGTAAGCTATTGGAGAAGTGGATGGAAAGTTTTGGAACTCACCGAATTCGCTCAGGGTAAGAGGTACCATGCGTCGGTTGAGAAACCATTATTACCCAGATAAGGGTAATACATTAGAGATGCATAATACAGTAACATAACGAATGGGGCAAACTAGCCCTATAATTATCAGAATGGCGCAGCAGAGGCCAGTGAGCCCATGCGTCAGATACCGGATATACATGGTGAATATGAATAAATGGCTAGTTATCAATGCCTAAAAGCCTCACAGGCCAGGACCGAAACCGGTTATGAGTTAGAACTCCAATGCGAATTCTTGGTTTAGGGACTAAACCGCCAATATGGTTAAGATCCTCTAATCAGAATCCATTGTGTAATAGACCGCGTGGAAGTCAAAACACTTCACGACGGCAGAACATTTTAAGCCAAGGTTTAGTGATTGATTACGTGGGCGTAATCCCTTTTAAGGGGGGTAGAGCGCAAAACCACTTAGTGTGTTTTACCGTACAAGTGTACGTGAACGGGGTTGTGCATAGCACAAAATGATTTGTTATGATGGTTGGCGCGTGTGTTATAAACATACGCATTTATTTGTGGTTAAATTGTGGTAATTGCGCACAGAAGATGCGAATACCATTGTGGGAAGTGTGTTTATCTTGTTAACAGTGGTGTGTGAGAGTACAAGTGGAAGGGAGAAAAAAAAACTCCCGGGGAACTAAAACCCCGACGGTGCATAAATGTAAACCATGTATTGTATTTCGATAAAAAAATATATATATATATACAATGTTGTGATTTATGAAGGATTATGAGACCGACATAGAACCTAGTGAGAATTAAATTCCCTAGGTAACTTGAATTAAGTTGGATTTGGGTGATGATTGATAGACGGAGAGTTCTATCCCTTGGAGATGTAATGATTATGACTAGAAGGATTTAAAGATAGAAAATGGGGCATTTGAACTAGTTGTTGGTTGAAAATGAAGTGGGAGGTGAAACTTGATTATCATGAGATCAAGGGAAGCCGAACACAAATTGGGGTGGAAAGATAGTTCAACACTGATGCTGATCACATCAGGGTTGGATGACTCTTGAAGCTCCCTGTAAGTGGTCATAAATAACTATGTTTAGAAAGATACAAAGAGCATAGATCGGACTTGGAGTTGCGTGGTGTTTTCAAAAGGATTTTCAATTGGTGTTTTCAAACAATCGATTAATATTTTGAATAAAAGATCTTCTTATACTTAACGTAGTAAAGAATATTTGTAGTACTTGCTCACGAGCCGAGGACGTATGAGCCTTTGTCTTCGGACCGGTGACATGAGAAGTACATATGTTAAAAATTAAGTGAATGTTTTGATCTCCCAGAGGAACGGGGACCAGAAGGTGTCCATCGCGACCGGGTTCTGCGGGATCACAGTGTATATGTACTCAACATGGGACTCGAGCCCATGGAGAGATGGAAAAGGTATTTATGTTTGATATACATGCTATGACATGTTGTTTGGTATGTGTGATAAAGGTTATTTTGACTTTGATCTCCTAAAGTGTATGCTGTCAAGACCTATGAGTCTAAATGTGTTGTGTTACCCGGGCCTACGAGTCCAAATGTGGTTATGTCACCCAGACCTAAGAGTCTGAGGGATATTATGTAAGTGCAAGTGTGGTGAAGGTACCCGGACCATTAAGTCCGAGGTTACCATGTGAGTATGATATTTCATGTATAAGGTGGATATGTTGCCCGGACCATTAAGTCCGAGGTTGGATGTAAAGGGTGGTTGGTAATGGAAGTTTTATGGCTATAGGTAATTCCCGTATTCTAATCCAATGATGCGAGGAAATGTGAACTTCGAGGACGAAGTTCTTTTAAGGGGGGTAGATTGAAATACCCCAAACCTTGGTATGTTGTGTAAATGTTAAACCGTGGTATTTAAAGGCTAAAAAGTGCCTTAGAAACATAAATGAACCATTTAAACCATGGTAAAACACAATAAAACACTAAGACACGGTTTGAGCAAAAACATGCTCTAAGCTTGGAGTGAACTTGGCTAGGACCCAAAGAGCCTACCAAGACCTGATAATGTTTAATTATGACTTTATAAGGCTAATTAAGTCCTTAGGAAACTTTGGTAGACAATGAAACCAAACAAAACACAAATAAATACCTTAAGGTCAATATGAGCTAAAATGTGCTCTAAGCTTGGGATAAATGTGTATAAGGCCTAATGGTCATACCTATGCCTCATTTATATGTTAATGAACATATTAGATCAATTACCAAAGAAAACCAAGCTTGGAAACAAGTTAAAACACAAAATGTGCTTTAAGAAGTCTTAAAGCACGTTTTTGAAAAATTGTCTTGTAAATGAGTTTTGAATGGCTAAATGTCCATCATTACTCTTTAATTAACATGTGTACTATATAGTATCACATTTGGGTGGCTATATCAATGGGAAATCAAAAATTTCACTTCTATGTGCCTTGTTTTGGTGAATAGTGATTTTTATAAGCTAGTTTGTAACATAAATAAGTGATTAAGTTGGTCAACAAAGACCAAAACACCTTCTAGCTAAATGGTGGCCGGTTTTTATGAAGGTGAGTCACCACCATGTAAAAAGCAATTAAGGAAAGGAAGGGTAGGAAGGTAAAAAGGAGAAACTTACCTTTTAATACAAATATCTTGTTAAAGCAAGTTCTATCTTCATCCTTTCCTCCAAACGGTTCCAACTCCTTCTTCCTCTCTTCTTCTTGTTCTCTCTCGGTAATATATCACTACAACCATGGAAGTCCATCTTTGACCACATGTAAAACCTAGCTCACTTAACCAAATCAAAAACAAACACCACCATTCTTAGTTAAGCCAAGCTCTACAACCTTGTCTTTTCAAAACTTCAAAACCTCCATTTCGGTGCCAAGAGAAACCACCATGGGAGGAGCTTGAGCTCACCTTTTCACATATTCTTGTTCTCCTTTGCTTCAAGGTAAGGAAACTCAAAGAAAAATGACATTTCCTTCATGTTTTGTCATAACCGAAAATGCACCTTGTAATGGTGTCTTCTCTTATCTTGTTTTAGCTTCATTTGAATCTTCCAAGGGCTAGGAGGGGTCCTCTCTTGATATATATTCAAGCTCTTTCCATTCCAAGGTAAAACAATCATTTTAATACCTTAAGATAATATGTAACTAGGGTTTATAATGAGATGAAGCATAATGCTTGAATACTCATTCTATTATTTGTACATTGTATAGAAGTTGGCAAACAACTAAACACCCCACCGGTTTTACAAGGAAACAGAAGAAGTTTGTGAGGAAAAAGAGGTAAACAAACTATCTCAATATAGCTTAAATGCCTTAGGAAAATGAGCTTGATTTGCTTAATAAATACCTAAGGAGCCAATGGCAAATGAGCTAGTAAAGTGTCTCATGGAGACTAGTAAAAGAACATATGAATTGGTGTATGTATTTGCAGGTCAAAGGCATTATTTAGTGGGAAATTCAGTGAAGGATTATGCAATTTAAGGGCCTAAGTACCAAGCAAGCTTAATTATGCACTATATTGTGATGTAGGTAAATTCGGTGAAGTTTTGTGAGTGATAATGTTTTGATGGATCTAGGTGTTCTTGAATGTTTAGTGGGTGAAAACTATGAGCTTTGGAATGATGAGGTGCTAAGAGAACCTATGGCAAAATTTGTAAAATGTATAAGGAGTTCTAAGTGTTTTAAGGAAGTTTTGGTGAACTAGGGAGTGTTAAAAGTGAATGAATGTTTACTTGAGAAGAAAGCATGTATTAAGGTGATTTAGAGGGATGCAAGGATTTAGGCATTATCTTGGAAGTTCTAGGAATTCAATATGTGTTTTGAGAATGTATTTAAGTCTTGGAGGAGTTGTTTAAGGTTTAGATAATGTTGATATTCAAGGAATAAGTGATGTTAGGTGGGATGTGAAAAATGAGGTTTGGTTAGTAAGAAAAGAAGTTTGAGAGATGATGTTAAGGTGTAGAGGAAACACCTTGGTATAGTGGTCAATGTTGGTGAAATACCACTTGGGAAAAAAAAAAAATTAAGGAGGAAGTGTAAGCTTGGGAAAGGAATTGTAAGAATGACATAAGGAGTTTTGATATGTAAGAAAGGATGTTTGAATGATGATGTTGTGTGGAAGAAATGTCTTGGTATAATGGTTAGAATTGGCATGAATCATCACTAAGGGACTTAAGGAGTATAAACTATAAGTTTTGGAGGCTTTGGAGAAAGCTATCTAAGTGTTTAAAGGCTTGAGAACTGAGAATTATGCCTTGTCCGAACTTCCGTCCGGACATGGAAGTTCGGACAGGCTCTGTTGGGCAAGGAAAATTCCACTCTCGAACTGTGTCCGAACTTGGTAAGTCCGGACACAAGTTCGGACGTCACTATTTCAATCTAGGAATTTCTCTCGAACTGTGTCCGAACTTGGTAAGTCCGGACACAAGTTCGGACGTGTGCATGGGTTGCAGTCTAAGGCCACGGCTTGCGTCCGAACTTGGAGGTTCGGACACAAGTTCGGACAGGCCACTATATGGACCAAAAATGATGTTTTAAATTGGGAAATGATGCCAAAAATGGTAATTACCTAGTAAAGATGGAATGAGGTTGATTAAGGCAAGTTAGGTGTGTTTTAATGGCAATTAAAAGGATGGAAGGTAATAACAAGTGTAAAAATAAAATAAGTTAAAATGCGGAGTTATGTCACTAAGTTAACGGGGAAAGGTTATAAGCATTAGACTTTAAACAACCATGTTACCCCGATGTTAATAGAAGTACATGCAATGTTATCAGTTGTTCGAGAATTGCTCGAGGAACATAAGTGGACGTGGTAAAGTGGACTCCGGTGACAGGTATGGTTTTCTTGCAACCTGTGTCCTACCGGATTACACCGGCTTGTATGCCAATATGTTTTATTGAGTGTTTGCCACCTTGTAAGATTAAAACATGTAATGAGTTTATAGTAATTCATTTATGTGGCGAATTTGGCCTCCGATACCATTTAACCTCAAATATGTGTTAAACCTTAGCTAACCAAATCTAGGAACACATGAGTGATCGGTATTCGGAGTTAACGACCCAAACCTTGGGAACGTGCTAACCACGGCTATGTGTGAGTTAGTTGGACATTGTTGTTGTAAGCAAGTGTGTGAACCTCCCTTGTGTGCTTAACTCGGTTATGATACCGTATGGTGGGTGTGGTAGGGCTCCATAATGGATCTCTAACTACTTATTATTAAGTGTATATGTACTAATGGGGGGTGAGGAGTCCGGTTGTTCCGGCCACGCGTGTGATGGACGGGAGTCGATATCATATCCGGTTCGGCTCTCTTGGTGTATGTATAGGTGGTATTCCAATTTGGTTTCTACCTTCCCTTAGCTTATCCAAAGCTAGTTACTGACTCACGTCGGGCCACAGGGGCATACGTATGTTATTTCGGTGTGCTTGGGATCACTATATCCGACACACCTTGGGTATAAGTTAACCGTTCTATATAACTGGACGGTAACGAGGTTGGTAACGAGCTTAACATGGATTGGCAAAAATCCCTAGGCTCACATGGTATACTAACTATGGTGGAAGGTTCCTTGTGAGAACCGATTTTATGGTGTTATGTAATGTTATGGTGCTATGCAAATTCCCTTGCTATGCTATGGTATATATATATATTGGATGTTTTAAATGAATGCGATGTCATCATATGTACGTTGAAACAAGAAAGGTGTTGTTATGTTTTTTATGTGAGAAATGAGATATGTTGTATGATATGGAATGTGTGGATCATGGAAATGAATCCCAGTTTGCGACAAGAGGCATTTAAGGATAACCCGATTAATGGGTACATGTCGTTCGTTAAGGAAGTAGCTCCGTTTTAGAGGAGAGCCACTCTAAGGTTTAAGGAATCATTGGATGGTTGGTTAAGTGTGGATGTTTTGGTTATAGATTGAGCCCATTGAGGCGAAATATGTGTGATATGTTAATGGTTTGCATGCATGATTTAAATATAATCAACTGCATGCTAAGACGACAATTAGTCGTGCGTGGCCCGGTAGCATGCGGGCTGCGGGATTACCATACCAGCAAAGGTGCTGAGCCCCTTGGGGGCCACCCTTTCTCTCCTTTTTTTTCAGGTACAAGGAGCTGGAAGCCGTTCGAGAGTAGGGGGGTAGATGTTTATACAAGGGTAGCCATTTAAATGGCGTAAGCATGTAGGCGTAGTAAGACCGAAATTGTTATCGGCATGAGTTTGTAAATACTCGGTACGGTTGGAATGTAATAAGTATATGGGTTGTTGTTAAGGGAAGCTAATATTACGTGTAGTTGCTCGGGAGTCTAGTCCATCAGACCGATACAAAGTACATGTATTAGCCTTGTTAGCCACGTGGGTGGTTAACGGCGTGTAACACCATTGAAATAAGTAATGTGATGAGTTGAGTTTCCGCTGCAGATGGTTGTTATATGTTTGTTGTTGGTCGGGGTGTTACAGCTACTCTCTAACTAAACCCAAACAGATACAAATGCTCTTCTATTACATAAATAATACTTACTGTCTCACAAATTACCAAGCGGAAGCCGAAGAATTACAAAGCATAAGTCTAAAATAAATACAAAGGCTACGAAGCCACAAACACTCACAAAGCCCACAAAGCAAAACTAAAAGTAGAAACAGAAGTAGAAGCCTTCAAATAGAGCTAAAACCTGCAAAATGTTAAATGAATAGGGGGTGAGCAAACCACAGCTCAGTAAGTGATAAACTTCATCAGCATAAGCATGCTCAAAACATTTTTACAGAACATAGCTTATATGGATATAAGTTAGCAAATCAGATTCAAAATCAAAATCAAACGAAAGCTCATCAAACGATACAAAGTCAAATGCAAAGTAGAGTGAACAGAGGTCATAAAGGTAACTTAACATTAAAAGACTTTTACAGAAACCATAAAGCTTTTCTGAAATCATAAGTCACATATAGACTATTAGAAGAAGGAAATAGAATATAAGCATAGTTTCTTTACAAAGCTTATTTGCAATACAAATCTTAATCTTCGTAAAACGGAAACCATAAACCAAGGTTAACAAAACAGGGCTGACAAAACAAAGCTGAAGCCACACTCTCAGAATGAGACAAAGCACAAAGTGGGATCCCATGTCAGAAGCTGTCAACGCTCAAAACTAAACAGAAGCAAATCAGAATCTTATACACATCAGAACGTTATCGAAAACATAGTTTTTAAGGGACCCTAGTTCAGAGCATACAAAATAGGTCATAAGACCTCAGATAACAGAATGGGTCTGAAGACCCCAGATAACAGAATGAGTCCGTTGACTCCAGATACAGAATGAGTCCGTCGACTCCAGATAACAGAACGGGGAATGCCCGTGATACAGATACAGAAGGACGTCCTACGCAGTGCGCTACGGGATAACTCGATCCAGTCATCCACGGCTCAGAAAGCAATAAACTAGGTCCCAAATCATATCATTTCTCAAAACCATAATCGCTTAAACTCTATTCCAAAATCAAACTACAAATCAGACATATATGTAGACGTGCATAAGCACAGCTGATATAAGTATTTGCGCAAGTTAAAACTTATTTGTCTCATTAACCAAATACTATTGAATAAAATATCAATGACTATTCAGTGAAATCACTTAGATCGGCAAGGTTATAGGAACAGAAAATAGCTTGATAGTTACATCCAATTGCGAGTCACGAAATCAAATTATTATTAGTAAACGATATACATGTCGCTCGGTGGTATAAAAAATGTACATATATTGATATAATCAAATTAATGATAAGAATATAGCGGCGATTTTCTACGGTACAAAATCCAGAATCATTGTGTAAAAGTACATGTATTCAATCTAGTTAAATACTTTTCAAATGCTCATATGAGGAAACACGTGCAAATAACATATAAATTCAAGTAATAATATATTAAAATAATGCGTCGGAATATAAGTTTATAAAATGATCAAAATCAATACGAAGGTTCGAAATCTTTGAATCTAAGTACTTTGTTATATTATAAAACGAACGTAAGAACAACGTCAATTAAAACCATGATGCCAGAACATATCGCTTTGATATACACATATACGTTGTGGAGACAAAAGTATGAACCAAACTATTAGCGTGTATAAAAATATACGATTAAATCTAATAAACATATACATATATTAATGAGTATAATTTTTGGGTGAACGACTCAAATCATGTCAATTTATCACCTATAGTGTAAAGTAATTTAAAATCATATATATACGTAATTCACGCAATTTCAAAAAACCACCAAACATATGTATACGATTTGTATATAAAATGCTGAGAAGAAAAAGAAATCGTGTCCAACCGAATACTCAAAAGAAGATACCTAAAATTACTTTTCAAATACTTCTAAGAAGAAACATACGCATAAAACATTCGAATTCAAGTAACTATACGCAAAAATAACGCATCCAAATAGTTTGTAAAAGAACCACCGTTAATACGAAAGTAATAAAACATGAATTGCTTCAACTGAAATTCATAGTAAAATATTGCATACACAAAATAGAGTGTATATAAAGTATAAAAAAAACAAAAGCACGGATGATCACCGGCATAAGCACGTAAATGTTATACATGTATATATGAAAATTAATTGTTAATGTTAAGAAACTACGTATACTTTATTCTAATACGACACCGAAGTTAAATATATATATATATATATATCAACCTGAGTGGGTAAAATAAAAAACCTGCAGACTTTTATTTTAACAAAGTAGAACTAGTCGGTGAAATTATAATTAGGGGTGAACTGCAAACGTTTGTGAAAACGAATTAAACTAAACGGCAGTGAAATCATAAATATTGAATAGCTGTAAGTACGTCAAAACGAATACAAAACTAAAAATCTATAGGGTAGCAATCCACTATATCAAAAGCATACTTGTCAAATTAAGAGTACCTATTTGTCAAAATTATAATTAACGTATCACTTTTCATATCAAAGTAGGCAATCAATAAAAAAAATACCATGGGGTTTTGAGCGGAGTGAAAACGTAAATCAAAATCAATCCTGATTCACATCGAAATCAAATATCAAAGCAAACACATTTAGAAGCGAAATAAGATCTAAAATCCCCATGGGTGAACACACCCATACCGAATCCATCTACCACCTACCTCACATCTGAAGCATCGCACAGATCTACAGGCTCCACTCATCACCCTCTTCGAATCCCTTCTCGAACAACGAACTCTCGACTGAACAAATCCCAGAATTCCCAAAATCAAAATTGGAATAGGAGAGACAAGAACTCAATGAGAAATAGAATGGAAATATACATCTACAAACCTCGAAGACCATTGACTGACGAACGGATCCACAAGAAAATAATTCCAACGATTTAGACTTGAGAGAGATTGGATGAGAAGGATGCAAAGGGGGGAACTTTACTTGGAGAGAAGAAACAAGGAGGAGAGGAAGAATGAGCATTTAAAGTGTCGCCAATGCGTCAAGGAGGAAGAAGAGGAATTAAAATAAAAACTAGCCTTCCTTAACTTAAAATAAATAAGATAAAAGAAACAAGTAACAATAATTAATTCAAATAGGGAAGGGAAGAAAAAGGAAGTAAAAATCTTTTACTATCATAAATAAAATCAAAACATCCTTCCTCTCGAAGCTAATATAATAATAATTAGAATTGTCACAAACTCCCTTTGCAAATCAGATACAAAATAAAAAAAAAATTGGGGGACAACAATGGTTGTTTTTCTTCCTTAAACTGGAGAATGTAAACATTCTCCTCCTGTTGTTGAGCCGGATGGAGGCAAGGTCGTAGTGGTGTTCCTCGCTCAGAGTTGAGGATGTAAATTTCCCCCCTTGGATCAAAAATGAAGGTGGAAGTAGGCTTCAATGGGTGGGTTGGCGGTCATTATTTTTCTTTAGAGAAAGGCCCAGATTTCTCAATGGATGACCCTTGGTGCAAGGATCATCTAGTTGTGGATACGCCTCTTCAATTTTAAGGATGAAGGCATCCTTAACTACGTTGAACGGTGCAGGGAGAACTTCGGGGCAAAATCTATCTTCAAATTCTGATCTTGGATCAAATGGGAAGGTGGCTTTCTCACTTAGCGAGTTGACTTCGAGTTTCCACCCTACTTCTTTGGTGCACAAGAGGGGAAGGCCGTGATCCTCCAGATGAAGATCAAAGTTGGATGGCTCGTCCTCCTCCTCAAATGTTAGGATGTATATATCCTCATCTTCTTGGAGAGACTCATAGGAGAAGCCCAGATTGAATTCAACTTCAGAGGGAGGTGGTTCCTTGAAGGTGATATTGGTGTTTTGTTTGGATGTCTCGACGGGAGCGAGAATTTCCTCCTCTTCACTTTTGAGGATGTAAATATCCTCATTTTCTGGGTATAGCACAGAGAAGGAGGGAAAATAACGGTAATTGACTTCAGAGGGAGGAGACTCCATGAAGTTAAGGTAGAAGCTGTCCTCTAATGGCTTGTCTTCAAGCTCAAGCAGAAGGTTTGATGTCGCTTGCTCAGGTTCGAACGGGGGTGGTGATAGAGAGTAACTCAAATCCTCAGTAAAGTTGTCCACTATATGTAACACCCCAACCGTTAAGCTCGTCATTACCTCAAACATTGTCACCAATTACTCTTACTCGCGCAGCGGAACTCTAATTACAACGAGGGGTGAAACAACGCCAATAGCCACCCATACGGCAAACCAGGCCTTCCTTACTTACCGTAACGGTCTGATGAACTGGAACTACCGAGTACACAACACAAATACAATACTCAAATCATTTCTTCACTATACCGAGTCTACAATAAATGGATGCCTACAACACATTCGGTCTTACACCTCCTTAAGTACATAAGTAATTAGAACTACTACCCATGTAACCCACCGACCCCGTCCTACTCTCGAACGGTAACATCTTCGGTGTACCTGTAAAATAAAAACATCGCCCCTAGGGGCTCAGCTTAACGCTGCATATGAAATTCGCATATCCCGAGCGCTAACCGGGGTACGCCGACTACTTTTGTCGGATATACATGGAGTTCATTAGTCAAACAAAATGCATCATAGCAATACAATAAATATGTGTATTACTCAAGGAATTTACATCCAATCACGGAACACAATTCCAAACTAACATAACAAGGTTGTTAGTTGTATCTGCTTACTCTTAGGCCTTGAGGGTTATACCTCACCTTGACTTGTTTACTTATTCATTATCTCACCCGCTCTCTCGGGTTACTTGTTCATATACACACCCATTCTCCTGGGCTACTCGTACTATACTCACCCATTCCCTCGGGTTCTTATACCTATTCTCTCACCCACACTCTTGGGTTATCTATACTCATTATCCCACCCACACTCTTGGGTTAATTATACTCGTTTTCTCACCCACACTCTTGGGTTAATTATACTCAAGCTCTTGTAGATTCTTGAGACGCTACAGGTCTCCTTCGTCACGCTTGATACTCTCAATACATACTTAGGCCAAAACTCATGGCTCTCTAGCATAGTCTTACTTCCCCAGTTTCGACCCTACTCTGGGTCTAGCATGGTGGGAAGGTTCAACTAGCTCACGGAACTCTCTCTTAGTTCCTATCTCTTTTACTTAGGTCCAACTACTCTCGGACTACTCTCGTTCCCATACACTCCTCTCTCGGAGTTATGATAATGTCATGTATATTAGTCTAGAAGCATCACTCTCGATGTTTCTAATGACTTGGGAACATCACTTTAGTTCGGTTAATCTTAGGTTTTAAGAGTTACCCATACATTTACTTTACTCATACTTTCGGTTACTTGCATATACCAGGTAAAATCCTCATATAGGAGGTCGACCATGTCTCAAGGGAGCTACTAATCCCTCAGGTCTCTTTTACCCTCATCGCTAGTTCACATCTTCGAACTATCTTAAATCCTCTTGAAGGAGGTTCACTTATCCTTCCACTCTCATTTGTTTTGTGGATTGTTTCAATGTGGTTTTCTAACCATTATCGGGTATTTACTCAACCCGTACATCTCCTCACATTCTAGGGAGTTCATATGTTTGAGTTATCATTATACTTTAGCGGATAGTTTGTGTGTTTGCACGTTTGCGTTATCATAAGCACCGACCCGATCTAGGGGTCTCTAGCCAAACGTTACTCACTACGAGTCGGTCCATTCACTATGTTAGACCACACCGGCATACTAGTATGTTAGCTCATTCAACATACAACATGGCATGCATAATCAAACAAGGGATTATTTTCATGCTTTAATCTTGATTAAGCCGGCATACAAACACACAAATCAACGAAACTCGGTTAGCACGCGGAGTATGAGAAAATCATACCTTTCACCAGGGTTTTTACTTTTACCGTGTCATCTCACCATGCTCGGGTCACACACGATCCTCTGATAACGTTTCAAACATTATTATTAATACTAAGCTCATATGGAACATAATTAAATGTTATTCCCGTATTACCCCGTTATCCCGTTATCTTGGTTTCACTCCTGTTAATTTGAGTTCTCTCTTCTCAAACACTTCTAACACTTTCTTACACTTCCCAGGGCCTTAACATATCTCCAAACAAGGCCTTAACATCTTATAACATCATTAACATTTAAACCCCCTTCATTTCAACCCTTAAAAATGCTCTCTGTTGATTTCTGGGGGTGGTCCGGGACTTGGTCCCTATCTTAAGTCCCGGACCAAAGCTGGTTGTAACTCTCGGGTGGTTTTTCTACCATGGTCCGGGACCTTGTCCCTATCCCAAGTCCCGGACCAGCATGGATGTTCAATCTCGGTCTATTTAAATGGGGTGGTCCGGGACCTTTTCCATACCCCAAGTCCCGGACCAAGTGCAGGGTAATCTCACGGCATGAATTAAGGGGGTGGTCCGGGACCTTGTCCATGGACTAAGTCCCGGACCCTGTTGCAGTTTTGACAGATTTGCATTTTTCCAAATCTGTTACAACCTCATTCTTCCACCATTGTCTTTCCAATCTCTCCCACTTATAATCTACATGTTTTAACACTTAATTACCCTTCTTAATCACCTTAAACTAAGCACCAAGTGCACTCACCAATTCTAATTATTTTCACTCAAAAATTCACTTACACTTTCATGACTTGTTTTCTTGTTTTCTAATACTCTTGTAACAGATTTTGGTGTTGCCTCCCACCATTCAATACTTCATTCACTAATGCCATTACCAGCACCCAAATGACATTATCTTCACTGCTAGCACACTCTACTTCTTGGTTGGTTTTCAAACCATTAATCACTCACCTAACACTTCTTAAACCAACTAGTTTCCCTTATAATGAAACACTCAAGTCCATAATCTCCTAAACAGATTTTGACAGCACTTGGCTACTTTCTTAGCATTCTCCCCACAATTAAATCAGCTCACAACACTTCTTCCCCTGTTTGGTTTAAACATCAAAACCACATCAAAATCCCACTTATTCACACATGTATGTTAGCTTAACTTCTAGGTTTATTTTTCACACTTAAACACATTAATACATCTGTTTCAAACTACAATATTGAAGTACCAAGGACACAAGCCCAAAGTTATTCATTCAATACCCACGTCAATTTCGCAAAGAACTAAACCAATACAAGGTAAGCTCTTTACCTTGTTTCACTTTCAGTTTTCACTCCTCTTCTTCCTCTTTCTCTTGTTCTCTCTTTCTCTTCTTGTTTTCCACACCACACAAGGCTATTGATTGCCAACTACAATCACCGCCCATAACACACATTCAACAATCAATTTATTTTCCTCCACAAAACCTAATATATATTAAGTGCTAGTTTTCAAAGTTTAATCTAGATTTTACCTTAGAGAAACCAAATGGATGGCTTGGCAATCAATTGGAGAAGTTTTTCCAATACCCACAAAAACTCATCGTTCGACTGAAATGAGGGGAAATTTCCACGCGAGGGAAAAAGTCTCACAAATGGTAGAATAAGCTTGAAATGGTGTACATACTTACTTATTTATACCTTAAGGCACTAAGGAAGGAGAAGAAGGGTTGGAATCACTCTTCAATCTTCAAAAGCTCCAACGTCAATGGAAATGAGAATGGAGGAATCGAAACTTTGTTGGGTGGAGATCGAAGCTCTCACAGAGACGAGTTCAACGGTACCAATTTCGTGTGATTCGGTGGATGTAACACCCCAACTCAATCCAAATGTGGTCTCGCAACTTAACAGTATATATATAAACATATCGCAGCGGAATTCTTTACAAATCCAGGACCTTGCCACGGTCTGACTACAGAATATACCGAACATTAGTGCAAAACCTTAAACATTTACATATCCTTCTTACAACCCCCTCACATCCTATACATCTTACTAACTCATATTGCCATACGAGTGTACATGCACAACTCGTAGGCCACTCTTAACCCTTAACACTTGTATCCTCTTCTTACCCTCGCGACGGCCGCTTCCTGTTGTACCTGTGTAGTAAAAACAGCCCCCAAAGGGGGTCAGCACGAATGCTGGTACGATCCCCTCATGGCCCCCAAGCTAACGTGGCTACGACGACTAATTGTCGATAGCATGGAGGTTGATTAGATGCACAATATAATAGTAAGTGCAGTAAACAACAACTCAGATATGAACAATCAAGTTCACACACAATGAACGACTTAAATACGTTCCCTTAATTAGAGAGTTAATTATTTAACTCCTTAAGTAATGTTCCCTCCTAATCTTAGTCCATCCTTATCTCACCTCACTCTTAGTCTTATCTTAATCTTAGAAACAACCACCCTTTAATAAGGAGTGGATGTAACTTACCTTAATCTGAATAATACAAACCATCCTTTAAAAAGGAATGGTTGCAACTTATCTTAACCTCACCTTAATCTTAATCTTAACTTAATCTTAATTAACGATACAAATCATCCTTTAAAAAGGAATGATTGTAACTTATCTTAATCTTAACTTATCTTAATCTTAATCTTAATAATACAAATCATCCTTTAGAAAGGAATGATTGTAACTCATCTTAACCTTAACTTATTCTCAGAATACGAACCGTTCCTGGAGGGGAATGGCCGTAGCCTAAGTCCAAACCTAGGATTTAGGTGATCCCACACGCACCATCTTAATGCCACCTACCCTGGACGGGAATCCAGCGTAGCTGAGCCGGCAACCGGCCCTAGGCTACAAGTCCTTAAGCGGAGGGCGGATCTGATTCAGATACCGTCCCCCTTTTTCCTTAGCATGCATGACCGGAGATCGGTCCCGGGTTTCCTCACTCAAGTTCCAGTTAGTAGTAATCTCAAACCCTGTTTGTCGGTTAACCTCTTTCAGTTCATATCGTCCCTATTAGGGGCGTTCCTCAGTCTCACTCAATCCTTACTAAACATTGGTTAGTAAGTTCTCACGGTATGTTGTGTTAGTTTTCAAACATCACACAACAATACAATATATATAATATGTTCCGGTTGCATGCTTTATCTTTTTAGTGAGCACAAAAACAAATAGCACACACAAGAGAACTCGTACGTTCACCGTGGGTCGTTCGGCTGCTTACTCTCTTCCGGAGTCCAAACTCCCAAGTCCTAAAACATTCATTCAGTTTAGGTTGTTAATCACTTAACTTAATATGACTTACTTAACTTGTCCAACTTACTTAATTCCTTAATGATTCCCTCCTAACACCTCTTAGGTCTTACACTTAATCTTGCAAACTTAATCTTAAACTTTCAAGTTTATACTAACTTAACTTAATCTCTTAAGTTCTTAGGGTGCCAATCATTACTACCCTACCAAAGGCATACCTTATTACCCATTACCATTCTTAGAATTCAAATTTCTTTTTTTTTTTTTTAGGCTCGACCGGACTACCGACCGGACTTGCCAAGTCCGGTCCATTCCAGACCCTTTTACCGTTGGAAAATTCTACCGACCGGACTTACATGTCCGGTCCTATGTCCGGTCGATTCCAGAGACTTATTACCGTACAAAATTCATGCCCGACCGGACTTGACAAGTCTGGTCCCATGTCCAGTCTATTCCAGAAACATTTTTCCCTCACAAAACACAAGTCCGACCGGACTTGTAAGTCCGGTCCCCAAGTCCGGTCGATTCCAGAAACATTTTCCGGTAGTGTAACAGAGCCCGACCGACCTTGCAAGTCCGGTCCTAAGGCCGGTCGGCTCTAGAAACTTGTTTCTAAATTCTCTTTCAACTCCAAACTTCTCCTCATATATTCTAATATGTTATAACCTCATTTGGGCACCTCAAATACACCTTAAGCCCTCCTTTAAATACCTTAAATCATTCACCAAGATCCACCTTAGTCATTATGCATTTCCCTTGTAATAATGCTAACACTTGTAATGTTTTCCCCTAGGTTTCTAGGTGGTGGTTCACACCTAACGTAACCACTATGCCAAATGTTTTCCTCACCACTATAACATCATCTCCCAAGCATCTTTCACCATCGAAAATCCTTTTATGCATTTACTTAAAGTTCCTTCCTAAGCTTAAGCTTCCATACATCAACACCTTATTTCCTTCCTAGCTGTTTACCAACATTTGCCTAAGTTCTAAATACTCAATTACATTCTCTTGATTCCTAAATCCTTCAAAGTAATGCCTAAGTCATCGTAACTCATTATAACGCTTTATCTCACCCCTTTTTCATCAAGACTACCTCTAAAACTTCCTTAGTCATTAAATTCCCTTATAACATATTCAAATCACCTTAAGCATTATACCTTCTCCTTAAACTTATGCACAAGTCTTACATTCCTCATCTCATGATTTTAGTGTGTTCAAAAACACTCACAATCTCTAATTCCTCTAGACATCTCTAGGTATTCTAAACCTCAAGAACTCCTTAGTTAACTAATCTCCACTCAAATTCCTCATAATGACTCCTAGTAAATCCTAGGTCATATTAATTCACCATCATCACCCAAACACTTATCAAATTTCGCCATAGCACCTCTAGCATCATAGCATGCCCATACACATTATTTTTCCTCATTTAACCATCTCACACACATCAAGTTCTTTCTCATCATATCTCTCATCACCCAAACCAACTCATTCACAACAAACTCAATATATTGCAATAATCTTAAATTGCATAGCACTAAGGCTCTTAAATGACATGGCTCTTAGGCCCTTAAATAACTTAAACTTAAACACTGAATTTCCCACATATAAAAGCTTTCAACCTGCAAATACACTCATCAATCTCATAGTAGTTATAATACTCTTAAATCCACCTTAAACTTATATTACTAACTCATTCTCATTAGCTCCTTAATCACAAGTTCATAAGCTTGTTTAAGTTCTTTTTCTTAGGTTTTATAACCCAATCACAATGTAAGCTTTAAGCCACATTGGTATTTATCTAAAACTCATTCCTTAATCTTAAACCACCATTAGGTAAGCATTTTACCTTGTTTTCTCAAGCTCATCTTAATCTCCTCCTTAGGCCTTCTTCTTGCATAGATCTCGGCCACCACTTAAATTCCTTTTGCCAATGTTCTAATCAATATTTAAGGACCCATATGAGTACTAAAAATGCACTAACCTCAAGGAATGAAAACCTAGGTTAGAAATGTGTTCTAAGGCATAAAAGTGGATGATTACCTTTGAAGTCTCAAGGTAGACTTTGGCATTGAATGAAATAGGACCTCCACTAGTCCTTGGTGAATAAATCAAGCTAGAACAAGGCATAAAAACATAGCCCCATGAGAAAGAATTTTCGGCCATGTATAAGGAATGATGGAAACATGGTTTTTCTTACATTTTCTTTACCTTAAGAATGGAGAAGCTAATGAGCTCTTCAAACTTGATTTTCCTCCTCAATGGAGTTTTTCTTGGCACCAGAATGGAGCTTTGAAAGATTTGAAAAGATAGAAAGATAGGTCTTGGCCCAACTAAGAGAAATATGTGTTTAGTTTTTTATTTGGAGCTAAAATGAGCAAGCTATGGACAAAGCAAGGTGAAGCAACAATGGAGGCTTCTCTTACGTGAATGGAGAAGAGAGGAAGTGAAGAAAACCGTGTGAAGAGGAGGAATGAAGAGAGAAAGAAGAAAGGTGAGCTAATATAAGATATTTGCTTTAATAAAGCAAATAGTACTCTTTTACTTATTTCTTTTCTTCTTTCTTATTTGATAATTTCTATGGTGACTCACCCTTAGAAAACCGGCCCCCTCATTATAACCAAGATATTTATGGTCTTGTTGACCAACTAATTGACTTAAGTTGATTAAAACTTAAACTAGTCACTATTTGGCACTATTCACTAATCAGTGCACATATTTCTGAAATTTTTGATTTCCTATTATTTAGACCTCCTAATGTGATACTAATTAGTACACATGTTGATTAAAGAGTAATGATGGACATTTAGCCACTCAAAACTCAATTCTAAGACAATTTCTCAAAAATGTGCTTTAAGACTTCTAAAGCACATTTTGTGTTTTAACTTGTTTCCAAGCTTGGTTTTCTTTGCTAATTGATTTAAAATGTCCATTAGCATATTACTAAAGTCTTATAATGGTATTTGGGTGCTAACCAAAGTCACTCCAAGCTTAGAGCACGTTTTTGCCCTGATTGCCCTTAAGGCACTTTCTTGTGTTTTCCTTGGTTTAAATTGTCTACCAATCTTTCTAAGGCATATTATAGCCTTACTACATCATAATTTGATGTTCACTTAGCATACTTAGGTTTGGGGTATTTCAATCTACCCCCCTTAAAAGAACTTTGTCCTCAAAGTTCCCATGCATCTTATCTCATTAGGACATGTCTTACCTCATTCCTTAGATCATATAGATCTTACTTATGTATACTTAATCTCATTGGATCATTAGATCCGCCATATCCTTATACTTAAATATCACACAACATGCTTAAGCATGTGTAACACTCTAAAATTCCTTTTGTTCCTTTTGATGATTAAAACATTCACATAACTTCCAACATATTCTCCCATGTCACCGGTCCGTAGACAATGGCTCATTCGTCCTCGTCACCATGGGCCAGAATACAAAACACGCTGCTCTCCCCATGTCACCGGTCCAAAGACAAAGGCTCGTGCGTCCTCGACTTCATGGGCGAGACTCAGTAAAAAGGTAATCCTTTTACGAGGTCATGTGAGGAATAATTCCTCTAATTAAAAATACAAGCAACTCCAATTTCATTTTTATCCCAAGGTCTCTATCCTTAGTGTGATTTAATTGTGACCACTGGTAGGGAGTTTCAGGAATCATTCAACCCTGATGTGATCAGCATCAGTGTAGAACTATCCTTCCACCCCAATTTGTGTTCGGTTTCCCTTGATCCCTAGAAAATCAAGTTCCACCTCCCACGTCATTTTCAAACATCCGAATAATTCACTCATGTCCAATTTTCTATCTTTTTAGTTCTTCTAATCATAATCAATACATCTCCAAAGTGTGAACTCATTCCATCAAGCATTCCCAATTCATCTCTTAGTAATTACCTCAAGACTTAAATTCCTACTAAATTCTATATCAGTCTCATACCAACTTCCACTGTCTCATACCACATAGCATTACTATATCCTAACTCATGCTCATATCAAATAATATCTCATAGTGTTATCTTATTCTTATCTCACACATAGTCTCATATCGACTCATACCTCATATATTCTTATTTCTTAAGTCTCCTTAATCCTCTTCCTTAATTCTCTTAACTTGTACTCACACCGGAGTTAACAAGATAGGTACTTAATATGTATGGTATTCACATCTTCTGTGTGCAATAACCATGATTTACCTCCAAATGTTTATGTAAAACATATTCTCAAATTATTTTGTGCTATGCACACCGTAGTTTATGTACTCAGTACACAAACATACGCTAAGCGGTTTTCGCTCTATACCTCCCTTAAAATGGATTACGCCCACATAATCAGCGTTACATCATCTTTGAACATAAGTTCAAGATGTCTAATTCTCACCAAGCATTCTAGCTTCCACGTCATCTATCTTACTTATAATTCGATCAGAAATGACTTAGTCTCTGTATCGAGGATTCTTAACGGTACTTATACCGTTTCCTTAACTTAGTTTGGTCTAATCTCAAAGGTAGTGATCTGCTAGCTTCCGCTGCACCACTCTGATAATCTTAGGCCTAATTGTCTCAATGGGCATGTGTTATCTTTATATATACACGGCCTTAATGAGTTGTAACTCGTCTATTCATTCTTCTTGAAGATCTTACGCTCATACTCTTAGTATTTTCTCAAATGTCTAAATTGTTCTCCCCAACTGACCTTTGGTCTGAGGATGATTCTTAGTCTGAAACTACTGTTTAGTGCATAATGCGCTTTACAGTCTTAATCCCTTACATCTTAAGGCATGTTCAATGTCTGTACTTAACAATCCGTGCTCCTCGCACTTCATAGTCCTTAATTATTTGTTCTCTGGTTCCTCTGTGTTGCTGGTTCAACTGAGCTCTTCTCTTCGACTGTTTGTGGTAGTAGCTGCTCTTGTCTGGTCTTGCGTCGTTGTCGGTGGTACGGAGTCGACTACTTCCCGTGTTCCTTACACCACTCGTTCACATGCATGGGGTACCTTACTGGTACATTACTACTTACCCAACTAACTCATAAATGAGCGTGTCAGGCCTGCAAGCCCCTGTGGGGTGCAGTCGTCCCACGTCTCGTTTTAGTAAACTCGTAGTGTCCGTCACACGTTTAGCTATTGCTAATTATGAAGTATTCTGTTGTCGATCTCCTCTTTCATTGTTCCATAATAACATTTATTGTTCTTCTTGATGTTAATCAAGGAAAATCCATTTACTGCGTTTTTGGGTATGGTATGCTCCAGCTCCTTTCTGTATTCCGTACTGATTTGGTCTCTTAAAAAAAATTGAGGTCTCTTTCCATAGAGCCTCTTATCTTCTTTCTCATATGCATTCTATTAGGAAAGCACTTCCAGTTCCTTGAGGAATGGGTAGTGTGCTTCCTGCGAAATCTTACCTAACCAGGTCCAGACTACTGGCATCAACGCTCAGTTCGTCTACCATCTTATTTTCTTACTTATGCTAATCTTAACTCATAAATTTAATTGCCTCAGTGTCAATATTTGACGGCTCATACATAATGGTCGCCTTACCGCGCACCATGACTTAATCCACTTATCTAACTATTGTACTTACGACCACTACTACCGTGGTAGTTGGCCTTTACTATGTTGCCCATTAATGGTGCAACCTCTTACTCACTTATTCTAATGTCTTAACTTATACTCAATCCCTTCTTGGTGTAAACACACTGGAAGTTCTTTCATTCCGGTATTGGCGGTTGTCGTACCGTGTTGTAAAATAGTTGGTTCTTGATATGAAGGTGTTCTGCTCCAATCTTAGATTCGTAAACAGGCTGATTTCTCTCGCTTTCTTTCATCCTTAATGATGTTATCTACCATGTAGTTTAACTGGTTACTGAAGAAGTCATCCACTGAATCACAAGCTCTTCTGAGCATTGGTCATTTGACGTGTCATAATGTGCAATCTCAATGTTTATCTCTGGGTGTTAGACATGAGGTCTATCCTTGCAGCCTTCCTTATTATTCAAGTGTAACTGATATGTTCTAAGGTAATCTCAAGGTTCATAGTTCCCATCTTCTAAATAAAGTGTATTTTATCTCTAATATGTGAAAACCCTTTTGAGGGGTTCATTCCCACTCATGGCCTCACAACAAGGAGAGGTATCCCCACCCTAAAGGCATGGTTCGTTCTCCGCTCCTGTCCTTAGCATTATCTCAATATTCTCATTGGTACCCTTTCTTGGTAATATCTTCCCAATCTAAGTTATAAGTTTGGTAACCGTTCATATCTACAAATTGTAGTCCCTTCATGGCTTAAACAAGCTCTCTTATAACTTACTGCGCCTCGGGCTCTGATGTGGTTAACATCCTTGGCTCGTAGGCTCTGAATTCTTAATGTCTCAGTTCATTACTTATATTCCTACTCATCCGTAGGCCATCCTGATAGGTTCTGATCCTTTGAACACTATCTACCATGAGGTTACATACAAAATGTAGTATTGGGTTTCATGGTAAGTCGCTGCATCCTGCTTCCTGCTGTGGAAGCTTATTCAGGTATTCTGAGGTTACTTAGTGTCTTTGACAATGCTGTCATTTTACTAGACTTATGTCTTTTAGTAGTCAAGGTTAGGTTCGTATTAGGCGTTTGCCTTACGGTGTCCAAGTTGGATATCATCCTGGCATCTTATACTTCTATCTCAACGCTTCGTTCAACTTCCGTTGACTACGCCCCCCGTTGATGATCAATCATACTTGGGTATTAATGAGTTAGACGAACAGTACTAGCTGTCATTCATCAGTTTGTTCGGCTCGACTATGCCCGCTCTGTGGGGGTAGTCCTCTGAGCTTTCCTTTTCCAGGGTTGTACGACTTTAATTCTTAGTAGGTTATAGCTTATGTTTATTTCTTTTATCCTTGATTTCCGGGTTTTCCAACATCTTCATTGAAGAATGTTGTTATTGGTGTCCTTAATGGTCACTCTGAGAGTCTTATCCCGTTTTCGTTGTAAGTCGATGCTTCAACAGTCTCAATAGTATCTTATAATACATCCTTGTATATCATTGCTTATATAGTGTTTTTGCTCGCGATACCGAGCAATCTCTTAGGTTTTCCCCTTGAAGTTTGAGATTGGTGCTCTTACCATACTGTCGGTTGTTGTTGTAGTGGGTTATACCGTTGCTAGTATTTATATGGTTTAGTATTTCATCTAAGCTCAGCTCCCTACTGGCTGATGTGTCGGTTCATCTCATCATGGTCAGGCCGTCAGGCCCTTCCAAGGTCCTATTTTTTTTTCCTGTTCTTATAGATTTGTATTCCGATGTTAACGCGTACTACGACTGTAGCGTTCGGTTACCTCGCCATGATGGCTTTCCGTGTAGCTTAACCGTGGTAGCACTTGCTATGGCAAGTGCGCCATGC
Source organism: Limonium bicolor (assembly GCA_023374045.1). NCBI lineage: Eukaryota > Viridiplantae > Streptophyta > Magnoliopsida > Caryophyllales > Plumbaginaceae > Limonium > Limonium bicolor. The sequence goes on from CM041780.1 coordinate 298,824,883, forward strand.
AGGATGGGTTATTGGTACAAGGCACATTGGAAGTGAAACTTCCTTCTAATTTCCATGTAATTGGTAGTCCTCGGGACTCCTTCGATAATCTCTTATTTTGGATAACCGACCATCGGGCAGTTTCCTTGTTGTTTGACAGTACTGTCATCTATTAGGGCGTTCCTCTTTCTGAGGGAATCCCTTAATATTTCCTTATGTCTTAATCCTCGCTCTTGTCTCCACACATCTTGTTGTGGTTACTAAGTAATGATTCTCCTTTAGGCACTACATCGTAGTCCTATTTCGGTATGCAATTTATATGTGTTTCCACCGTTGTCCGCGTTATGTCGGGCAGGTTTGCAACCTTTTTCATTGTATGGGGTTTGGAGTTCCCGGTTCTTAACTGGACCTTCCAGTAATCTCAATCCTCATGCTTTGTATTTTCCTGCTGTTATGCTCACTCGGACCGCTGTCCGGTACTCATGTCGCTTATCATTTCCTTATCCATTGCACGCGTAGTGCTTTCCTTATCATTGGTATTGCGGGTTATTTCGACTGCGTAGCATGTCGACCCATGTTGCCGGTAATTACCGTTCCTTTATTGATAGTATTCCCTGGGTAGCGCTTGTTTCTCTGTTGATGCGCTCCATTTAAAATCTCCCAGTTCTCCATAACTGTTGTACGACAAGTTGTTTTTCGTATTGCTTACTGTTAGCTAACTGCCAGATCGGGTTTCCCGAGTAAGAGAAGGCTTTCTTCTCTCTGGCGTTTGTTCCACATATTTAGGGTTAGGGATGTGGAGGGCGGGCCTAGGCACTATGGATATCCGGTAAACACCGGGGAGTCCTGGCTAACGCACCTCACACTCTATCTCTCAACCCTTAACCCATAACTCAATCTCAACCTCATCATTCTCCTAAGTTCGGTATTTCTTGTCTTCAGAGCGTAACTACGCTCTGATACCACTTTTGTAACACCCCAACTCAATCCAAATGTGGTCTCGCAACTTAACATATATATATAAACATATCGCAGCGGAATTCTTTACAAATCCAGGACCTTGCCACGGTCTGACTACAGAATATACCGAACATTAGTGCAACAACCTTAAACATTTACATATCCTTCTTACAACCCCCTCACATCCTATACATCTTACTAACTCATATTGCCATACGAGTGTACATGCACAACTCGTAGGCCACTCTTAACCCTTAACACTTGTATCCTCTTCTTACCCTCGCGACGGCCGCTTCCTGTTGTACCTGTGTAGTAAAAACAGCCCCCAAAGGGGGTCAGCACGAATGCTGGTACGATCCCCTCATGGCCCCCAAGCTAACGTGGCTACGACGACTAATTGTCGATAGCATGGAGGTTGATTAGATGCACAATATAATAGTAAGTGCAGTAAACAACAACTCAGATATGAACAATCAAGTTCACACACAATGAACGACTTAAATGCGTTCCCTTAATTAGAGAGTTAATTATTTAACTCCTTAAGTAATGTTCCCTCCTAATCTTAGTCCATCCTTATCTCACCTCACTCTTAGTCTTATCTTAATCTTAGAAACAACCACCCTTTAATAAGGAGTGGATGTAACTTACCTTAATCTGAATAATACAAACCATCCTTTAAAAAGGAATGGTTGCAACTTATCTTAACCTCACCTTAATCTTAATCTTAACTTAATCTTAATCTTAACGATACAAATCATCCTTTAAAAAAGATTGTAACTTATCTTAATCTTAACTTATCTTAATCTTAATCTTAATAATACAAATCATCCTTTAGAAAGGAATGATTGTAACTCATCTTAACCTTAACTTATTCTCAGAATACGAACCGTTCCTGGAGGGGAATGGCCGTAGCCTAAGTCCAAACCTGGGATTTAGGTGATCCCACCGCACCATCTTAATGCCACCTACCCTGGACAGGAATCCAGCGTAGCTGAGCCGGCAACCGGCCCTAGGCTACAAGTCCGAAGACAAGTCCTTAAGCGGAGGGCGGATCTGATTCAGATACCGTCCCCCTTTTTCCTTAGCATGCATGACCGGAGATCGGTCCCGGGTTTCCTCACTCAAGTTCCAGTTAGTAGTAATCTCAAACCCTGTTTGTCGGTTAACCTCTTTCGGTTCATATCGTCCCTTATTAGGGGCGTTCCTCAGTCTCACTCAATTCCTTACTAAACATTGGTTAGTAAGTTCTCACGGTATGTTGTGTTAGTTTTCAAACATCACACAACAATACAATATATATATAATATGTTCCGGTTGCATGCTTTATCTTGTTTAGTGAGCACACAAAACAAATAGCACACAAGCCGAGGGACACCTCGTTAGCAAGCAGGTCACAAGAGAACTGTACCGTTCACCGTGGGTCGTTCGGCTGCTTACTCTCTTCCGGAGTCCAAACTCCCAAGTCCTAAAACATTCATTCAGTTTTAGGTTGTTAATCACTTAACTTAATATGACTTACTTAACTTGTCCAACTTACTTAATTCCTTAATGATTCCCTCCTAACACCTCTTAGGTCTTACACTTAATCTTGCAAACTTAATCTTAAACTTTCAAGTTTATACTTAACTTAACTTAATCTCTTAAGTTCTTAGGGTCCCAATCATTACTACCCTACCAAAGGCATACCTTATTACCCATTACCATTCTTAGAATTCAAAATTTCTTTTTTTTTTGTTTTTAGGCTCGACCGGACTTACCGACCGGACTTGCCAAGTCCGGTCCATTCCAGTACCCTTTTACCGTTGGAAAATTCTACCTCGACCGGACTTACATGTCCGGTCCTATGTCCGGTCGATTCCAGAGACTTATTACCGTACAAAATTCATGCCACCGGACTTGACAAGTCCGGTCCCATGTCCGGTCTATTCCAGAAACATTTTCCCTCACAAAACACAAGTCCGACCGGACTTGTAAGTCCGGTCCCCAAGTCCGGTCGATTCCAGAAACATTTTCCGGTAGTGTAACAGAGCCCGACCGACCTTGCAAGTCCGGTCCTAAGGCCGGTCGGCTCTAGAAACTTGTTTCTAAATTCTCTTTCAACTCCAAACTTCTCCTCATATTCTAATATGTTATAACCTCATTTGGGCACCTCAAATACACCTTAAGCCCTCCTTTAAATACCTTAAATCATTCACCAAGATCCACCTTAGTCATTATGCATTTCCCTTGTAATAATGCTAACACTTGTAATGTTTTCCCCTAGGTTTCTAGGTGGTGGTTCACACCTAACGTAACCACTATGCCAAATGTTTTCCTCACCACTATAACATCATCTCCCAAGCATCTTTCACCATCGAAAATCCTTTTATGCATTTACTTAAAGTTCCTTCCTAAGCTTAAGCTTCCATACATCAACACCTTATTTCCTTCCTAGTTGTTTACCAACATTTGCCTAAGTTCTAAACTCAATTACATTCTCTTGATTCCTAAATCCTTCAAAGTAATGCCTAAGTCATCGTAACTCATTATAACGCTTTATCTCACCCCCTTTTTCATCAAGACTACCTCTAAAACTTCCTTAGTCATTAAATTCCCTTAGAACATATTCAAATCACCTTAAGCATTATACCTTCTCCTTAAACTTATGCACAAGTCTTACATTCCTCATCTCATGATTTTAGTGTGTTCAAAACACTCACCAATCCTCTAATTCCTCCTAGACATCTCTAGGTCATTCTAAACCTCAAGAACTCCTTAGTTAACTAATCTCCACTCAAATTCCTCATAATGACTCCTAGTAAATCCTAGGTCATATTAATTCACCATCATCACCTAAACACTTATTTTCTAATCAAATTTCGCCATAGCACCTCTACCATCATAGCATGCCCATACACATTATTTTTCCTCATTTAACCATCTCACACACATCAAGTTCTTTCTCATCATATCTCATCACCCAAACCAACTCATTCACAACAAACTCAATATATTGCAATAATCTTAAATTGCATAGCACTAAGGCTCTTAAATGACATGGCTCTTAGGCCCTTAAATAACTTAAACTTAAACACTGAATTTCCCACATATAAAAGCTTTCAACCTGCAAATACACTCATCAATCTCATAGTAGTTATAATACTCTTAAAATCCACCTTAAACTTATATTACTAACTCATTCTCATTAGCTCCTTAATCACAAGTTCATAAGCTTGTTTAAGTTCTTTTTCTTAGGTTTTATAACCCAATACACAATGTAAGCTTTAAGCCACATTGGTATTTATCTAAAACTCATTCCTTAATCTTAAACCACCATTAGGTAAGAATTTTACCTTGTTTTCTCAAGCTCATCTTAATCTCCTCCTTAGGCCTTCTTCTTGCATAGATCTCGGCCACCACTTAAATTCCTTTTGCCAATGTTCTAATCAATATTTAAGGACCCATATGAGTACTAAACAATGCACTAACCTCAAGGAATGAAAACCTAGGTTAGAAATGTGTTCTAAGGCATAAAAGTGGATGATTACCTTTGAAGTCTCAAGGTAGACTTTGGCATTGAATGAAATAGGACCTCCACTAGTCCTTGGTGAATAAATCAAGCTAGAACAAGGCATAAAAACATAGCCCCATGAGAAAGAATTTTCGGCCATGTATAAGGAATGATGGAAACATGGTTTTTCTTACATTTTCTTTACCTTAAGAGAATGGAGAAGCTAATGAGCTCTTCAAACTTGATTTTCCTCCATCAATGGAGTTTTCTCTTGGCACCAGAATGGAGCTTTGAAAGATTTGAAAAGATAGAAAGATAGGTCTTGGCCTAACTAAGAGAAATATGTGTTTAGTTTTTGATTTGGAGCTAAAATGAGCAAGCTATGGACAAAGCAAGGTGAAGCAACAATGGAGGCTTCTCTTACGTGAATGGAGAAGAGAGGAAGTGAAGAAAACCGTGTGAAGAGGAGGAATGAAGAGAGAGAAGAAGAAAGGTGAGCTAATATAAGATATTTGCTTTAATAAAGCAAATAGTACTCTTTTTACTTATCTCTTCTTTTCTTCCTTATTTGATAATGTCTATGGTGACTCACCCTTAGAAACCGGCCCCCTCATTATAACCAAGATATTTATGGTCTTGTTTGACCAACTAATTGACTTAAGTTGATTAAAACTTAAACTAGTCACTATTTGGCACTATTCACTAATCAGTGCACATATTTCTGAAATTTTTGATTTCCCATTGATTTAGACCTCCTAATGTGATACTAATTAGTACACATGTTGATTAAAGAGTAATGATGGACATTTAGCCACTCAAAACTCAATTCTAAGACAATTTCTCAAAAATGTGCTTTAAGACTTCTTAAAGCACATTTTGTGTTTTAACTTGTTTCCAAGCTTGGTTTTCTTTGCTAATTGATTTAAAATGTCCATTAGCATATTACTAAAGTCTTATAATGGTATTTGGGTGCTAACCAAAGTCACTCCAAGCTTAGAGCACGTTTTTGCCCTGATTGCCCTTAAGGCACTTTCTTGTGTTTTCCTTGGTTTAAATTGTCTACCAATCTTTCTAAGGCATATTCTAGCCTTAATACATCATAATTTGATGTTCACTTAGCATACTTAGGTTTGGGGTATTTCAGTGGAGAAATGAGCTGGATAGAGGGGAGGCAAGATGAGGGTGAGGTGCTGTTGGTGTCGCGACTAACAGAGGAAGAAGAAGAAGTTACAAGGCCTGGAGCAAATCGTGAATGAGGAATAGAAAGTGAGAAGGTGAGTTCTTATTTTACTTTTTAACTTTATACTATTTACTTTACTTATTTATTTATTTGTCTTGTTATTACTTAATAGCTAGCAAGCTATTAATGGGTGTACACATTATAATTAAAACCGGCCCACATTAATTAATAGCCCGGGTCGTTTTTCGTCTTTTCGAATTAAACGCGTTTCGTCTCCCGGTTTTGTCACTATTCACTTACCGGGTCCGTTTTCCGAAATTTTCTCGCTTAATTAATTTTAATGGTTATTAAGCTCCCATTAATACTTAATTATATTTATTTAATCAACTATAATTTTTACGGGTCCGTTTGACCACTTAAAGTTGCGTTTTCGGGTTTTCTCGAAAAACGTGCTTAAAACTCCGTTAGCATTTTTAATCCATTATTTGGATCCGTTTCCTTCGGGAATTATTCCCACATAATAATTAGGCGTAATTAAGCCTTAGGAATCCATCTCGGACCCTAACGAGATCATACTTTCCCTTTATTCATTTAATACGCGTTTTAGCGTTTTTTCGCTTTTCAAGCGTTTTCTCTCTTCTTTTGGTTTTATTCTTTTTACCAATACTTTCTAGGCACAATTAGGCCCTTAATAATTTATTACAGTAATTAAATCACCATTACTAGGTCCGGGGTATTAAAATCTACCCCCCTTAAGGAACTTTGTCCTCAAAGTTGGTGAGTCTAATATGGTTAGTCTCATGGCATTCAATGCCAAGGTTATAGTACGTGTATAACCCTACTGACTCCACAAGTCAGTCTCATTTCATACTACACATACCACACATATATCACAGCATGTATAGCAATCAAAAATACTCTTTGTATTCTCTCCATGGAATCGGTCCAAAGACAAAAAGGCACTACTGTCCTCGAATCCATATCGAGGAATATACTACTGATCCCTCAGGTACCGGTCACGTTGAACACTTACTCTTTCTGGTTCACGGCCGTTTCATGACAAATGGGCACTTACTCTCTCTGGCCCACGGTCCCTTCGGTTCTGATCAAAACATTACACATATACATATCCTCAGACACTCTGGTTGACTCACTCAACACAGGAACATCTCAGGGTACTCTCCCCGTCCCGCTGCCTTTGGAAAAATCACACACTGACACCGCCCCAACCGGTCACTTAGGACCGCCGCACGTACGGTGCAATGGTTTCAAAACCAATACACGCCCACCGTTCTACCGGTCATCAAGACTTAAGGCCACAGCCATCGGCGGGTGATAGCGGTTTCAAAACCAATTTCGTTTCCACCTTCATACTCGAAGAAAATCCATTTTCAAATTCTGTTTGTAAATTCCTTTTTAAAACATCACACAACTCCAAATCCAATTATGATAGTTGCCTCTTCTCTTAGCGTGATTACTTGTGACCACTTATAGGGAGCTTAAAGTATCATCCAACCCTGATGTGATCAGCATCAGTGTTGAACTATCCTTCCACCCCAATTTGTGTTTGGTTTCCCTTGATCGCTAGCAGATCAAGTTCCACCTAACACGTCAGTTTCAAACAATCAGATAGTCAAACATTTTCGTTTTCTATCTTTTACTCTTTCTAGTCATATTCATGAAACAATTCATTCCAATTAATCTCTAGTTCCTAGTACTTAGGTCATCCGTCATTCTCAATATACTTGCTTGCTTTACCTAGCAACTCATGACTCGTTTCATCAAATTATTACTCTTTTTAAAACATACACCATACAACTTCAAAGGATGGAACTCACTCCATCAATCAATCTCAAATCAAATCACCTAGGGAACTCACTCCCTCTTAGGTTACACATCGGTTTCATACCACTTCGTACTCATTATGTCTCATGTCTAATCTCACTAGACATATACTATAGGTTCTCAGTCCGTCTCTCTACTCTCTTTTCATATATATTACATACTCGTTACTTGCATCACTCATGCACAACAATCATTATTACACAATGAATGGGTACATATGTTTATGTAACATAAGTTCCAATCATCAAAACAATTTCTTTTGTGCTATGCACATAGTAGTTTACGCACCAACACGAAAAACATACTCTAAGCGGTTTCTCGCCCTACCCCCCCTTAAAAGGGGTTACACCCGCGTAACCAACCATATGTTATCACTGAACATTGGTTTACTAATTCAAATATTATGAAGTGTTTTAACTTCAATGTGGTTAATTAACTCATAACCGGGTTCAGTTCTAGCCTATAAGGCTTCAATCAGGTTTGCCAGGTATACTTAACCTTGAATTACGGCCCACTAGTTTCAGCTACGTGACCTGATAACTAGAGCTTAACTCGCTCTTAGGTATTCTCCATGTATTTCAATCGTCGTTTGGTATCTCTTACCGTATGCGAATTCGATGAGTTATAGATTTTCTCTCCAGTTCTCTGGAAATCTATATTTTTTGTATAACTCTGTATACTTTAGTGGTTATTCACTACCTTTTCCGACTTATTGTCGGTTGAGGTCAAGCTACTACTTAGCATGTAGTGCTTCTCATTTGATAATGACTTCTGAATCATGTTTGTTTATTATTTCTGTACAAGAATTCCTCATTCATACTACTCTGCCTTTTTCCACATATCGATCCTTGGCCTGTGGGTACTGCCCACGTTCTTTGTGCATCTTTGGCCAATGGCCGCACGGTTATTTCTCTAGATTCTCACTCAATAGGCTTCGTTGACATTTCTTAATTCCTGGCTCTCTAACTTGATCATTACCGCACAAGTGCAATACTAAAACACTCAGTCATACAGAGTGCAGAAGCATAAACCCTTGACAGTAAATCTCTCATGAGATAGGAATGATCATGTCTTCTTTACCACATTTTCTCATCAGCTTCATTTCACTAACCGAATATACTCTTACAATGGTCGCTTACTGCGTACCTTGTTCTTTCTCATTTTTATGGCATCCGCTACTACTTTAGCTTTCACCCAGGTGTACTCGCCATTTACACTATGGCTTGCCATTCACTTGGCTCAACAATATACGCTATTCTTTAAATCTCTCTGCACGCTTGCGCACTGCTTACTCCGCAGTTCATACTGTACACATACAGTGTTCACTACTCATCCGGTTACTCTATCGGTTTCCTTTGTACTGCTATCAAGGTTCCTCTTTACACACTACTACAGTTCATATGCTCCTTGGCAATATACACATGCTCAAGTTTTACTACACCGCTCTAGCGGTTTCACATTACATACTTAGATGGTAGCCTTTCTCTGGAGGATTCACGCAATTGCCACTCCATAGGCTCCACAATAATAAGTGGTGTCCCCACTCTAAGGTGGTGGTTCACGCTCCACAATAACTCTTATGCCTTTATGCATATGTTTTACTATGTTTGGATCTACGTATTGTAGTTGGTTTTATCGGCTTACAAGCCACCTTGCCTCGAGTCATGCTCCATGCGGCTGTTTATATAGGTTTCTTCTTCTCCGTATGCCACTAAATGGTTAGGAGGTATTTCTGGGCTCCTTGATATGGTTATCTCACCACTCTTCCGTACTTGGAAGGCCCTTTTATACTAGGTGTTAATTCATGCTCTCTAGCAATTTAGGGTATCCCGTGTTACGAGGGATCCCTTCGGGTTCTACCCGAGTGTTTGCTTAAACACTTGTGTTCTCAACACGATGTTTTGTTCAACTACTGTTGACTCCAGCACCCTTCTCGGATTGCTCCTAGGTGTTACTGAGTAATGCCATTACATCTGGCTTGTACTTATGGTTATGTTCAGTTGCGACTTCGCCTTGCGGCTATGTATAACTCAAACTATCCCGTTTAGGGTTGTAATGTCTCCCGTTATTGGGTAGAGTATTAGTACTTTTCCTTTACCTACTTAATTAGGTCGTTATTCTCTTAGTGAGATATACTGTGGGAATTCTATCCCGTTTATCAAACATTGATATGATCAATTAAGGCATTCATCTTATAGCTTACACTTGTATCCATTCCAGTTATTAGGTATTTCCTCCTTGATTCCTGAGACATATCTCATGTCTGTGCTTAATTCTCTGTGCTTCTCGCACTTATTAACGCTATATCCTTAGGTCCGTCACCTTACTGGATTCTAGACTCCTTTATCTTGGTAAGCTTCCTTATGTTCTTCGGTCATTCGAGGTGTCCATCTGTCTTTGTTTGAATTGGCTTTTTCGTCCGTAGTATGGAGTGGGCTACTTCCCGTGTTCCGTACTCTACTAGTATACATACATGGAGTATCTTATTGATACGTTACCACTTACCTGACCAACTCATAATTGGTCTGTCAGGTCCGCAAGCTCCTTCGGAGTGCGGTCGTTCCATGTCTCATTTGTGTACACTTGTAGTGTCGGTCACGCCTAGGTGAAGTATTCTGTCACCAACTCCTCTTAAATCGTCCTATGATAACTTACCGTGATTCTCTGGTTTGGTTTTATAAAAATTTGTGGGTTTTTGGAAAATTTCATGTTTTGAAGAAAAGGTTGAGTCTTGAAAGTAAACTCTTCGCGGCATTTCAATGCCGGTTGCTTCTTACCAGGTCTAGCCTCTTGCTGACCGGTATATTCTTTATACAATGATCAAGCCGTTAGGCCTTTTCAAGGGTTCGTTTCACAATTCTAAGGGTTTGTGGTGCTATGTCGGCTTCCTTAGCCATCCACGTACTCTGCTAAGTACTTATTGCATGTCAAAGTTCCTCTTAGCTGTCCGTTATACTGCACTTGCCGAGGCAAGTGCGCGGTACAGGCGGTTTTTGGGTTAACTCATACCGGTCACGGTATTGTTCACATTGTATTTGGTAGCCTCGTTGGCTCTTCCTTGATCCCCAAGTTGGATAACTGCTCCTTGGAGCTGATTCTCATTCCTCTTGACATGACTGTCGTTCATTTAGGAGCTCCTCCACTCTCGGAGTTCCTTAACTATTTTAATTCTATGCTTTACCTCGTTGCTCGTTCCCACGTCTTTACTGTGGTTACCGAGGTTTAACTTATTTAGGTACTACTTCTGTAGTCCTATTCGGGTATATCCCGTAATTATGCTTGTAGCTGTCTAAGCTGTGCCCGTTAGGTATTGCAACCTCTTCGGGTGTGGCAGGGTGGGTGTACCTACTCTTGACTAGATTCTTGGTCGGTTAGTGTACCGATGTTGGTATTAGTTAACTATGGCGGTCCGTAGACATGTGTCCCGGTTCTCGTTAGTTCTCATAAGTCCGTCTGGTCGCACGATTGGTGCATCCTTCTCACTGCTGCTCGACCAGCTGGGTTCTCGCGACTGCTAAGCATGTCGCCCCAGGCTGTCACAAATTTTGGTCTCCTTGGATTAGGATGTCTCGACCTTCCGTCATTGCATGCAGTTATTGTCATTTCAACAGGATCCCTCTCCGGGATTTCTGGTTCTCGGGATCTACCGCATGACAGGTTCTGGTTCAGAATGAAATATTTAACCACTGCCAGATCGGGTTTCCCCGCCTCTCTGGCCTTCTTTCCCGAACTTTTGATACGGGGGTCGTGGAGGGCGGGTTTGGTATTGTAGGTATCCAGATCATACTGGAAGTTGCTAACTAGCGCATCTCTCACGCTACCACTCAACCCATAGCCCTAAATCTCTAATTCCTAACTCGGTATTTCCTAAGCTCGGTATTTCCAGTCATCAGAGCGATACTTCGCTCTGATACCATTTTTGTAACACCCCAACCGTTAAGCTCGTCATTACCTCAAACATTGTCACCAATTACTCTTACTCGCGCAGCGGAACTCTAATTACAACGAGGGGTGAAACAACGCCAATAGCCACCCATACGGCTAACCAGGCCTTCCTTACTTACCGTAACGGTCTGATGAACTGGAACTACCGAGTACACAACACAAATACAATACTCAAATCATTTCTTCACTATACCGAGTCTACAATAAATGGATGCCGACAACACATTCGGTCTTACACCTCCTTAAGTACATAAGTAATTAGAACTACTACCCATGTAACCCACCGACCCCGTCCTACTCTCGAACGGTAACATCTTCGGTGTACCTGTAAAATAAAAACATCGCCCCTAGGGGCTCAGCTTAACGCTGCATATGAAATTCGCATACCCCGAGCGCTAACCGGGGTACACCGACTACTTTTGTCGGATATACATGGAGTTCATTAGTCAAACAACATGCATCATAGCAATACAATAAATATGTGTATTACTCAAGGAATTTACATCCAATCACGGAACACAATTCCAAACTAACAAAACAAGGTTGTTAGTTGTATCTGCTTACTCTTAGGCCTTGAGGGTTATACCTCACCTTGCCTTGTTTACTTATTCATTATCTTACCCGCTCTCTCGGGTTACTTGTTCATATACACACCCATTCTCCTGGGCTACTCGTACTATACTCACCCATTCCCTCGGGTTCTTATACCTATTCTCTCACCCACACTCTTGGGTTATCTATACTCATTATCTCACCCACACTCTTGGGTTAATTATACTCGTTTTCTCACCCACACTCTTGGGTTAATTATACTCAAGCTCTTGTAGATTCTTGAGACGCTACAGGTCTCCTACGTCACGCTTGATACTCTCAATACATACTTAGGCCAAAACTCATGGCTCTCTAGCATAGTCTTACTTCCCCGGTTTCGACCCTACTCTGGGTCTAGCATGGTGGGAAGGTTCAACTAGCTCACGGAACTCTCTCTTAGTTCCTATCTCTTTTACTTAGGTCCAACTACTCTCGGACTACTCTCGTTCCCATACACTCCTCTCTCGGAGTTATGATAATGTCATGTATATTAGTCTAGAAGCATCACTCTCGATGTTTCTAATGACTTGGGAACATCACTTTAGTTCGGTTAATCTTAGGTTTTAAGAGTTACCCATACATTTACTTTACTCATACTTTCGGTTACTTGCATATACCAGGTAAAATCCTCATATAGGAGGTCGACCATGTCTCAAGGGAGCTACTAATCCCTCAGGTCTCTTTTACCCACATCGCTAGTTCACATCTTCGAACTATCTTAAATCCTCTTGAAGGAGGTTCACTTATCCTTCCACTCTCATTTGTTTCGTGGATTGTTCAATGTGGTTTTCTAACCATTATCGGGTATTTACTCAACCCGTACATCTCCTCACATTCTAGGGAGTTCATATGTTTGAGTTATCGTTATACTTTAGCGGATAGTTTGTGTGTTTGCACGTTTGCGTTATCATAAGCACCGACCCGATCTAGGGGTCTCTAGCCAAACGTTACTCACTACGAGTCGGTCCATTCACTATGTTAGACCACACCGGCATACTAGTATGTTAGCTCATTCAACATACAACATGGCATGCATAATCAAACAAGGGATTATTTTCATGCTTTAATCTTGATTAAGCCGGCATACAAACACACAAATCAACGTAACTCGGTTAGCACGCGGAGTATGAGAAAATCATACCTTTCACCAGGGTTTTTACTTTTACCGTGTCATCTCACCATGCTCGGGTCACACACGATCCTCTGATAACGTTTCAAACATTATTATTAATACTAAGCTCATACGGAACATAATTAAATGTTATTCCCGTATTACCCCGTTATCTTGGTTTCACTCCTGTTAATTTGAGTTCTCTCTTCTCAAACTTCTAACACTTTCTTACACTTCCCAGGGCCTTAACATATCTCCAAACAAGGCCTTAACATCTTATAACATCATTAACATTTAAACCCCCTTCTTCAAACCCTTAAAAATGCTCTCTGTTGATTTCTGGGGGTGGTCCGGGACTTGGTCCCTATCTTAAGTCCCGGACCAAAGCTGGTTGTAACTCTCGGGGTGGTTTTTCTACCATGGTCCGGGACCTTGTCCCTATCCCAAGTCCCGGACCAGCATGGATGTTCAATCTCGGTCTATTTAAATGGGGTGGTCCGGGACCTTTTCCATACCCCAAGTCCCGGACCAAGTGCAGGGTAATCTCACGGCATGAATTAAGGGGGTGGTCCGGGACCTTGTCCATGGACTAAGTCCCGGACCCTGTTGCAGTTTTGACAGATTTGCATTTTTCCAAATCTGTTACAACCTCATTCTTCCACCACTGTCTTTCCAATCTTTCCCACTTATAATCTACATGTTTTAACACTTAATTACCCTTCTTAATCACCTTAAACTAAGCACCAAGTGCACTCACCAATTCTAATTATTTTCACTCAAAAATTCACTTACACTTTCATGACTTGTTTTCTTGTTTTCTAATACTCTTGTAACAGATTTTGGTGTTGCCTCCCACCATTCAATACTTCATTCACTAATGCCATTACCAGCACCCAAATGACATTATCTTCACTGCTAGCACACTCTACTTCTTGGTTTGGTTTTCAAACCATTAATCACTCACCTAACACTTCTTAAACCAACTAGTTTCTTCCTTATAATGAAACACTCAAGTCCATAATCTCCTAAACAGATTTTGACAGCACTTGGCTACTTTCTTAGCATTCTCCCCACAATTAAATCAGCTCACAACACTTCTTCACCCCTGTTTGGTTTAAACATCAAAACCACATCAAAATCCCACTTATTCACACATGTATTGAAATACCCCTAACCTTTAAAAAATTAATTAAATGATCTACTAATGATCTAAATGATTAATAAACACCTAAATATTTTTGGGGAACAATCTAAAAGATCTCAACAAGGCAAAACACGCCTTAAGATCGGTAAAGCCAAAAATGTGCTTTAAGACACCATAAAGATTGTATGACCTCAAATAGGATCCAAAGTGGATTCCTAAGTATTATAATGAAGTAAGTAAAGAACATAAAAAACCATTCTCAAGGAGAACTAAGCTCAGGAGCACCCTGCGACACAAAACGTGCACTAAAACACCTTAAAGCACGTTTTTGTGAGATTGCCTTTTAAATTGATTTTTAATGGGTTAAAAATTATAATTATCCTTAAATATGATATTTTATCATGTTATATCATATTAGGAATTTAATTCCAAATTTTACAGATTTTTACAAATTTAATATTAAAATATTAATAAAACCCGAAGTGGGGCCCACAGGAGTCAAATTGACCAAGTATGGTCAATGGGCACTAAAATGACCCATTTAACCCCTTGGTGGCCGGCTGCATTAAGGGAGGAGACAGCATGCAATGATTTGGAGACAAATGATACCTAATGTGTTTACTTTTATAAAATAATGTTATTTTTCACATTAATTCAAACCTTATCAATCATTCCCACCTTCTCCTTTCTTCCTTGTCCGATCTTCACCATCCCAGCCGAGATCCCCCTTCCTCTCAAGCTCTTCAAGCTTGTTCTTGAACATGGAAGGAAAATCTAGCTCTTAAGTCCTTAAGGTAAGTGTTTTAATGTCATTTTATGTCATTTTTAGCCCTTTTTCTTCATCTCTTCACTACCAAGACCTAAATTTCGTGGCTCATCAATTCCTATGGCTTATTCTCAGTATTCTAAGCTTAGAACAAGAGCTAAACTCGGTTGAGATCAGTAGAGGGACCAAGGTTGTCCAAATCTACATTTTAAGGTAAAAATGTGCTTTAAGCTCATAACTTTTGATTCCTTTCGAGTTTGGCTGTGAAATTTTGGTCATAGCTTCATCTTCTCCTCCATTTCGTGTAATCTGTTGGTGAGTCATTTGGAGCAAGGGTGACCAAGATCCAAGAGAAATACTCTCTTTTAAGCCATTTTTCCAAGGTAAAACCTAGTAACAAGTAATATTTCGAGATCTAACTAATTCCTATGTCAATATGTTGGATCTAACACCTTGTGGTGTGTTTGGTTCAGGTCGAAAATACCTAGAACTTCCTTGCATTTTTTAAGGTGATTTTTGCCTTAAATCTTACATTAATTATTCCTTATGGTTAAGCTCAAGCTTGGAGTGTAACCATATCTTGTTTTTGTGTTTAAACATGTCTAAATCAAGTGGTGATTTTTCCTAGAGGTGGCCGAGAGCATACAAGGATAGATCAAGGTATAAACACCTTAAACTTATGATTTTGCAATCTCTAAGTATATATATATATATGGCCGAGAGTGAACATACACATATAGGTCAATTGACCTAAAAATGTAAAAAAAATGGCTAAGAAAATTAAGTAGTCATTTAAGAGATTTAATTAACATAATGGTCAAATTATGACATTATGTGGAGAAATAATTAAACCATGGAGAGGCCGATCATATATGCTATATTTTGAGACATTTTGTGTAATTTATTTTGCAAGATCAAGGTTGTAATAAGGCCATGTCATTAGGCCATTTTAATTTAAGTTTATAAGCTTATTTAGTTTTATTTATGCTTATAATTAAAGTTGGGGCCAATTCGTAATTATTAAGGAATTAGAAAGCCGTGGGTAATTTAGAGCAATTTAGGGTTTTTAAATGAATTTAATAAAAATTATAACATTTTATAAAGTTTTGGGTCAAATTGTAAAAATAGAAAAGTATAGGTCATTATTTGTAATTACCGAAAATTGGTTCCCATTTGGTATTAGGGGTCAAAGTTGACTATATAGGAGACTTGACCAAGTTTAGAAAATTTAAGAAATTAAAATACTACCTTATAATGAGATACTTACTAAATGTAAAAGATTTATAAGGTTTGGGGTGGTAATGTAATTACCGAGAATTAAGGGTAGTAAATGGAGTTTAGTAAAGTCCTTAAGTTATTAGGAATTTTTAGAAGTTTATTTGGTTAAATTTGGAGTTCATGTGAATTATATAAGTATAATATATGGTATTTTATGACATTGTTATAAATAGGTAACAAATGTATAAAAACCGTGAATTAAAAAGAAGTATAAGGTTAGGAATAATGTTTATAACCTTTTGGTATAGTTTGGTAATTTTTGGAATGGTATATAAGGTTTATATAAAGATATATGTATAAATATAGTTTTAATGGGGTTAGAAAACTATGTATTATAAATTGGAATTGAATTGTGAGTTTATAGAAGTTTAATGGTTATAAGTGAAAACCGAAATACTAAGGCTGTTTGGTATTTAAAAACAAAATATAACTATAGGCTATAATTGTTTTAATGATTTAAATGTCATAAGATATGTTATATAACTATAAGATGACATTATATTAATTAAGAGGTGGATTTTATAAATATTTAAGAACATAGGTGCTGTTCGAAAATAATAACATTTTTAAATGGAATTTATAATATGGTTTTTAATGTTATAAGAGTTATAACATTTATAATATGAGAGATATTCATTAAAAAGAATGAATATAGATTATGAGACTTACCATATAATAAATAGTTCCATAATACACACATATAAATAAATATATGTAGTAGTGTAGAAAATGTGACATGGTTCAATAATCATAAATTATCATAATTAAATGATAATAGTTAAGGAGAAAAGAATTATAAACATTAGATATGGAAATTCTAAAGTTAAGAGTATTCATGGGATAATAAGGATCCTAGTATTAAGAGTATAGTTTACAGATGAATTATACCACATGATGAAATATAAAAAAAAAAGAGAAACCTTAGAAAAATAAATACTAAGGAAGATGCATAGTGCATGACAAAGGATCACACATACAATAATGAAACAAACTGTATGATGTACAAACAAACATTAAGTTACATGCGATAACAAGTTTAACAACAACTATACTAATATACAAACAAGACTACGCGTGTAATTGTAATATAACACCTTTTCCCAATCTCGAGTTAAACCTAAAAAACCCGACAACATTGATAGTTAATAACGGGGGTTAACCGGGAGGTGTTAGTGACGGTAGGGGTACCGTAGGATTGTGTTGTTATACAGTATGCTAATCAGTAGCATTGTGTATTGTTTAGTTCGTTAGAGACTACACAAGGAGCATAGGATCTTGCTGATTCATACTCCACCGTTAATACCCAGGGTGAACGGTATGTTGGTATGTGTCTCTGATTGTCTCTGAGGGCTTCCTCAGTTCAGACTTCTGTGTGATCTGTGTGATAAGAGTTGTGTCTGAATGTTAATTAAAATGCATGCATTTTATATTTATAGCTGCTCATTATTTACTGTTGTGAGTTAACAGTATTGGTTCGTATATAAGAACCTATATATAAAACGAACTAGCGGCTATGGTGCTATCTTATACGAAAAATAAGGAACGTCAAAAAACGTTGTAGCACTAGGATAATAATACATATATATTATCCAAGACTTTCATACGGAGCATTGGCCTTTCTATACGCCGCTCTCGTATCTAACACTGGATCCCGAGTTTACAGACTCCGGATTGGACTAATGATCTGGTCGCTGTGTTAGAAAATTTGGTAATGCGATGCGATGGTAATTAAGTAAATAATGAATGGAAGTAAAGCCAAGAGGATGTGAAATACCCCAAACCTAGTTATGTTGTTTAAACACCTAAATAGGGTGTTGTATGTTGAACAAGACTAAAAAGAGTCTTAGAAACCTTACTAAACAAATTTAAACAAAAGGAAACACAAATGTGCTTTAAAGTCAATAAGAGCTTAAAATGTGCTCTAAGCTTGGGATAAACTTGAGTAAGACCTAATGAGAGCTTACCAAGACCTCATTTATATACTAATGAACTATTAAACTAATTACCAAAGAAAACCAAGCTTGAAAACCAAGTAAAACACAAAATGTGCTTTAAGAAGTCTTAAAGCACGTTTTTGAAAAATTGTCTTGTAAATGAGTTTGAATGGCTAAATGTCCACATTACTCTTAAATATATATGTGTTACTATATAGTATCACATTTGGGTGGCTAGATTAGTGGGAAATCAAAAATTTCATTCTAAGTGCCTTGTTTAGGGTGAATAGTACTTTTATAAAGAGTTTGTAACATAGTTGTATTAAGTAATTAAATTGAAAACAAAGACTAAAACAACCCTCACACTAATAAAGGGGGCCGGTTTTTATAAGTGTGACTCACCACTCTAGTTAATATTATAAGTAAAGTAAAGAAAACTAAGTAAACTTACTTTTTTACTTTATAAAACATAAATATCTCTAAAAGCAAGTTCTATCTTCATTCTTCATTTCTTTCCTTCATTCCCACGGTTTGCAAACACCTCTCTTCTTCCTTCTTCCTGTTCTCTCCATTCGGTATATACACTATCACCATGGAAACTCAACTTTGACCCTTGTTAAATCTAGCTCACTGTCCAAATCAAAAAAAAAGACCACCAATCTCTTATCTCATCAAGCTCTTATTCCTATCTTTCAAAACTACAAGAGCTCCATTTCGGTGCCAAGGTGTTCCACCATTGAAGGAGCTTGAGCTTATATTTTGACATATTATTACTCTCCTTTGCTTCTAGGTAAGGAATCTCAAAGAAAAATCATGTTTCCTCCATGTTCTTACCTTAACCGAAAATACACATTGATATAGCTCTTTGTGTGACTTTGTTCTAGCTTCATTTCAACTCTTCATGGACTAGGTGGAGTCCTCTCTTGTTATATATCCAAACTCTCTTCAAAGATCAAGGTAAAACAACTACATTAATGTTTTTGAAACAATGTCAAATTAGGGTTTACAATGAGATGAAGCCTATAGCTTGAATACTCATTATAATGTTTGTATATTGTCTAGAACTTGACAAGGAATCAAAATACCATACGGTTTTGTAAAGAAACAAGAAGGAAGTGTGGTGGAAAAAGAGGTAAATCTACTAACTTAATGTTGTTTAATGCCTTAGGAGAAATGAGCTATAATTGCTTATTAAAACTACCTAAAGAGCACATGGTAAATGACCTAGTAAATGTTCTCAAGGAGACTAGTAAAATAACATATGTCTTGTTGTATGTAATCGCAGGTTAAAGGCATATATATTGTGGAAATTCAGTGTTTATGATTTAAGCACTTTAAGGGCTAAGCCTAAGTGCCATGCAATTTAAGTTATGCACTATATTGTGATGTAGTGTGAATTTGGTGAAGTTGTGTAAGAAAGTGTTCTTGGTGTTCTTAGTGTTCTAGGATGTTTAATGATGAAATAATGTGCTAAGGTGTAACAAAATGCTAGGAGAAACTATGTCGAAATTTAGAAAATGCATAAGGAGTTCAAGATGTTGTAAAGGAATTTTGATGAACTAGGAAGTGTTCTAGAGTGTAATAAGGACTTAGGCATGATCTTGAGGTTTTAGTATGTACCAAAGCCATTTTGGACTTAGATGAAGGCTTAGGCTAACTTTGGTAAATAAGGAGCAAGTGTAAGCTTAGGAAAAAGGGATTTCAAGAATGACTTAAGGAGTTTTAGTTTGTAAGAAACAATGTTGAAGTAATGATGTTATGTGGAAGAAATATCTAGGAATAATGATTGGAATGGGCAAGGAATGCCACTTAGGAACTTAAGGAGAAGACACTATAAGTGTTGGAGGCTTTGGAGCAATTTGGTTAAGTGTTTAAAGGCTTAGAAATTGAGTATAATGGCACGTCCGAACTTCCGTCCGAACTTGGAAGCTCGGACATGCCCTGTTACGCTTGCAGTTTTCTGGATTTTAGGTAGTGTCCGAACTACCGTCCGAACTTGGAAGTTCGGACGCACCTGTTACTTCTTTAGAAATTATCCTCGAACTGTGTCCGAACTTCGTAAGTCCGGACACATGTTCGGACATATAGATTTCTGCTTTGGATTTCCCTCGACTCATGTCCGAACTTCCGAAGTCCGGACACAAGTTCGGACATGTGTCTGTTTTGGGTTTAGAGTCACGGCTTGTGTCCGAACTTGGAAGCTCGGACACAAGTTCGGACAGGGCACTATATGGACCAAAAATTATTGTTTTAAGATGGGAATTGTTACCTAAAAATAGTAGTTGGTTAGTAAAGATATTATGAGGTTAAGCAAGACAGTTTAGGTGAGTTTTAAAGGCAATTGAAAAGGATGAAAAGTTGTAACAAGTGTAAAGTACAAGTAAACTAGTAAGTGTTGAGTAGATAAGTTAACAATGGACTAGTGCGTTAATTAACCGACATTACTAATGTGTTTAGGATTCTTCCAAGGTGGAAACCAGTCGAGGCAAGGACCGAGGTATGGTTTTCTTGCAGTCTGTTGCCTACCGGTTTACACCGGCTTGTGTGTTGTTTGTTTTTCTGTGTGTTTACGACTTTGTAAGATTAAACCATGTAAAAAGTTTACAGTTGTTAAATACTATTATGTTGTTAAGTGTGACTCTCTCTTCCCTTGTGTGGGTCTAACAAGACTTGACCTATGATTGAGAATTATGTGTTGTGTTCCATGATGAACTACTAACAAGGGCTAACGGGGGAAGTGAGGAGTCCGGTCTGTTCCGGCCACGCGTGTGAGTATGGGAGTCGATGTCATAACCGGTTCGATTCTCTCTGTATGTTATGGTTAAGTTTCCAATTTGGTTTCTAACCTTCCCTTTAGCTTAACCAAGGCTATTTACTGACTCACGTCGGGCCACAGGGGCATACTATGTGTTTTGTTTCGGTGTGCTTGGATCACTATATCCGAGGCACCTTGTGTTAAGTTAACCGTTCAATCTAACCGGACGGTAACGAGTTGTGTAACGAGCAAGGTATGAGCATGGCAACATTCTCTAAGCTCTCAATGGGGACTAACTGTGTTGGTTCTCTTCCAAAAGGAATTGTATGTTTGTGATGTGTGTTATGATGTGTACAATACCTGTGTTATGTTATATATGTATATGTTGTGTGTCTTAAAATAAATATCATGTCATCATGACTATTGGTTGCGCGTATCCCGGTAGCCGATGGGCTGCGCGTTAGCCATACCAGCAAAGGTGCTGACCCCCTCGGGGGCTCCATATTTTTATTGCAGGATGAGGATCGAAGAGGCAGAGTGGCTCTAGGTCCTAGAGAGTAGTTTACTTTTGGAGTACTTTTGGATGTTTGCCCGGGATGCGCCTGTGCTCCCGTGGCGTATTATATACTTGTTATGGTGGATTACAGTGATGGTATACAGTGATGGATTTTGTAAACACTCGGTATTATGTTGATGTATATATATGGTTGTTAGTTCTATGCTCGGGAGTCTGATCATCAGACCGGTACATTTGTATTTATTCAGCCTTGTTAACCACGTGGGTGGTTGACGGCATTGTAGCACCAATCGTTTAGTTACCGTTTAGTTGTTTATTTTCCGCTGCGATTCCAAGTATAGTTATGTGCGTAGTAGGGGTGTTACAAAAAGTGGTATCAGAGCGAAGTATCGCTCTGATGACTAGAATACCGAGCTTAGGGATATACCGAGTTAGGAAACCTAGCTACAGTTACCTAAGTGGACAGATTTGGAAAGGTTAACCACTAACTAAGTGTGGAATTACCTGGTTGTCGGGAAGATGCTATAATCGTTGGACCGATAAGTGTGCAAACACAATGCTAATGAGATGTTCATATGAATTCAGATGGCAGGTAGACCACGAGGTCGAGGCCGCGGGCGCGGTACTGGAGGTATGGGTGACCAGGGTGATGATACTACGGCACAGACCATGGCTGAGGCAGTTGCAGCCGCCGTAGCTCAGCTGGTACCCGACTTAGTTGCTGCTATACAGCAAGGGCGACAGCCTGGAGTTCAGCCACCACCACCACCGCCACGAGAGACCAATTGGGTCAAGGCGTTGGCTGATCTGAGGCCGCCCTCATTCAGTGGGGAGACCGATCCCCGTAAGCTCGAGGCATACATCTCCGAGATGGAGACCGCCTTCGAAACCCTAGCACCACCTGAGCAGGTCAAGGTACGACTTGCTGCTTACTACTTGAAAGGCTCGGCACAAAACTGGTGGAAGCTTGTGCGCGAGGGTAGAGTTGCTGATCCGACATTCCAGTGGAGGGAGTACACGGCTCTTCTGCGAGCCAAATACTACCCTATACATGTGCAAGAGGCCAAGCGCCTGGAGTTGGACAACCTGAGACAAGGGGATAAGATGACGGTAGATGAGTACTACTCAGCCTTCATCGGACTAATCCACCTGCTACCGGATCTGGGTTACTCAGACCGGATCCTTGTGAACCGTTTCTACAACGGACTGAACTATCGCCTACGCTACGGCATGGGGCCTACTGGATATACCACCTTGCAGGTAAAGGAACTTACAGTGTAATGTGAATAAGTGTGTACAATGTGTTAATGTGTTGTGAATTTATTTGGCGGGGCATAACTGACACCCTAAATATAGGAGTGCTATCATGCCGCTGCTATCGTGGAGATCACCGTCCGTCTGAGGGACGAGGAGAGTGCGCTTAAGCGCAAGGCTCAGAACGAGGGCCAAGGCACGCAAGGGCAGTAGGGAGGGAAGAAGAAGAAGTCATACTCCCAGTCCCAGAAAGGACAGCAACAAGGTGGCAAGGGCCAGACCCAGACCACCACTGCTGATGAGCCTCTGCAGCTCACCTATGCGTATGCGGCCAAGCCCTACTCTTACCCACCTAAGGGTAATTGTCTAAACCTGTGTGATAAGTTAGAGTATATGTTAATAAGTTGTGAAACAAGTATTAATGGTGTATTGTGATAGCAGCTAGCACGGGCTCTGGACCGGAGCGCCACTATTACTGCAAGTGGTGCAACGGCGACCACCCCGGTAAGGACTGCAAGGGTAATGATGTTCAGTGCCGGTACTGTAAGAAGATGGGTCACCGCGACCATGAATGCTGGCAGAACCCGAACAGTAGGAACTTCAGGCCCAAGGGGCAATGGAAGGGTAAGGCCACTACGACCACCGATGGCCAGAAGACGGCGAACCAGCCACCCCCAGATCAGAGGTACACGGAGTCCCAGAAGGGGAAGGGGTCGGGGTCCAACAAGGCCACCCTGAATGTGGTGGACCGGTCTGAGGCGCCAGGGCCCTCTTCTAGACCAGGTACCGCCTAAATTGTTAACTGAAATAAGTGTCTGCATACCGCATTTCATGCATGTGTGTGAGTGAGTTTAAATAAACAACCATGTGAGTGAATAAATAAAGTATAGTGTGAGATTTACCTAATTAGAGTACTCTAAACTTAAAGGAACTTTCAATATATGTTATCCAATCCCACCCACACCGAACCCTGGAGAAACCACCATCAACATCACCGACTTTCCATTGGAGCAATGTCAGGTCATCCAGCCAGGTATGATACTTCTAAATGGATACCTGACACCGGAGGCACAGATCCATATCATCAGACGATGCGACGAACTTGGAGCAAAACCAGGAGGGTTTTACACACCCGAATACCCGAACGGAGCAAGGATGCAATTGAAGATGATGTGCATGGGTAAGGACTGGAACCCTTACACCAAGTCATATCAAGAAGTCGAGCTGAAGATGGAGCAACAGTATCAAGTATACCAGAGGAGTTCCATGCGGTCGTTAACCACGCCGTGGGAATTGCTCAACAAGTTGAACGGATCAATTCCAAGTGTAAAAGCAGATTTATGCATTGTAAACTTCTACCAGAAAGGTGGACGGTTAGGTATACACCAAGACAAGGACGAGTCACCCGAGTCTCTAAGTAAGGGAGTACCCGTGGTGTCTTGGTCCATTGGTGATACCGCAGTGTTTGTGTATGGCGAGCAGAAGCGTGCTGACCTCGCAAAGAAGCTACTGCTAAAATCGGGAGATGTATTAATCATGGGTGGGCAATCAAGGATGCTATACCATGGCATCAGGAAGATCAAACTGAATACCGCACCGTCGGCAGTGATCAATGCCACACACATGAAACCCGGACGTTTGAATCTGACCTTCAGACAGTTTTAAGCCTTGTGTAATTATGTGATAAACAGTATGTATTAAGGATGTTGTAAGTGTGAATCATGGCGACAGTATAAGCCAATGAATGTTGTAAAAAGGAGTGTTAATGAATAAAGTGGAGTTGTTTGAATCATATCAACCGTGTTGTTACCCAATACTTACTAGTTTGCCAATGAATTAGGCTGTGCACTCGGAACGGGAGGTATACTAAGTGTCTGCAATAAAGCAGAAGCCGGCAAGAGCGGCACAATCCTCACCGGTACCTTTCCAGTGAATGGCGTGGATGCATCGATCTTGTTCGACTCTGGAGCCTCACACACATTCATTTCGCTATCATTTGCGAAGAGGCTGGGGTTAGATGGTGAAGAGATGCCAGACTTCGTGGTTACTCTCCCGTCGAAAGAGCGGATCCGATGTACCCGTTACTACCGAGGTGCTATTGTTCAAATCAGGGGTGAAGAGTTTCCGATCGACTTGATAGAGTTCGACGGATTGGGTTTTGATGTGATTGTCGGGATGAACTGGTTGGAGCGGCACAAGGGCAGAATTTTGTGTGCCGAGCATCGACTGCTTCTTCGGAGTCCATCTGGGGTTACCATATCTTACCGCCAGAGGCCCAGGGAGCCTTCGACTCAGATCATCACCGCCATGGCTATGTATCACGAGTTGCGACGAGGGAGTGATGTATACCTCTGCTATGTTCAGGACATAGAGAGAGACCCTGAGTTTAGCCCAGATGTGCCGGTAGTGTCGGAGTTTCCTGATGTATTTCCTAAGGAACTGCCGGGCATGCCGCCAGCATGAGAGGTTGAGTTTGAGATTGATCTAGTTCCGGGCACCGGACCCATTGCGAAAGCACCTTACCGTATGGCTCCAGCAGAGATGACAGAGCTCAAGGAGCAGCTGAGAGACCTACTCGACAAGGGCTTTATCCGCCCTAGTGTGTCACCATGGGGAGCGCCGGTTCTCTTCGTGAAGAAGAAGGACGGTAGCCTCCGCCTATGTATTGATTATCGGGAGCTGAATGCTGTTACGGTGAAGAACCGTTACCCTTTACCACGCATCGACGATCTATTTGATCAGCTTAGGGGAGCATCAGTATTCTCCAAGATAGACCTACGTTCCGGATATCACCAGATTGCCATCCGTGACAGTGATATCGAAAGACAGCTTTCAGAACTAGGTATGGGCATTATGAGTTCACAGTTATGCCGTTTGGCTTGTCAAATGCACCAGCAAAGTTCATGGACTTAATGAACCGTTTGTTCCAAGATCAGTTGGACAAATCAGTGGTAGTCTTCATCGATGACATACTTGTGTATTCGAAATCGAGAGGTGAGCATGAAAGCCACCTGAGAGATGTGTTGCGACATTGAGAAAGAATCAGTTGTATGCTAAATTTTAAGTGTGAATTTTGGTTGAACCAAGTCATTCCTTGGACATGTGATTTCTGAGGCCGGGATCGCTGTTGATCCGGCAAAGATAGATGCAGTGCGCACCTGGCCTAGGCCGAAGACAGTTACCGACATCAGGAGCTTCCTCGGTCTGGCAGGTTACTATAGGAGATTTGTGAAGGACTTCTCCAGTGTCTCGAAGCCGATGACTTCCTTGATGAAGAAGGATGCACCATTCGAGTGGACAGTCGACTGTGAGAGGGCTTTCGCGAGTCTCAAGGATGCTCTGACATCTGCACCGGTTCTGACATTACCAGACGGTCCAGATGGTTTTGAGGTCTATTGCGACGCATCAGGCAGGGGTATGGGTTGTGTGTTGATGCAACACGGGAAGGTCGTGGCTTACGCCTCCCGACAGCTGAAGAAGCATGAGGAGAACTACCCTACCCACGACTTAGAGTTGGGGGCCATTGTCTTCGCACTGAAGATATGGCGACATCACTTGTATGGGGTAAGTGTGAATCTATTCGACCACAAGAGTTTAAAGTACTTGTTCACTCAGAAGGAGTTGAACATGAGGCAAAGAAGGTGGGTTGAATTTCTGAATGATTATGACATCAATTTACAGTACAAGGAGGGTAAGGCAAATGTGGTAGCTGACGCATTGAGTCGCCGAGCACACTCTCTCCATTCGCTAGTCTCTCATACTGGCTTGGTTGAAGAGGTGCGGAGTGCTCAGATGACGGATCAGTACATGATGGAGATTAGACAGAAGCTTATTGATGGCACATTCGAGGGTCAGAAGTACGACTTCAGACTCCACGATGATGACCTGATTAGGCTTAATGGCAGATTGTGTATACCCAGGAGTAGCGCTGAGCTGAAGGAGCGCATATTGAGTGAATCCCACTGTTCTACTACTTCGATTCACCCCGGAGCTTCAAAGATGTATAAAGGTATGAAAAGATATTTCTGGTGGGCTGGAATGAAAAAGGATGTGAATGACTATGTGTTGAGGTGTCTCACTTGTCAGAAGGTCAAGTTTGAGCACCGACGGCCTGGTGGTATGGTGCAGCCAATGCCAGTGCCGGAGTGGAAGTTCCATGACATATCTATGGACTTCGTAGTAGGGCTTCCGCCTACAAGGGGAGGTCTGAATATGATTTGGGTGGTAGTTGACCGACTGACCAAGGTGTCTCGATTCATTCCGATGAAGGACACCTGGAAAGTGGCAAGATTGGCAGAATTATTCGATAAAGAGATTGTTAGACATCATGTGTACCAAAGACGATAGTATCGACAGAGATACCAGATTCTTATCCAGATATTGGAAGTCTACACGAGAGGCACTTGGTACTGAACTGAAATTGAGCACGGCGTTCCACCCACAGACCGATGGTCAGAGTGAGCGCACTATTCAGACACTTGAGGATATGCTACGTGCATGTGCACTTGACTTTCAGACCAGCTGGATTGATAAGTTACATCTGATCGAGTTTAGCTACAACAACAGTTATCATGCATCGATCAAGATGTCTCCCTTCCAGGCATTGTACGGTAGACCATGCCGCACGCCATTATGCTGGGATGAGTCGAGTGAGACGGTCATTATAGGACCAGAGTATCTTGAGCAAGTTCAGGCAGAAGTTCGCCAGATCAGGGATAATATGAAAGCAGCTCAGGATAGACAGAAGTCGTACGCAGATGTGCGCCGACGTGACCTGGAGTTCGCCGTGGGCGATCAGGTATTTTTGAGAGTATCCCCCATGAAGGGAGTGTTTCGTTTTGGCCAGAAGGGCAAGTTGAGCCCAAAATATGGGGCCTTATGTTGTGACGGAGCGGATCGGCCCGGTAGCTTATAGACTTGATTTACCCGCCGAGCTGGGCAAGGTACATGATGTATTTCATGTGTCCCAGTTGAAGAAGTATATGTCTCATCCGTCTCATGTGCTTCAGCCTGAAAGGCTAACTTTAGAGCCGACCATGCGATCAGTGGAGACTCCGGTACGGATTCTGGACACTAAGACTCGAGACACTCGCCATAAGTCTGTGAGACTGGTGAAGGTTCTCTGGTCTAACCAGGACGTTGAGGAGGCCACTTGGGAGCTGGAAGATAAGATGAAGGCGAAGTACCCGTCGTTGTTTACTTCTTAGTATTTGTATGTATAGGGTACGGGGCGTACCCCTATTTAAGGGGGGTAGAGCCGTTTCGGTTATGTATATGACATGTATTTGAATACATTGTCTGTGTTGTATTGTCATGTTGTATTGTCATGTTGTTAATGTTACAGACCGCTGAGTAGTCTGAATGATGTTGTGATGTTTTGTTGTTTGGACCATGTGTCCGATATGATGTAATATGTTGTTAATGTGATATGGAAGTGTTGTTAATATGTGTTCTCATGTTCTAATGTTTAAAGTTATGTGGAAGTATGAACTTTGGGGACAAAGTTCTTTTAAGGGGGGTAGATTGAAATACCCCAAACCTAGTTATGTTGTTTAAACACCTAAATAGGGTGTAACAAGACTAAAAAGAGTCTTAGAAACCTTACTAAACAAATTTAAACAAAAGGAAACACAAATGTGCTTTAAAGTCAATAAGAGCTAAAATGTGCTCTAAGCTTGGGATAAACTTGAGTAAGACCTAATGAGCTTACCAAGACCTCATTTATATACTAATGAACTTATTAAACCAATTACCAAAGAAAACCAAGCTTGAAAACAAGTTAAAACACAAAATGTGCTTTAAGAAGTCTTAAAGCACGTTTTTGAAAAATTGTCTTGTAAATGAGTTTTGAATGGCTAAATGTCCATCATTACTCTTAAATATATATGTGTACTATATAGTATCACATTTGGGTGGCTATATTAGTGGGAAATCAAAAATTTCACTTCTAAGTGCCTTGTTTAGGTGAATAGTACTTTTTATAAGCTAGTTTGTAACATATGTTGTATTAAGTAATTAAATTGACAAACAAAGACTAAAAACCCTCACACTAATAAAGGGGGCCGGTTTTTATAAGTGTGTGACTCACCACTCTCTAGTTAATTATAAGTAAGTAAAGAAAACTAAGTAAACTTACTTTTTACTTTATAAACATAAATATCTCCTAAAAGCAAGTTCTATCTTCATTCTCATTTCTTTCCTTCATTCCCACGGTTTGCAAACACCTCTTCTTCCTTCTTCCTTGTTCTCTCTCGGTAATACCACTATCACCATGGAACTCCAACTTTGACCACTTGTTAAATCTAGCTCACTTGTCCAAATCAAAAACAAAGACCACCAATCTTCTCTCATCAAGCTCTTCATTCCTATCTTCTCAAAACTCCAAGAGCTCCATTTCGGTGCCAAGGTGTTCCACCATTGAAGGAGCTTGAGCTTATTTTGACATATTACTCTCCTTTGCTTCTAGGTAAGGAATCTCAAAAAAATCAGTTTCCTCCATGTTTTCACCGAAAATACACATTGATATAGCTCTTTGTGTGACTTTGTTCTAGCTTCATTTCAACTCTTCATGGACTAGGTGGAGTCCTCTCTTGTTATATATTCAAACTCTCTTCAAAGATCAAGGTAAAACAACTACATTAATGTTTTTGAAACAATGTCAAATTAGGGTTTACAATGAGATGAAGCTTATAGCTTGAATACTCATTATAATGTTTGTATATTGTTAGAACTTGAAAGAATCAAAATACCATACGGTTTTGTAAGGAAACAAGAAGGAAGTGTGGTGGAAAAAGAGGTAAATCTACTAACTTAATGTTGTTTAATGCCTTAGGAGAAATGAGCTATAATTGCTTATTAAAACTACCTAAAGAGCACATGGTAAATGACCTAGTAAATGTTCTCAAGGAGACTAGTAAAAAACATATGTCTTGTTGTATGTAATCGCAGGTTAAAGGCATATAATTGTGGAAATTCAGTGTTTATGATTTAAGCACTTTAAGGGCCTAAGAGCCATGCATTTTAAGGGCCTAAGTGCCATGCAATTTAAGTTATGCACTATATTGTGATGTAGTGTGAATTTGGTGAAGTTGTGTAAGAAAGTGTTCTTGGTGTTCTTAGTGTTCTAGGATGTTTAATGATGAAAATAATGTGCTAAGGTGTAACAAAATGCTAGGAGAAACTATGTCGAAATTTAGAAAATGCATAAGGAGTTCAAGATGTTGTAAAGGAATTTTGATGAACTAGGAAGTGTTCTAGAGTGTAATAAGGACTTAGGCATGATCTTGAGGTTTTAGTATGTACCAAAGTCATTTTGGACTTAGATGAAGGCTTAGGCTAACTTTGGTAAATAAGGAGCAAGTGTAAGCTTAGGAAAAAGGGATTTCAAGAATGACTTAAGGAGTTTTAGTTTGTAAGAAACAATGTTAAAGTAATGATGTAGTGTGGAAGAAATATCTAGGAATAATGATTGGAATGGGCAAGGAATGCCACTTAGAAACTTAAGGAGAAGACACTATAAGTGTTGGAGGCTTTGGAGAAATTTGGTTAAGTGTTTAAAGGCTTAGAAATGAGTATAATGGCACGTCCGAACTTCCGTCCGAACTTGGAAGCTCGGACATGCCCTGTTACGCTTACAGTTTTCTGGATTTTAGGTAGTGTCCGAACTACCGTCCGAACTTGGAAGTTCGGACGCACCTGTTATCTTTAGGGAATTATCCTCGAACTGTGTCCGAACTTGGAAGTCCGGACACATGTTCGGACACTAGATTTCTGTTGGATTTCCTCGACTCATGTCCGAACTTCCGAAGTCCGGACACAAGTTCGGACATGTGTCTGTTTTCTTTAATCACGGCTGTGTCCGAACTTGGAAGCTCGGACACAAGTTCGGACAGGGCACTATATGGACCAAAAATTATTGTTTTAAGATGGGAATTGTTACCTAAAAATAGTAGTTGGTTAGTAAAGATATTATGAGGTTAAGCAAGACATGTTAGGTGAGTTTTAAAGGCAATTAAAAAGGATGAAAAGTTGTAACAAGTGTAAAGTAAAAGTAAACTAGTAGTGTTGAGTAGATAATGTTAACAATGGACTAGTGCGTTAATTAACCGACGTTACTAATGTGTTTAGGATTCTTCCAAGGTGGAAACCAGTCGAGGCAAGGACCGAGGTATGGTTTTCTTGCAGTCTGTTGCCTACCGGTTTACACCGGCTTGTGTGTTGTTTGTTTTTCTGTGTGTTTACGACTTTGTAAGATTAAACCATGTAAAGAGTTTACAGTTGTTAAATATTATTATGTTGTTAAGTGTGACTCTCTCTTCCCTTGTGTGGGTCTAACAAGACTTGACCTATGATTGTGAATGTGTGTTGTGTTCAATGATGAACTACTAACAAGGGCTAACGGGGGAAGTGAGGAGTCCGGTCTGTTCCGGCCACGCGTGTGAGTATGGGAGTCGATGTCATAACCGGTTCGATTCTCTCTGTATGTTATGGTTAAGTTTCCAATTTGGTTTCTAACCTTCCCTTTAGCTTAACCAAGGCTATTTTACTGACTCACGTCGGGCCACAGGGGCATACTATGTGTTTTGTTTCGGTGTGCTTGGATCACTATATCCGAGGCACCTTGTGTTAAGTTAACCGTTCAATCTAACCGGACGGTAACGAGTTGTGTAACGAGCAAGTATGAGCATGGCAACATTCTCTAAGCTCTCAATGGGGACTAACTGTGTTGGTTCTCTTCCAAAAGGAATTGTATGTTTGTGATGTGTGTTATGATGTGTACAATACCTGTGTTATGTTATATATGTATGTTGTGTGTTTAAAATAAATATCATGTCATCATGACAATTGGTTGCGCGTATCCCGGTAGCCGATGGGCTGCGCGTTAGCCATACCAGCAAAGGTGCTGACCCCCTCGGGGGCTCCATATTTTTATTGCAGGATGAGGATCGAAGAGGCAGAGTGGCTCTAGGTCCTAGAGAGTAGTTTACTTTTGGAGTACTTTGGATGTTTGCCCGGGATGCGCTGTGCTCCCGTGGCGTATTATATACTTGTTATGGTGGATTACAGTGATGGTATACAGTGATTTTGTAAACACTCGGTATTATGTTGATGTATATATGGTTGTTAGTCTCGGGAGTCTGATCATCAGACCGGTACATTTGTATTTATTCAGCCTTGTTAACCACGTGGGTGGTTGACGGCATTGTAGCACCAATCGTTTAGTTACCGTTTAGTTGTTTATTTTCCGCTGCGATTCCAAGTATAGTTTGTGCGTAGTAGGGGTGTTACAGGATGTGGCTCTTGGTGCGCGCTGTGATCACAAAAACGATACCAGGATGTCCGCGTAACGGGTCCGCAAGTATCAAGAAAATTTCCCGTGAGCTAGAATGGCTCGTTGGTCGGGAGACTCTACCGTTGGAGTGGCTACTGCCGTGGGTGACCCGCCATATATGGTAACTAGAGACATTGTCGTTTTAATGAGACAATGTCATAGGTATAAACTAAACAATAATACATTTGAGATTATACAGTGGCGAACAATATTGGCTTCTACCATGGACGAGAATTAATACTTATTGTTACTCTCGTTGTTTCACTTATTGTTCATTGGTTATACTTGTGATATTATGTGTTGATGGTTGTTGTTATGGATTACTGTTGTTTATTTTACAGTTATATATTAAAATGGTATTGCATGTAATGAACCTCATGCTCTCGACCAAATGAATTGAGGGGTCTTTGGGGGCATGACGGGGCATGTGATGACATACTCAGCAGGGGCTGATTCCATCCACAACCATCTTTATTTCAGGTGATTAGCTGGTGGGTCGCAGCGAGACGTGACCATTGTGATATTACAGTGGTTTAGACTTGGTACGGTGTGATACTCAGGTTGTTTTGGACTCGGGTTGTTTAACCGAGGTGTATTTGGTTTAGATGCTCACGGTCTGTATAATTGTTGATGTTAGATTTGTTTTAAGTTGTTTAAGTTCTACTATCTATCTCTTGTGGTCACTGCGGGAATACGTTTCGCAAGTTGATTATCAGGTAATCGTTATCACCCGTATGGGCGAGTGATAACAGTGACACCAGTAGGGCGATAGTTCTATTATTTACCGCCTGCGAGATATTATTGTGCGCGACTTCTATAGGATTACTAGGAACCGGTTTTAGTAGGGGTGTTACAAAAGTGGTATAGAGCGGAGTACCGCTCTGATTACAAGAGATAGTCGTTTAAGTACCGTGAGCCTAGGTTATCTACACACCAGTACAGAGATAGTGTAAATGATTTGAGTTAAGATATAGTAAGGAAGTACGGTATTTATACAAGAGAGGCACTTGGCTTGAATTCTTCAGATGTCTTCGGGAGGCGATCAGCAGGCAGAGGAGGTGGTGGAAGAGGCGGCGGGCCTGGAGGAGGACCTCGGAGGCCCACCCGTGGGCGTGGCTGAGACGGTAGCTGCCGTCTCGCTCAGCTAGCCCAGTTGGGAGGTTATCCATATAGGAGCACACCTGCACCACCGGTAGTCCCACCCGTAACCCGCAATAGAGAGCCGAATGGCTGAAAGAGCGTAGCTGACACGCGAGTACCTACTTACGATGGAGTTGCTGATCCTACTGTTTTGAGAGATACATCGTCGAGCACGAGAAGGCCTTCGATGCCATACATGTGCCTGCTGGCACCGAGTTGATATAGCAGCCTTTCACACCTGAAGGACGCTGCTAGCACGTGGTGGAGGTCCGTGAAGGCACACTACCTTGCTACAGAGGGTTTTGGGTGGACTGAATTCGTGGAGATATTGAGAGAGAAGTACTATCCTGCTCACCTGAAGCAGAGGAAGAGGGAGGAGTTTGAGTCCCTGAGATAGGGTAGTATGACAGTAGATCAGTACTACTCCTTGTTTATTTGGGCTCTTGGACTTCGTCCCAGAGTTGTATATTCTGATGCTGTGAAGTAGAGAAGTTTTAGAGGCGGGTTGAGATATGCTATTAAGGCCGCCATGGGTGCTACCTTGTACCCTACGGTTCAGGTAAAACTAATTGACAGTTTGTACCTTGTAACTTAGTTGATTCATTACCAGTTGGGGAACTCATGATACATTGCAGGAGTGTTATGACGCCTCTTCTCGGATTGAGATGATGGTGAACAGCCGGGAGGACGGCCAGGGGCAGAAGCGTAAGGCCCCAGAGAAAGAGGCAGAGACTGAGGCTGGAGGCGGAGGCAGTAAGGGTTGGAAGTAAGAACCACCTTAAGTTATTTAATCCATTTAAATTACTTACTTACTGCCTACTTTTATACCTGCTATTCTGACACTTTGACGATCACAGGAAGAAGAAGAAGTTCTCCTGGAGGGAGAAGAAGAAGGAGCAGGCCAGCCAAAAGGGTAAAGACAAGGTCCCGTTGCTGACCGGGCCTACCTACGATGTGCAGCCTCTTAGATCTATACCCCCTAAGGGTAAGCGAATCTAACCTTGTGACTAAATTGTGTACCACACTACACCATTACCATCTTTGTACTAACCAAGTATGACATGATAATAGGTTCTGCACCCCAGCGCCACTTTCACTGCAAGCGCTGTGGTAAAGACCACCCGGGTGTCGACTGCACCGGGCAAGCGGTGGACTGCCACCACTGTGGAAAGAAAGGGCCACAGGTCGTTTCGAGTGCTTTAATAATCCAGATAGCCGACGTACCGCCACCAAAGGGGACTCAGGGTTGCACCTACTGGAGGAGGTGGAGCCCGAGGTGGCCAGAGGGGCCGGCGCCCCAAGCCCAGAGAGGGCAGCAGCCAGCAGCAGCGCAGCAGCAGAACCAGGGCCAGAGGAACCCGCCAGGCAACCGTATGCTGAATGCAGCGGGAGCTTCAGCGCTGGCACTAGTACCCAGCGCGATGAAGGTTAGCATTTGAAACCTTAACCATTGTATGAAAGCATGAATAAGTGTTAAACGTTTTACCTTGGCATGAATGAGTGTTTAAATTACCGTTTTAGATAAACACTTACCTAGGAAACCTTTTACCTCTTAGGAGACTTCGATATCTGCTATCCCATACTTACAAGACAGATCACCTAGACCCTGAAGAAAGACGGGAGTACCCTAATGAGTTGTGTCATGTAGTCAGACCGGGCATGATACTTCTCAGAGAGTTCCTAACCCTAGATGAGCAAATCACCATAGTGAATGAGTGTAGAGCTTTGGGTAAGGGCATAGAGGTTTTTTACCCCTGTATTTACTAGTGGTTCTAGAATGAACTGCACATGATGTGCTTAGGGAAAGATTGGGATCCAAGCTAGGGTTTATCGAGAGGTGGATGGTAGGTGACTACCTATACCTAGGATACCCGAGAGTTTCCTTACCTTGGTGAGAACGCAATGGATATCGCTCAAGACTGTGAGACTTATCCATTACCCGACATGACACCTGACGTTTGCATCATCAATTACTATGAACAGGGAGGGAAGCTTGGAATGCACCAGGACCGTGATGAGACGACCGAGTCCATCACCAGAGGAGTACCAGTTGTATCTTTTTCCATCGGCGATGATGCTGAGTTTATTTATGGAGACCAGAAGAGGATGGATCTAGCAAGTAAGATCATCCTCAAGTCTGGGGATGTGTTGGTATTTGGTGGAGAGTCGAGGCTTGTATATCATGGTATTAAGAGCATTAAGCTCAATACCGCACCACCAGCTCTAGTGAATGATACCCACATCCGACCTGGTCGTTTAAATTTGACTTTCAGACAGTATTGATGTAATAGCAGTAGCTAAGTGTGTAACCTTGTAAAATACCGTTGGATGAATGAAATAAGAGTTTCCTACTTTCAAGTGTTTGTGTTCAGTTTTGTTGATACCGATAATTCATAACTTCAGGCTATAGTAATGAAAAGGAGGGTACCATCTGCATCCTAGACATGGCGCAAGCCAAGGAGTCTGGTAATGTCATCACAGGTATGACAGTTACAAAACAGTGAATTAGTGATTTATTGGGACTCGATGCTAATACGAGAGATAATCTCAGGTACCTTTCCTATTGATGGTATTAGTGCTTCCGTATTGTTCGACTCAGGAGCTTCGCATTCTTTCATTTCCTCGACGTTTGCTAAGAAGCTGGGGGCCACCCCCGAACAGCTTTCAGACTTTTCAGTCACCCTTCCTTCGAAGGAGAAAGTAGGTTGCACTAGACAGTATACAGGGTTAGAGATCAGCATTATGACTGAGACCTTCCCCATTGATCTAATTGAGTTCAAGAATTTGGGTTTTGACATCATAGTGGGCATGGATTGGCTACAGAAGCATAGGGGCCGCCTTCATTGCGCAGAGCATCGACTACTATTGAAGGGGCCGAGCGGCAAGACAGTGTCATACCGCAGTGTGAGGAGAGAGCCGACTGTCAAGATCGTGTCAGCATTATCCCTGATGAAGGATGTTAGGAAGGGCCGACAAGCCTTCCTCTGTTATGTACAGGACACGAGACAGAGCGACGTGACGGACGTAGACATTCCAGTCGTGGTAGATTTTCCCGACTTATTTCCTGATGAGCTGCCAGGCATGCCGCCTGTGCGCGAGGTTGAGTTCGCCGTCGACTTGTTGCCAGGTACGGGCCCCATTGCTAAGGCACCCTACCGTATGGCACCGGCTGAGATGAGGGAGCTGAAGCTACAGCTGGAGGACCTCCTCGACAAGGGATTCATCCGACCTAGTGTTTCTCCTTGGGGTGCTCCAGTGCTGTTCGTCAAGAAAAAGGACGGCAGTATGCGACTCTGCATCGACTACCGCGAGCTTAATGCGGTTACAGTCAAGAACAAGTACCCATTACCACGGATAGATGATTTGTTTGATCAGCTGAGAGGAGCCAGTGTGTTCTCGAAGATAGACCTCAGATCTGGCTACCATCAGATTAGGATTGCAGAGGGTGACATTGAGAAGACAGCTTTCAGGACACGGTATGGACACTATGAGTTCACCGTTATGCCATTCGGACTGACGAATGCGCCAGCCATATTCATGGACTTGATGAACCGACTTTTTAGAGAGCATCTTGATAGTTCAGTTGTAGTCTTCATCGACGATATTCTGATCTATTCAAAAACCAAGGAAGATCATGAGTTCCATTTGAGACAGGTGTTGAATATTATGAGAGTGAACCAACTGTATGCCAAACTCTCTAAGTGTGAGTTCTGGTTAGACAGCGTGTCATTTCTAGGACACATTATATCAGCTAGCGGCATATCTGTAGATCCTGCTAAGATTGAGGCAGTAAAGAGTTGGCCAAGGCCGAAGACAGTCACAGACGTCCGTAGCTTCCTGGGTTTGGCAGGGTATTATCGAAGATTTGTGAAGGACTTCTCCAAGGAAGCCAAACCAATGACTAATCTAATGAAGAAGGAATCCCAGTTCTTATGGTCTGCAGAGTGTGAGCAGTCCTTTCAGACGCTGAAGGATCTCCTGACATCGGCACCCGTTCTCACTATTCCTGAGGGCACCGATGGGTTCGAGGTGTACTGTGATGCCTCTGGAACCGGCTTAGGCTGTGTGCTTATGCAGCACGGGAGGGTAGTTGCCTACGCATCCCGACAGTTGAAAAAGCATGAAGTGAATTACCCTACACATGACCTAGAGTTAGGCGCAGTAGTCTTCGCTTTGAAGATCTGGCGACATTATTTGTATGGTGTGACAGTCACTATCTACTCTGATCACAAGAGCTTACAGCATCTCTTCTCCCAGAAGGAGCTGAACATGCGACAGAGAAGATGGGTCGAGTTCCTGAAGGACTATGACATTGACTTGAGGTACAAAGAGGGCAAGGCGAATGTAGTAGCTGATGCCCTGAGCCGCAGAGCTCATTCATTGTTCACCTTATTAGCAAACAGCAGTATGATTGATGAGATACGAGCTGCACAGGAGAGTGATCACTATATGCAGGGTATCAGGCAGAAAATGATAGATGGTTGTTTTGAGAGATTGAAATATGATTTCGCACTGTGCGATGATGGCATGATTCGACTGAAGGGCCGTTTGTGTATTCCGGAGTCGGCTCCTGATCTGAAGGAGAAGATACTCCAGGAGGCTCATTGCTCGTCCTTATCCGTCCACCCTGGTTCGTCGAAGATGTATAAGGATTTGAAGGTTCATTTCTGGTGGAGCGGGATGAAGAAGGATGTAGCTGAGTACGTGGCTAGATGCTTGACCTGTCAGAAGGTTAAGTTTGAGCACAGGAGACCCGGAGGTTTAGTGCAGTCTATGCCTATTCCTTGTTGGAAGTTCGAGGACATCTCGATGGATTTCGTTGTCGGTCTCCCACCGGCTAAGGGAGGACTGAACACGATTTGGGTCATTGTGGACCGTT
Organism: Limonium bicolor; assembly: GCA_023374045.1. Taxonomy (NCBI): domain Eukaryota; kingdom Viridiplantae; phylum Streptophyta; class Magnoliopsida; order Caryophyllales; family Plumbaginaceae; genus Limonium; species Limonium bicolor. The sequence goes on from CM041780.1 coordinate 298,862,982, forward strand.
TGACGAAGGTGGCAAAATTTGTTGCGATGAAGGATACCTGGAAGGTCCCGAAGTTAGCGGACTTGTTCCAGAAGGAGGTGATCCGGCACCATGGTGTGCCAAAGACTATTGTTTCTGATAGGGACCCTCGCTTTTTGTCTAGATTCTGGGGACAGGTTCAAGAAGCCTTGGGTACAAAGTTGAATCTTAGTACGGCGTTCCATCCACAGACCGACGGTCAGAGTGAGAGGACCATCCAGACACTGGAGGACATGCTGAGAGCATGTGCCTTAGACTTTCAGGGGAGTTGGTTAGAGCGTCTACACTTGATAGAGTTCGCCTACAACAACAGCTACCACTCCTCGATACAGATGCCACCATTTCAGGCACTTTATGGTAGGCCGTGTAGGACTCCCTTATGCTGGGATGAGGCCAGCGAGACTACGCTTCTAGGACCAGAGTACCTAGAGCAGATTAAGGAGGATGTCCTACAGATTCGCAAGAACATGAGAGCAGCTCAAGACCGGCAGAAAGCAAATGCAGACACCAAGAGGAGGGACATTGAGTTCACTACCGACGATATGGTATTCCTTAGAGTGTCACCCATGAAGGGGATATTCCGGTTTGGGCAGAAGGGCAAGTTGAGCCCGAAATATGTTGGACCTTACGCGATTAAGGAGCGAGTGGGCCCGTTAGCCTATAGACTGGATTTACCAGCAGAGCTCGGGAGGGTGCACGACGTTTTTCACGTTTCACAGCTGAAGAAGTATGTGCCCCACCCATCGCACGTGTTACAGCCAGAGACTTTACAGTTGGACCCAGCTCTAAGATATGAGGAAACACCACTCCGCATTCTCGATACGAAGACGAGGCAGACTAGGAACAAGACCGTTAGCATGGTCAAGGTTCTCTGGTCGAACCATGAGGTGGAGGAGGCTACATGGGAGTTAGAGGACTCCATGAGAGCGAAGTACCCAGCACTCTTCGAGTAGTAGCTGCGATACTTATACGGGTTCGTGGTCAAACCCTTTTTAAGGGGGGTAGACACCACTTGGCTTGCGCACATGTTGTGCATTAGGTCTTGTTATTTTGTGGTGTGTTTTGGGTGTATGCTATGTCATACGTATTTGTTTGGATGATTGTATGTATGATACATTTTATGTATGTGCCTTAGTGCACCTGGTTGAATATTATACATGGTACCGCTGAGTACTTTTGGTTGATGAGTTGGGATGTGCACCTTGTATAGTGCTGCTGTGATATGAGTTATACTATGAGCTTGGCTATTTGATATATGCTGTATGTATAGACTAGGTTTGAACCTAGTGGGAGTTACTCCCTAGAAATGGACTGTTTGGTTACTTAGTGGAACTTGATTCCTTAGGTGAACTTTAGAGGATTAAGGACTTCGGGACGAAGCCTTTTTAAGGGGGGTAGACTGAAATACCCCTAACCTTTAAAAATTAATTAAATGATCTATTAATGATCTAAATGATTAATAAACACCTAAATATTTTGGGGAACAATCTAAAAGATCTCAACAAGGCAAAACACGCCTTAAGATCGGTAAAGCCAAAAATGTGCTTTAAGACACCATAAAGATTGTATGACCTCAAATAGGATCCAAAGTGGATTCCTAAGTATTATAATGAAGTAAAGAACATAACAAAACCATTCTCAAGGAGAACTAAGCTCAGGAGCACCCTGCGACACAAAACGTGCACTAAAACACCTTAAAGCACGTTTTTGTGAGATTGCCTTTTAAATTGATTTTTAATGGGCTTAAAAATTATAATTATCCTTAAATATGATATTTTATCATGTTATATCATATTAGGAATTTAATTCCAAATTTTACAGATTTTTACAAATTTAATATTAAAATATTAATAAAACCCCGAAGTGGGGCCCACAGGAGTCAAATTGACCAAGTATGGTCAATGGGCATTAAAATGACCCATTTAACCCTGGTGGCCGGCTGCAATAAGGGAGGAGACAGCATGCAATGATTTGGAGACAAATATACCTAATGTGTTTACTTTTAAAATAATGTACTTTTTCATTATTCAAACCTTATCAATCATTCCCACCTTCTCCTTTCTTCCTTGTCCGATCTTCACCATCCCAGCCGAGCTCCCCTTCCTCTCAAGCTCTCCAAGCTTGTTCTTGAACATGGAAGGCAAATCTAGCTCTTAAGTCCTTAAGGTAAGTGTTTTAATGTCATTTTATGTCATTTTTAGCCCTTTTTCTTCATCTCTTCACTACCAAGACCTAAATTTCGTGGCTCATCAATTCCTATGGCTTATTCTCAGTATTCTAAGGTTAGAACAAGAGCTAAACTCGGTTGAGATCAGTAGAGGGACCAAGGTTGTCCAAATCTACATTTTAAGGTAAAAATGTGCTTTAAGCTCATAACTTTTGATTCCCTTCGAGTTTGGCTGTGAAATTTTGGTCATAGCTTCATCTTCTCCTCCATTTCGTGTAGAATCTGTTGGTGAGTCATTTGGAGCAAGGGTGACCAAGATCCAAGAGAAATACTCTCTTTTAAGCCATTTTTCCAAGGTAAAACCTAGTAACAAGGTAATATTTCGAGATCTAACTAATTCCTATGTCAATATGTTGGATCTAACACCTTGTGGTGTGTTTGGTTCAGGTCGAAAATACCTAGAACTTCCCTTGCATTTTTAAGGTGATTTTTGCCTTAAATCTTACATTAATTATTCCTTATGGTTAAGCTCAAGCTTGGAGTGTAACCATATCTTGTTTTTGTGTATTAAACATGTCTAAATCAAGTGGTGATTTTTCCTAGAGGTGGCCGAGAGCATACAAGGATAGATCAAGGTATAAACACCTTAAACTTATGATTTTTGCAATCTCTAAGTATATATATATATATGGCCGAGAGTGAACATACACATATAGGTCATATTGACCTAAAAATGTAAAAAAAATGGCTAAGATAAATTAAGCTAGTCATTTAAGAGATTTAATTAACATAATGGTCAAATTATGACATTATGTGGAAAAATAATTAAACCATGGAGAGGCCGAATATATATGCTATATTTTGAGACATTTATTGTGTAATTTATTTTGCAAGATCAAGGTTGTAATAAGGCCATGTCATTAGGCCATTTTAATTTAAGTTTATAAGCTTATTTAGTTTTATTTATGCTTATAATTAAAGTTGGGGCCAATTCGTAATTATTAAGGAATTAGAAAAGCCGTGGGTAATTTAGAGCAATTTAGGGTTTTTAAATGAATTTAATAAAAATTATAACATTTTATAAAGTTTTGGGTCAAAATTGTAAAAATAGAAAAGTATAGGTCATTATTTGTAATTACCGAAAATTGGTTCCCATTTGGTATTAGGGTCAAAGTTGACTATATAGGAGACTTTGACCAAGTTTAGAAAATTTAAGAAATTAAAATACTACCTTATAATGAGATACTTATAAATTGTAAAAGATTTATAAGGTTTGGGGTGGTAATGTAATTACCGAGAATTAAGGGTAGTAAATGGAGTTTAGTAAAGTCCTTAAGTTATTAGAAATTTTTAGAAGTTTATTTGGTTAAATTTGGAGTTCATGTGAATTATATAAGTATAATATATGGTATTTTATGACATTGTTATAAATAGGTAACAAATGTATAAAAACCGTGAATTAAAAGAAGTATAAGGTTAGGAATAATGTTTATAACCTTTTGGTATAGTTTGGTAATTTTTGGAATGGTATATAAGGTTTTATAAAGATATATGTATAATATATTTTTAATGGGGTTAGAAAACTATGTATTATAAATTGGAATTGAATTGTGAGTTTATAGAAGTTTAATGGTTATAAGTGAAAACCGAAAATACTAAGGCTGTTTGGTATTTAAAAACAAAATATAACTATAGGTTATAATTGTTTTAATGATTTAAATGTCATAAGATATGTTATATAACTATAAGATGACATTATATTAATTAAGAGGTGGATTTTATAAATATTTAAGAACATAGGTGCTGTTCGAAAATAATAACATTTTTAAATGGAATTTATAATATGGTTTTTAATGTTATAAGAGTTATAACATTTATAATATAAGATATATTCATTAAAAGAATGAATATAGATTATGAGACTTACCATATAATAAATAGTTCCATAATACACACATATAAATAAATATATGTAGTAGTGTCGAAAATGTGACATGGTTCAATAATCATAAATTATCATAATTAAAATGATAATAGTTAAGGAGAAAAAAATTATAAACATTAGATATGGAAATTCTAAAGTTAAGAGTATTCATGGGATAATAAGGATCCTAGATATTAAGAGTATAGTTTACAGATGAATTATACCACATGAAATATAAAAAAAAAGAGACAAACCTTAGAAAAATAAATACTAAGGTAAGATGCATAGTGCATGACAAAGGATCACACATACAATAATGAAACAAACTGTATGATGTACAAACAAACATTAAGTTACATGCGATAACAAGTTTAACAACAACTATACTAATATACAAACAAGACTACGCGTGTAATATAACACCTTTTCCCAATCTCGAGTTAAACCTAAAACCCGACAACATTGATAGTTAATAACGGGGGGTTAACCGGGAGGTGTTAGTGACGGTACGGGGTACCGTAGGATTGTGTTGTTATACAGTATGCTAATCAGTAGCATTGTGTATTGTTTAGTTCGTTAGAGACTACACAAGGAGCATAGGATCTTGCTGATTCATACTCCACCGTAATACACAGGGTGAACGGTATGTTGTTATGTGTCTCTGATTGTCTCTGAGGGCTTCCTCAGTTCAGACTTCTGTGTGATCTGTGATAAGATTGTTTGTCTGAATGTTTAATTAAATGCATGATCTTTATTTATAGCTGCTCATTATTTACTGTTGTGAGTTAACAGTATTGGTTCGTATATAAGAACCTATATATAAAACGAACTAGCGGCTATGGTGCTATCTTATACGAAAAATAAGGAACGTCAGAAAAACGTTGTAGCACTAGGATAATAATACATATATATTATCCAAGACTTTCATACGGAGCATTGGCCTTTCTATACGCCGCTCTCGTATCTAACACTGGATCCCGAGTTTACAGACTCCGGATTGGACTAATGATCTTGGTCTGCTGTGTTAGAAAATTTGGTAATGCGATGCGATGGTATAATTAAGTAAATAATGAATGGAAGTAAAGCCAAGAGGATGTGGCTCTTGGTGCGCGCTGTGATCACAAAAACGATACCAGGATGTCCGCGTACGGGTCCGCAAGTATCAAGAAAATTTCCCGTGAGCTAGAATGGCTCGTTGGTCGGAGACTCTACCGTTGGAGTGGCTACTGCCGTGGGTGACCCGCCATATTATGGGTAACTAGAGACATGTCGTTTTAATGAGACAATGTCACTAGGTATAACTGAACAATAATACATTTGAGAATTATACAGTGGCGAACAATATTGGCTTCTACACCATGGACGAGAATTAATACTTATTGTTACTCTCGTTGTTTCGCTTATTGTTCATTGGTTATACTTGTGGTATATATGTGTGATGGTTGTGTTGTTATATGGATTACTGTTGTTTATTTTACAGTTTATATATTAAAATGGTATTGCATGTAATGAACCTCATGCTCTCGACCAAATAATTGAGGGGTCTTTGGGGGCATGACGGGGCATGTGATGACATACTCAGCAGGGGCTGATTCCATACCACAAACCATCTTTATTTCAGGTGATTAGCTGGTGGGTCGCAGCGAGACGTGACCATTGTGATATTACAGTTGGTTTAGACTTGGTACGGTGTGATACTCAGGTTGTTTTGGACTCGGGTTGTTTAACCGAGGTGTATTTTGGTTTAGATGCTCACTGTAACACACCCATCCAACATTAACATACTTCAACGAACTGCAGCGGAAGAACAACCTCATCACATTACTTAACTTTGTTGGTGTTACACGCCGTTAGCCACCCACGTGGCTAACAAGGCTAATACATACACAATGTACCGGTCTGATGGGCTAAATTCCCGAGCAACTATACATTAGTATCCTTTTCCACTAACAACAACACAACAACATACACCTTATCAACTATACCGAGTATTTGTAAACTGGTGCCGACAACAACATCGGTCTTACTACACTACTGTATATACACACTTAAATGAAACCCATGTACAATGACTACCGTCCTACTCTCGAACGGCTTCCAGCACTTCGTACCTGAAATAGGAAAGAAGAGAAAGGGGTGGCCCCAAGGGGCTCAGCACCTTTGCTGGTATGGTAATCCGCAGCCCACATGCTACCGGGCCACCACAACTAATTGTCGTCTTAACATGCAGTTGATTACACTCAAATCATACATGTAACAATAAACACACAACCTTTAACATTTCGCCTCAATGGGCTCAACAATCGGATAATACATCCCTTAATAAATCACCCATGGTATTCATCATCCCTAGAGTGTTTCTCCTCCAATGGAGCTACTTCCTTAATAGACGACACATACCCTTAAATCGGGTTATCCTTAAACGCCTCTTATCACAAACTGGAATCATATCCATGATCCACACACTTCACATTTTACAACATATAACATACACTACATAACAACACTTAACAACACTTTGCACGTTTCCATGTGCACAACATAACACCGCAACAAATATTGCATCACAACAAAACACATAACACAACGGGAATGGTCCTCTTAGGAACCGACCCAAACATCACTAACACACTGGTGAGCCTAGAGATTGTTGCCAGTCTCATGATAAGCTCGTTACAACTCGTTACCGTCTCGTTAAATGAACGGTTAACTTAACACAAGGTGTCTCGGATATAGTGATCCAAGCACACCGAAACAAACATAACAATAGTATGCCCTGTGGCCCGACGTGAGTCAGTAATAGCTTGGTTAAGCTAAGGGAAGGTTGAGAACCAAATTGGAAACAACCATAACATACAGAGGATCGAACCTGCTATGACAACGACCCCCATACTCACACGCGTGGCCGGAACAGACCGGACTCCTCGTTCCCCCGTTAGCACTTATTAGAAGTTCATCTTTGAACTTATTAAACAATCACAAACATTGAGTTAAGTCTTGTCAGACATACACAAGGGAAAAAAGAGTCATACATTCACATACAAACATCACTCACAAACATCACATAACCACTCACATAGCCGTGGTTAGAACGTTCCTTAGGTCGAAACGTTATTACCGGATACCGTTCTCTTACGTTTACCTAATAGTGGTTAACTAACCCTTCAAGCGCATTAGAGGTTACCGGTATCGGCACGTAACATACAATAACAATATGACTGTAAACTCGTTTCATGATTATATCATAACGTGGCAAATACAGAAAAACACATTGGCATACAAGCCGGTGTAATCCGGTAGGACACAGGTTGCAAGAAACATACCTGTCACCGGAGTCCACTTACCTGTCCATTTATGTTCCTCGAGCAATTCTCGAACAACTGTTAACATCACACGTGTTTTCATTAACATCGGGGTTTGCTTGATCATTTAATGTCAATGCTTAATTTTTTTCCCGTTAACTTAGTTACATAATTAACATTTTTAACTTGTTTTACTCTCACACTTTAATACAATTTTTCAACCCACTTAATTGCCATTTAAACTCACCTAACATGTCCATAACAACCTTATAACATCATTACTACCAATCCCCATCATTACATATCATTTCATAACCTTAAACCATGTTTTTGGTCCGACGACCCACCGACCGACCAACCTTCTGGGTCGGTCCATTACAGAACCCTTTTACTTCCTTATAAACATGCTCGTCCGACCCACGTCCGACCCACCATTCTGGGTCGGTCCATGTGCGAACATTTTCCCTCCTTTGTAACTAGACCGACCGACCCATGTCCGACCCACCCTTTTGGGTCGGACCATTACAACACATTCCTAACATCTAACAGAGGCTCGACCGACCCAAAAACTGGGTCGGCCCCTGGGTCGGTCGCCTTCTAACTTACCCAATTGCCAATTCTTCACCAAACTTCTCCTAAGGCCTCTTAGTGCTTCCTAACAACATTTGGTAACCTTACATCCACATACAACATCCATGAAACTCATTTTCTAATTCTTTAAACTTTTACTTATCTCCTTGTAAAAATTCCCTAACACTTTCAACATTTGTACTAGGTCCCTAAATGGTGTTTCTCACCTATTATAACTACTATCCCAAAACACTTTCTCCTCATCTTAACATCATCTCTTAAGCATTATTTCTTACTAACTAAATCTCCTTTTCACAACTTCTTAAAACTCCTACTCAAAACCTTACCTAAACCTCATTGTTCCTTGAATATCAACATTACCTAAACCTTAAACAACTCCTCCAAGACTTAATACATCTTAAGAACACCCATAGATTTCTAAAACTTCCAAGATAATGCCTAAAGCCTTGCATCACTCTTAATCACTTTAATACATGTTTCCCTCTCAAGTAAACATTCATTCACCTTTATACTTCCTAGTTCACCAAAACTCACTTACAACACTTAGAACTTCTTACACATTTCCCAAATTTGGCCATAGCTTCTCTAGTATATACCCACATCCAAACACTTAGGTTTTTACCTTAATTCATTCAAGAACACCTAAAATCCATCAACACACTTTACACAAACTTCACCATTAAGCACTACATCACAATAGTGCATACTTAAATTGCTTGGCACTTAGGCCCTTAAATGCATGGCTCTTAGGCCCTTAAATTGCATAAACCTTAAACACTGAATTTCCACATAAATAATGCCTTTGACCTGCAAACATACAACCAAAACATATGTTCTTTTACTAGTCTCCTTGAGAACATTTTACTAGGTCACTCCCATTGGCTCCTTAGGTATTTTATTAAGCAAATCAAGCTCATTTTTCCTAAGGCATTTAAACTACCTTGAGATAGTTTGTTTACCTCTTTTCCTCACAAATTTCTTTCTTGTTTCCTTGTAAAACCGTAGGGCATTTGGTCCCTTTTCAACTATTAAACATTATACAAACAATGAATGAGTATTCAAGCATTATGCTTCTCCTCATTGTAAACCCTAGTTACCATATTGTTTTTAACACATTAAGGTAATTGTTTTACCTTGGAATGGAAAGAAACTTGAATAAGTATCAAAGAGGACTCCTCCTAGCCCTTGAAGATCCAAATGAAGCTAAAACAAGCAAGATAAATACACCATTGTGAGGTGAATTTTCGGACAACATGAAACATGGAGGAAACATGGATTTTCTTTGAGTTTCCTACCTTGAAGCAAAGGAGAACAAGATATGTGAAAAGATGAGCTCAAGCTCCTCCATGGTTGGTTTCTCTTGGCACCGAAATGGAGGTTTTGAAGTTTTGAAGAGACAAGATTGTAGAGCTTGGCTTAACTAAAGAATATGGTGTTGTTTTTGATTTGGTTAAGTGAGCTAGGTTTTACATGTGTTCAAAGTTGGAACTTCCATGGTGGTAGTAGTTATTACCGAGAGAGAATGAAGAAGAGAGGTTGGTGGTGGTGTTTGGAACCGTGGGAAATGAAGGAAAGGAATGGGAGAATGAAGATAGAACTTGCTTTTTGAAGATATTTAAGTCTTAAAGCAAATAGTAACTATGAGTCACATTTATTTACTAACAAGTAACACTTGGTGACTCCTCACTACAAAAACCGGCCCCTTTAAATAACAAGGGTATTTTAGTCTTTTGTTTGTCAATTTAATTACTTAACATAACATATGTTATATACTAGCTTGTAAAAGTTACTATTCACATACAAGGCACATGAAGTGAAATTTTTGATTTCCCACTAATATGGCCACCCAAATGTGATACTATTATACACATGTTAATTAAAGAGTAATGATGGACATTTAGCCATTCAAAACTCATTTACAAGACAATTTTTTCAAAAACGTGCTTTAAGACTCCTTAAAGCACATTTTGTGTTTTAACTTGTTTTCAAGCTTGGTTTTCTTTAGTTAATTGATTTAATATGTTCATTAAACTATAAAATAAGGTATTGTATGACCATTAGGCCTTATACCATTTATCCAACTTAGAGCACATTTTTGCTCATATTGACTTTAAGGTATTACCGTGTGTTTTGTTTGGTTTCATTGTCTACCAAAGTTTCCTAAGGACTTAATTAGCCTATCAAATCATAATTAAATGTTATCAAGTCTTGGTAGGCTCTTTGGGTCCTAACCAAGTTCACTCATAGCTGAGCATGTTTTTGCTCAAACTGTGTCTTAATGCTTTATTGCCTTTACTATATTTTAAATTGTCCACTGATGTTACTAAGGCACTTTTTAGCCTTACATACCATAATTTGATATTTAAACCACATATCAAGGTTTGGGGTATTTCAAATCTACCCCCCTTAAAAGAACTTCGTCCTCGAAGTTCACACTTTTCACACATCATTAGATTAGAACACAGTAATCACTTGGAAATAAACTTCCTTAACCAAACACACTTTACATCACAACCTCGGACTTGATGGTCCGGGCAACACATTCACATCCACACATAACATAACATATCCACATGATAACCTCGGACTCTATGGTCCGGGTATCTTAACAACACTTACACATACATAACAAACCCCTTTGACTCACTGGTCTTGGGTAACATAACAACATTTGGACACATAGGTCCTGGTACATAACAGTCTTTAGACACATAGGTCTATGTAAACCACACATTTAGACTCATAGGCCTGATAGTATACACTTTAGGAATCCAAGTCAAAACAACATCATTACACATACCACACAACATGTCAGAGCATGTATCAATCAAAATATCTTGATATACACTGTGATCCCGCAGAACCCGGTCGCGATGGACCTTCCGTCCCCGTGCCTTTGGGAGTTTAAAACAATCACTTAAATTTAAAATTTCTTTGTGAGGTTTAAGTAAGAGACGTTAATTTAAGTAAAGTATCCATCAACGTTTTATAAATACCAATTAAAATCCCTTTGAAAACACACCATCCAAGTCCAACTTAAGCTCTTTGCTTCTTTTATTAGCGTGGTTATTCCGTGAACCACTTATAGGGAGTTTCAAGGTCATCCAACCCTGATGTGATCAGCATCAGTTTGAACTATCTTCCACCCCAATTTGTGTTCGGCTTCCCTTGATCACATGCAAATCAAGTTCCACCTCCCACTTCATTTCAAGCATCAAGTAAGTCACTCATTTCCAATTTCTATCTTTTGAATCATTCTAGTCATGATCAACATCTCCAAAGTAGAACTCCGTCTATCAGTTACTCCATTCACTTTTTACTATCCTTTGCCTAGGGAATATTCTCCCTGGTTCTATGTCGGTATCATGCCCTTTCATGCATCACTTATATTATATACACATAATTTTATCCAAATACAACACCTGGTTTTACATTTATACACTTGTCGGGGCCTTTTGTTCCCCGGAGTTATCTACTCCCCACACTTGTACAATCACACCAACTGTGTAACAAACACACACTTATCACAAGGTATTCGCATATCTGTGCGCAATTACCACAATTAATCCATGAATGAATGTGTATTTACGTAACCCACACCCATCCAATCAAAACAAACAATAATTTTGTGCTATGCACAATATGAGTCAATAACACTACGTACACTTGTACGGTAATTACACTAAGTGGTTTTGCGCTCTACCCCCCTTAAAAGGGATTACGCCCACAGTAATCAATCATTAAACATTAGCTTAAATGTTCTGCCGTCGTGAAGTGTTTTAACGTTCCACGCGGTCTATTACAACATGGATTCTGATTAGAGTTCCTAAACAAGAATTCGCATTGGCGTTCTAAACTCATAACCGGTTCGGTCTGGCCTGTGAGGCTTTTAGGCTTAATAATTAGCCATTACTCATGTTCACCATGTACATTCAACACTTGAATCACTGGCTCACTAGTTTCTGTGACGAAACTCAAACTGTAGAGCTTAATTGCTCCATTTGTTATTCTTACTGTATTGTACATCCCAAGTATCACCTTTATCTTGGTGACAATGGTTTTCTAACGACGGCGTGGTATCTTGTTACCGTTAGGACGGAATTCGTGTGAGTTATAAAACTTTCTATCCCACTTCCATAACAATTTTACTGTGTATACAGCTATGTATTTCACCAATTGACGTGTTCCCTTCCGACTCACTGTCGGTTGAGATTGAGCTACTACCTAGTGTGTAGTGTCTCTCAGCTATTTCCAATATTTGGGGTATATTCCATACCGATATTTGGTATTAGTGCTACTGTAGTCACTTACTGTTAATCATTGTCTTCACATTCGGTTTGTACAAGTACCCTTTTATTGGTGCGGCCTTGCATTTCCTATGCATCGCCTTTATACTTATTCCTATTCCTCTATAATAACTGTCTCTAATTCCTAGCTATCCCACTCGATCATTACTGCGCAAGTGCAATACCAAAACACTCAGTCATACAGAGTGCAGAGGCGTAAACTCTTGACAGTAAATCCTTGCTGATTCGCCATGGATTCACACTGTATTCACTGAAATTTTGATCTCATAATACTGGCTACTGGCTTACTGCGAGTCTGTTTAACATCACTTATCTTGGCTCTCCACTGAGTTTAATCATAATGATCTATCTGTTACTATTTTAGTTTAACAACATTTATACAACGGTCGCTTGTTGCGCACCGTGCTCCTACTCATTGTATAACACTACTCACTAGATTTACTGTCACATTAACTTCCACATCTATACTTCAATCATTTTCATTATGGTTCATCCTCATTTGGATGACTACTGAAGCTCCTGAGCATCGATCATTCGAGTCACAAGCCGGCATTATTCAGCCTCGGTTGTTCACCTTATACACATCTACAAGCTAATTTCTCTTTCAATAACAAACATGGTAATCCTTAACTATTTCTTGAACTTGATTCAACATAACTACCGCTCCTGCGGTTTCAACAATATCGAGAGGTCCCCACTCTTAATGCAGTGGTTCGTCTACCACTCTATTCCTTATACAACCTAAACTTCTACCAATTCACCATCAAGAATTTTTATGATATATCCGCTTTTGGATTATAAGCTTATTTGCCTTGAGCGGGCTCATTATAGGCTGTCACACACATGTCCTTCTCTGTACAATATTAACAAGGTCCGTTGCATCACGTTTCCTTCATGGGATGCCCCTTAGGTTTGTCAGTCCGTCTCCTGACAACTTATGTCTAAACTGTATGTTAGTTTCAACCCTTGTGCTTCTGTCATGCATTTCATTCAACAATTGTTGATGTGAACACCCTTCAAGGATTGCTCTGGGTGTTGTTAAGTTATGCCTTTACATTTGGCTCACACTTATTGGTACATTCCGTTAGCTACGCCTTTCGCGTTCTTTACTGGTTATTATCTTCTTCTGTGAAGATTTACATTTCCTGGTAGTGTAGGTACTCATTCTGGGAGTTTCATCCCGTTTGTTGCACATTAATGTGTCCACATTAGGCATCTGCTTAGCCATGTACAGGCTGGGTCACCATTGCAGCTATAATGTTTATCCCTAAGGATCCTTAAGACATATGTGGTGTCTTTACATAACAGTTTGTGCCCATCGCACTTCCTAACTCTTAAACATTTCCTTGAAAGGAGTTCACTGATCCTTTTAGTCTTGCTAACTTAACTGAATTCCTTAACTTCAACTATTCCTTGTAATCCTTAGCTCTCGTTTGATTTATATGCTGCGTAGACGGAGTCGACTACTTCCCGTGTTTCGGACTCTACTCGTATACATATATGGGGTATCTTACTGATACATTGCTACTTACCCAACTAACCCATAAGTAGGTCGGTCAGGCCCACATGCTCCTATCGGAGTGCAGTCGTCCCACAACACAGTTGGTACACTTGTAGTGTCCGTCACACGCCTAGGTGAAGTATTCTGTTGTCAACTCCCTTATATTGTCCCGTGACAATATTCATTCCTTGCTTCCCGAACTAATCGAGGGAAAGTTTATCCATTGTTGTATCCTTGTCAACTGTCCTTGGTTTTACTGGTTCGGTTTAAAAGAAGGTTGGAAAGAAGTGTTGGTTTGAAAGAAAATCTGGTTTTGAAAAGAAAAGGTTTGAATAAATCTGGGTTGAAAGAAAATTTTCATGGCTTCACAACATCTTCTTACCTTAACCAAGTCTAGCTTCTTGCTGACTGGTGTACTTACAGTTACAGGGGTTAGGCTGTTAAGCCCTTCCATGGTTACAATGATCTCACTTAACTTCATGGTACTTCACCAAGTACTTCGTAGTGATTATAAATTTCCCGAACAGCCCTATTATAGCAGCACTTGCTATGGCAAGTGCGCCATGCTAACTGGCTATCAGTTTAACACATATCGGTTGTGGTATTGTTTTTACCCGCACTGTCATCAGTGGCCTTGTTGGCCCTCACTGATCTTACTGTCTTGATAATAACTTGTCTAGGTGACTTCTCACTGTCTTCACATGACGATCATCAACTAGGGTGTTTCCCATTCTGGGAGACCCCCTTTTTCTTAGTATTGTATTCTCTATAGCCCGTTCCACGCACTTGTCGTGGTTACTGAGACTTGTCTCTTGTTTGGGCACTACGTTGTAGTTCCCTTGTCGGTTGGTATACCGTTGGTGTTTTATTTATCAATGTGGTCCCGTAGACACTTGTCTCGGGCGTTATTAATCCATTTCTTGCCTGTCGCACGGTAGGTGCGTTGCAAGCTGGTTATTCTCGACTGCTCTGCATGTCGACCCAGATTGCCGGAAATTCTATTCTCCAATACACAAGATCCTTCATTCTTTGCTATGGAATGCGGTTAACATTGTTCAGATGGAGACCGTCTCCGGGATTCCCAGTTTTCGGGATCTACCGTGTGACAGGTTCTCCGTACCCTAAAGGTATTTAATAACAGCCAGATCGGGTATTCCCGAGTATGAGAGTGGACTTCCATCTCTCTGGCGTTCTTCCCCAAATTATAAAACAGGGATTGTGGAGGGTGGGAAGGATATAGTAGGTTCCAGTATTCTCTGGTAGTTCCTATCTAGCGTACTCTCACGCTATCACTCAACCCTTAACCCAAAGCACTAAAATCCTAACTCGGTACTTCCTAAGCTCGGTAATTCAGTCATCAGAGCGATACTTCGCTCTGATACCACTTTTTGTACACACCCATCCAACATTAACATACTTACAACGAACTGCAGCGGAAGAACAACCTCATCACATTACTTAATTGTTGGTGTTACACGCCGTTAGCCACCCACGTGGCTAACAAGGCTAATACATACACAATGTACCGTCTGATGGGCTAAATTCCGAGCAACTATACATTAGTATCCCTTTCCATAACAACACAACAACAACATACACCTTATCAACTATACCGAGATTTGTAAACTGTGCCGACAACAACATCGGTCTTACTACACCTACTGTATATACACACTTAAATGAATACCCATGTACAATGACTACCCGTTCCTACTCGAACGGCTTCCAGCACTTCGTACCTGAAATAGGAAAAGAAGAGAAAGGGGTGGCCCCAAGGGGCTCAGCACCTTTGCTGGTATGGTAATCCCGCAGCCCACATGCTACCGGGCCACGCACAACTAATTGTCGTCTTAACATGCAGTTGATTACACTCAAATCATACATGTAACAATAAACACAACCTTTAAACATTCGCCTCAATGGGCTCAACAATCGGATAATACATCCTACTTAATAAATCACCCATGGTATTCATCATCCCTAGAGTGTTTCTCCTCCAATGGAGCTACTTCCTTGATAGACGACACATACCCTTAAATCGGGTTATCCTTAAACGCCTCTTATCACAAACTGGGAATCATATCCATGATCCACACACTTCACATTTTACAACATATAACATACACTACATAACAACACTTAACAACACTTTGCACGTTTCCATGTGCACAACATCACCGCAACAAATATTGCATCACAACAAAACACATAACACAACGGGAATGGTCCTCTTAGGAACCGACCCAAACATCACTGATACACTGGTGAGCCTAGAGATTGTTGCCAGTCTCATGATAAGCTCGTTACATAACTCGTTACCGTCTCGTTAAATGAACGGTTAACTTACACAAGGTGTCTCGGATATAGTGATCCAAGCACACCGAAACAAACATAACAATAGTATGCCCCTGTGGCCCGACGTGAGTCAGTAATAGCCTTGGTTAAGCTAAAGGGAAGGTTCAGAACCAAATTGGAAAACAACCATAACATACAGAGAGGATCGAACCTGCTATGACAACGACCCCCATACTCACACGCGTGGCCGGAACAGACCGGACTCCTCGTTCCCCCGTTAGCACTATTAGAAGTTCATCTTTGAACTTTATTAAACAACACAAACATTGAGTTAAGTCTTGTCAGACCATACAAGGGAAAAAAGAGTCATACATTCACATACAAACATCACTCACAAACATCACATAACCAACTCACGCATAGCCGTGGTTAGAACGTTCCTTAGGTCGGAAACGTTATTACCGGATACCGTTCTCTTACGTTTACCTAATAGTGGTTAACTAACCCTTCAAGCGCATTAGAGGTTACCGGTATCGGCACGTAAACATACAATAACAATAATGACTGTAAACTCGTTTCATGATTTATATAACGTGGCAAACATACAGAAAAACACATTGGCATACAAGCCGGTGTAATCCGTAGGACACAGGTTGCAAAAAACCATACCTGTCACGGAGTCCACTTATCCTGTCCATTTATGTTCCTCGAGCAATTCTCGAACAACTGTTAACATCACACGTTTTCATTAACATCGGGGTTTGCTTGATCATTAATGTCAATGCTTAATTTTTTTTCCCGTTAACTTAGTTACATAACTTAACATTTTTAACTGTTTTACTCTCACACTTTAATACAATTTTTCACCCACTTAATTGCCATTTAAACTCACCTAACATGTCCATAACAACCTTATAACATCATTACCTACCAATCCCATCATTACATATCATTTCATAACCTTAAACCATGTTTTTGGTCCGACCGACCCACCGACCGACCCAACCTTCTGGGTCGGTCCATTACAGAACCCTTTTACTTCCTTATAAAACATGCTCGTCCGACCCACGTCCGACCCACCATTCTGGGTCGGTCCATGTGCGAACATTTTCCCTCCTTTGTAACTAGGACCGACCGACCCATGTCCGACCACCCTTTTGGGTCGGACCATTACCGAACACATTCCTAACATCTAACAGAGGCTCGACCGACCCAAAAACTGGGTCGGCCCCTGGGTCGGTCGCCTTCTAAACTACCCAAATTTGCCAATTCTTCACCAAACTTCTCCTAAGGCCTCTTAGTGCTTCCTAACAACATTTGGTAACCTTACACCCACATACAACATCCATGAAACTCATTTTCTAATTCTTTAAAACTTTTACTTATCTCCTTGTAAAATTCCCTAACACTTTCAACATTTGTACTAGGTCCCTAAATGGTGTTTCTCACCTATTATAATACTATCCCAAAACCCTTTCTCCTCATTCTTAACATCATCTCTTAAGCATTATTTTCTTACTAACTAAATCTCCTTTTCACAACTTCTTAAACTCCTTACTCAAAACCTTACCTAAACCTCATTTGTTCCTTGAATATCAACATACCTAAACCTTAAACAACTCCTCCAAGACTTAAATACATCTTAAGAACACCCATAGATTTCTAAAACTTCCAAGATAATGCCTAAATCCTTGCATCACTCTTAATCACTTTAATAACATGTTTCCCTCTCAAGTAAAACATTCATTCACCTTTAATACTTCTAGTTCACCAAAACTCACTTACAACACTTAGAACTTCTAACATTTCCCAAATTTGGCATAGCTTCTCTAGTATATACCCACATCCAAACACTTAGGTTTTTACCTTAATTCATTCAAGAACACCTAAAATCCATCAACACACTTTATACACAAACTTCACACATTAAGCATACATCACAATATAGTGCATAACTTAAATTGCTTGGCACTTAGGCCCTTAAATGCATGGCTCTTAGGCCCTTAAATTGCATAAACCTTAAACACTGAATTTCCCACATAATAATGCCTTTGACCTGCAAATACATACCCAAAACATATGTTCTTTTATAGTTCCTTGAGAACATTTTACTAGGTCACTCCCATTGGCTCCTTAGGTATTTTATTAAGCAAATCAAGCTCATTTTTCCTAAGGCATTTTAAACTACCTGAGATAGTTTGTTTACCTCTTTTCCTCACAAATTCTTTCTTGTTTCCTTGTAAAACCGGTAGGGCATTTGGTCCCTTTTCAACTATTAAACATTATTATACAAACAATAGAATCAGTATTCAAGCATTATGCTTCTCCTCATGTAAACCCTAGTTACACATAGTTTTAACACATTAAGGTAATTGTTTTACCTTGGAATTGGAAGAGAACTTGAAATAGTATCAAAGAGGACTCCTCCTATCCTTGGAAGATCCAAATGAAGCTAAAACAAGCAAGATAAATACACCATTGTGAGGTGAATTTTCGGACAACATGAAACATGGAGGAAACATGGATTTTCTTTGAGTTCCTTACCTTGAAGCAAAGGAGAACAAGAATATGTGAAAAGATGAGCTCAAGCTCCTCCCATGGTGGTTTCTCTTGGCACCGAAATGGAGGTTTGAAGTTTTGAGAGACAAGATTGTAGAGCTTGGCTTAACTAAGAGAAATGTGGTGTTTGTTTTTGATTTGGTTAAGTGAGCTAGGTTTTACATGTGTTCAAAGTTGGAACTTCCATGTGGTAGTAGTATTACCGAGAGAGAATGAAGAAGCGAGGTGGGGTGGTGTTTGGAACCGTGGGAAATGAAGGAAAGGAAGGGAGATGAATGCAGATAGAACTTGCTTTTTGAAGATATTTAAGTCTTAAAGCAAATAGTAACTATGAGTCACATTTATTTATTAACAAGTTAACATACTTGGTGACTCCTCACTACAAAACCGGCCCCCTTTAATATACAAGGGTATTTTAGTCTTTGTTTGTCAATTTAATTACTTAACATAACATATGTTATATACTAGCTTGTAAAGTTACTATTCACAAATACAAGCACATAGAAGTGAAATTTTTGATTTCCCACGAATATGGCCACCCAAATGTGACTATTTAGTACACATGTTAATTACAGAGTAATGATGGACAGTAGCCATTCAAAACTCATTTACAAGACAATTTTTCAAAAACGTGCTTTAAGACTCCTTAAAGCACATTTTGTGTTTTAACTTGTTTTCAAGCTTGGTTTTCTTTAGTAATTGATTTAATATGTTCATTAACATATAAATAAGGTATTGGTATGTACCATTAGGCCTTATACACATTTATCCCAAGCTTAGAGCACATTTTTGCTCATATTGACTTTAAGGTATTACCTTGTGTTTGTTTGGTTTCATTGTCTACCAAAGTTTCCTAAGGACTTAATTAGCCTTATCAAATCATAATTAAATGTTATCAAGTCTTGGTAGGCTCTTTGGGTCCTAACCAAGTTCACTCCATAGCTTAGAGCATGTTTTTTGCTCAAACTGTGTCTTAATGCTTTATTGCACTTTACTATATTTTAAATTGTTGTCCACTGATGTTACTAAGGCACTTTTTAGCCTTTACATACCATAATTTGATATTTAACCACATATCAAGGTTTGGGTATTTCACTCACGGTCTGTAATAATTGTTGATGTTAGATTTGTTTAAGTTGTTTAAGTTCTACTATCTATCTTGTGTCACTGCGGGAATAATTACGTTTCGCAAGTTGATTATCAGGTAAATCGTTATCACCCGTATGGGCGAGTGAGTGATAACAGTGACACCAGTAGGGCGATAGTCTATTATTTACCGCTGCGAGATATTATTGTGCGCGATCTTCTATAGGATTACTAGGACCGGTTTAGTAGGGGTGTTACATGTATGTTAGCTTAACTTCTAGGTTTTTTTCACACTTAAACACATTATACATTCTGTTTCAAACTACAATATTGCAGTACCAAGGACACACAGCCCAAAGTTATTCATTCAATACCCACGTCAATTTCGAAAGAACTAAACCAATACAAGTAAGCTCTTACCTTGTTTCACTTTCAGTTTTCACTCCTCTTCTTCTCTTTCTCTTGTTCTCTCTTCTCTTTCTTGTTTTCCAACCAACAAGGCTATTGATTGCCAACTACAATCACCGCCCATAACACACATCAACAATCAATTTATTTTTCCTCCACAAAACCTTATATTATATTAATGCTAGTTTTTCAAAGTTTAATCTAGATTTTACCTTAGAGAAACCAATGGATGGCTTGGCAATCAATTGGAGAAGTTTTTCCAATACCCACAAAAACATCGTTCGACTGAAATGAGGGGAAATTTCCACGTGAGGGAAAAAAGTCTCACAAATGGTAGAATAAGCTTGAAATGTGTGTACATACTTACTTATTTATACCTTAAGGCACTAAGGAAGGAGAAGAAGGGTTGGAACACTCTTCAATCTTCAAAAGCTCCAACGTCAATGGAAATGAGAATGAGGGAGGAATCGAAACTGTGTTGGGTGGAGATCGAAGCTCTCACCGAGACGAGTTCAACGGTACCAATTTCGTGTGATTCGGTGGAGAAATGAGCTAGATAGAGGGGAGGCAAGATGAGGTGAGGTGCTGTTGGTGTCGCGACTAACAGAGGAAGAAGAAGAAGTTACAAGGCCTGGAGCAAATCGTGAATGAGGAATAGAAAGTGAGAAGGTGAGTTCTTATTTTACTTTTTAACTTTATACTATTTACTTTACTTATTTATTTATTTGTCTTGTTATTACTTAATAGCTAGCAAGCTATTAATGGGTGTACACATTATAATTAAAACCGGCCCACATTAATTAATAGCCCGGGTCGTTTTTCGTCTTTTCGAATTAAACGCGTTTCGTCTCCCGGTTTCGTCACTATTCACTTACCGGGTACGTTTTCCGGAATTTTCTCGCTTAATAATTTTAATGGTTATTAAGCTCCCATTAATACTTAATTATAGTTATTTAATCAACTATAATTTTTACGGGTCCGTTTGACCACTTAAAGTTGCGTTTTCGGGTTTTCTCAAAAAACGTGCTTAAAACTCCGTTAGCATTTTTAATCCATTATTTGGATCCGTTTCCTTCGGGAATTATTCCCACATAATAATTAGGCGTAATTAAGCCTTAGGAATCCATCTCGGACCCTAACGAGATCATATTTTCCCTTTATTCATTTAATACGCGTTTTAGCGTTTTTTCGCTTTTCAAGCGTTTTCTCTCTTCTTTTGGTTTTATTCTTTTTACCAATACTTTCTAGGCACAATTAGGCCCTTAATAATTTATTACAGTAATTAAATCACCATTACTAGGTCCGGGGTATTAAACTATATGAATCATTTCGCTCTCCGGTTGCTGCGATGCAAGGTCTAGTGGTCCTTCCATCATTTCATTTATCTCAACTAATTTGGCATAGAGCTTCAGTTGGTTCATATCGAGGTATTCTTCCTCAGCCCGTTGTTTCACTTCATGGACCATTTCACTCTCGGGTTGTTGCTCCCTTTGAGCTAGTGGGATGGGCTGGTCCACTACATAAATTGCATTTGCATACTCTCGTGGAATTGGATTGGTCTGTGAAGGGAGTTGGCCAGGAGGTCTTTTTTGGATGAGAAGTTGTTGAATTTGGGATTGCAAGGCTTTTTGGTCTTTATGAAGGGCTGTGACTTCATCTTGCGTGTCTCGGGTCTTACTCATCATTGCTTTAAACATCTCCTGCATTTGGGACATTCTAGAGTCGGGATTTGAAGGAGGTTGAGTCGGTCGGCTTGAAGAAGCATCATTGCCATAAGGCGGTTGCTGATACTGCCTTTGGCCTCCTTGAAAATTAGGGTGGATGTTGTGCTGCCATGGTTGTCTGTACCCTAAATTGTTGCCAACAAAGTTTGCTTCCTCTGCTGCTTTTAATTATTGTAATTGGGGGCATTGTTCATAATCATGTGGCCCACCATATTGCGTACAAGAAACATCAGGAGATGATAGGGATAGAGGAGCATAGCCTGGAGGGGTTGCTGATGATCGGGAAGTCATCGACTTTGCTTGTTGGGGGTAGGAGTTCATGGCCATCTGCTAAACTACTTTCTGCAGGGTGCTTACCTTCGTCGCCTGCTGCGCATTGCTCTCCATGGGTTACTCGTGGATTTTCATCAGCTGGTCAAACCTATTGTCACTTTCTCCTACGTGGTATAAACCTAGAGTGCCTCCTCTTGATCCACCTGTGGCCCAGTCTCTGATCTCCTCACAGAGGAACTCTATCCCATTCAGAAACTGTTCCCCTGGCTTTTTCAAAATATCAGCACCTAAAGAGAAGAGTACCATTGTTTTGCATTGATTGATTAAGCCTTTGTAGAACAATTGAGATAATTGTTCTTTTGTGAGACCATGGTGAGGACACGTCAGCAGCAGTCCTTTGAAACGGTCCCAAGTTTCGCAGATGTTTTCTGACCCTGGCTGCTTGAAATTGTAGATCTCAGCAACCATTTCTAACATTCGGCTTGGGGGCAGGAACTTGACGTAGAACTTGGTGGACATTTCATCCCAAGTACCAATGGTGCTTGGTGTAAGTCTGTGGTACCATTTACTCGCATTTCCCGTCAGGCTATGAGGGAACAGGGACAGTCTCGCGTATTGGAGTACTGCGTTTGTCACAGTTAGACTGTTGGCATGCTGCAGAAACTTGGTGACATGCAACAGAGCTTCGTCAGGACTAGAGCCATCGAACATGCCTAACTCCTTTACGCATCGGATCTGATGATATGGCTTCAACTTTTGCCACTCATCGTATTCGGATTGGGTAAGATGGGGAAGGATGATGGCGGGCTGTTGTCCTTGATTAGATGGCATGTTGATGTTACGAACTGTAGCTGGTAAAGAAGTCATGGCTACTTCCTGGTTAGTCTCTATTACCGTGGAGGTTGTGTTTTGTTGGGATAGTTTCTGCCTTAAAGTGCGCAGAAAAGTTCTCTCGATCTCAGGGATGTAGCTAACCGTATGATTACTAATACTGTCCGGAAGGCTGTGTGACCTAGTAATAGGCATTCACCACTCAAAACAGCAAAAGAAACTGGGAATTTGAAACAGCTCAACAGTTAATGAAATCTCTTTTTTTTTTTAGATTTTTAGATTTATATATTTTTTATTATTTTTTAACAGATTAAATAAACCAAAATTAAATAAACTTAAAAGAAATAAAAATAAATGCAGTTAAGAAAATGAAAATAGTAAAATAAAATAAAGAAAAAGGGTAGAATTAAATTGTTGGTATTTAAATGACAGTAATTTAAATGACTAGAAAATAAAGAACTGGAATTAAATTGACTGGAATTTAAATGACATAAAATTAAATGACAGAAAATTTAAATGCCAAAATTTAAATGACAGAAATTAAATTACTGAAATTTAAAGGACAATGGAAACTTAAATAACTGGAAAATAAATGACAGGAATTTTAAATGACTGGATAAATAAATAACTGTGATTAATACCATATTTAAATTGCTGGAATAATTAATTGACAGAAATTAGTAGAAATAAAAATAGCAAAAGAAAATGACAAAATAAAAATAAGACTGCATTATGAAACAAAATCAATATAGAAAACAAAATATTTAAACAAAATATTAACAGAATAAAGAAAACAAAATATTATTTAAACAAAATATTATATATAACAGGTGAATTATCTGGGGCTTAGGGACTAGAATAAATCAAGTCCCCGGCAACGGCGCCATTTTGCAGACGGGATAATGTGAGTGGTTGGAACTAACGTATTTAAAACAAATGAAAAAGAAATTAAAAACTCAAAATATCTTACGGGCTGCAAACAAATCCCGGTCGCAGTAGTATAGTAAAGTGAAGGTGACCGGATATCGAACCGTGGGACTAAAGGGAATTATCTAATTCCTAAGCTGTGTCACAAAAAGGGGGGATTAATTGACTTATTTTTATAAATAAAAAGGAAAGATATAATAAACTGAGTAAAAGGTAAATTAAACGGGACTCTGGGTTCAGGTTTATATAGTCTGCTCTTTTATGCTATGTCTACCGGTTTTATTATATTAGTTTGGCAAAATTCCTGTTATTATCTTGAGGACTAAATGATAGACTCAAAAGAACTCGTTTACCAGAACATGCTCGGTCTAATACAGATTCTAGCAAAACACATGTAAACGAATGAGAAATTATATTTGCGTCTGAAAATACTAACTTATTAAATCATAATAAGCTTTCTACAGATTTACGGCTTAATTAACCTGTCTATTTATCACAGATCTGATCAAAATAGATTTAGTAAAGCATTTTAATAAATTCATGAAATTTATTAAAAAGGCGAGAGATAAACTTTAATCGTAACAAATTGTATTTAATTAAACCAGTAAAAACATAATTACATAATTAAACAGTCTATAAATTAACCTTCACCCAGAGTATATCCTCTTAGCCTGACATATTAACTGGTAATATGTTGGTCAGAGGTTGGACAGAATAACAACACAGTGGTTTTTGTGGATGAAAATGGAGTGAGAGGGATATTTAATATCTAGGTGAATGGAGAGGAGATGGTGATTTTGTGGAGGAAAAATGGCATAAGTTTGGGGGTGGAATGAGATATATTTTAATGGAAGGTTATAGGTATATTTATAGTGATAATGGGGTAAAAAAGAAGGGTAAGTCGGTGGAGGAGGCGTGGGCTCAAAATTGCAGAAATCGACCTGTCCGAACCAGCGTCCGAACCTGCTGGTTCAGACAGGTACTATTACACCGCGTAAGGAATTCTCGTAAAGTGTCCGAACCTGCATGTTCGGACGCAAGTTCGGACACATCTTATTTTGCCTCCAAAATCTTCGTCCAAACTTCGATTTGATCCCCGTTTGTTGCGTTGCGAAGCTTATGAAGTGTACTATGTGATTCCAAGACCTTTTTCTACATTTCATACATAAAATATATCAGTTCATATCAAAACATAAATCCAAGAAAATTCACATAGCAAGTGGGAAACATTGCCTAAAGTGTGCAAGTTATAAGGTCTTTAAACCCTAAATGTCTATATGTTTCGCACTTATCAGTTAGTTAGGACTTCCCGGTGTTTACCGGATATCTATAGTACCTAGACCCGCCCTC
This sequence comes from Limonium bicolor, assembly GCA_023374045.1. Taxonomy (NCBI): domain Eukaryota; kingdom Viridiplantae; phylum Streptophyta; class Magnoliopsida; order Caryophyllales; family Plumbaginaceae; genus Limonium; species Limonium bicolor. Next base: position 298,888,245 of record CM041780.1, read on the forward strand.
CACTTCCCTAACTTTGAATACGGGGAACAAACACCAAAGAGAAGAAAGCCTTCTCTTACTCGTGGAAACCCGATCTGATGGCAGTTAGTCAACGTTAAACAGTATGAGAAACACATCGTTATACAACAGTTTACTAAAACTTGGAGGTTTTAATTGGAGCGCAATGATGAAATAGGCGCTGCCAACTGAATTCTACCATTAAGAGAACGGTAATTACCGGCAACATGGGTCGACATGCTACACAGTCAAAATAACCCATCTTACCAATAATAAGGAAAGCACTGCGAGTGCAATGGAGAAGAAAAGAGAAGTAACAAGAATACCGGACAGTAGTCCGAAGGAGCACAACTGCGGGATAATACCGCGTATGAGAACAAAGACTACTAGAAAGTCTATTATGATACGGGGAACTCCAAACCCCATACAACTCAGAAGGTTACCAAAACCTGACCGACATAGCGCAAATGATCGTGAAAACACGTACGAATTGTATACCGAAGTAAGACTACCACGTAGTTGCTATAAGAGAATCATTACTTAGTAACCACGACAAAATGTGTGGAAACGGGAGCGAGGATTAAGACATAAGTAAATAACAAGGGGTTCCCTCAGCAAGAGGAACGCCCTGATAAGTGACAGTACTGTCAAAGCAACCAGGAAACTGCCGTAAGGTCAGTTATCCAAAACAAGAGAACATCTAAGGAGTTTCAAGGACTACCACATACATAGAAATTAGGTGTAAGTGCCACTACCGACGTGCACAGTACCGGTAGCCCATCTTGCATTGGCGCACTTTCCATAGCAAGTGCTACCACGGTTAAGGTATGCGGAAAGCCATCATGGCGAGATGGTAGAATGCTACAACTATAGTGCTTATTATTACCGGATTGTAAATCCTTAAGAACCAGAGAATAAGACCCTGGAAAGGCCTGATGGCCTGACCATGACGAGCAGAGTCGACACACCAGTCAGCAGAGAGCTGAACTTGGACGGAATACTAAACGATATAAATTTTCACAACAGTACAACCTACTACAACAACAACCGCCAGTACGGGTAAGAACACCCATCCCGAACCTTGAAGAGAAGAACCTAAGAGATTGCTCAATAATCCGAGCAAAACACTATGTAAGTAATAACCTACAAGGAAATATGTTACGAGATGGAATGAAGACAGTTGATGAAACGACTTTCAACAGGAACACGATAGAACTCCCGAGACGACCACTAAGAATACCGATAACAACATTCTTCGTTGAATATGTTAGTAAACCCCGGAAACAGGGACAAAGGGAATAAACTTAAGAAGTAATCTACCAAGGATTAAAGACATACAACCCCGAAAGAGGAAAGCTCAGAGAACTACCCCCACAGAGCGGGCATAGTCGAGCCGAACAAACTGATGAACGATAGTTAGTATTGTTGCCTGACTCATTAACACCCAAGTATGAATGATCATTGACGGGTGGCGTAGTCAACAAATGTTGAACGAAGCATTGATATGGAAGCATAAGATAACAGGATAAATATCCAACTGGTACACTGTAAGGCAGATGCCTAATACGAACCAATCCATAATTGTTTAAAAACGCGCAAGTCTATGAAAATGGCAGTATTGTCAAAGACACTAAGTAACCTCAGATCACCTGAATAAACTTCCATAGCAGGAAGCGGGATGCAGCAACTTACCATGAAACCCAATACTACATTTAATATGAAACCTAATGGTGGATAGTGTTCAAAGAACCAGAAACTCATAAGGACAACCTAAGGATAAGTAAGAATACAAGAAGTGAACCGAGCACTGGCTTTCACTCAATGACATTAACCACATCGGAGCTCGAGGCGCAAAAAAGTATAAGAGCACTTATTTAAGCCATGAACGATCTACAACTCGTAGATATGAATGGTTACAACCTATAATTTAGGTTGTGGAGGAATTGCCAGGAAAGGGCACCATTGAGAATATTGAGATAATACTATTGACAGGAGCGGAGAACAAACCATTCCTTTTAGGGTAGGGATTCCTCTCCTTGTCGTGGGGCCATGAGTGGGAATAAACCCCTCAAAAAGGGCCTTCACTTATTAGAGATAAAATACTTTATGTTAGAGAATGGAAACCGTAAACCTTGAGGTTCCATGGAACATTCCAGTTACACATATATAGTAAGAAAGGCTGCATAGACATACCTCATATCCGACACCCGGGATTAGGAATCAATAATCATCAGAGATAAACACTATGAGTGCACAATACGACACATCAAGTGACCAACACTCACAAGAGCTTATGACTCAATGGATAACCTCTTTAGTAACTAGTAAATTACTTGGTAAATAACATCGTAAAGGATGGAAGAATGTGAGAGAGACCAACCTACTTACGAACCCGAAATTGAAGCGAAACCTTTTCATACTAAGAGATAACGATACACCCAAAATTAGAGAACTCCCAGTGTGTTTACACTGGAAAGGGATTGAGTATAAGATAAGATGTTAGAATAAATGATTAAGTAGTTGCACCATCAATGGGCAACAGAGTAAAGGCCAACTACCACGGTAGCAGAGGTCGTGAGGACAATACCTATATAAGTGGATTAAGTCATGGTGTGCAAAAAGAGCGACCATTATGTATAAACCATCAAGTATTAACACGGAGACGATTAGATCTATGAGCTAACACTGATACAAATAAGAAATAAGATGGTAGATGAACTGTGCATTGAAGCCAGTAGTCTAGACCATGTGAGGTAAGATTTCACAGGAAGCACACTTTCCATCCCTTAAGGAACTGGAAGTGCGTTCCTAGTAGATCAACGTGAGAAACAAGATGATAGGCTCGATGAAAAGAGACCTCAGTTACTAAGAACCAAGTCCGTACTGAATACAGAGAGAAGCTAGAGCATACCATATCTAAGAACACGGTAGATGGATCTTGTAGGATCGAGTGGCTAACTCAAACCAACTCAAGGTGTGAGTCTAAGAGTTGGTTTGACTCAATCGGTCTTTGAGAGTAAGGAACACTGAAATACCCCCGACTTAATTAGGGTGACTAAATTACTCTAATATGATATTGAGGGCCCATTAGTGCCTAATGAATTTTGGTAAAAAGAATAAATCCAAAAGAAACAAGAAAAATGCTTAGAAAGTGAAAAACGCTAAATTGAGCGTTAAGTGACCCTAAGAGGAATTCGACCTCCACAAGAGTATAAAATGAATTTACAGGGCTTAATAAGGCCTAAATTATATATGGGAACAATTCCCGAAGAAAACGGATCCATAAAACAAATTAAAAACGCTAATAAAGCTTTAGCGCACGTTTTTCGAGAAAACCCGAAAACGTGACTTTAAGTGGTCAAACGAACCCGTAAAAAAATTATAGTTCATTAAATAAGTATAAATAAACATTAATGGGAGTATAATAACCATTACAATTAAAGAAACGAGAAAATTATGGAAAACGGGCCCGGTTAGTGAATAGTGCTAAATTGGGTAAATAAACGAGCGTTTTCTGTAAAAGACGAAAAATGCTCCAGCATGTACACATAGGAGGGGCCGTTTTTTAATAGATAATAAGCTCCCTCACACACCTAATAAGCTATAAAGAAATAAAGATAAGAAAGAAAGAAAAGTAGAAAAGGCATCTCACCCTCTCTCTCCTCCCTCACTTTCTCCTTTCCTTTTCTCTTTCCTCTCTTTCTCCTTCCATTACCGTTTTTCTCCTCCCTCTGGTCCAGCCGATTTCTTCCTCCCCTCCCATGGCTACTCAAGCTCCTTTGCTTTGCCCAAGCTTCATGAAAGCTCAAAACACAAAAATAAATATATATTCTTCTTTCTCTTATCATCCTCTATCATTCTCTCTTTTTAAAATTCCAAAAGGATGAAGTTTACCTCCATGGGTTTTCCCCATTTGAAGAGAAAATGGCATCAATGGGTAGCTTGGAGTCTCCTCTCTCTCCTACGATAAAAATATTCAAGAAAAACTCATTTTTCTTCACCCTTCTTTCTTGACCAATTTTTCCCTCTTTGATACCCCATTTTCTTCTTGTTTTGGAGCTTCATTTCAACACTCCAATGGTGGTGTAATCATCTTCTTGATTCAAGGGTGAAAACCCCTCCTAAAACTCCAAAGGTAAACCCTAGAATTTTGTGCTTTAAGCTCCTTCGTTGGATTATAGAATTTCCAATGGTTAGGATTCTAATTAGGTGTATTTTTGTGCTTCTTGAACGTTGGGATGGAGTTTGGCAACTCCATTCCCACTTGACCGAATTTGAGAAGAGGAGGAGCAAGAGGAGAATTGAGGAGAAACTTGTGAATTAAGGTAAGAAACCTACATTGAAGCTTGCTTTAATTGTTTAAAAAATTTGGGATGGGTTAAAGTTAATAATAAACCAAAAATATGAGTGATAGTGTGCTTGGTTGAAAATTGGATGTAATTGTGAACTAAGGGCCTTGGAGCCAAGTGTTTGAGGTTTATGAATTATGTTATTGTTTAGTGAATTTTAAATTGAGTTTGTGTGCTGGTAGGACCCTGATAAATTAAATACATAATCGTATACGTCAAAACACCCTCTTTCCATCACAATGAAGCTTAAGACGAACGTATAGAAAAGTTTAACTTAGAGTACCCAGGAAGGGGACTACCCTAGAGAACTAGTCATACCTTAACGAACTATAGTAACCACAATACTACCTTCTTCAAGATAAATTATCTAAACCGTACTCAAGACCTAAGGGTCCACGAGACCATCCACTACCAAACCAATAACTCAACCTGCATGGCGCGCTTGCTACAGCAAGCGCCATGAAAACCAATATACCAATAATTCTTCCTACCTCGCGCACTTGCCACCGCAAGTGCTGCACCTACAATTAAACCTTACAAGGCCGTAAAGACCACAGTGAACGATGCCATGACTACCAAGATCACCGAACATCCGTACAACTTTAGTACAAATCCCTTAAGTACAACCTGCCATAAGTAGGAATACAAAACCCTTAAAACATGAGGCCTATAACCTCGAAAGGACCCAATGAGTCTGACCATCATAACAAAATGGGCATACAACAGCTCGTAACAATTACACCAGTTAGACATTAACGAACAATTAATATCGGCTTAAGAGCCAAACGCCATAGACGCGTACCGGCATCAAATGCCAACCGCTATCAATGACAAATGTCGAGTCCTTAAGATGACCATGACCCCATACAAATGTTATAACACTTCCTAAATGCATCAATATCCTCAACGATGGCAGGAAACCAAAGAATCAATGTGGACCAGCTGTTTACAGTAAGGACACATTCAAATCAACAAATGTGAATACAAAAGAAAATAACAACTCATTCCAAAATATGTAGGAGTCGTAATATGAAGTACGATCACGTAGTAATCAGGGCCGATATTATACCCACAACGGCACACGTAAACATACAATAAATATCTCAAAAGGAAAACACGTTAGTCCTTAATAGGACCAAAATCAAACGTATAATAACACAACACAGTTATTACATAAATCGATTGCACCGTAGATGTAAACCAGTGTCGAATACTCCAACAACTAACGCCCAAAGCTCCACCCTTACAAAGCGGTACCACAATCAACGAGAGCAAACAAATGTCGAGATAGGAGTTATCATACCATACTTTGAATTCAAACTTCCTACACAAAGTGAATACAGAACGTTGACTTCCTCCATCCATAAACATCCCCATAACAAATGTAAGGGCATTAGAGATTTTGTACTCAATATACACATGACAGTACCTATGTATATAACATAAAACTCCCATCATAGAATTCTATACAACAGGTATGATTAAATAGAGTGGTCATACAAGAAATTTTACTACACCCTATCAAGATTATACCCTTGTGATGATAATTGTTACTCCATTTGATCACACTGATCAATGGGTGAAATTCCCACGTAGAGAAAACGGCTACTACCGCCGGTATTTCGCCATGCAATAGATAACAAAAGAGAGGAGTCCGTGCTCAAGACATTTCGCCTACTAACGTGATGACTGTGAGGGATAATAAATATGTAAATTAAACAATAACATTTACCTGGTTCATGATACAAGACACAAGCCTAAGTAAAGACATCAAAATGTACTACTAGAAGGACATGAGTCCAAAAGAGCACAATTACCACCTCCTGTAACACCCCAACTCAATACAGATGTGGTCTCGCAACTTAACAGCTTATACATATACATGTCACAGCAGAATTCTTTACACTCCAGGACCTTGCCACGGTCTGACTATAGAATATACCGAACATTAGTACATAACAACCTCAACCAAAAACATATTCTTCTTACAATCCTCTCACAACCTATACATCTTACTAACTCAATTGCCATACGAGTGTACATGCACAACTCGTAGGTCACACTTAATCCTTAACACTTGTATCCTCTTCTTACTCTCGCGACGGCCGCCCAATGATGTACACATGTGTACTAAAAACAGCCCCCAAAGGGGGTCAGATTAGATGCACAACATAATAGAAAGTGCAGTAAACAACAACTCAGATATGAACAATCAAAGTTCACACACAATGAACGACTTAAATGCGTTTCCTTAATTAGAGAGTTAATTATTTAACTCCTTAATTAATGTTCCCTCTTAATGTTAGTCCATCCTTATCTCACCTCAATCTTAGTCTTATCTTAATCTTAGAAACAACCATCCTTATCTCACCTCAATCTTAGTCTTATCTTAATCTTAGAAACAACCATCCTTTAATAAGGAGTGGATGTAACTTATCTTAATCTTAATAATACAAACCATCCTTTAACAAGGAATGGTTGCAACTTATCTTAACCTTACCTTAATCTTAATCTTAACTTATTCTCAGTATACAAACCGTTCCTGGAGGGGAATGGTTGTATCCTAAGTCCAAACCTGGGATTTAGGTGATCCCATCGCACCATCTTAATGCCACCTACCCTGGACGGGAGTCCAGCGTAGCTGAGCCGGCAACCGGCCCTAGGCTACAAGTCCGAAGACAAGTCCTTAAGCGGAAGTCGAATCTGCTATAGATACCGACCCCCTTTTTCTCAGCATGCATGACCGGAGATCGGTCCCGGGTTTCCCCACTCAAGTTCCAGTTAGTAGTAGTCTCAAGACCATGTTTGTTGGTTAACCTCTTTCGGTTTATATCAACCCATATTAGGGAGCATTCCTTAGTCTCACTCAATTCCATACTAAACGTTGGTTAGTAAGTTCCCACGATATGTTGTGTTAGTTTTCAAACATCACACAACAATACAATAATCATAATATTCCGGTTGCATGCTTTATCTTGTTTAGTGAGCACACAAGCCGAGGGACACCTCGTTAGCAAGCAGGTCACAAGAAGAACTGTACCGTTCACCGTTGGTTGTTCGGTTGCCTACTCTCTTCCGGAGTCCAAATTCCCAAGTCCTAAAACATTCATTCAGTTTTAGGTTGTTAATCACTTAACTTAATTCAACTTACTTAACTTCTTACCTTACTTAACTTTTAATGATCCCAACCTAACACTTTTTAAGTCTTACAACTTAATCTTACAAACTTAATCTTAAGTGAATCGCTTCTCCTCATCACTTATACTTATTCATCCACTTAATTATCATTGTTACCCACCAAACATGTCTTAAACAACCTTATAACATCAATACCTAATTATCCTCATCATTTCCCATCCTTAAACAAGGTTTTTGGCCAAAACAGTGGCATGTCCGAACTTGTGTCCGGACTTCCCAAGTTCGGACGCAAGTCGAGACTCAAAACTGAAAATAGACGCATGTCCGAACATGTGTCCGGACTTCGGAAGTTCGGACATGGGTCGAGGAAAATCCTAAGTAGAAGCAGGCACGTCCGAACTTGTGTCCGGACTTCCCAAGGTCGGACACAAGTCGAGACTCTGAAAATTTTCACGCAACAGGGCCTGTCCGAACGTCCATGTCCGGACGGATGTTCGGACAAGGCAAAACACTCATTTTCTAAGCCTTCAAATACTTAACCAATATTCACCAAACTTCTCATAAACCCTCATAATGTCTTCTAACATAACTTAGGCACTTAAACTCACCTTAGAACTTCCACCAAACTCTCCAAAACAACTTCCAAAGATCTTCTCAAACATTTACTAAATTCTTACAAACACTCCTAACACTTGTCATATGATTCCTTACATTTCCAACTTGTACATTTTATCTAAAACTTCGACTAACCAAAGTGTTTCTTTCCTACCCATATAGCTCCTCCTTAACATCACTACATTACATCTTTGCTTTGCTCAATCTCTCACCATTCTCATGACCTTACGCTCTTATACATTCCTAGTCAATACACCATATTCTCCTTCAATCTTCACTCCCACCACCCAAGTCCACTCATTACCATCTAAGCTAAAACCTTATTGTTCCACTACTAGTATCATCACTACTTAGACAAGCTTCCCCAGACTTTCATTGATATATTTCCAAGTTCATACCTAAATCACCTTAAGCATTATACACCTTCTCCTCCAAATTTGCACAAGTCTTACCATTCCTTATACCATGACTTTGGTGTGTTTAATACACTCACCAATCCTCTAATTTCCTCCTAGACATCTCTAGGTCATTCTAAACCTCAAGAACTTCTTAGTTAACTCATTTCCACTCAAATTCCTTTAATGATCCCTAGTGAACCCTAGGGCATATTAACTCACCACTACCACTTAAACACATTGTTTTCTACTCAAATTGCCATAGCTTCTCTAGTATATATCATGCCCAAATGCTTTGTTTTCCTCATTCAACCATCTCACACACATCAAGTTCTTTTCCATCATATCCTACAACTCATCACATCAAACTCAATATATTGCAATAATCTTAAATTGCATAGCACTAAGGCTCTTAAATGACATGGCTCTTAGGCCCTTAAATGACTTAAACTTAAACACTAAATTTCCCACATATAAAAGCTTTCAACCTGCAAATACACCCATCATTCTCATAGTAGTTATAATGCTCTTAAAATCCCTCTTAAACTTATATTACTAACTCATTCTCATTGGCTCCTTAGTCACAAGTTCATAAGCTTGTTTAAGTTTTTTTCTTAGGTTATATAATCCAATACACAATGTAAGCTCTAGGCTACATTGGTACTCATAAAACTCATTCCTTAATCTTAAACCACCATTAGGTAAGTAATTTACCTTGTTTTCTCAAGCTTATCTTATCTTCCTCCTTAGACCTTCTTCTTGAATGAATATCGGCCACCACTTAAACTTCCTTTGCCAATGTTCTAACCAATATTCAATGACTCACATGAGTACTAAACAATACACTAACCTCAAGGAATGAAAACCTAGTTTAGAAATTGTTCTAAGGCATAAAAGTGGATGATTACCTTTGAAGTCTCAAAGTAGACTTGGGCATTGAATGAAATAGGACCTCCACTAGTCCTTGGTGAATAAATCAAGCTAGAACAAGGCATAAAAACAAGGCCCCATGAGTAGTAATTTTCGGCCATGTGGAAGGAATGATGGAAACATGGTTTTTCTTACATTTTCTTTACCTTAAGAGAATGGAGAAGCTAATGAGCTCTTCAAACTTGATTTTCCTCCATCAATGGAGTTTTCTCATGGCACCAAACTTGAGCTTTGAAAGATTTGAAAAGATAGAAAGATAGGTCTTGGCCTAACTAAGAGAAATCTATACTTAGTTTTTAATTTGGAGCAAAGATGCATACTTGGTGAGCATTTGAAGGTGGAGCACCCATGGATGAAACTCTCTCGGTTTTGGAGCAAGAGAAGGGAAGAAGAAACCGTAGGAAGAAGGGAAATGAAGAGAGAGAAGAAGAAAAGTGGGCTAATATAAGATATTTGCTTTAATAAAGCAAATAGTACTCCTTTTACTTATCTCTTCTTTTCTTCCTTATTTGACTACTTATGGTGACTCATATTCCCATAGAAAACTGGCCCCCTATATTAAATAAGGCTAGTCATGGTCTTTGTTGACCAACTAATTAGCTTATATTGATTAAAACTTAAACTAGTCACTATTTGGCACTATTCACAAATTAGTGCACATATTTCTGAAATTTTTGATTTCCCATTGATTTAGGCTTCCTAATGTGATACTAATTAGTACACATGTTGATTAAAGAGTAATGATGGACATTTAGCCACTCAAAACTCAATTCTAAGACAATTTCTCAAAAATGTGCTTCAAGACTTCTTAAAGCACATTTTGTGTTTTAACTTGTTTTCAAGCTTGGTTTTCTTTGGTAATTGGTTTAAAATGACCATTAGAATATTAATAAGGTCTTATCATGATATTTGGGTACTCACCCAAGTCTCTCCAAGCTTAGAGCACATTTTTGCCCTAATTGCCCTTAAGACACTTTTTGTGTTTTCCTTGGTTTAAATTGTCTACCAATCTTTCTAAGGCATATTATAGCCATACTACATCATAATTTGATGTTTACTTAGCATACTTGGGTTTGGGGTATTTCAATCTACCCCCTTAAAAGAACTTTGTCCCCAAAGTTCCCATGCATCTTATCTTATTAAAATACATGTCTTACCTCATTCCATAGATCATACAGATCATACTTATGTATACTCAAACTCATTGGATCATTATATCCGCCATATTCTTATACTTAAATATCACACAACATGCTCAAGCATGTATAACACTCAAAATTCTCTTTGTTTCTTTTGATGATTAAAACATTCACATAATTTTCTTCCCAACGCATTCTCCCATGTCACCGGTCCGTAGACAATGGCTCATTCGTCTCGTCACCATGGGCCAGAATACAAAACACTCTGCTCTCCCCATGTCACCGGTCCGAAGACAAAGGCTCGTGCGTCCTCGACTTCATGGGCGAGACTCAGTAAAAAGGTAATCCTTTTTACGAGGTCATGTGAGGAATAATTCCTCTAATTAAAAATATAATCAACTCCAATTTCATTTTATACTAAGGCCTCTATCCATAGTGTGATTTAATTGTGACCACTGGTAGGGAGTTTCAGGAATCATCCCACCCTGATGTGACCAGCATCAGTGTAGAACTATCCTCCCACCCCAATTTGTGCTTGGTTTCCCTTGATCCCTAGAAAATCAAGTTCCACCTCCCACGTCATTTTCAAACATCAGATAATTCACTCATGTCCAGTTTTCTATCTTCTTAGTTCTTCTAATCATAATCAATACATCTCCAAAGTGTGGACTCAGTCCATCAAACATTCCTGATTCATCTCTTAGTGATTACCTCAAGATTTAAATTCCTACTAAGTTCTATAACTGTCCCATACCAATTCTCACCATCTTATATCTCATAGCATTACAATTTCCTTCCTCATACTCATGTCAAATTGTATCTCATAATGTTATCTTATTCTTATCTCACACATAGTCTCATATCGACTCATACCTCATATATTCCTTATTTCTTAAGTCTCCTTAAACCTCCTCCTTAATTCTCTTAACTTGTACTCACACCGGAGTTAACAAGATAGGTACTTAATATGTATGGTATTCACATCTTCTGTGTGCAATAACCATGATTTTATCTCAAAATGTTTATGTAAAACATATTCTCAAATTGTTTTGTGCTATGCACACCATAGTTTATGTACTCAGTACACAAACATACGCTAAGCGGTTTTCGCTCTACCCCCCTTAAAATGGATTACACCCACGTAATCAATATTATATTATCTTTGAACATAAGTTCAAGATGTCTAATTCTCACTAAGCATTCTAGCTTCCACGTCATCTATCTTACTTATAATTCGATCAGAAATGACTTAGTCTCTGTATCGAGGATTCTTAACGGTACTTATACCGTTCCCTTAACTTAGTTTGGTCTAATCTCAAAGGTAGTGATCTGCTAGCTTCCGCTGCGTGACTCTGATAGTTTTTGGTTTATTTGCCTCTCTTATCCTTTTTATAGTATCGGATATTTTTCTCTTGCGTGCTTATGGTCTAGCACTAAAGGTCCCTCAATGGTCACGTGTTATCTTTATATATACACGGCCTTAATGAGTTGTAACTCGTCTATCCATTCTCCTTGAAGATCTTATGTTCATACTCTTAGTGTTTTCTCGAATGTCTAAGTTGTTCTCTCCAACTGACCTTTGGTCTGAGGATGATCCTTAATCTGAAACTACTATTTAGTGCTTATTGCACTTTACAGTCTAATCTTATTCATCTTAAGACATGTCCTATGTCCATACTTAACAATCCGTGCTTCTCGCACTTCATAGTCCTTAATTATTTGTTCTCTGATTCCCTTGTGTTGCTGGTTCAACTGAATTCTTCTCTTCGACCGTTGTGGTAGTGGCTGCTCTTGACTGATCTTGGGTCGTTGTCCGTGGTATGGAGTCGACTACTTCCCGTGTTCCTTACACTACTCGTCTACATGCATGGGGTACCTTACTGGTACATTACTACTTACTCAACTAACTCATAAATGAGCGTGTCAGGCCTGCAAGCCCCTGTGGGGTGCAGTCGTCCCACGTCTCATTTTAGTAAACTCATAGTGTCCGTCACACGTTTAGCTATTGCTAATTATGAAGTATTCTGTTGTCGATCTCCTCTTTCGTCGTTCCATAATAACATTTATTGTTCTTCTTGAAGTTAATCAAGGAAAATCCATTCACTGCGTTCTTGGGTATGGTATGCTCTAGCTCTTCCTGTATCCCGTACTGATTCGGTCTCTTAATAGTTGAGGTCTCTTTCCGTAGAGCCTCTTATCTTGTTTCTCATATCTATGCTACCAGGAATGCACTTCTAGTTCCTTAAGGAATAGGTAGTGTGCTTCCTGTGAAATCTTACCTAACCAGGTCCAGACTACTGGCATCAATGCTCAGTTCGTCTACCATCTTATTTTCTTACTTATGGTGGTCTTAATTCATAAATCTAATTGCCTCAGTGTCAATATTTGACGGCTCTTACATAACGGTCGCTTTACCGCGCACCATGGCTTAATCCCCTTATATAAATATTATACTCACGACCACTGCTACCGTGGTAGTTGGCCTCTAACATGTTGCCCATTGATGGCGCAACTACTTACTCATTTACTCTAATGTCTTACCTTATACTCAATCCCTTCTTGGTGTAAACACACTAGGGTTTCTTTAATTCCGGTGTTTGGCGGTTGTCATACCGTGCTGTAAAATAGTTGACTCCTAATACGTAGGTGTTCTGCTCCAATCTCAGATTTATAAGTAGGCTAATTTTTCTCGCTTCTTTCTTCCTTATGACGTTATCTACCATGTAATTCTACCGGTTACTGTAAAAGTCATCCACTGAATCACAAGCTCTTCTGAGCATTGGTCACTTGACGTGCCGTAAGGTGCACTCACAATGTTTATCTCTGACGATCACTAATTCTTACATCCTGGGTGTTGGATGAGGGGTCTATCTCTGCAACCTTGCTTATTACTCAAGTGTATCTGACATGTTCCAAGGTAATCTCAAGTTTACAGTTTCCATTCTCTAACAAAAGCGTATTGCATCTCTAATAAGTGAAATCCCTTTTGAGGGGTTCATTCCCACTCATGGCCTCACAACAAGGAGAGGTATCCCCACCCTAAAAGGCATGGTTCGTTCTTCGCCCTTGTCCTTAGCATTATCTCAATATTCTCTTTGGTACCCTTTCATGGTAATGTTCTTCCCAATCTAAGTTATAGGTTTGGTAACCGTTCATATCTACAAATTGTAGTTCCTTCGTGGCTTAAACAAGCTCTCTTATAACTTACTGCGCCTCGGGCTCTGATGTGGTTAACATCCTTGGCTCGTAGGCTCTTAATGCTTAATGTCTCAGTTCATTACTTATATTCCTACTCATCCGTAGGTCATCCTGATAGGTTCTGATCCTTTGAACACTATCTACCGTTAGGTTAAATACTAAATGTAGTATTGGGTTTCATGGTAAGTCGCTGCATCCTGCTTCCTGCTATGGAAGTTTATTCAGGTATTCTGAGGTTACTTAGTGTCTTTGACAATACTGTCGTTTTATTAGACCTACGTCTTTTAGAAAATAAGGATAAGTTCGTATTAGGCGTTTGCCTTAAGGTGTCCAAGTTGGATATCATCCTGTCATCTTATACTTCCATCTCAACGCTTCGTTCAACTTCCGTTGACTATGCCACCCGTTGATGATCAAGCATACTTGGGTGTTAATGAGTTAAACATACAGTATTAACTGTCATTCATCAGTTGTTCGGCTCGACTATGCCCGCTCTGTGGGGGTAGTCCTCTGAGCTTTCCTTTTCCAGGGTTGTACGACTTAAATCCTTAGTAGGTTATAGCTTACGTTTATTTCTTTTATCCTTGTTTTCTGGGTTTTCCAACATCTTCATTGAAGAATGTTGTTATCGGTATTCTTAATGGTCACCCTGGGAGTCTTATCCAGTTTTCGTTGGAATTCATTGCTTCAACAGTCTCAATAGTATCTTATAATACATCCCTTGTATGTTATTGCTTACATAGTGTTTTGCTCGGATTCTAAGCGATCTCTTAGGTTTTCCCCTTAGAGTTCGGGATTGTGTTCTTACCGTACTGTCGGTTGTTGTTGTAGTGGGTTATACCGTTGCTAATATTTATACGGTTTAATACTTTGTCCAAGTTCCGCTCCCGGCTGACTGGTGTATCACCTTATCTCATCATGGTCAGGCCGTCGGGCCTTTCCAAGGTCTTATTTTTCTGTTCTCATGGACTTACAATCCGGTATTAATATTTGTTACAACTGTAGCGTTCTCCTATCTTGCCATGATGGCTTTCCGTGTAGCTTAACCGTGGTAGAACTTGCTATGGCAAGTGCGCCATGCAGGATGGGCTATTGGTGCAAGGTACATTGGAAGTGATACTTCCTTCTAATTCCCATGTAATTGGTAGTCCTCGGGACTCCTTCGATGATCTCTTATTTTGGATAACTGGCCATCCGGCAGTTTCCTTGTTGTTTGACAGTACTGTCATTTATCAGGGCGTTCCTCTTTCTGAGGGAACCCCTTAATATATTTATGTCTTAATCCTCGCTCTTGTCTCCACACATCTTGTTGTGGTTACTAAGTAATGATTCTTCTTTAGGCACTATATCGTAGTCCTATTCCGGTATACAATTTGTATAAGTTTCTACCGTCGTCCGCGTTATGTTGGCCAGGTTTTGTAACCTTCCTCATTGCATGGGGTTTGGAGTTCCTGTTTCTAACTGGACTTTCCAGTAATCTCAATCCTCATGCTTTGTATTATCCAACTGTTATGCTCCTTCGGACCACTGTCCGGTACTCATGTCACTTCCCTTTTCCTTTCTATTGCACCCGTAGTGCTTTCCTTATCATTGGTATTGCGGGTTATTTCGACTGCGTAGCATGTCGACCCATGTTGCCGGTAATTACTGTTCCCTTATTGATAGGATTCCATAGGTAGCACCTGTTTCTCTGTTGTGCTCCATTAAAAACCTCCAAGTTCTCCGTAACTGTTGTGCAACCAGTTGTTTCTCGTATTGCTTACGGTTAGCTAACTGCCAGATCGGGTTTCCCGAGTATGAGAAGGCTTTCTTCTCTCTGGCGTTTGTTCCACATATTCAGGGTTAGGGATGTGGAGGGCGGGTCTAGGTACTATGGATATCCGGCAGACACCGGGAAGTCCCGACTAACACACCTCTCACTCTACCTCTTAACCCTTAACCCATAACTCAATCTCAACCTCAATATTCTCCTAAGTTCGGTATTTCTTGTCTTCAGAGCGTAACTACGCTCTGATACCACTTTTTGTAACACCCCAACTCAATCCAGATGTGGTCTCGCAACTTAACAGCTTATACATATACATGTCACAGCGGAATTATTTACACTCCAGGACCTTGCCACGGTCTGACTACAGAATATACCGAACATTAGTACATAACAACCTCAACCAAAAACATATTCTTCTTACAATCCTCTCACAACCTATACATCTTACTAACTCAATTGCTGATAAGTGAGAAATACATAGACATTTAAGGGTTTAATTTACCCTATACTTACTCACTTTCAGGATAATATTTCTCACTTATGGTATGTTTTTCCTAAGATTTATGTCTTGATATGGACTGACATATTTTATGTATCAAATACAGGAAAAAGTGATGGAATCAAATAGTTTATCTCACAAGCTTTCCAACACAACAAACGGCGAGTAAAACGGACTTATAACGAAGAATCTAGAGCCGGTCAAAGTTCGTGGAAGGAAATAAGTCTAGTTCGTAGAAAGAAATAAGTCACGCGACTCAGACCTCCCCTGTGACCGCGTGAAGACAGACGGACATCTGGGCGGACAGAACAAATGACCGGGCGGACAGTAACGACGTGTGAGACATCCGCGTTGAGTCCAGGCGGACGGAGGTACGGTCACGATGCGGACGTGACTAAAATCGTAGGCGGACGGAGGCGCGGTCACGAGGCGGACGTGACTGAAATTAACGCGGAGAAGTTTTCTTCTTCGTTCTTCGTGGCGCTTTCTTCTTCCATCTTTGCGGCGCCTACAAACAACAAGATAAGCCGACAGTCCTCACGCGTTCAGCCGCCCCAATCCTCTTCTTAATTTCCTCACGCGGTGTTCCCTTGTTCCATCTGTCTTCTTCCTTCTCCTTCCTTCCTCTTCTTCTTCTCCTTCTCTTATAAAAACCCACGAGCCTTCTGCTCAAAATATCAATTCCTTCCATCCAGTAAACAACCCATCGCTCACACCTACGATCCATTCCATCTTCTTATCCCCCGCTTCTCCATTTTATTTTCCTTCTTCATCAGCCTTATGCTGTTAGTTTCCAGAGAACCAACGAAGGAATCGATTGTCTGTTCGTTCTTCTTCGTTGGTTCCAACTATTTTATTTCTTATGTTTTACTGTATAATTATGTGTGATTAATAAACCCAGCTTCCCGGGTTAGAAGCAAGCTTATTTTATATAATTGTGTTATATAAGCTTTCTAGTATAATTTATCTAAGCAGTATTTTGATTCTTGTCCTTAATGCACTTTAATTCTCTTGTACAATTATTAAAGTGATATTTGTAGTTCTTTGTTGAAATGCAGTGCTGAGACAAGGTTCTAGACACAGGAAGTCAAATGGGTTAACGACTAGAAGCGATATTCCTCGCCGTATAGGTTAATCTATCTCCAATAGGAATTACTACTAATGCGATTAATTTATTAATAACTTGAACAAGGAATTGCGCTTTTTGTTTAAATTAATCAGGGTTTATTAGACAGGGAACGGTCAATAAACTAATTAAGATTCTTGAGTTTATTGTTAAAATGGGAGAGTTATATTAATATGATTAAATTAAATAGGTGAGCAGAACAACCCGGGATGCTTTTTTAAAACCAAAAAGATTTACAGTTTCTATTTCTTTTCTATTTCAATTAATTGTTTTTATTGTCTTATCAGTTAGCTATTAATCCTGTCCCTAAAAATGATAAAATCTGTTTATAGAAATCTCAGTCAATTTATTATACTATCAGTTGTCCACAGCGAGGTCCCCAAGAGTACGACAACCCACATTTCCACTATTCCGCAAAACGATAGGTACACTGCCTAGGTTGAAGAAGTAGTCACATATTTCTACAACAAGTTTTTGGCGCCGTTGCCGGGGACCTCCGGCAAGGTTAATTGGTAGTTTTTAATTTTACTGAGTTTTCTGTTTATAAATTTGTGATATATTTTGCTTCTCTTTAATTTTTGTTTCTGTTATATTTTGTTTCTATTATTCTGCTAATATTTTAATTGTGTAAATTTTCTGTTATATCTGTTTAATTTTCTTTTTATTTTTGTTTTATGTAATTTTACATACCTTTTTTTTATATATATTTTATTTTAGCAGTTTTATTTTATCTCTGTTTTGTTTCATATTTGTTTTCTCTATTTAGTTAATTTCCGTTCTTGTGTTTATTTTCTATTTTTAGTTCTATTCTACTTGGTATTTTTTTTATTTATGTTTTTTTGTAGGATAGTTACTGATTATGGAGAGCGGCGACGATGAGGTGAAGAGATTGTTGATCAATTTGGAATGGACTCACATGCAAGAGGAGTTGTCCTCATATCAAAGGTTGGTCAAGGATTATCAATCACCTCAACAGTCAAATCGAGAGCCGTACTGGTGGGAAATCGACCAGGCTAATGCACAGTACCAAGAAGCTCAGTTGGGATACTGCTACTTCAATCAGAATGAACAGCAATCTACACAAGGGCCAGACGAATTTCTCCCGAGTCAAACCGAGCCGCTAGAAGAGATTCCAGTGGTAAGTCCAATGAGTGAAGATCGATTCGAGCCAGATATTATTGAAGCTACAAGTTCTGATGAGGAGATAAAAACACTTATCAGGACATTTTTCTCCGACGCCGAGTTGGAGCAAATGTCTGAGAGTTACAATTCTCCTCTATCTCCATCCCCAGCACAAGAGGAGCAATTAAAAGCTGAAGGTATTTTGTGTGAGCCTCATCAACCAGAAGAGGATATTTATATTCTCGAATCTGAGGAGAAAGCGCTACCACCAGTCTCTCATAAACTCTCACCCTGCCTCCATAAGCCTCAACAACAAGAGGAGGATGTTTACATCCTTCAATTTGAGAAAGAAAAGTCATCATCACCTGGTCTCCTGTTAGAACTACGTTACCGGCAGTACCTCCTCAAACACCAGGTTTGTGGAGTATACATTTTCCTATTTTATTTGCCGACTTAACGTTCTGTTTTGATCCAGGTGGTTTGCTCTTAATTGCTTCTAACTTCGTTTTCCTGGCGAAGCTCTTGTCTACTTTTATTTTTGATCCAGGATAACGAAGCGGGAGTCTAGCCAAAGACTATAAATACGGCAGCAGCTTATGGGAGGCAACCCAGTGGTTAAATATTATTCCCTACTATTTTTTTTGTTTTATGTTTCGTCTTTCATATAATCCTATATATGTAAAAAAAAAAAGAGAGGAGAGAGAACGAGAGGAGAATTAATTTGAGTTCTTCTGGCTGTTTAGAATAATTATTACAGGAACATCTTACACATTCCGACAGCTGAACTCAAGTGTGGCGGAGCTACATACATACTCTGCCAAACTCTAGGGAGTACACTATCCATACCTTGCTCTTTAAATTTAAATATCTTATTACCATGCTTTTTGATCATTACCCAGGTAGTTTGCATGCCCTGTTATTTTAATTCTTTCTGAATGAGGGCATTGCTTTGGTTCAAGTGTGGGGGAGAGATAATAATCAAAAGCTTGCTCTTAATTTTCTTTTTCGGCACTGTGTTTAAATTTGTTAAGAGATTAATAATCAAAGAAGGAGCCATAGAGGGAGTAATGCTGGTATTAATCGGTTTAAAGGGTACACACAAAAAAAAAATTATTATTACTCTGCTCCTTACTCAATGCTAAAAATTCTGAGGAAATTATCATTTGAATTTTGTCTTGACTTTGAGCCTGGATTTGAATTGGAAAGAAATGGTGGAAAAAGAACAAGGCAAGATACTCCTCTGATCCAAACAGGCATATTCTGATCCTAAACAGGCCTCGTCCACTCGGTTATTAAGTTCTTAGGGGTGCTTCATCACCCGGCTACCTAAGGTACTCAGTATCTGGGATAGTAGACCCAAAACCGCTACAAGGGTGGAGAGAAAAGTCTGAGGTGAAAGAAAAATGAACTTCAAAATTGAAGTATCTGTGCATTTGGTACTAAAATGAAAAAAAACGTCGTTATGGATCATGAGTATGTGGCATTGAAAGGTATAATGGAATAAGATTTTACTTCATGCCCCTTGTCGTTCAAGGAATTGTGAAAGAAAATGGTGGATTGGCTCAGGGTTAAAAGCAGAATTCTCATGGTATTACTTCTCTTTCTTTTGTAGGACTACAGAGTTATTCTCAGAAATAGAAAAATATATCTAATAAAATTATTGTTATTAGTACCCTTTTAAAATCTGAAAAGATTGGCAATTACCTCTTCTGTGCTCTCCTTACTTGATTATTGTCTGTTTAACTTGTTTAAAATTATGTCAGAAAGATTTGCTTGAGGACAAGCAAAAGATAAGTGGGGGGAGTTTGTAAGTGAGAAATACATAGACATTTAAGGGTTTAATTTACCCTAACTTACTCACTTTCAGGATAATATTTCTCACTTTGGTATGTTTTCCTAAGATTTATGTCTTGATAGGACTGATATTTTATGTATCAAATACAGGAAAAAGTGTTGGAATCAAATAGTTTATCTCACAAGCTTTCCAACGCAACAAACGGCGAGTAAAACGGACTTATAACGAAGAATCTAGAGCCGGTCAAACTTCGTGGAAGGAAATAAGTGTAGTTCGTAGAAATAAAATAAGTCACGTGATGAGACCTCCCCTGTGACCGCGTGAAGACAGGCGGAGTCGTCTGGGCGGACAGAACAAATGACTGGGCGGACAGTAAGGACGTGTGAGACGTCCGCGTTGAGTCCAGGCGGACGGAGGTGCGGTCACGATGCGGACGTGACTAAAATCGTAGGCGGATGGAGGCGCGGTCACGAGGCGGACGTGACTGAAATTAACGCGGAGAAGTTTTCTTCTTCGTTCTTCGTGGCGCTTTCTTCTTCCTTCTTTGTGGCGCCTACAGACAACAAGATAAGCCGACAGTCCTCACGCGTTCAGCCGCCCCAATCCTTCTAATTTCCTCAGCGGTGTTCCTTGTTCCCTTGTCTTTCTTTTTCTCCTTCCTTCTTCTTCTTCTCTTCTCTTTAAAAAACCCACGAGCCTTCTGCTCAAAATATCAATTCCTTCCATCCAGTAAAAACCATCGCTCACACTACGATCCATTCCATCTTCTTATCCCCGCTTCTCCATTTTATTTCCTTCTTCATCAGCCTTATGCTGTAGTTTCCAGAGAACCAACGAAGGAATCGATGTCTGTTCGTTCTTCTTGTTGGTTCCAACTATTTTATTTCTTATGTTTTACTGTATAATTATGTGTGATTAATAAACCCAGCTTCCCGGGTTAGAAGCAAGCTTATATAATGTGTTATATAAGCTTTCCAGTAATTTATCTAAGCAGTATTTGATTCTTGTCCTTAATGCGCTTTAATTCTCTGTACAATTATTAAAGTGATATTTGTAGTTCTTTGTTAAAATGCAGTGCTGAGACAAGGTTCTAGACACAGGAAAGTAAAATGGGTTAACGACTAGAAGCGATATTCCTCGCCGTATAGGTTAATATCTCCAATAGGAATTATACTAATGCGATTAATTTTTAAATAACTTGAAAAGGAATTGCGCTTGTTGTTTAAATATAATCAGGGTTTATTAGACAGGGAACGGTCAATAAACTAATTAAGATTCTTGAGTTTATTGTTAAAATGGGAGAGTTATATTAATATGATTAAATTAAATAGGTGAGCAGAACAACCCGGGATGCTTCTTTAAAACCAAAAAGATTTACAGTTTCTATTTCTTTTCTGTTTCAATTAATTGTTTTTATTGTCTTATCAGTTAGCTATTAATCCTGTCCCTAAAAATGATAAAATCTGTTTATAGAAATCTCAGTCAATTTATTATACTATCAGTTGTCCACAGCGAGGTCCCCAAGAGTACGACAACCCACATTTCCACTATTCCGCAAAACGATAGGTACACTGCCTAGGTTGAAGAAGTAGTCACATATTTCTACAAAAATTTCCATACGAGTGTACATGCACAACTCGTAGGTCACACTTAATCCTTAACACTTGTATCCTCTTCTTACCCTCGCGACGGCCGCCTCCTGATGTACACCTGTGTAGTAAAAACAGCCCCCAAAGGGGGTCAGCACGAATGCTGGTACGATCCTCTCATGGCCCCCAAGCTAACGTGGCTACGACGACTAATTGTCGATAGCATGGATGTTGATTAGATGCACAACATAATAGAAAGTGCAGTAAACAACAACTCAGATATGAACAATCAAAGTTCACACACAATGAACGACTTAAATGCGTTTCCCTAATTAGAGATTTAATTATTTAACTCCTTAATTAATGTTCCCTCTTAATCTTAGTCCATCCTTATCTCACCTCAATCTTAGTCTTATCTTAATCTTAGAAACAACCATCCTTATCTCACCTCAATCTTAGTCTTATCTTAATCTTAGAAACAACCATCCTTTAATAAGGAGTGGATGTAACTTATCATAATCTTAATAATACAAACCATCCTTTAACAAGGAATGGTTGCAACTTATCTTAACCTTACCTTAATCTTAATCTTAACTTATTCTCAGTATACAAACCGTTCCTGGAGGGGAATGGTTGTATCCTAAGTCCAAACCTGGGATTTAGGTGATCCCACCGCACCATCTTAATGCCACCTACCCTGGACGGGAGTCCAGCGTAGCTGAGCCGGCAACCGGCCCTAGGCTACAAGTCCGAAGACAAGTCCTTAAGCGGAAGTCGAATCTGCTACAGATACTGACCCCCTTTTCTTAGCATGCATGACCGGAGATCGGTCCCGGGTTTCCACACTCATGTTCCAGTTAGTAGTAGTCTCAAGACCATGTTTGTTGGTTAACCTCTTTCGGTTTATATCAACCCATATTAGGGAGCATTCCTTAGTCTCACTCAATTCCTTACTAAACGTTGGTTAGTAAGTTCCCACGATATGTTGTGTTAGTTTTCAAACATCACACAACAATACAATAATCATAATATTCCGGTTACATGCTTTATCTTGTTTAGTGAGCACACAAACAAATAGCACACAAGCCGAGGGACACCTCGTTAGCAAGCAGGTCACAAGAAGAACTGTACCGTTCACCGTTGGTTGTTCGGTTGCCTACTCTCTTCTGGAGTCCAAATTCCCAAGTCCTAAAACATTCATTCAGTTTTAGGTTGTTAATCACTTAACTTAATTCAACTTACTTAACTTACTTACCTTACTTAACTTTTAATGATCCCAACCTAACACTTTTTAAGTCTTACAACTTAATCTTACAAACTTAATCTTAAGTGAATCGCTTCTCCTCATCACTTATACTTATTCATCCACTTAATTATCATTGTTACCCACCAAACATGTCTTAAAAAACCATATAACATCAATACCTAATTATCCTCATCATTTCCCATCCTTAAACAAGGTTTTTGGCCAAAACAGTGGCATGTCCGAACTTGTGTCCGGACTTCCCAAGTTCGGACGCAAGTCGAGACTCAAAACTGAAAACAGACGCATGTCCGAACATGTGTCCGGACTTCAGAAGTTCGGACATGGGTCGAGGAAAATCCTAAGTAGAAGCAGGCACGTCCGAACTTGTGTCCGGACTTCCCAAGGTCGGACACAAGTCGAGACTCAGAAAATTTTCACGCAACAGGGCCTGTCCGAACGTCCATGTCCGGACGGTTGTTCGGACAAGGCAAAACACTCATTTTCTAAGCCTTCAAACACTTAACCAATATTCACCAAACTTCTCCTAAACCCTCATAATGTCTTCTAACATCATTTAGGCACTTAAACTCACCTTAGAACTTCCACCAAACTCTCCAAAACAACTTCCAAAGATCTTCTTAAACATTTTCTAAATTCTTACAAACACTCCTAACACTTGTCATATGATTCCTTACATTTCCAACTTGTACATTTTATCTAAAACTTCGACTAACCAAAGTGTTTCTTTCCTACCCATATAGCTCCTCCTTAACATCACTACATTACATCTTTGCTTTGCTCAATCTCTCACCATTCTCATGACCTTACGCTCTTATACATTCCTAGTCAATACACCATATTCTCCTTCAATCTTCCCTCCCACCACCCAAGTCCACTCATTACCATCTAAGCTAAAACCTTATTGTTCCACTACTAGTATCATCACTACTTAGACAAGCATCCCAAGACTTTCATTGATATATTTCCAAGTTCATACCTAAATCACCTTAAGCATTATACACCTTCTCCTCCAAATTTGCACAAGTCTTACCATTCCTCATACCATGACTTTGGTGTGTTTAATACACTCACCAATCCTCTAATTTCCTCCTAGACATCTCTAGATCATTATAAACCTCAAGAACTTCTTAGTTAACTCATTTCCACTCAAATTCCTCTTAATGATCCCTAGTGAATCCTAGGGCATATTAACTCACCACTACCACTTAAACACATTGTTTTCTACTCAAATTCCGCCATAGCTTCTCTAGTATATTATCATGCCCAAATGCTTTGTTTTCCTCATTCAACCATCTCACACACATCAAGTTCTTTTCCATCATATCTTCTCACCTAAACGAACTCAATCACATCAAACTCAATATATTGCAATAATCTTAAATTGCATAGCACTAAGGCTCTTAAATGACATGGCTCTTAGGCCCTTAAATGACTTAAACTTAACCATTGAATTTCCCACATATAAAAGCTTTCAACCTGCAAATACACCCATCAATCTCATAGTAGTTATAATGCTCTTAAAATCCCTCTTAAACTTATATTACTAACTCATTCTCATTGGCTCCTTAGTCACAAGTTCATAAGCTTGTTTAAGTTCTTTTTATTAGGTTATATAATCCAATACACAATGTAAGCTCTAGGCTACATTGGTACTCATCTAAAACTCATTCCTTAATCTTAAACCACCATTAGGTAAGTAATTTACCTTGTTTTCTCAAGCTTATCTTATCTTCCTCCTTAGACCTTCTTCTTGAATGAATATCGGCCACCACTTAAACTTCCGTTGCCAATGTTCTAACCAATATTCAATGACTCACATGAGTACTAAACAATACAATAACCTCAAGGAATGAAAACCTAGGTTAGAAATGTGTTCTAAGGCATAAAAGTGGATGATTACCTTTGAAGTCTCAAAGTAGACTTGGGCATTGAATGAAATAGGACCTCCACTAGTCCTTGGTGAATAAATCAAGCTAGAACAAGGCATAAAAACAAGGCCCCATGAGTAGTAATTTTCGGCCATGTGGAAGGAATGATGGAAACATGGTTTTTCTTACATTTTCTTTACCTTAAGAGAATGGAGAAGCTAATGAGCTCTTCAAACTTGATTTTCCTCCATCAATGGAGTTTTCTCATGGCACCAAACTTGAGCTTTGAAAGATTTGAAAAGATAGAAAGATAGGTCTTGGCCTAACTAAGAGAAATCTATACTTAGTTTTTGATTTGGAGCAAAGATGCATACTTGGTGAGAATTTGAAGGTGGAGCACCCATGGATGAAGCTCTCTCGGTTTTGGAGCAAGAGAAGGGAAGAAGAAACTGTGGGAAGAAGGGAAATGAAGAGAGAGAAGAAGAAAAGTGGGCTAATGTAAGATATTTGCTTTAATAAAGAAAATAGTACTCCTTTTACTTATCTCTTCTTTTCTTCCTTATTTGACTACTTATGGTGACTCATCCTCGCTTAGAAAACCGGCC
This sequence comes from Limonium bicolor, assembly GCA_023374045.1. Lineage (NCBI taxonomy): Eukaryota > Viridiplantae > Streptophyta > Magnoliopsida > Caryophyllales > Plumbaginaceae > Limonium > Limonium bicolor. The sequence continues at coordinate 298,913,645 of CM041780.1, forward strand.
CCCTATGTTAAATAAGGCTAGTCATGGTCTTTGTTGACCAACTAATTAGCTTATATTGATTAAAACATAAACTAGTCACTATTTGGCACTATTCACAAATTAGTGCACATATTTCTGAAATTTTTGATTTCCCATTGATTTAGGCTTCCTAATGTGATACTAATTAGTACACATGTTGATTAAAGAGTAATGATGGACATTTAGCCACTCAAAACTCAATTCTAAGACAATTTCTCAAAAATGTGCTTTAAGACTTCTTAAAGCACATTTTGTGTTTTAACTTGTTTTCAAGCTTGGTTTTCTTTGGTAATTGGTTTAAAATGACCATTAGTATATTACTAAGGTCTTATCATGATATTTGGGTACTCACCCAAGTCTCTCCAAGCTTAGAGCACATTTTTGCCCTAATTGCCCTTATGACACTTTTTGTGTTTTCCTTGGTTTAAATTGTCTACCAATCTTTCTAAGGCATATTCTAGCCTTACTACATCATAATTTGATGTTTACTTAGCATACTTGGGTTTGGGGTATTTCACCTCCACTACCTTTCTAACATATGCCAAAAAGGGAAGCAACACCCGAAACAAAATGAATAATAAAAAAACTATTCTAAGTCAACTACAGTAGGACTCCCTTAAAAGGAGGGTACATGAACCTTCGCCACGGGATCCGGAAACACAACAAATGATGTAACCTAGAAAATAATGGGGAGTGAGAACCATAATACGTACAATAAATAACATAAATAACCTACAAATACAAGAGCTTGAAACAACGAACAAGCGCTAAACCGTGCATATAAGAAACAAATTATGATGACTGGGAGTCAATGCAAAATCACTTCGATAAATAACTCATTAAAAAATTGACCAACAAATACTTGTTTATATAAATAATCGTAAAGCCCTTCTAACCATCAATGAATTTATGTCAGTAATAAAAATCAATAACAGGAGAGAAAACTACCTCGTGATATTACAATATAAATTTCCCATCAGGGCACGATATCGCAAACATTCACAGAACATAAAATACATAAGCATGCCCATTGAGCAAGGGACCCGGAGAACAAAAAAAAAAATTTTCCTCAGGACACACCCTAATATTGTTTGAGAAGGAGATTAACAAAGAATACTTCACAAATTATAAACGTGTGACAGACAGTGACACAAACCCAAACCAGTACAAATAACTACCTCGAATAAATTAACTGGAAGAGTCTTAGTTAAAGCAACGAGACTAAAGAAACCAAAAGCCTTAAGTATAATACGACCAGGGCCGCAACTCTACAAGGGAGTGATTAACACACAATAATATGAATGGAAATCTCCCGAAAGACAAGAGAGCTGATAGTCAACCAAGTAACTAGACATGAAGACTTATTGAACGAGCAAGCAAATATGTGAACACTTATAAAGATAAAGGATCTACCAACATTGGCAAATTAAACCACTCAAACGATACTGCCCAAAAGAGAGGCATTAGAAAACTATTCTTAGACTAAAGGCACAAAACAATACAGTACGATATAGCAACCACCGTATGCCCAAACTAAGAACAACCATATGTTTTCACTCAAAACAGGTTAAACGTAAACACACTACTACGAAACAAAAGAAAGGTAGAGCTAGTACACTAGCGGATGCCCTAAGTCTTAAGGCAAGTGTAACAATAACCAATCACTATCAAATCGATCAGAATATGGTGCGCACAGAAGCGACCATTATAAATAGTCATCGGAAATAAGTAAGTTGGCAAAGATCAGATGAATGGAATTCGCTCAGAACTCAATGATAAGAAACACACAAATATATATAATCACACGCCAGATAGAACAACATGAAAAGTAGAAAGGATATGAAACACACCAGAAGGCAAACACCTCAAATGCCAGAGAGCATACCTACACGGGATGCTGAAAGAAGCAGGACATAAATATGAGAACAAAAAATGAATTTCCCTAGCAAAGAGCAGGGTGAATCACACAAACATGGTTATTAGGCCGTTATACAAAAATACAACATACATCATTGAGAATACCTAACAAATACTACAACTAACATATTACTCCGAAACAAAACAATCTGGTGACACGGGATGACAAGGAATATCCCAGTGAATATATAGACTAGTATATCTCAACATGGCTAAGACAAGTGCAAGAGCACTAAGTGTTAACGATAATCAACACCAACTGAAAGCCAGTGAGTAAATACAAAGAACACTTGACGACACAGTACGCACATGTGCGATAGTAATCCTGGATACCGGGATAAGCAACCTAAATCTAATCGAGCATTTGTGCAATAAAGATACCTTGTTTCCTAAAGCATGAGAGACCGTGCATAACACCGTCACATTGGAACGGGGGAAAGCAATAACCTGCTACTAATAAATAATCTATAATACATCGATAAGAACGAGAAGGACAAATTAAGCCCAATGTTGATGGGTCTGCACCTCACTGCGGAGCGAGTGGGCCCATTAGAACGCGTTTGGGAGAGCGCACAAGTACTCCATGCTTTTTGCTGAAGAAGTACGTGACTCACCATTCATATATTTAAGAGTGCAAAAGACTAGAGTTAGACCCGCGTTTCAGATAAGAGACGACTCCACTCCTCATTCCCAATACGAGAAGGAGGGAGACCAAGTATCCAATGCTTTTTACATAGCAGCTGTTTGATACTTTGTGGGTCCCGGGGCGTAACCCTTTTAAGGGGGGTAGAGCCTCTTGGCGTATACCAAGATTCTATGTTGTTTGTGTTGTTGCTGTGCGTATGCGGGGCATACTTGATATATTGTGGAATTTGCGTGCTTTAAGCACTTGGATGAATTTATGTAGGTGGTCTTGTCTTGATTGTAACATAGCAAAGCATACTGTTGTATATCTGGGTTGTTTATGCATGTATGCACTTGGTGATATGTTTATGTATCCGATGTGATACTTGGTTGGTTATCGGAGTCTATGTGGGGATTTATGTATTGGTATTGTGCACTTATGATGCATCTTGTCTGGATGTATGAAATTGTATGATACAACTAAGCTATGAGATGCATATTATTATTGCATGAGGATGAGATGGTTTATGCACCTGTTGCATTTTGAGTAGGGTGATATGGGACTTGATCCCTAGGATTGAAGTTGAGTTAGTTAGTCATGGAACTAGATTCTCCTAGGAATAATTGATCGGAATGAGACTTCGGGACGAAGTCCTTTTAAGGGGGGTAGATTGAAATACCCCAAACACTAATTACCTTACTTAATAAGGAATTAAATTACATATAGCTAAATGATCAACAATAATCATTAATGACCAATACTTATCATAAATGTGGTATATAAATGTATAGTCCAAAATGGACACTAATCATACATGTAACCTCTAATCAAGAGGGAACAACATTAAAAAGAAAATAGCTCCTAAAACAAACACTATATGTAATATTCTAATACATATATCAATGTCATAATTAAAGTGATAAAATTACATGGAATGATTTACATAGTCAAACCAAGTCAATTATACACATTTAAACAAGGAATATATATACTATCATCCAACCATATTAATAATTCATTATACACCATTATGTGCATATAATACATTAAGTCAAAGAAAAATCTTTCCCAAGTGTATAACGTTAGTATACCTATATAAAAGAAGGGAAAGTGTGCTGTTAACACCCCTACTACGCCAATAACATTACTTGGGAATCGCAGCGGAATTTAACAACTAAAACAGTAACAATACGATTGGTGCTACAACGCCGTCAACCACCCCACGTGGTTAACAAGGCTGAATAAATACAAGTGTATCGGTCTGATGATCAGAACACTGAGCATAGAACTAACAACCATAATACAAAAACACAATACCGAGTATTTATTACATCTTCACTGTTAAAAACATCACTGTTAAACTGTTCACAACCAAATACATAATGCCACGGGAGCACAGGCGCATCCCGGGCCCAACATCCAAAAGTAATCAAAAGTAAACCTGCGTCCTAGAATCTAAAGCCATTCCGCTTCTTCGATCCTCATCCTGCAGTAAAAGAAATATGGAGCCCCCGAGGGGGTCAGCAACCCTTGGCTGGTATGGTTAACGCGCAGCCCATCGGCTACCGGGATGCACGCAACTAATTGTCATGATGACATGGCATTCATTTTAAAACACTCAACATATACATATATCATAACATGGGTATTGTACACAACATCACACATAACACACAAGAACAATTCCATTTAGGAAGTGAACCAATACAATTAGTTCCCATGGAGAGCCTAGAGGATGTTGCCATGCTCATGCTAAGCTCGTTACATAACTCGTTACCGTCCCGTTAGATTGAACGGATAACTTAACACAAGGTGCCTCGGATATAGTGATCCAAGCACACCGAAACAACACATAGTATGCCCCTGTGGCCCGACGTGAGTCAGTAAAATAGCCTTGGTTAAGCTAAAGGGAAGGTTGGAAACCAAATTGGAAAACAACCATAACATACAAAGAGAATCGAACCGGTTATGACATCGACTCCCATACTCACACGCGTGGCCGGAACAGACCGGACTCCTCACTTCCCCCGTTAGCACTTGTTAGTAGTTCATTATTGAACTCAATACACAATTCACAATAATAGGTCAAGTCTTGTTAGACACACACAAGGGAAGAGAGAGTCATACTTAACAACATAATAATATTTAACAACTGTAAACTCTATACATGGTTTAATCTTACAAAGTCATAAACACACAAAAAAACAAACAACACACAAGCCGGTGTAAACCGGTAGGCAACAGACTGCAAGAAAACCATACCTTGGTCCTTGCTCCAATTTGTTTCCACCGTAGGCCACACCTATACATGATTAATAACGTCGGTTAATTAATTTATTTAACCTCAAATTTACTAAATGTTTAACATGATTATATGACATGTTTTAATGTCTTAACTTATACTTGATTATCTACATTATACCCCCTAGGGTTAATTACTTAAACCATTCTTGTTTATTTGTTTTTTTTTACAAGTTTAGGTCCGACCGACCTTACCGACCGACCTTACACAAGGTCAGTCCATTCCAGAACACATTACCGTCAAAATTTTCTACTTCGACCGACCTTGTAAGTTCGGTCGCTTGTTCGGTCCATTCCCGAGAGTTTCTTCCCTTTGAAAATTCAGGCCCGACCGAACTTGCCAAGTCCGGTCCCATGTTCGGTCGATTCCAGAAACTTAATTCATACACAAAATACAAGCCCGACCGACCTTGCAAGTCCGGTCCCCAAGGTCGATCCATTCCAGAAACCAATTCTCGCAGGGTAAACTGGGCTCGACCGACCTTGGCAAGTTCGGTCGCAAGGTCGGTCTGCTCCAGACCCTTATTTTCCATTGCCCATTCAACTCCAAACTTCTCCTAAGGCCTCCTAATGTTTTCTAACATCATTTGGTACACTTATATCCACATACAACATCCAAGAAACTCATTATCTATCACCTTAAACACTTACTCATTTCATACCGAAATTCCTAACACTTATGTTATTTCCTCCTTAGTTTTCCAAGTGGTGTTTTATACCTATGATAACTACTATCCCAAAATGCTTTCTCCTCATTTTAACATCATCTCCCAAGCATCATTTCTTACCACTTAAACCCTAGTTGATGTCTAAGTCCCTTTGTTTACCTAGAACACCTTAAGACATTATTTCTCCTCTTGTAAAATACTTAAGCATTTCCAACATTTCTAGTTCACCAAACCTTATGTAAACACTTAGAACTTCTTGCTTCTTACCTAAATTTTGACATGGATTCTCCTAGAACATTACTAAGCCAAAACACTTTGTTTTCTCCATTAAGCACACAAGGACACCTAAATTCACCAAGAACACTCTTACACATAAAGTTTCACCTAATCTACACTACATCACAATATAGTGCATAATTTAAATTGCATGGCACTTAGGCCCTTCAAATGCATGGCTCTTAGGCCCTTAAAGTGCATAACTCTTAAACACTGAATTTCCACAATATATATGCCTTTGACCTGCAAATACATACAACAACACATATGTCCTTTTACTAATCTCCTTGAGAACATTTCACTAGGTCATTATCATTAGCTATTTAAGTAGTTTTAACAAGCATTATAAGCTCATTTCTCCTAAGGCATTAAACACACTAGGTTAGCATGTTTACCTCTTTTCACACAAACTTCTTTCTTGTTTCCTTGTTTAAAATCGGCTAGGTACTTGATTCCTTGTCAACTACTAAACAATATACAAGCAATATAATGAGTACACAAGCTCCAAGCTTAAACTCATTGTAAACCCTAGGTTTTACATTGTTTCATAAACATTAAGATAGTTGTTTTACCTTGGTATTTGAAGAGAGTTTGAATATCTATCAAGAGAGGACTCCACCAAGTCCTTGAAAGGTTGGAACGAAGCTAGAACAAAGCCATATAAAGAGCACCTTCAATGGGCATTTTCGGTCAACAACAAAACATGGAGGAAATGAAGTTTTTATTTGAGATTCCTTACCTAGAAGCAAAGGAGAACAATAATATGTAGAAATATAAGCTCAAGCTCCTTCAATGGTGGAACTCCATGGCACCGAAATGGTGATCTTGAAGTTTTGATATGATAGGAATGAAGAGCTTGATGAGACTAAGAGAATGATGGTGTTTGTTTTTTATTTGGTTAAGTGAGCTAGGGATTACAAGCGGTCAAAGATGGAGTTTTGATGGAGGTGGTGTATTACCATGAGAGAGAGCAAGGAAATGGAGAAGGTGAAGTGTTGGAGACGGTGGGAATGCAAGAAAGAATGAAGCAAATGAGATAAGTCTTGCTTTTAGAAGATATTTGTACTTAATAAAGTAAATAGTAACTAAGTAGTCATCTTTTATTTACTTAACATATTAACAAGGGTGGTGAGTCACCAGACCTTAAAAACCGGCCCCCAATAGTACTTAGGGGTACTTTAGTCTTTATTTGTCAATTTAATTACTTATAATAACATATGTTACAAACTAGCTTATAAAAGTTACTATTCATAAAAACAAGGCACATAGAAGTGAAATTTTTGATTTCCTATTGATATAGACTTCCAAATGTGATACTATATAGTACACATGTTAATTCAAGAGTAATGATGGACATTTAGCCATTCAAAACTCATTTACAAGACAATTTTTTAAAAATGTGCTTTAAGACTCCTTAAAGCACATTTTGTGTTTTAACTTGTTTTCAAGCTTGGTTTTCTTTGCTAATTGGTTTAATATATTCATTAGTATATAAATAAGGTCTTTGTAAGTTCATTAGGTCATAACCAAGCTTATCCCAAGCTTAGAGCACATTTTGGCTCTTATTGACCTTAAAGCACATTTTGTGTTTCCTATGGTTTAAATAGCTTACTAATGCTTCTAAGACTCTTTTTAGTCTTAATATACCATATTTAAATGTTTAAACAACATAACTAGATTTGGGGTATTTCAATCTACCCCCCTTAAAAGAACTTTGTCCCCAAAGTTCATACTTCCACATATCCTAAATATTAGAACACGGGAACACATATCAACGAAACTTCCATAACAAAATTAACAACATCTTTACATAACATCGGACACAAGGTCCGAACAACAAAACATCACAACATCATTCAGACTCAGCGGTCTGTAACATAACAACATAACAATATGACAACACAACACAGACAATGTATCCAAATACATGTCATACACATAACCGAAACGGCTCTACCCCCTTAAATAGGGGTACGCCCCGTACCCTATACATACAAACACTAAGAAGTAAACAATGATGGGTACTTCACCTTCATCTTATCTTCCAGCTCCCAAGTGGCCTCCTCAACGTCCTGGTTAGACCAGAGAACCTTCACCAGTCTCACAGACTTATGGCGAGTGTCTCGAGTCTTAGTGTCCAGAATCCGTACCGGAGTCTCCACTGATCGCATGGTCGGCTCTAAGGTTAGCCTCTCAGGCTGAAGTACATGAGACGGATGAGACATATATTTCTTCAACTGGGACACATGAAATACATCATAAACCTTGCCCAGCTCGGCGGGTAAATCAAGTCTGTAAGCTACCGGGCCGATCTGCTCCATCACAACATAAGGCCCCACATATTTCAGGCTCAACTTGCCTTTTTGGCCAAAACGAAACACTCCCTTCATGGGGGATACTCTCAAAAATACCTGATCGCCCACGGCGAACTCCAGGTCACGTCTGCGCACATCTGCGTACGACTTCTGTCTATCCTGAGCTGCCTTCATGTTAGCCCGGATCTGGCGAACTTCTGCCTGAACTTGCTCCAGGTACTCTGGTCCTATAATGACCGTCTCACTCGACTCATCCCAGCATAATGGCGTGCGGCATGGTCTACCGTACAAGGCCTGGAAGGGAGACATCTTGATCGAAGCATGGTAACTGTTGTTGTAGCTAAACTCGATCAGATGTAACTTGTCAATCCAGCTGGTCTGAAAGTCAAGTGCACATGCACGTAACATATCCTCAAGTGTCTGGATGGTGCGCTCACTCTGACCGTCTGTCTGTGGGTGAAACGCTGTACTCAATTTCAGTTCGGTACCCAATGCTTCTCGTGTAGACTTCCAATACCTCGATAAGAATCTGGTATCTCTGTCAGATACAATTGTTTTCGGTACCCCATGATGTCTTACAATCTCTCTGTCGAAGAGTTCTGCCAATTTTGCCACTTTCCAGGTGTCCTTCATCGGTATGAATCGAGCCACCTTGGTCAGTCGGTCAACAACAACCCAAATCATATTCAGACCTCCCCTTGCAGGCGGAAGCCCTACTACGAAGTCCATAGAAATATCATGGAACTTCCACTCAGGCACTGGCATTGGCTGCACCATACCACCAGGCCGTCGGTGCTCAAACTTGACCTTCTGACAAGTCAGACACCTCAACACATAGTCATTCACATCCTTTTTCATTCCAGTCCACCAAAAATATCTTTTCATACCCTTATACATCTTTGAAGCTCCGGGGTGAATCGAAGTAGTAGAACAATGGGATTCACTCAATATGCGCTCCTTCAACTCAGCGCTACTCCTCGGTATACACAATCGGCCATTAAGCCTAATCAGGTCATCATCGTGGAGTCTGAAGTCGTACTTCTGACCCTCGAATGTGCCATCAATAAGCTTCTGTCTAATCTCCATCATGTACTGATCCGTCATCTGAACACTCCGCACCTCTTCAACCAAGCTAGAATGAGAGACTAGCGAATGGAGAGAGTGTGCTCGGCGACTCAGTGCTTCAGCTACCACATTTGCCTTACCCTCCTTATATTGCAGATTAATGTCGTAGTAACCCACCTTCTTTGTCTCATGTTCAACTCTTTCTAAGTGAACAAGTACTTTAAACTCTTATGGTCAGAATAAATCGTCACACTTACCCCATACAAGTGATGTCGCCATATCTTCAATGCGAAGACAATGGCACCCAATTCTAAGTCGTGGGTAGGGTAGTTCTCTCCATGCTTCTTCAGCTGTCGGGAGGCGTATGCTACGACCTTCCCGTGTTGCATCAACACACAACCCATACCTCTGCCTGATGCGTCGCAATAGACCTCAAAACCATCTGGACCGTCTAGTAAAGTCAGGACTGGTGCAGATGTTAGAGCATCCTTGAGACTCTGAAAAGAACTCTCACAGTCGACTGTCCACTCGAATGGTGCATCCTTTTTCATCAAGGAAGTCATCGGCTTTGAGACACTGGAGAAGTCCTTCACAAACCTCCTATAATAACCCGCCAGACCGAGGAAGCTCTTGATATCGGTAACTCTCTTCGGCCTAGGCCAGGTGCGCACTGCATCAATCTTTGCCGGATCAACAGCGATCCCGGCCTCAGAAATCACATGACCAAGAAAGGATACTTGGTTCAACCAAAATTCACACTTTGAAAATTTCGCATATAACTGATTCTTTCTCAATGTTTGTAACACATTCCTCAGGTGGCTTTCATGCTCACCTCTTGATTTCGAGTACACAAGTATATCGTCGATGAAGACTACCACTGACTTGTCCAACTGATCTTGGAACAAGCGGTTCATTAAGTCCATGAACTTAGCTGGTGCATTGGATAACCCAAACGGCATAACTGTAAACTCATAATGTCTATACCTAGATCTGAATGCTGTCTTCTCGATATCACTGTCACGGATGGCAATCTGATGGTATCCGGATCGTAGATCTATCTTGGAGAAAACTGATGCTCCCCTCAACTGATCAAATAGATCGTCGATGCGTGGTAAAGGGTAACGGTTCTTCACCGTAACTGCATTCAGCTCTCGATAATCAATACACAGGCGGAGGCTACCGTCCTTCTTCTTCACGAAGAGGACCGGCGCTCCCCATGGTGAAACGCTAGGGCGGATAAACCCCTTGTCGAGTAAGTCTCTCAGCTGCTCCTTGAGCTCTGTCATTTCTGTTGGAGCCATACGATAGGGCGCCTTCGCAATTGGTCCGGTGCCCGAAACCAAATCGATCTCAAACTCAACTTCCCGTGCTGGCGGCATGCCCGGCAGTTCCTTAGGAAATACATCAGGAAACTCCGACACTACCGGCACATCAGGACTAAACTCTGGATCTCTCTCTATGTCCTAGACATAGCAGAGGTATACATCACTCCCTCGTCGTAAATCACGACACATAGCCATGGCGGTGATGATCTGAGTCGAAGGCTCCCTGGGCCTCTGGCGGTAAGATGTTGTAACCCCAGATGGACTCCGAAGAAGCAGACGATGCTCGGCACACAGGATTCTGCCCTTGTACCGCTCCAACCAGTTCATCCCGACAATCACATCAAAACCAAGTCCATCGAACTCTATCAAGTCGATCGGAAACTCTTCACCTCTGATTCTCACAACAACATCTCGGTGGTAGCGGGTACACCTGATCCTCTCTTTCGACGGGAGAGTGACTAGGAAGTCTGGCATCTCATCACTGTCTAACCCCAGCCTCTTCGCAAAGGATAGCGAAATAAAAGTATGTGAGGCTCCGGAGTCGAACAAGATCGAAGCGTCCACGCCATTGACTGGAAAGGTACCGGTGAGGATTGTGCCGCTCCTGCCGGCTTCCGCCGCCCCATGTTGTTGCAAGTTATAGCCTCCTTGTGGTTGGAGTGTTTATACTACCACTATTAAGTGCGGCTGTTGTTGTTCACCCGGGATCCACTTCCGGGTCTTCCATTTCTCGGAGTCTACCATACGTCGGTTCTTGTTTACTGTGTGATTGCTTCACAACTGCCAGATCGGGTTTTCCCCGAGTATGAGAAGGCTTTTCTTCTCTCTGGCGTCCTTTCCCAAGTTACACAATGGGGTTTGCGGTGGGCGGGACTGGTATTGCAGGTATCCGGTACTCCCCGGTAGTTCCTAACTAGCATATCTAATGCTAACACTCAGCCCTTAGCCCTAAGCTTCTAATTCCTAACTCGGTATTCCTAAACTCGGTATTTCCAGTCATCAGAGCGATACTTCGCTCTGATACCACTTTTTGTAACACCCCTACTATTAATTCAACCATTACAGTCCAATCTCCTCGTGCTTCCCGAGTCATGCAGCGGATACTTACTTACATACATCGGGTGATACAATGCCGTTAGTCACCCACGTGACTAACAAGGCTACTACTGCTACGTACAACATCGGTCTGATGGACCGGAATATCCGAGTGCTACTTAATACAATACATACTCTCATTACATATTGAATAATACAATACTCCATTCAATACATTACTCCATTCAATACCATACTCCATTCAATACAATACTCCACAATTCCGTACAAGATAATACACTACGCATACCGAGTTTACTAGGTTCCAAAATCAGTACAGTACTTCTCCCACATTCATATACACTCACTAGGAGTCGATTTGCTGCCCGTTCCTCACAAACTAGATGTTTCTAATTACAAGGCGCGCCACCGGTCTTTTACCTTGACCGTATTCGCTCCGGGTACCTGGACACTAAAAATGTTCCCCCGAGGGGGTCAGCTTACGCTGAATATGATAACCGCATACCCCGCGTACTAGCGAGGGTACGCCGACCATTTGGTCGAATACATGCAATTCATTTTGCAATACATACATTCATACATACATGCATACACGCTTTCATTCACGATACAACAATACTACCCAAGTATACATACATACTCACAGTACAATACAGGCTCGGAAGACAATACGAGTCAACCAATACTTACTTACCATCTTCCAGAATACACATACACAATACATACTCATTACCTACTCAATACGTAATACGGAGATACAATTCTCCAATACATACAAAGGTCCAGTTAGCTTCATTGCACACCCGGGTTAATCGGGTGTTCGATACTCTTTTACTTCCGGTCAATGACTTACAATAGTCAAGACCAATACACATACAATACTTACTTCTTACATACTTTACTTCCAGTTAAGTCGGTATGACCTCCGGGCAGGGATTACTACATCCCACCACCGGGCTTTAGGGTGGCCCACTAATCCAGGATGCTGCCCATTCAGGGAATTGGTCCATGGAAAAGATTACAGCAAGGATTCGGATTCAACCTCTTGTGTTTCCTTATCCTCACACGTGGCCGAAACTATATCGAACTTCTACTCATTCCATTTACTCATTACTCAAGTTAGGAGTTAGAATGTTAGGAATTAGTAGAATTCAATACTTCGTTTCCATACATACATACAATACACAAGTACACAATACTTACACATACTTCTCATTTCCATTCATTCATTTCATAAATTATACAAACTAATTGTTCAAGAAGATACAACCAGAACAAAATAGTTCAAACACAGTTAAGTGCAATATAAGTCCGATTCGTGCATTTATCTTATTGGTGATCACATAAGCACACAAATCGGGGTAACCTGGTTGGGATACAGAGCATGAAGAAATCATACCATTCACCGTCGAATAAGTACTACCGGTTCCTTTGGACATCAACTATTTGATTCCTATACATACATGAAGTAGTATGATCAATGATCTATTATTGATCTAACTTACTCCTTCATTGATACTTTCAATGTATACTTACTACTTCTTTACATTCATACTTGGTTATAAAACCATTCTTTTCCTTACTACCTCATAAACTTGCTTTCTTACAAATTTACTTACTTTCTTACCATTATTACTTCATTAATGGTGTATTACTACATATATATGCATGTAGGTATATAGGCATATATATATGTTTATATGATTACTATAATCATATAATTAAAACACATTTTTTTTTGACTCGACTGGACTTGCGACCGACCTTGCAAGTCCGGTCCATTCCAGTAGACTACATCGGGTGAAATTCCAGGGCCGACCGACCTTGCAAGTCCGGTCCCAAGGTCGGTCCATTCCAGTAAGTTTCGTATTTGAAAATTTTGGCCGACCGACCTTGCAAGTCCGGTCGCAAGGTCGGTCCATTCCAGTAGCTTGCGTTACCGAAATTTTTCTGGCCAACCGAACTTGCAAGTCCGGTCGCAAGTTCGGTCCATTCAAGAAGGTTTCATCTGCGGAATTTTTCTGGCCGACCGAACTTGCAAGTCCGGTCGCAAGTTCGGTCCATTCCAGAAGGTTTCATCTGCGGAATTTTTCTGGCCGACCGAACTTGCAAGTCCGGTCGCAAGTTCGGTCCATTCTAGAAGGTTTCAGATGGGAGAATTTTCTGGTCCGACCGAACTTGCAAGTCCGGTCGCAAGTTCGGTCCATTCCAGAAGGTTTCAGACGGGAAAATTTTCTGGTCCGACCGAACTTGCAAGTCCGGTCGCAAGGTCGGTCGATTCTAGAAGGTTCCCGTCTTGTAAATCTGGGCTCGACCGACCTTGCAAGTTCGGTCCTAAGGTCGGTCCGGCCCAGTACTTCAGTTTTAAAATCTGTTTTCAATTGCATTCTTTACCCATTGTTTCCCCAATCTTTACCAATACTTCCCCACATGATTTAGCACTATTTAGGCACCCTAAATCACCTTGGTTCATCCACCAAACTTACTACTCAGTTCCTACTCCACTTACACAATTTTTCCTCCATTTCTTCCCAACACTTGCATTAGTTTTTATTCTACTTATGCTACAGATTTTTGTTTTCCTTCTTATGCTACAGATTTTCATCTTAACTCTTATACTCTCATACTCCCTCCACTAATGTCACTCTTGGCATCTTAAATACACTAGTTCACATCCTAGTTCCATTCCCTTAACACACTTCTTTCCAAATCTGTTTCACACTACAAAATACTCCCCAAATACACCTAGTTAACACCTAGGTTACTTCCTCCTCTTAAACACTTAAGTCCTCTCATTCCTTCACAAAATTTGTCATAGTCTCCCCTATAATTCTTACTTTGCTCACACACTATTTCAGCTCACAAATTCATGTTCTCACAACCTGTTTATACAATACATTATACTCACAATCCCACACTACTACAACAACATAAATTCTGCACATACACACATACTACCCAAGGTTTTTCCCAAGCTTTTAATACTCATTTAAAACTTCAAAAACTGTTACATTCTTTTCTCCAACACATTACTACATTACTACTACTCATACTACATACATTCCACATTGTTAGATACTCAAAAATCTGTTACAATGCAATATATAAACCTAACTCAAGGTAAGAGTATTTACCTTGTCTTGTTAGTTTTTCTTTCCTTCCTTTCCTCTTCTTCTTTTCCTCTTTGTTCTCGGTCCCAATGAGATTCACACACAAGTGCTACACAATAACACATAAACAATACCATTTAGCACTCATTTTTACTCTAACCCTAGAATTTAATGTTTTAGGGTTTAGACAAGGGTATTACCTTTCGATGGATGAATGGAGTTCTTGACTAGCAAGAGAACAATATTTCTAGCCCAAGGAAGAGCCAAAATCGGCTGAAGCAACAAGGGAGAAAGCATTCAAAAACTGAAAATTCTTAAAATGCTAATGAGAGCTAGAAACGATGGATTTTCGGAATTTTTACCTCAAGATGATAAGGAGGTGAAGGTGCTTCTAATGGTGGCTTCAAATCTCCAATGGTGAACACCCATAAAATCGAAAATGGGGCTTTTGGATTTTTGAAAGGAGGGAAGTGTTCTCCTTTGCAAGGGGATTCCAATGGTACTAATTTTGTAATTTTTGGAGCAAGATTAATGGGTTAACAAGAGGAGAGAAGGAGGAAGTTGAGTGAGCTTTCTTCTTTCCCCATGGAAATCGCAAGGTAGAAGAAGAAGGAAGAAAAGAGAGAATAGAGAGGGGTGTGTACGTGAGGGGAAGAGGGGAGTGAGGAGAGAGAGTGTATTATTTTTTGCTTTTTACTTAATAGTCTTGTCCTTTAGCAAATAAGAGACATTAAGTGAGTGAGGAGGGGCTCATTTAATCGGCCCACATATGCACACCCATACAGATTTTTAATTTTTATTTGCGAGGTGGACACACTAAGTTTGTTTATTTGCTCTCTTACCCCAACACTTACCGGTTGTTACGGTTTTTACTAACCGGTACCCGTTTTCCGGAATTTCCTCCCTTAATTAATTTTATCGGTTTTAAAGCTTCACTAATATTTATTAGTGACTATTTAGTTGACCAAAATTGTTACGAGTCTGTTTGACCCGCTTAAAGTCGCGTTTTCCCGGTTTCCTCGAAAAACGCGCTTTAAGGTTCGTTTACGCTTTTAATACATTATTTGGATCCGTTTTCTTCGGGAGTTGTTCCCATATATTATTTAGGTCTTATTAAACCTTTAGAATCCATATAATACGCTAACCGAGGTCTCATGCCTCCCATGGTTATTTAATGCTTATTTAGCGTTCTCCGCTTTTAAAGCGTTTATTTATTTCTTTTGGATTTATTTTTCCTTACCAATATTACTCTAGCATTATTAGGCTCTTAAATACGGATTAGAATTATCTTAATCACTATATTTAAGTTTGGGGTATTTCATGTGAAGAATCACTAGTTTAAATTCCAGGAGTGTTACGGTGCTGCCTCGAGGACGGAGCTGATGCTCTAGACTCGGGATGAGACTCTGGGCCAGGAGAAGAGGAAGAAGCCCAAGAAGGAGTCTGAGGACGAGGGAGTGAACTGAGGCGAGGGCTCAAAGAAGGGAAAGTAAAGAAAAAATTTTCATCTGTTGATTTATTCATTAATTGATTATCGTGTGTGCTGACCCCAAATCTGTTTGACAAAGGCTTCTTTAAAAAGAAGGGAAAGCAGGGGCAGTAGAGTCAGCAGGGTTCCAAGGGGAAAGATCCCGTACCGAGACTGACAGGCCCACCCATCAATGCCCAGCCACTCAGATCGGCACCTCTCAGGGGTGAGAAAACCCTCCTTGTGAACTTATTTGTCAAACTATTCGTTAAGCCTAATACTGTACATGATTCATGTTAACCTAACTTACGGTTGCAAACAGGCACCGGTAAGCCCCAGCGCCATTACTACTGTAAGCGCAGCGGGAAGGACCACACAGGTGTGGACTGCAGCGGCAACAAGGTGGAATGCCGATACTGCAGGAAGATGGGGCACCACGACATTGAGTGCTACTCCAACCCCGACGGCCGAAATTACCAGGGGACGAAGACTGTCAGAAGCCCACTGCTGGAGGATCAGGAGCGCCAGGGGGTGGCCAAGGGGGCCAGATGTCCACCGACATGCGTTTTCAGAAGGGAAAAGGAGTCGATCATTGACGGGCCACCCTTAATTCAGCGGGAACCTCGAGCACTGACACGGGATCCCAGCTCTCTACAGGTGATTCTAATACCCGACTGTTATTGTATGAAACCATGTTGTGTGTTAAACGCTTTAAAGCATGACCCATGTGTGTGTGTTACGACTTTAAGTAGTGACTTACCTTAGGAGAACTTCCATATCTTAGGTAGTTTCTACATTTGCTACCCCTTATCTATGAGACCGAGATCACCAAGACCCGTAGCCGAAAGACGGGAACATCCAAGAGAGAAAATTCAAATCATCCGACCAGGCATGATTCTGCTTAGAGAATTCCAAACCTTAGACGAGCAAACCGACATCATAGAAGAGTGTAGTGCCTTGGGTAGAAAACTAGGTGGGTTTTACATTCCGGGTTTTACGAACGGTTCGAAGATGAGGCTACACATGATGTGCCTAGGCAGGGATTGGGACCCGTAGACTAGGACATACCAGGAAGTGAGGAAACTAGATAGGGAAAGAGTACCTAGGATACCCGAGAGATTCAAGACCTTAGCACGGAAGGTGGTGGAGATCGTGCAGCAGCTTGAAGACGAACCAGTACCCGACATTGATGCCGATGTTTGCATTGTAAACTTCTACGAACAAAATGGGCAACTGGGATTACACCAGGATCGGGATGAGAAACCCGAGTCCATTGCAAAAGGTATTCCCGTAGTGTCGTTCTCCATTGGAGATGAAGCAGAATTCTTATATGGCGACCCGAAGAGAATGGATTTAGCTAAGAAGCTAATCCTCAGATCTGGAGGTGTTTTGGTATTCGGTGGAGATTCGAGATTAGTGTATCACGGAATCAAGCGGGTTAAGTTGAACACCGCACCACCAGCTTTAGTAATCGCTACCCACATCAAACCGGGGCGTCTAAACATGACTTTTAGAGAGTATTGATGTAATGTTGTAAGCTACTAACTTTGTATGCAAGTATAATGCAATGTTTTGTGGAATAAATAAAAGTGGAGTTTTGAAGTTCTTTTGTACAATTGTTATCAGTCTTATTCTTATACGACTCGTTAATCCAGGCCGTGAATATGAGGAGGAAGGAAACCTCAACATTTTAAATACGGCGCAAGCCAAGGAGACTAGCAACGTCATTACTGGTAAGGTTAAGAACCAGCCAAACTAATGAATATAACCTTTGTAGCCATGATGCTAACTTAAACCGAAATGCTACAGGTACCTTCCCTATGAATGGCACCGATGCATCAGTCTTATATGACTCAGGGGCATCACACTCTTTCGTTTCCTCTTCTTTTGCATAGAAGCTGGGACTGACCCCGGAGCACCTCTCCAACTTCACCGTCACGTTACCATCCAGGGAGAGAGTGCGATGCACGGGACGCTACTGCGACTTGCAGATTGTGATACGGGACGAGATTTTCCCCGTCGACTTGATCGAGTTCAGAGGGTTGGGTTTCGACGTCATCATTGGTATGGATTGGCTGCAGAGACAAAAGGGCCGGATACATTGTGCCGAGCACCGACTGTTACTCAAAAGCCCGGGGGCAAGGCTATTTCCTACCGCAGTGTGCCGAAGGAACCCACCATCAAAATTGTATCTGCTTTAACTTTGATGAAAGAGGTGAGGAAGGGCCACACCGCATATATATGTCATGTCCACGACACGAGGTAAGAGGAGCAGATGGATTTGGATATACCAGTGGTATTCGAATTCCCTGATCTGTTTCCTGAGGAGTTACCAGGCATGCCACCAGTGCGAGAGGTGGAGTTTGCCATTGATCTTATGCCGGGAACGGGGCCCATCACCAAGGCACCCTACCGGATGGCGCCAGCAGAAATGAAAGAGCTGAAGGTTCAGTTAAAGGATCTACTGGTGTAACACCCCAACCGGTAATCACACCATTATATCCTAACCCGTCTCAGTTACCAACCATAATGCAGGGAAATTCAAACTACAACCGGGAGTGATACAACGCCGCTAGTCACCCACATGACTAGCTAGGCCATATCCAAAATCAAATACAACAACAATTACAATATCGGTATGATGGGTCTTATACCGAGTACACTATACAAACGTTACTTCCATAACTTAATCAATCTAAACCGATTACAACTTAAATCCCATATTATACAAATGCAACCGCCAATCATTACTATACCGAGTTTCTACAATCATCAAGTTGCCAGTAACACTTCGACTTACAATTCAACATTTCAAATAATTACAACCTTCACTAATTACTACCCATGCTTACATAGCAACCCTGTCCTACTCTCGAACGGTGCTCGGCTTCATTGTACCTGGAAAATAAAAACATCGCCCCAAGGGGCTCAACAAAATTGTTGCATATGACTTCCGCATACCCCGCGTACTAGCGAGGGTACGCCGACTAATTGGTCGAGAGCATGCGGTTCATTTTTGAAATACCCCAAACTTAAATATAGTGGTTAAGATAATTCTAATCCTCATTTAAGAGCCTAATAATGCTAGAGTAATATTGGTAAGGAAAAATAAATCCAAAAGAAATAAATAAACGCTTTAAAAGCGGAGAACGCTAAATAAGCGTTAAATAACCATGGGAGGCATGAGACCTCGGTTAGCGTATTATATGGATTCTAAAGGTTTAATAAGACCTAAATAATATATGGGAACAACTCCCGAAGAAAACGGATCCAAATAATGTATTAAAAGCGTAAACGAACCTTAAAGCGCGTTTTTCGAGGAAACCGGGAAAACGCGACTTTAAGCGGGTCAATTAGACTCATAACAGTTTTGGTCAACTAAATATTCATTAATAAATATTATTGGAGCTTTAGAACCAATAAAATTAATTAAAAGAGAAAATTCCGGGAAACGGGTACCGGTTAGTAAAAACTGTAACAACCGGGAAGTTGTGGGGCGAGAATGCAAATAAACAAACTTAGCATGTCCACTTTGCAAATAAAAGTCAAAAAAAATCTGTAGAGAAGGGAGTGTGTGACCGATGGACTCCTCACCCCCACTCTCTTTATTTATCTCTTTATTGTCCCTAATACACTAGAGGACAAAAGAAATAAGTAAAAAGCAAAATAAAAACTCTCTCTCCTATCCCCACTCCTCTCTCTCACGATTTCCCTCACCTCTCTATTCTCTCTTTTCTCTCTTCTTCTTCTACCTTGCGACACCAATGGAGAAGGGAGGAAACTCACACAACTCCCTCCTTCTCTCCTCTTGTTAACCCACTAATCTTGCTCCAAAAATTACAAAAGTAGTACCATTGGAATCCCCTTGCAAAGGAGAACACTTCCCTCCTTTCAAAAATCCAAAAGCTCCATTTTCGATTTTATGGGTATTCACCATTTGAAGATTCAAGTCCACCATTAGAAGCACCTTCACCTCCTTATCGTCTTGAGGTAAAAAGAAATTTGAAAATCCATCGTTTCTAGCCCTCATTGGCATTTTAAGAATTTTTCGGTTTTGAATGTTTTGTTCTTCTTGCTCCAGCCGATTTGGCTTCTCTTGGGGGCTAGGAACATTGCTCTCTTGCTAGTCAAGAACTCCATTCATCCATTGAAAGGTAATACCCTTGTCTAAACCCTAAAACATTAAATTCTAGGGTTAGAGTAAAATGAATGCTAAATGGTATTGTGCATGTGTTATGTGCTGTAGCACTTGTGTGTGTGTGAACCCTATTGGGACCGAGAACAAAGGAGGAGAAAGGAAGAGGAAGGAAAAGAATGAAAGAAAAAAAAAACTAACAAGTCAAGGTAATGCTCTTACCTTGGGTTAGTTTGTGTATTACATTGTAACAGATTTTAAGTATCTAACAATGAAGAATGTATGAAGTATGAGTAGTAGTAATGTGGTAATGTATTGGAGGAGAGAATGTAACAGTTTCTGGAGTAGTAAAAAAATGAGTAATGTATTGCGTGATAAGTAGCATGTATGATGTAATGTGATGAGAAATGATATTGAAACAGTTTTGAAGTTTTTAAATGAAGTTTAAAAGCTTGGGAAAAACCATGGGTAGTATGTGTATGTGTGCAGGAATTTTAATGTGTGTAGTAGTGTTGAATGGTGAGTATAGTGTATTGTATAAACAGGTTGTGAGAATGTGAATTGTGAGCTGAGATAATGCGTGGAGAAAGTAAGAATTATAGGGGAGACTGTAACACCCCATCCAACAATAACACACTTACAATAAACTGCAGCGGAAAACAACCTCATCACATTACTTATCTCATTGGTGTTACACGCCGTTAGCCACCCACGTGGCTAACAAGGCTAATACATACACATTGTACCGGTCTGATGGGCTAAATTCCCGAGCGACTACACAATACTATCCCTTTCCATTAATCACAACAACAACATACACCTTCCAACTACACCGAGTATTTATAACTAATGCCGATAACAATTTCGGTCTTCTACACCTACTGTATATATACAACATAAACGATTACCCATGTACAACGACTACCCCGTCCTACTCTCGAACGGCTTCCAGCTCCTTGTACATGAAACAGGAAAAGAAGAGAAAGGGTGGCCCCCAAGGGGCTCAGCACCTTTGCTGGTATGGTAATCCCGCAGCCCACATGCTACCGGGCCACGCACAACTACTTGTCGTCTTAGCATGCGGTTGATTATTTTTAAATCATACATGCAACTGTAAACACACAACACATTTATCATTCGCCTCCACGGGCTCAACAAACGGATAATATATCCTTACTTAATAAGTCACTCATGGTATTCATCACCCCTAGAGTGTTCCTCCTCGAATGGAGCTATTCCCTTAATAGACGACACATACCCTTAAATCGGGTTATCCTTAAACGCCTCTTATCACAAACTGGGAATCATGTCCATGATCCACACACTCCACATTATACAACCTACAACATACACTACATACAACACTTAACAACACTTTGCACGTTTCCACGTGCACAACATAATACCGCAATAGATATTGCATCACAACAAAAATACATTACATAACGGGAGTGGTTCTCTTAGGAACCGACCCAAACATTGTTTATACACTGGTGAGCCTAGAGAATGTTGCCAGTCTCATGATAAGCTCGTTATACAATAACAACAACACTCATTACCGTCCTAATAGTTGGACGAGTAACTTAAGTTAAGGCGGTTCGGGTTTGGAGGCCCGAACACACCACACAGACACATGTTCCCCCTAAACCGATCATAAGTCAGAATAGCTAAGCTTTGGAGTAAGCTAATGGGAGATCATAACCCGTGAGGGAAACAACCATAACAAAGAGAAGGGTAAGGCTAGGAAGGATACCCTCTCCCAAACAACGCGCGACCGGCCAAACCGGATTCCTCACTACTGTTAGTACATACTTACTTTAGATATTAGTTAGAACCCCACTATGGAGTCTATCACATCTACACATCATACAGTATTACAACTGTGTTAGACACACAAGGGAGATCCCTACATTCACATACACATATCACACATTTAACACACGCATAGCCGTGGTTAGTACGTCCCATGGTTCGGGTCGTTTACTCCGAATACCGAACTCTCATGTGATCCTAGACTCAGTTAACTAAGGTTAACGCTGCCGAGGTTAAATGGTATCGGAGTTGAACACGCCACATATATGAATTACTGTAAACTCATTACATGTTTAATCTTACAACGTGGCAAACATACAGAAAAACACATTGGCATACGCCGGTGTAATCCGGTAGGACACAGGTTGCAAGAAAACCATACCTGTCACCGGAGTCCACTTTATGTACCTCGAGCAACTCTCGAACAACTGATAACATTACATGTACTTTTATTAATATCGGGGTAGCATGATGATTTAACGTCTAATGCTTATAACTTCTCCCCGTTAACTTAGTTACATAACTTAACATTTTAAACTTGTTTTACTCTCACATTTTAATACAACTTTTAACCCACTTTATTGTCATTAAAACTCACCTAACATGTCCTTAACAACCTTATAACATCATTACCTATCAATCCCCATCATTACATATCATTTCACAACCTTAAACAACATTTTTGGTCCGACCGGACTTGCCGACCGGACTTGTCCAAGTCCGGTCGATTCCAGAACACATTTCCGTCAAAATTTTCCACACCGACCGGACTTGTAAGTCCGGTCCTATGTCCGGTCCATTCCAGAGAGCTTCTTCCCTTTGTAAATTTAGCCCGGCCGGACTTGCCAAGTCCGGTCCTATGTCCGGTCAATTCCAGAAGCTAATTCTCGCAGGGTAAACTGGGCCCGACCGAACTTGCAAGTCCGGTCGCAAGTCCGGTCTGCCCCAGATCTTTGTTTTCCTTTTTACATTCAACTCCAAACTTCACCCTATATATTCTAGTATACCCTAACCTCATTTAGGCACTTCAAACACACCTTTATCCACGTGCTAAACTCTTTAAATCACTCACCAAAACCATTTTATCATTCACAAACTTCTTACAAAGTTCCTAGCACTTGGGATGTTTTCTCCTTAAGATTTATAAGTGGTAGTTCACCAATAATGACCACTACACCAAGGTGTTTCCTCTACACCTTAACATCTTCTCTCAACTTCTTTTCTTACTAACTACACCTCCTTTTTCACATCTTACCTAATCATCACTTATTCCTTGGATATCACATTACCTAAACCTTAAACAAACTCCCCCAAGACTTAAATACATTCTCATGACACACATTGAATTCCTAGAACTTCCAAGATAACACCTAAATCCTTGCATCACTCTAAATCACCTTAATACATGTTTTCTTCTCAAGTAAACATTCATTCACCTTTAACACTTCCTAGTTCACCAAAACTCACTTAAAAACACTTAGAACTTCTTACACCTTTTTCCAAATTTGGCCATAGCTTCTCTTGTATTTACTCACATCCAAACACTTAGGTTTTTACCTCATTTCATTCAAGAACATTTTTTTACCCACAAACTTCACACATTAAGCACTACATCACAATATAGTGCATAACTTAAATTGCTTGGCACTTAGGCCCTTAAATAACATGGCTCTTAGGCCCTTAAATTGCATAAACCTTAAACACTGAATTTCCCACATAAATAATGCCTTTGACCTGCAAATACATACACCAATACATATGTTCTTTTACTAGTCTCCTTGAGAACACTTTACTAGGTCATTCACCATTGGCTCCTTAGGTATTTTATTAGGCAAATCAAGCTCATTTTCCTAAGGTATTTAAACTACATTGAGATAGCTTGTTTACCTCTTTTTCCTCACAAACTTCTTTCTTGTTTCCTTGTAAAACCGGTGGGGTGTTTGGTTGTTTGTCAACTTCTAAACAATGTACAAGTGGTAGAATGAGTATTCAAGCATTATGCTTCATCTCATTGCAAACCCTAGTTACACATATTGTTTTAACACATTAAGATAATTGTTTTACCTTGGAATTGGAAGAGAGCTTGAATGAGTATCAAGAGAGGACTCCACCTAGTCCATGAAAGCTTGGAATGAAGCTAGAACAGGCAAGGTAAATACACCATGGTGAGGTGAATTTTCGGTCAACATGAAAACATGGAGGAAACATGGATTTTCTTTGAGTTTCCTTACCTTGAAGCAAAGGAGAACATGAATATGTGAAAAGGTGAGCTCAAGCTCCTCCCATGGTGGTTTCTCTTGGCACCGGAATGGAGGTTTTGAAGTTTTGAAAAGACAAGATTGTAGAGCTTGGCTTAACTAAGAGAATGGTGGTCTTGAAATTGAATTTGGACCATGGAGCTAGGAGTTACAAGTGGTCAAGGATGGACTTCCATGGTGGTATTGTATATTACCGAGAGAGAACAGCAAGAAGGGAGAATGAAGAAGGTGAAACCGTGTGAAATGGAGGAAGGAAAAGAGAGAATGAGATAAGATTGTTTTAAGAAGATATTTGTAACTTATAAAGCAAATAGTACTTTACTTTAAGCTTAACTTTACTTATTTGATTTCTTTTACATGTTGGTGACTCACACCATGAAAAACCGGCCCCCATATGCCTAGGAGGGTATAATAGTCTTTGTGACCAATTTAATTTTATTATATATATGTTACAAACTAGCTTAT
Source organism: Limonium bicolor (assembly GCA_023374045.1). NCBI lineage: Eukaryota > Viridiplantae > Streptophyta > Magnoliopsida > Caryophyllales > Plumbaginaceae > Limonium > Limonium bicolor. The sequence continues at coordinate 298,938,459 of CM041780.1, forward strand.
AAAAGTTACTATTCATAAACTAAGGCACATAGAAGTGAAATTTTTGATTTCCCATTGATATAGCCACCCAAATGTAATACTATATAGTACACATGTTAATTAAAGAGTAATGATGGACATTTAGCCATTCAAAACTCATTTACAAGACAATTTTTCAAAAACGTGCTTTAAGACTCCTTAAAGCACATTTTGTGTTTTAACTTGTTTTCAAGCTTGGTTTTCTTCAGTAATTGATTTAATATGTTCATTAACATATTTATAAAGTATAGGTGTGACCATTAGGTCTTATACACATTTATCCCAAGCTTAGAGCACATTTTCGCTCATATTGACTTTAAGGTTTTTCTTGTGTTTTATTTGGTTTAACTGTCCACCAAAGTTTCCTAAGGACTTATTTAGCCCTATCAAATCATAATTAAATGTTATCATGTCTTGGTAGGCTCTTTGGGTCCTAACCAAGTTCACTCATAGCTTAGAGCATGTTTTTGCTCAAACTGTGTCTTAGTGTTTTATTGTGTTTTACTATGGTTTAAGTTGTACACTAACGTTTCTAAGGCACTTTTAGCCTTTATAACACAGTTTGATATTTAAACCACATATCAAGGTTTGGGGTATTTCAATCTACCCCCCTTAAAAGAACTTCGTCCTCGAAGTTCACACTTTCCACACACCATTAGATTAGAACACATGAATCACTTGGAAATAAACTTCCATAACCAAACACACTTTACATCACAACCTCGGACTTAATGGTCCGGGCAACACATTCACATCCACACATAACATAACATATCCACATGATAACCTCGGACTCTATGGTCCGGGTATCTTAACAACACTTACACATACATAACAACCCTTTGGACTCACTGGTCTCGGGTAACATCACAACATTTGGACACATAGGTCCCCATAACATAACAGTCTTCAGACACTTAGGTCTATGTAACACAACACATTTAGACTCATGGGTCTCAATAGCATACACTTTTAGGAGATCAAAGTCAAAATAACATTTATTACACATACCACACAACATGTCATAGCATGTATAACAATCAAAATATCCTTGATATACACTGTGATCCCGCAGAACCCGGTCGCGATGGACACCTTCCGTCCCCGTGCCTTTGGGAGATTAAAACAATCACTTAAGTTTAAAATTTCCTTGTGAGGTTAAGTAAGAAGACTTTAATTACGTAAAGTATCCATCAACGTTTTATAAATACCAATTGAAAATCCTTTTGAAAACACACACAACTCCAAGTCCAACTTAAGCTCTTTGCTTCTTTTCTTAGCGTGGTTATTTGTGACCACTTATAGGGAGTTTCAAGAGTCATCCAACCCTGATGTGATCAGCACCAGTATTGAACTATCCTTCCACCCCAATTTGTGTTCGGCTTCCCTTGATCACATGCAAATCAAGTTCCACCTCCCACTTCATTTTCAAACATCAAGTAAATCACTCATTTCCAATTTCCTATCTCTTAAATCATTCTAATCATGATCATACATCTCCAAGGATAGAACTCTGTCTATCAGTTATCTCCATTCACTTTAATCCTGTTGCCTAGGGAATCTTATTCTCACTAGGTTCTATGTCGGTATCATGCCCTTTCTTGAATCACTATATAGTGTATATATACATATATTTTATCAAAATACAACACACAAAATTTCACATTTATACACTGTCGGGGTTTTGTTCCCCGGGAGTTTCTCTACTCCCACACTTGTACTATCACACACAATTGTTCACAAATACACACACTTATCACAATGGTATTCGCATCTTCAGTGCGCAATTACCCCAATTAAACCATGAATGAATGTGTATGTTTACGTAACACACACACCAATCATCAAAACAATAATATAATTTGTGCTATGCACAATATAAATCACATACACTACGTACTCTTGTACGGTAATATACACTAAGTGGTTTGCGCTCCCACCTTAACAAGGGATTACGCCCACGTAATCAATCAATAAGCATTGGCTTAAATGTTCTGCCGTCGTGAAGTGTTTTAACTTCCACGCGGTCTATTACACAACGGATTCTGATTAGAGGATCTTAACCATATTGGCGGTTTAGTTCCTAAACCAAGAATTCTAATTGGAGTTTGTTTATTTAAACTCTTAGTTGGTTTCGATTCTGGCTGTTAGGCTTCTAGGCGTTAATAATTAGCCATCCACTCATGTTCACTATGCACATTGTACACTTTACTCACTGGTTCACTAGCGTCTGCTGCGCAACTCTGACAATTGTAGGGCTTAGTTGCCCCATTTGTTTTTCTTACTGTATTGATTCCCCAATTGTCACCTTCATCTTGGTAACAATGGTTTCTCAAACCGACGGGTGGTATCTCTTACCGTTAGCGAAGCGGTGAGTTTACAAACACCCTATCCGCTCCAATGACAATTTACTGTGTAACATCACTGTATTTCACAATGATTGACTTGTTTCCCGTTCCGAGTTAATGTCGGGTTGAGATTGAGCTAATACCTAGTGTATGCTCTGCCTCCAGTAATTTACAAACATTTGGGGTATTTCCATACCGAGATATTGGCAGTTAGTGCACCGCGTAGTCACTTACTGTTAATCAGTTCCACAATTGGTTTGTACAAGTACTCTTTTTGGGGCGTCCTTGCATTTCCTATGCATCGGCCATTATGACATTTATGCTTCACAATTAACATGTTTCGAAATTCCCTAGCTATCTCACTCGTTCATTACTGCACAAGTGCAATACCAAAACACTCAGTCATACAGAGTGCAGAGCGTAAACTCTGACAATAAATCCCTTATGCAGTCGCCATGGAGTTAACAAGAGTTCCTCATCACACAGTACCTACCACTGGCTTATTGCCCAGTTTGTTTGACATCCTATCTTGCATCTACTGAGTTTAACCTCATAACTGGTCTTATCTGTTACATTATGTTTAACAACATTTAACAACGGTCGCTTGATGCGCACCGTGCTCTTAACTCCTGTATAACATCAGCTTTATCGTACTACTGTCACATACTTCCACACATAAATTTACATTATTCACATTATGGTCTCCCTCATTTGGATGATGACTACTGAATGCTCCGTTGAGCATCGAGTATTCGCCAGTCGATCACGCCGGCATTATTCAGCTCGGTGTTTCACTTTATACACACATGTTACTAAGCTAACTGCTCTCTTTCAATAACAATACGGTCAATCCTTAACATATTATTTTTTTTTTTTTTGAGCTTGATTCACATAACTACCGCTCCTGTGGTCTCACAATATCGAGAGGTATCCCCACTCTTAATGCAGTGGTTCATTCTCCACTCTTTTCACTTACATAACATAAACTTCTGCAATCAATCTGATTTATATAACATATCTTGCTTATGACTTATAAGCCTTATTTGCCTTGAGCTGGGCTCATTGTAGGCTGTCCACATACATGTACTTCTTTGTACAACATTATATGGTTTGGATATTATACTGAGCTCCATGACAAGGTCGTTGCATTCCATTTCCTTTCACGGGATGCCCTTTAGGTTTGTCAGTCCGTCTCCTGACAACTTATGTCTAAACTGGGTGTTAGTTTCAACCCTTGTGTTTCTGTCATGCCATTTCGTGCAACACTTGTTGATGCGAACACCCTTCAAGGATTGCTCCTGGGTGTTGCTAAGTTATGCTTTTACATTTAGTTCACACTTATTGGTACATTCAGTTAGTCACGCCTTTTTGCGTTCTTCACTGGTTAACATCTTCTTCTGTGAAGATCAACATTTCCTGGTAGTGTAGGTACTTATTCTGGGAATTTTCATCCCATTCATTGCACATTAATGTGTCCACATTAGTCATCTACTTGCCATGTACAGGCTAGGTTACCGTTCCAGTTAACATGTTTATCCCTAAGGATCCTTAATACATATGTGATGTCTTTACATAACAGTTTGTGCCCTTCGCACTTCCTAACTCTTAAACATTTCCTTGAGAGGAATTCACTAATCCTTTTAGTCTCACTAACTTAACTGAGTTCCTTAGCTTCAACTATTCCTTGTAATCCTTAGCTCTTGTTTGACTTATACTGCTGACCGTAGACGGAGTCGACTACTTCCCGTGTTTCGGACTCTACTCGTATACATATATGGGGTATCATACTGATACATTACTACTTACCCAACTAACCTACAAGTAGGTCTGTCAGGCCCACATGCTCCCATCGGAGTGCGGTCGTCCCACAACACAGTTGGTACACTTGTAGTGTCCGTCACACGCCTAGGTGAAGTATTCTGTTGTCAACTCCCTTATACTGTCCCGTGACAATATTCATTCCTTACTTCCCGAACTTAATCGAGGGAAAGTTTATCCATTGTTGTATCCTCGTCAACTGTCCTTGATTTTACTGGCTTGGTTTAAAAGAAGGTTAGAAAGAAGTGTTGGTTTGAAAGAAAATCTGGTTTTGAAAAGAAAAGGGTTTGAATAAATCTGGGTTTGAAAGAAAATTTTCATGGTTTCACAACATCTTCTTACCTTAGTCAAGTCTAGCATCTTGCTGACTGGTGTGCTTACAATCACGGAGGTTAGGCTATTAAGCCCTTCCACGGTTATAATGTTCACACTTAACTTCTTGGTACTTTACTAAGTACTTGTAGTGGTTATAAATTTTCCCGAACAGCCCTGTTATAGCAGCACTTGCTACGGCAAGTGCGCCATGCTAACTGGCTATCGGTTTAACACATACCAGTTGTGGCATTGTTTTTACCCATATTGTCATCAGTGGCCTTGTTGGCCCTTACTGATCTCACTGCCTTGATAATAACCTTCTGGGTAACTCCTCACTGTATTCACATGGTAATTATCAACTGGGGTGTCTCCCACTCTTGGAGTCCCTCTTTACTTAGTATCGTATCCTCTTCGTAGCCCATTCCACGTATTTGTCGTGGTTACTGAGACTTGTCTCTTATTTGGGCACTACATTGTAGTTCCTTTGTCGGTTGACATACCGTTGGTGTATTGTTTATCAACTGTGGTCCCGTAGACACTCGTCTCGGGTTTCACTAATCCACTTCTTGCCTGTTGCACGGTCGGTGCGTTGCAAGCTGGTTACTCTCGACTGCTATGCATGTCGACCCAGGTCGCCGGAAATTCTATTCTCTTATACACAGAATCCTTCATTCTTCGCTATTTAATGAGGTTAACATTGTTCAGATGGAGACCGTCTCCGGGATTCCCAGTTTTCGGGATCTACCGTATGACAGGTTCTCTGTACCTTTGGAGGTATGTAATAACAGCCAGATCGGGTATCCCGAGTATGAGAGGACTTTCATCTCTCTGGCGTTCTTTCCCTAAGTTATATACAGGGATTGTGGAGGGTGGGATGGATATTGTAGGTTTCCAGTACACACTGGTAATTCCTATCTAGCGTATCTCTCACGCTATCACTCAACCCTTAACCCAAAGTACTAAAATCCTAACTCGGTACTTCCTAAGCTCGGTAATTCAGTCATCAGAGCGATACTTCGCTCTGATACCACTTTTTGTAACACCCCATCCAACAATAACACACTTACAATAAACTGCAACGGAAAACAACCTCATCACATTACTTATCTCATTGGTGTTACACGCCGTTAGCCACCCACGTGGCTAACAAGGCTAATACATACACATTGTACCGGTCTGATGGGCTAAATTCCCGAGCGACTACACAATACTATCCCTTTCCATTAATCACAACAACAACATACACCTTCCAACTACACCGAGTATTTATAACTAATGCCGATAACAATTTCGGTCTTCTACACCTACTGTATATATACAACATAAACGATTACCCATGTACAACGACTACCCCGTCCTACTCTCGAACGGCATCCAGCTCCTTGTACCTGAAACAGGAAAAGAAGGGAAAGGGTGGCCCCCAAGGGGCTCAGCACCTTTGCTGGTATGGTAATCCCGCAGCCCACATGCTACCGGGCCACGCACAACTACTTGTCGTCTTAGCATGCGGTTGATTATTTTTAAATCATACATGCAACTGTAAACACACAACACATTTATCATTCGCCTCCACGGGCTCAACAAACGGATAATATCCTTACTTAATAAGTCACTCATGGTATTCATCACCCCTAGAGTGTTCCTCCTCGAATGGAGCTATTCCCTTAATAGACGACACATACCCTTAAATCGGGTTATCCTTAAACGCCTCTTATCACAAACTGGGAATCATGTCCATGATCCACACACTCCACATTATACAACCTACAACATACACTACATACAACACTTAACACACTTTGCACGTTTCCACGTGCACAACATAATACCGCAATAGATATTGCATCACAACAAAAATACATTACATAACGGGAGTGGTTCTCTTAGGAACCGACCCAAACATTGTTTATACACTGGTGAGCCTAGAGAATGTTGCCAGTCTCATGATAAGCTCGTTATACAATAACAACAACACTCATTACCGTCCTAATAGTTGGACGAGTAACTTAAGTTAAGGCGGTTCGGGTTTGGAGGCCCGAACACACCACACAGACACATGTTCCCCCTAAACCGATCATAAGTCAGAATAGCTAAGCTTTGGAGTAAGCTAATGGGAGATCATAACCCGTGAGGGAAACAACCATAACAAAGAGAAGGGTAAGGCTAGGAAGGATACCCTCTCCCAAACAACGCGCGACCGCCAAACCGGATTCCTCACTACTGTTAGTACATACTTACTTTAGATATTAGTTAGAACCCCACTATGGAGTCTATCACATCTACACATCATACAGTATTACAACTGTGTTAGACACACAAGGGAGATCCCTACATTCACATACACATACACACATTTAACACACGCATAGCCGTGGTTAGTACGTCCCATGGTTCGGGTCGTTTACTCCGAATACCGAACTCTCATGTGATCCTAGACTCAGTTAACTAAGGTTAACGCTGCCGAGGTTAAATGGTATCGGAGTTGAACACGCCACATATATGAATTACTGTAAACTCATTACATGTTTAATCTTACAACGTGGCAAACATACAGAAAACACATTGGCATACAAGCCGGTGTAATCCGGTAGGACACAGGTTGCAAGAAAACCATACCTGTCACCGGAGTCCACTTTATGTACCTCGAGCAACTCTCGAACAACTGATAACATTACATGTACTTTTATTAATATCGGGGTAGCATGATGATTTAACGTCTAATGCTTATAACTTCTCCCCGTTAACTTAGTTACATAACTTAACATTTTAAACTTGTTTTACTCTCACATTTTAATACAACTTTTAACCCACTTTATTGTCATTAAAACTCACCTAACATGTCCTTAACAACCTTATAACATCATTACCTATCAATCCCCATCATTACATATCATTTCACAACCTTAAACAACATTTTTGGTCCGACCGGACTTGCCGACCGGACTTGTCCAAGTCCGGTCGATTCCAGAACACATTTCCGTCAAATTTTCCACACCGACCGGACTTGTAAGTCCGGTCCTATGTCCGGTCCATTCCAGAGAGCTTCTTCCCTTTGTAAATTTGCCCGGCCGGACTTGCCAAGTCCGGTCCTATGTCCGGTCAATTCCAGAAGCTAATTCTCGCAGGGTAAACTGGGCCCGACCGAACTTGCAAGTCCGGTCGCAAGTCCGGTCTGCCCCAGATCTTTGTTTTCCTTTTTACATTCAACTCCAAACTTCACCCCATATATTCTAGTATACCCTAACCTCATTTAGGCACTTCAAACACACCTTTATCCACGTGCTAAACTCTTTAAATCACTCACCAAAACCATTTTATCATTCACAAACTTCTTACAAAGTTCCTAGCACTTGGGATGTTTTCTCCTTAAGATTTATAAGTGGTAGTTCACCAATAATGACCACTACACCAAGGTGTTTCCTCTACACCTTAACATCTTCTCTCAACTTCTTTTCTTACTAACTACACCTCCTTTTTCACATCTTACCTAATCATCACTTATTCCTTGGATATCACATTACCTAAACCTTAAACAAACTCCTCCAAGACTTAAATACATTCTCATGACACACATTGAATTCCTAGAACTTCCAAGATAACACCTAAATCCTTGCATCACTCTAAATCACCTTAATACATGTTTTCTTCTCAAGTAAACATTCATTCACCTTTAACACTTCCTAGTTCACCAAAACTCACATAAAACACTTAGAACTTCTTACACCTTTTTCAAAATTTGGCCATAGCTTCTCTTGTATTTACTCACATCCAAACACTTAGGTTTTTACCTCATTTCATTCAAGAACATTTTTTTACACACAAACTTCACACATTACGCACTACATCACAATATAGTGCATAACTTAAATTGCTTGGCACTTAGGCCCTTAAATAACATGGCTCTTAGGCCCTTAAATTGCATAAACCTTAAACACTGAATTTCCCACTAAATAATGCCTTTGACCTGCAAATACATACACCAATACATATGTTCTTTTACTAGTCTCCTTGAGAACACTTTACTAGGTCATTCACCATTGGCTCCTTAGGTATTTTATTAGGCAAATCAAGCTCATTTTCCTAAGGTATTTAAACTACATTGAGATAGCTTGTTTACCTCTTTTTCCTCACAAACTTCTTTCTTGTTTCCTTGTAAAACCGGTGGGGTGTTTGGTTGTTTGTCAACTTCTAAACAATGTACAAGTGGTAGAATGAGTATTCAAGCATTATGCTTCATCTCATTGCAAACCCTAGTTACACATATTGTTTTAACACATTAAGATAATTGTTTTACCTTGGAATTGGAAGAGAGCTTGAATGAGTATCAAGAGAGGACTCCACCTAGTCCATGAAAGCTTGGAATGAAGCTAGAACAAGCAAGGTAAATACACCATGGTGAGGTGAATTTTCGGTCAACATGAAAACATGGAGGAAACATGGATTTTCTTTGAGTTTCCTTACCTTGAAGCAAAGGAGAACATGAATATGTGAAAAGGTGAGCTCAAGCTCCTCCCATGGTGGTTTCTCTTGGCACAGAAATGGAGGTTTTGAAGTTTTGAAAAGACAAGATTGTAGAGCTTGGCTTAACTAAGAGAATGGTGGTCTTGAAATTGAATTTGGACCATGGAGCTAGGAGTTACAAGTGGTGAAGGATGGACTTCCATGGTGGTATTGTATATTACCGAGAGAGAACAGCAAGAAGGGAGAATAAAGAAGGTGAAACCGTGTGAAATGGATGAAGGAAAAGAGAGAATGAGATAAGATTGTTTTAAGAAGATATTTGTAACTTATAAAGCAAATAGTACTTTACTTTAAGCTTAACTTTACTTATTTGATTTCTTTTACATGTTGGTGACTCACACCATGAAAAACCGGCCCCCATATGCCTAGGAGGGTATAATAGTCTTTGTTGACCAATTTAATTACTTATAACATTATATGTTACAAACTAGCTTATAAAAGTTACTATTCACAAACTAAGGCACATAGAAGTGAAATTTTTGATTTCCCATTGATATAGCCACCCAAATGTAATACTATATAGTACACATGTTAATTAAAGAGTAATGATGGACATTTAGCCATTCAAAACTCATTTACAAGACAATTTTTCAAAAACGTGCTTTAAGACTCCTTAAAGCACATTTTGTGTTTTAACTTGTTTTCAAGCTTGGTTTTCTTTAGTAATTGATTTAATATGTTCATTAACATATTTATAAAGTATAGGTGTGACCATTAGGTCTTATACACATTTATCCCAAGCTTAGAGCACATTTTCGCTCATATTGACTTTAAGGTATTTTCTTGTGTTTTATTTGGTTTAACTGTCCACCAAAGTTTCCTAAGGACTTATTTAGCCCTATCAAATCATAATTAAATGTTATCAAGTCTTGGTAGGCTCTTTGGGTCCTAACCAAGTTCACTCATAGCTTAGAGCATGTTTTTGCTCAAACTGTGTCTTAGTGTTTTATTGTGTTTTACTATTGTTTAAGTTGTACACTAATGTTTCTAAGGCACTTTTAGCCTTTATATAACATAGTTTGATATTTAAACCACATATCAAGGTTTGGGGTATTTCAGAGACCATGTCAAAATTTGTGTAGAAAGGAGAGGACTTGAGTCGTGTAAGAAGAGGAAGTATTTGGAGAGTTTAAGAGGATTGTTAGTACCTTGTAACAGATTTGAATATGGGTTGATAAATGAGATGGAACTAGGTTGTGAGCTAATGTATTTAAGTTGCTAAGAGTGGCATTGGATGAGGAGGTATTGGAGTATAAGGGTAGAGGGAAAAATCTGTAGCATAAGGTATAAGGGAAGAAACAATGGGAGTGTTGAGTTGAAACTTGGGGAAATTGAGTGTATAAAAAAGCATAGGATTGTGTGATGTATTAAGGAATGTATTAGCATGATTTAGAGTGTCTAAATAGTACTAAAACATGTTAGGATACATGTAGGAAGAATAGGGAAGCAATGGGTGGAATTGGGAAAAGAAAACAAGGCCTATAGCAAAGTTCTGCTACTGTCCGACCCACAGTTGGATCGGACGCTGGGTCGGACAAGGCCTGAACAACGAAAATAAACTTTCTGGAACCGTCCGACCCAGAGCCGTGAGTCGGACGTGGGTCGGACGGGCCTTGAGAAACGACGGTAAATCTTTCTGGAATGGTCCGACCCAGGGCCGTGAGTCGGACATGGGTCGGACAGGCAAAATTCTCTTCATCGAAGTTTCTGACTTCGTCCGACCCAGAGGTTGGGTCGGACGTGGGTCGGACATGGCTTGGATGACAAAACTGAAACTTTCTGGAATGGTCCGACCCAGAGGGTATGGGTCGGACGGAATAGTTCTGGGTCGGACGGGAGTAATTTCAGAGGACGAAAACCTACTGGAATGGTCCAACCCAGGGTTGGGTCGGACGGTGGGTCGGACGGCCCAAACACTTACAAAAAAAAAATGTTTTTATAATATGACTATAGTAAGCATATGTATGTATAGGTATATGCTTATACACCGGTATGCATATAAAAGTAGTAATACACCATTAATGAAGTAATAATGGTAAGAGAGTAAGTAAATGTGTAAGGAAGTAAGTTATGAAGTAGTAAAGGAAAGAATGGTTTTATAACCAGGTAAGAAAGTAATGAAGTAGTAAGAATACGTTGAAAGTATCAATGAAGGAGTAAGTAGATCAATAATAGATCATTGATCGTACTACTTCATGTATGTATAGGAATCCAATAGTTGATCCTCGAAGGAGCCGGTAGTGCGGATACAACGGTGAACGGTATGATTTCTTCATGCTCTGTATCCTAACCTGGTTACCCCGATTTGTGTGCTTATGTGATCACCAATAAGATAAATGCACGAATCGGACTTATACTGCACTTAACTGTGTTTGAACTATTTTGTTCTTGTTGTATCTTCTTGAACAATTAGTTTGTATAATTCATGAAACGAATGAATGGAATTGAGAAGTATGTGTAAGTATCGTGTACTTGAGTACTGTATGTATGTATGGAAATGGAGTATTGACTTCTACTAATTCCTAACCTTCTAACTCCTAACTTGAGTAATGAGTAAATGGAATGAGTAGAAGTCCGATATAGCTTCGGCCACGCGTGAGGATAAGGAAACACAAGAGGTTGGATCCGAATCCTGGCTGTAATCTTTTCCATGGACCAATTCCCTTGAATGGGTAGCATCCTTGATTAGTGGGCCACCCTAAAGCCCGGTGGTAGGATGTAGTAATCCCTGCCCGGAGGTCATACCGACTTAACTAGAAGTAAAGTATGTATGAAGTAAGTATTGTATGTGTATTGGTTTTGACTATTGTAAGTCATCGACCGGAAGTAAAAGAGTATCGAACACCCGATAAACCCGGGTGTGTAATGAAGCTAACTGGACCTTGTATGTATTGGAGAATTGTATCTCCGCATTGCGTATTGGATATGTAATGAGTGTGTATTGTGTATGTGCATTCTGGAAAATGGTAAGTAAGCATTGGTGACTTGTATTGTCTTCCAAGCATGTATTGTAATGTGCGTATGTATGTATACCATGTGTAGTATTGTAGTAGCGTGAATGAAAGCATTTATGTATGTATGTATGAATGTATGTATTGCAAATGAATTGCATGTATTCGACCAAATGGTCGGCGTACCCTCGCTAGTACGCGGGGTATGCGGTTATCATATTCAGCGTAAGCTGACCCCCTCGGGGGAACATTTTTAGTGTGCAGGTACCCGGAGCAAATGCGGTCAAGGTAAGAGACCGGCGACGCGCCTTGTAATTAGAAGTATCTAGTTGTGAGGAATGGGTAGTAGATTGACTCCTAGTGAGTATGTATGAATTTGGGAGAAGTATCGTATTGATTTGGAACCTAGTGAACTCGGTATGCGTAGTGTATTATCTTGTACGGAATTGTGGAGTATTGTATTGAATGGAGTAATGTATCGAATGGAGTATCGTAGTATCCAGTATGTAATGAGAGTATGTATTGTATTAAGTAGTACTCGGATATTCCGGTCCATCAGACCGATGCTGTATGTAACAGTAGTAGCCTTGTTAGTCACGTGGGTGACTAACGGCATTGTATCACCTGATGTATGTAAGTATGTATCCGCTGCGTGACTCGGGAAGCACGAGGAGATTGGACGGTAATGACTGAATTAATAGTAGGGGTGTTACAATTTTAGTTCAAACAGCGTGCAATACCACAATACATTATATATGTATTTCAACACATTCAAGGTTCAACAAGGAACACAAACACTAACACACACATCAAGAGGTTAGTTTAGTTTGTTGTGTACTTAGGCTTTGAGGGTTATACCTCACCATGCCTCAATTCTTTCTACCTTGTCACCCACTCACTAGGGTTACACTTACTCAAATTCTCTTGCTCTCATTCCCTACTCAATACTCAATTTTCTCCATACTCAAGACTCACATGCTCAATTCTCAATACTCACGTACCCAATACTCAAGTTCACCCGTCAATACTCAATACTCAAGTTACATGTTAAGTCATTCTCATGACCTCCGGGCAGGGTCATACACAAGACCCACCACTGGGCTCAAATACAAAAGGGGTATACAGTTAACTCCTCAAATTCTCAAATGTCCGGTTCACTACCGGACTACTCAAATTCCCAAAACTCCACTCTCGGAGTCAATTCATAATCTCAAGGATTAGCCTAGAAGTATCTCTCTCGATAGCATCTAATGGCTTAGGGAACTCACAATGTCTAGTATTCTAAGATTTAAGGTCTTACTGTACTTATCGAATACTCTCATGTTTGTGACATTGTTCCTTTTAGTCGGTTCCTCTCATTGGGGTTCGACTACATCTCTAAGGGGTTTGGTGATCCCTTACCATGCTTTACATTACTTAAGGTTCATACTTTGAACAACTATCAATCCTCTAGATAGAGGTTGCTCATATACTTTCACTAATATTTATCGTGTGGATTAAATCAATTTGGCTCTCTAACCGTTATCGGGAGGTTACTACTCTCGTATACTTTCTCACGTTCTCGTGTGTTCATAGGTTTATGTTACTGTGTATAGGTTTGATAGTTGTAGTGTGTTTCCAACCTTTTGTTAGTTCGCAACTCGACTCTTTCTACGAGTCTCTACTCTAACAAGACTCAACTATGAGTCGTACTACCATACATAATCACATTCAAGCAATTCATTCACAATCCACATCTCATGAATTATACAAACTTTAGTTCAAATCATAATCCAACAAGAAACATTACATCACAAGCACAAGCAAGTGCAAACATTCCGATTCCTGCATTTATGTTGTTAGGTGATCACACAATCAAACAAGCACACAAATCGGGGTAACCAAGTTAGGATACAGAGCATGAGGAAATCATACCTTACACCATGGTTTAACTTTACCGGGTCGCCTCACATTGCTCGGTTCATACTTGATTCACTGATAATGTTTCGAACATTATTATTAATACTATGTTCATACGATACGCAGATAATCACTACTCCCGTACTTACCCCGTTGTCCCGTTATTCTTAGTTTTTCTCTTGTGTTCTTAACTTTCTTACCTTCATTATTCTAGCACTAATGCCTTACTTGTACATATATATGTGTCTATATATATACATGTATGTGTATATATATATTTACATGTATGTATATATATATGTGTGTGTGAATATAAGTATATATATATATGCATGTATGTATATATATATATCAATTTAATTTAATTTTTTTTAATAAAGGCCGACCGACCCACTCTGGGTAGGTCGCCTGGGTGGGTCGGCTGCAGAAGGCACCCGAGTTACAGAATTCAGCCCGACCGACCCAGTCTGGGGTAGGTCGGCTACAGAACCCCTTTTAATTATCTACTTGAATTCCAAATTCACCTAAATTCTCACCCAATCTTTTCCTAATCATTTCCACATGTTTCCAACATAATTTAACACCTCAAGACACTCCTTAAACCACTCCAAATCCTTGGTTTAATCCACCACCCAATTCTTGCTCAAATTCAACAAATCCAAATTCTCCCATCTTGCATTTTGCACTCTTATGCATTTCTAACTTCCTTTGATTGGTCTTACCTCCTACCAAACTTACCAAATCACCTAATGACCATCCTAATTCATTCCTAGATAAAGGCACTTCTAAAACCCAAGTCCAACTCCCATTTTGATAAGTCTTGTACACTAACTCATTTCTAGAGTTTTACATATCCTTACAAGTAATTTTGCTACAGATTTTTACACTCCTCTCCCTAGTTCTCCAAATACCATTTCAAGGTTACTAAACACCTCTACTCATCTCAACTAAACACCTATGTTTCCCCCCTGCACCAAGTCATCTAAAAACACTCCTTTTCTACCAAAATTTTGCCATAACCTCCCCATAGACCTTATATATCCAAATGCATCAATTCACACCAATTTAAATTCCTAATCTAGACACACCCATGAGGGTCCTACCAGCACATAATATATCCATCAAAATTTTCCAAACAACAATATAGCTCAACATACTACAATAGCTCAAAAACTTGGCACTTAAGCCCTTAATTCAAACCAACAATTCACAAGTTTTCTCAAAATCAACTAAACACATTATTTCTCACACTTTGGGTTCATTATTCAATTTAACCCATCCCAAGTCCTTAAAGAAATTAAAACAAGTTCCAAGGTAGACTTCTTACTTTAATTTCACAAGTTCTCTCTTAATTCTCCTCTTGCTCCTCCTCTTCTCAAATTCGGTCAAGTGGGAATGGAGTTGCCAAACTCCATCCCAACATTCAAGAAGCACAAAAATAAGTTCAATTAAAATTCTAAACCCTTAGAATCACTTAAATTCAATGGAAGGCTTAGAGCACAAAGTTAGGGTTTTACCTTTGGAGCTTATTAAGAGGGGCTTTCACCCATGAATCAAAGGGGAAACTCCACCACCATTGGAGAGTTGAATTGAAGCTCAAAATCAAGAAGAAAAAAAGGTGTGAGAGAGGGCAAAAATCGGCCAGCTCTATAATTTGGAGAAAAATGAGGTTTTTCATGGAGATTTTTACCTTGTTTGAAAGAGGAGACTCCAAGCTTCATTTTGATGTCATTTTCTCTTCAAATGGGGAAAACCCATGGAGATGAACTTATTCATTTTCGGATTTTGAAAAGAGGGAAGTGTAGAGGAGGATGAGGGGAGTTCAAATATGTAATTTGTTTTGCATTTGGAGCTTGGAGGGAGCTTGGGCAAGCAAGGAAAGGGCAAGAAGCCATGGGAGGAGAGGAAGAAATCGGCTGGAACCAGAGGGGGAAGAAAAATGGTAAAGGAAGGAGAAAGAGAGGAAAGAGAAAAGAAAAAGAGAAAGTGAGGGAGGAGAGAGAAGGTGAGGTTCCTTTTCTACTTTTCTTTCTTTCTTTTCTTTCTAGCTTATTAGGTGTGTGAGAGGGCTGTCTCACAATTAAAAACCGGCCCACATAATTGTTACAAGCTGGAGCGTTTTTCGTCTTTTACAGAAAACACACATTTATTTACCCAGTTTTAGCATTATTCACTAACCGGACCCGTTTTCCGGAATTTTCTCGTTTCTTTAATTTTAATGGCTATTAAGCTTCCATTAATGTTTGTTTATAGTTATTTGATGAACTATAATTTTTACGGGTTCGTTTGACCACTTAAAATCACGTTTTCGGGTCTTCTCGAAAAACATGCGTTAAAGCTTTATTAGCGTTTTTAATTCGTTTTATGGATCTGTTTTCTTTGGGAATTGTTCCCATATATTATTTAGGCCTTATTAAGCCTTTTAAATTCATTTAATACTCTTCTCCAGGTTGTATCCCTCCTAGGGCCACTTAACGCTCAATTTAGCGTTTTTTGCTTTTTAAGCGTTTTTCTTGTTTCTTTTGGATTTATTCTTTTTACCAAAATTCATTAGGCACTAATAGGCCCTTAACATCGTATTAGAGTAATTTAATCACCCTAATTAAATCTGGGGTATTTCAACTGGACAAGGGCTTTATCAGACCGAGCGTATCTCCATGGGGAGTGCCGGTATTGTTTGTCAAGAAGAAAGATGGGAGCATGCGACTCTGCATCGATTACAGAGAGTTAAATGCCGTATCAGTCAAAAATAAATACCCCCTTCCACGCATCGACGACTTGTTTGATCAGCTCAGAGGTGCAACAGTGTTCTCAAAGATCGACCTGAGTTCAGGCTACCATCAGATTCGCATTGCTGAGAGAGACATGGAGAAGACGGTATTCCGGACACGCTACGGTCACTACGAGTTTACCGTGATGCCATTTGGATTGTCAAACGCACCTGCAGTATTCATGGATCTCATGAACCGTCTGTTCAGAGAGCAGCTTCACTCATCAGTGGTGGTATTCATCGACGATATCCTAGTCTACTCTAAGACTAAGGAGGACCACAAAGCACACCTCAGGCGAGTTCTGCAGATTATGAGAGAGAACCAGCTATACGCCAAGCTCTCGAAGTGTGAGTTTTGGCTAGATAGCGTGGCATTCTTGGGGCATATTATTTCAGCCAGCGGCATATCCGTTGATCCTGCGAAGATAGAGGCAGTCAAGAGCCGGCCGAGACCGAAGACAATGACCGATATCCGCAGTTTCTTGGGGTTGGCTGGTTACTACAAGCGTTTTGTGAAAGACTTCTCCAAAGTAGCCAAGCCTATGACTAATTTGATGAAAAAGGACACTCAGTTTGTGTGGACCGAGGATTGCGAGCGTTCCTTTCAAACACTGAAGGACCGTCTGACGTCGGCTCCCGTACTCATCGTTCCTGAAGGGACCGACGGGTTCGAAGTGTATTGTGATGCCTCAGGTACGGGGCTAGGGTGTGTACTCAAGTAGCACGGGAAGGTCGTCCTATCCCTCCCGACAGCTGAAGAAACATGAGGAGAACTACCCGACACATGATCTGGAGCTGGGAGCAGTTGTTTTTGCTTTGAAGATATGGAGACATTACTTGTATGGTGTTACATTGACGATATATTCGGTTCACAAAAGCCTTCAGTATCTATTCACCCAGAAAGATCTGAACATGAGGCAGAGGCGATGGGACGAGTTCTTGAAGGGCTACGACATCGACGTCAAGTACAAGGAGGGGAAGGTGAACATAGTAGCTGATGCCCTAAGCCGGAGAGCTCACTCCTTACATGCCATGTCAGCAAACAGTAGCCTAGTCGAAGAAGTACGTTGTGCTCAGGAGAGCGACCAGTACATATAGGCCATCAGGCAGTAGTTAGTAGATGACACATTCGAGGGGCAGAAATATGATTTTAGACTCAGTGATGATGGGCTGATCAGATTGAATGGCAGATTGTGCATCCTAGAGTCCAGCCCAGAGTTGAAAGAAAAGATACTTAGCGAAGCTCATTGCTCTTCCTTGTCCATCCACCCGGGATCGTCGAAGATGTACAAAGACCTGAAGACTCACTTTTGGTTGAGTGGTATGAAGAAGGATGTAGCGGAGTTTCTTACCCGTTGCTTGACTTGTCAGAAAGTCAAGTTCGAGCATAGAAGACCAGGAGGCCTGGATTGATCGGTTACACCTAATTGAGTTTGCCTACAACAACAGCTATCACGCGTCGATTCAGATGCCACAATTCCAGGCATTATATGGTAGACCATGTAGGACACCTCTCTATTGGGACGAGGCTAGCGAGAACACATTCCTTGGACCCGAGTACTTAGAGCAGGTGAAAGAGGATGTCTTACAGATACGTAGAAACATGAAGGCTGCCCATGATAGACAGAAGTCATATGCAGACTTCTGACGAAGATCTCGAGTTCGCAGTCGACGACTGAGTCTTCCAGAGTGTCACCTTTGAAGGGCATCTTTCGTTTTGGATAGAAGGGCAAGTTAAGCCCGAAGTATGTTGGTCCGTATCGTATTACGGAGCGAGTGGGCCCGTTAGCTTACAGGTTAGACTTACCTGCTGAGCTCGGGAGAGTGCATGATGTATTCCACGTATCACAGCTGAAGAAATACATCCCTCACCCCTTGCATGTGTTGCAGCCAGAGCACTTGGAGCTAGACCCGTCTCTTAGTTACGAAGAGACTCCACTCCGTATTCTAGGTACGAAGACGCGGGAGACCAGGAACAAAACCGTCCGCATGGTCAAGATTCATTGGTCGAACCACGAGGTCGAAGAGGCCACTTGGGAGTTGGAGGATTCAATGAGAGCTAAGTATCCAGCGCCTTTCGAGTAGCGTCTGTGAGTACTTCTGGGGTACGGGGGCGTAACCCTTTTTAAGGGGGGTAGAGCCTCTAGTTTTGTGTGTTCGTATGCTGGGCATACGTGTTTTATTGGTTGCTTGTTTGCGCATTGCGCACATGTGTATGTTGTGAACATGTATGTAAGTATCCTGTGAGATACTCGGATGTATATGTGTGTATGAATTGTTTGATGATTGATATATATATATATGTGTACTCTCTTATGAATTCAGTTCATACTGTATCGTTTAGATACCGAGCATAGTATCGTTTAGATACTAATTGAAACATAGAGATGTTATGTGGAATGTTGCCAAGGCTTGTAGAACTGATAGCATATGATGCCATACCTGGAATAACGCCACAATTGAGGGCTATGTGCAGTATTAGCACAACGCATTATACGTGAATGCCACATCAAATAGATGTGCATTATGGGCTATATGGGTAGTTGTTATAAACTATTCGAGAAAGACGACTTCGGGACGAAGTCTCTTTAAGGGGGGTATACTGAAATACCCCTAAATAATTAAACATTATTTAACATGTAATTAAATCAAATGCCCTAAAAATAAATTAAACACTACGATTTTTAACAGAAACCAAGAATTGCACCCTTTGACCTTCTAGGGTGATTATGTGCCCAAACGAACTCCGTTTGACCTAAAATTTTATCCTGAGCCTTATAACTCATAAATTAACACATTAAACCTTTTTCCAAGGGAAACCAAGCTCAGAAACTCACTAGAACATAAAATATGCGCTAAGCTTTCTTAAAGCACATTTTTGTGAGATTGTCTCCAAAATGAGTTTTGTTTAATTTTAGGGTCTTGAATACCCTTAAATATACTAATGTGACATAATTTACCACAATAAAATGCCTAATTCGAGTTTTTCAAAAAATCGAAAATATGTGCATTGGTTTGTGAATAATAACCAAATAATGTAAAATAACACTTAAATCTTCTAAGCTAGTCAAAGGTCAATATTTTTCCTTTAATCTTGACCCTCCATTACCGATTAATAATGGCCCATCTCCTCCTATCTTATCCGACAATTCCTACCTGCTTTAGAGGCTGTTTCTGACGTGGGAAGCTTCCCAAAATATTGACTCCTTGGACCAAGCCTAAGCCTACCTTGTTATTACCGATTCCTCTTTCTTTCTTTTTCTTTACCTTCCTCCTCCAGTCATACATTTCCCCAGCCTCTCCTTGTTGTTCTTTCACCGTGAACAAACACCCAACTACCACGGTTGCTGTTCCAAGACATAGGTAAGTTTTCAAGGCAAAAACATGCTCATCTTTCTCCTCCTTTCTTCCTCTCTGCAATGAGTTTACTTTCCTTCATTCTCACCCACCAAACTGAGCCGAGTTGGTGGATGAAGCAAAGGGGAAGTTTCGGTTGGAACTGGAAGAAGAAAGGGAAGCAAGCTAGGTGACTTCTCAAGGTAAAATCTGCATGAATCTAGCCTAGTCTTCCCTATCCATTTTCAGTAATATCCGCAGCTGCTACTAAAATCTCTTCTCTACTCTCTTTACGTGGGAAAACCAGAGGAGTATACCAAGGTTGAGGAGGAAGAAAAGACCCAAGTGTATAGCCTTCTTCCTTGATCATTTCGGTGAGCCTTAAACACTCCTTTCCTTCCTTGTTTACCGGTAATAGTCCTAGCTGATCTTGAGCTCTTTTTCCTGTTTTTCTTCACGTAAAAGACCAGTGGATAATACTCAGCTTGGTGAAGGAGCAAGACCAAGCAAACCTTCTTTGTTGTACCATTCTTGGTAGGAAAAAAATCTACCATTTCCCTCACGTTTTTTCCGGTTATACATGCTGGTATAAGTGCTGTTTTAATGCTTTCTTTTGCCTTGGTAAAATCAGGCGTGAGTGCCATCCATACCAGCTTCAAAAACAAGGTAAAGACCATACCTTTTCTAGCTTAAAAACAACCTATTGTGACCTTGATGCTCATGGCTAATCCTAGCCCTTTTTCCCTTGCATGAAACGCTGCCAAAACCTTCATGGAACCATGGGAAAATACTCTGCACAAATATGCAAACAGAACCGAGTCCAACCATAGCCAAAGTGAGTATTTTTAAACCTCTAAACATGTATATAGATTAAGCTAAATGGGTCATTACTCACACTAATTAAATCTGCTACTAAAAAAAATAGGCCGAGAGCCTAAGGAGGTGTTGGTGAACTTGGTGGCTTAAAAATCACAAACTAGGTGAGTAATACCTACCTTGAACTATAGTAAATTTTTATGAAATTTTATTATGTGTATGTATCAACCGAGGGGTTAGCAAGAGTTTTATAACTTAACTATGCATTTAAATGCTTCATAACATTTTTAGTAGTTAGTTGGGAGTGTTAATGACCTATATGGTCAAAGAAATGATTTTGAAGTGTTAAACATAAACTACATAAATTTCTGGGTAGGTTATATGGAAACCGTGTCAGTACTATGTCATTGGTGACATCTATTTGTAAATTTTATTCTATGCTAATCATTGTATTGTTAGGCCATTCAATTTGTGTGTATTAAGTCTAAAATGAATTAAAAATGGTGAATAACATTGCCGAATTATATAAGGGGCTTTTTGTAATTAAAATAATTTTTAGGGGCTGAACATAGGTTATAGCCGAAAGTAGTGTATTAAACCTTATCTTATGAATTTTATAAAATTTAATTAAGTTTTGAGACAAAAAGAAATTTCAAAAATTATGGGGGTCAAACTGTAATTATATAAATTTCTGGTCAAACTGAAAGTCAATGGGTCAATATAGACCATATTAGGAGGTTTGACCAAATTTAATGTCATAAATAATTAATTTGTGAACTTATAGTAACATTAAAGGTGAAATGTTAAATTTATAAAACTTTTGGGGTATAAAATGCAATTACCGAAAAGTTTAGGTATAGCTTGGTTAATATTATGGTTTATATCCTAAGTATTAAGTTTGGAAATTTTTAGAAGTATATAAAAGATTATATTGATAAAAATGTATAATATATGGTTTGGTGACATATGAAAGTATATAATATAAAATGGGGTCAAAATGTAAATAAGGAAAAGATTTTGGGGCGGAAAAGGTATTTCGAAAACATAAGGGGGTCTGTTTGGAATAAAGTAACAAGAAACTATAGGTTATATCAATAATAAATATTAAAACTATATAATATAACATATATATGTAACTTAGGATAATGTATGTGGCTATTGTGTATTTAAGGAAAAGGTTGTTGCTGGAAAAGAATTATACCAAACAGACTGGGGTCTGTTCGGTAATAATAAGAAAAAAAATAACATATAAAAACTTTATGTTATAAATATTATAAGGGTTGGATGATATAACATATATTATGTATAAATATTATAAGATTTGTGGTAGAAGTATAAATATGGAAAGTTAAGGGTTAAAACAAAAAAAACAGAACCTAAGGGTCTGTTTGGTGGTTTTCAGAAATTTAAAACTATATCATATACATATTATATGATTTAAATGTTATAAGATATGATGAATATGGTATGTTATAAAACAAGTGGTGGAAATGCAATATTTAGGAAATATGGGGTTTGAAGGGAATGAAATAAAATATATATGCCTATTCGGCAATTATAACAAAATATTATAAAACCATAGGGTATGTTCTATTACAAAGTTTTGATGTTATAAAATAAGGTATTCATAACATGGTGTAAGTTATGTGACTATATGGTAATTAATGAAAATTATATAAGTAAGGGAGTACAAGTGTAATACGTGTATATGTCATTCTCAGTACATATATATAGTTAGCAAAACTATATGTTATGAAGTTCAATGACACATAAAATATCATACTATATGATATCATAATATAAGTGTAACACTAAACAATATTATGTGGTCAAAATATAGTTGTTAAAACTATCATGCTAAGCGCATGCAATATATAAATATATGTCAAGAATAAAGATAAGCTATAGTATACAATAAATAAATACTATGGTTAACATATGGTTTTGGTGTGATAAATAAATCTGAAAGAAAAATAACATGTGTATAATGTAAGGTTTCATATTCCATTAAACACCAATGTGTATATATGCATATATGTTACCGGCGTATGTAACCTACATTTATATATATATATATATATATATATATGTGGTTATGGATTATAAACCACAAAATAGTAAATAATAGATGTTAACCCATTGGTATAATTATATGCTATAAAGTCATAAGGTTTTAAATAAATGCAACTTGTTACATGAATGGGAAGTTGTATAATATAGGGTACATTAAAGAATAGTAATGTACCATGCAATATAAACTAACGTTGCATGGAATGCATGCAACCATAGGTTATAAAATATGACCATGCATGCAACGATAGGTTATAACAATACCTATGCATGCGATGTAACAGTGGGATTATATATATGAAAACGTACGAACTTATATTAAGCGTAACGCTTACAAAACACTATGGGATTGGAAAATTCAATTCCTACGTTTGAAAACGTTAACTATGACGTCTTATGAAACCGAGTCCACTGTAAACCAGATATTAATGCATACTACGAGTCAGGAGTGTTAAGGATAACGGTACCTTAACTAGTAACAGTTGAAATCCGGGGATATAATACTAGGATTACAGACGTTATTTAGAAATACTGAATCATATTGTCATGTGGATTGAAACTTAGCGTTCTTCGGATTTTTAGATCGCCTTTCAAACGTACGCGCTCGATAGGCTTAGCGGTCTACACTGCGCAACCTTGGACACGGTGTACGGTATGTAAAAGGGTTTGATCCGGGTTGTCCTGAGGAATTCCTCGGGCCCGGATTTGTTTGATAACATGTGTGATTATGTGCGTGGTGATTATCTGTGTTTACTGCATTATCTATTTATGCACGAACATCCTACGGGACTAATACTACGTCGACTATAGATCGACTTATATAAAACTACATATGCGAGTTGTGCGATTGTGATTACCGTTGTCGGACCTAATACGCTATGTATTACAAGTATGTAGTTATATCCTAAGCAAAACACTTAGGAACGGGACACGACATTGTCGGTCTTTAGAGCTTGCACTCGAACATAAATACTACCTAGAATCATTCTAGGCATGCATAAGACCCATAGGGCAGCCAACCAAAAAACAAAAAATAAGTGATGTTCTCCATAATTGAAGCTGTAACCGACTTACTAACTAACGAAATTAATAGTGGAGCGTGAATGAATGTGATGTTGTACCTTAATCCAGACAGCCACCGGCTGCTGGTCGCGCGTAGAGATCTCTTGGGTTAACCTATGTTGGGTTTTCCCTAGTTAATCCTGAACGAACCTAGATAGATCGTCAGGTGGAGTGTGCTACCATTGGCACCAGGCCCTTGGCCACCTAAATGGACGCCGTTACAGAGGCAAAGTGAAATAGTCTCGGAGTCTTCGGATGATCAGGGCAGTGAGCACCTTGTGTGTATGTGAGACTACTGTCCAAGTGAGTATATTTCGGGTCATCCTAATTGACGCCCGACAATGCTAACCAAATCAAACGATATGTGAGGGCCCGGGGGGCCGAGTGTTGTAGTACGTGATGATGTTAACAAACGACGTATGTGTTATCGATGCTATTGTACTGTATGATGTGTGGCTGTGCTGTGTACATTTATGATGACTGTTGTATGTTTATTTACATTTTACAGCTTTCGTTATAAACTGTAAACCGGCTGTGCATGTAACAAACCTAATAAAAAGATGGTTAATACGACTTAATTGACCATTAGGGTCCAGACCCGGCATATTCAGCGTTTATCGCTGAGCCTTTATGACTACGTAGGTTGTTGATCACGGACGAAGCGGAAGTGCGGGGCCGGGTAGTTAGGACATTTTGGACCTTTTGGAATTACCGTACGTACCCTGTTATGTATCAAGGTTGTTGTCTAGTTACTGATGTCGGACTGCAAGTATTTTGGGATATAACTAGACGCTCACTGTAGACGTTGCTTTTGGGACTTAGATGGATGTGTAGGTGGTATCTCGTTGTCACCGCGGGTTGTATCCTTATGTTATCATTTTGTTTACGTTTTGTATTGCTTCATCACTCGTATGGGCGAGGGATGGCAAGTAACACCCATATGAGATTCATTACCGTTCTTCCTTCTGCTGTGAGACACAATTATTTTCTGTCCACGTGAGTGATTACTACGTTGTCATCGATAGGGGTGTTACATTAAATCTTCAGAACCAGAAACCTACTGACTTGGACCGACCTTGGGACCTACGCTACAAGGTCGGTCGGGTATGAATTTTCCAGGAACATAACACATTGACTACGACTGACCTGTGGGCCGACCCTGGGTATGGTCGGTCGAGTCATACAAAAAAAAAATAATAATAATAGTAATCATATGGATATGTATATATATAGAAGTACACCACTGATGGGTAAGAATAGTAAGAGAACATGCACATGAGTAAGAAAACAAACTTAAAGGATGAATGGTTTTCATAACCACTTATGAATTGTAAGAACTAGTAAGTGTACATACGAAATGGTAATGGAATAATGAGTTAGGTCAATAATAGATCATTAACCATACAACTCCATGTATGTTATTGGACTCAAATAGTTGAACACCGATGGAAATCGGAGTTCGAGTACGACGGTGAATGCTATGAATTTCTCATGCCCTGTATGCTACCTTGGCTACTCTGATTTGTGTGTTTGTGTGCTAATTGATCACCTAAATAAGATAAAACGCACGAATCAGATTTATTGCACCTACTTGTGCTTATATTATATTGTTCCTTGTTGGATGTTTATCTTAACTCTCAGTTTGTATAATTCATGAAATGAATGGATGAGAATGAAGTGTATGTGCCTCTTTGTGTATTGTATGGATCAAGTAATGTAGAATAGGACTTCTAACTGATTCCTAACTAGCTAACATTTCTAACAATAAGAAATTGGTAAATTGGAATGAGTAGAAGTCCGATATAGTTTCTGCCACGCGCGAGGAGGAGGAGACACAAGAGATTGTATCCAAATCCTGGCCTTAATCTTTTCCATGGTCCAAACCCCTTAAATGGGTAGCAACCTGGATTAGTGAGCCACCCCAAAGCCCAGTGGTGGGACGGTGTAGTCCCTGCCCGGAGGTCACACCGACTTAACATGAGTATAAGTAAGAAAGTAAGTAAGTAAGTATTGTATGAGTAAGATTGTGTAAGTAGTATGGTACCGAGTAGAAGAGTAAAAGAACATCCGATTAACCCGGATGGGTAACTGGCTAACAAAGATTGAAGTATGAACGGTAAAGTGTATTGCTATGCTGTTTGGCTTGTGTATTGCCTTTTGGTTGTATGTATTGGATCTTGTAAGTATGTGCCTTTTATGAATGTATTAATGTATGTAATAGCATGTATGCATGTATAAAATGAACTCCATGTATTCGACCAATTAGTCGGCGTACCCTCGTTAGCACACGGTGTATGCGAAGTTTATGCGTAGCATTTGCTAAGCCCTTTGGGGCACTGTTTTAATTTTACAGGTGCTCGTGAAGGATGAAGGTCATGATGAGACCAAGATTGATTTCTTTCTGTGTAGTTAGTAGACGGTGAATGGTGTACCAAGTTGTACACGGCTAAATGCCTTTTTGAATAGCCGGTGTACCATGAGGTACACCCTTTTGGACATTGAATGAATTGGGAATTGGTAGAATGAGTAGGTTGTTGAACTCATGATTTTTGTAACTTGAATAAGGGATGTAATTGATTATATTTTTGGATACTCAGTAACCAAGCGTTGTAAGTAAATGATAGGTATGTATGGGGAAGTAATTATGAAAGCTCGGTATATTCTGATTATCGGACCGTTACTGTATGTAGAGTAAGCCTTGCTAGTCGTATGGGCGGTTAGCGGCGTTGTATCACCCGCCGTAGTAATTGTAATTCCGCTACAAGTAGTAAGATAACCGAGACGATTAGACAGTAAGTAGAGGATTAGCGGCAGGGGTGTTACAAGTTTATTACTCTAAATATAATTTAAAGCTTGAAATAACAGAATCTAAAGTGGCCTAATTACATGGCCATATTACAACTTTAACATATAACATAAATTACATATAAATGTAATTGACTATATAAGTCTTGGCTTTTATTAAATTTACCCAAATATTTTTATAAATTGGATTTTATCCACTTAAATCATTTCCATGACATTATAAGTCATCTAAATACAAGTTAAGATAGCCAAAAGTGTTAATTAACATTTTAACACATAATTATCACCTAATTAACCAATCGGATTTATTTTAATTGTAACAAACATTACATTAAAACCTTAATAACATAAGGTAAGTGTACTTACTTCATTTAAGCCACCAAAATCAATTCTTCAAGCTTAGTATTTTCGGCCCTAATTTAATACACAACTTAGGTTAGTTTTTTGTACATAACTTATATATGAACTTGATTAACACTTCATTTAAGTAAGGATTTAACTTACTTTGTCAAGATTGGTCTAAGGCTTGATTTCTATACTTTTGGATAGAGCATTCCCATGGTTTAGGGCATCATTCGCCAGCATTTTTGCAAGGAAAGGAAGACATGTAATAGTCTTATGACTTAAGGACATAATGAAGTAGAAATAAGCTTAGGAAACTATGATTTTCACCTTGCTATGTAAGGATTTTCCTAGGGTACTCACGCCTGATTTTTAGAGTATAAAAAGTGTGTTAAAAAACCATCAGAACCAAGGCATAAAAACGTTGACAACAAGGTGGGAAAGAGTTAGGGTTTACCTTGCTGAAAATGCCAAAAATGAAGTTTTTGGTATGGGTTTGGTTATCCTTTGAAGCTATATCAAGATCTATGGATTAAGTACACAGAGGAGAACAAAATAAGCCAAGAGAAACAAGGAAATAAACGGGATGTGAAATGCAAAAAGAGTTATATGCTTAGAGCATATTTTTACCTCATAAGGAGTTTAGCTTTGATTTTCCCCTTCTTTTTAATTCTTGGCGAGATAGTACCTTCCCTTTGAACACCAACTCATGCTAGATGAGTGGGTGAAAGTGGTTGGAAGTTAGATCAATGGAAAGAGGAAGAACAGATGAAGAGATTGAACTATAATATGGTTTGAATGTGTACCTTGATCAAAGTGAGTTCACCTTTGAAGTTGGTAGCCCAAGCACATAACAATGTCTGAAAGGGAGGGTTTAGAGTCCAAGGGGAATGGCTGGACTGAATTGAAATGGAAGTGAGAGGCAAATTTTGTTTTTATGTTAAGATAAGTATAATTATGGAATAGTAAAAGATGACTCATGTATAAATATTTTGATTGTCATGTAAGGCTGCATAACATATGTATTGCCGCCTATTGTGAGTAAAATTTAGGGGACAATGTTGACCATTGACCATCATAGTCAATTAAGACTTAATTTTGCACTATTTAGGTACTATTAACATTTTGGTGCATAAATTTCTGTTTTTTCTGAAAACTTTGAATTAGGAATTCTAATGTGGTACATTATGTCACATTAGTATATTTAAGGGTGATCAAGCTCTTAAAGTCACCCAAAAACCAATTTGTTCAAGACAATCCTAAAAAATGTGCTTTAAGGAGTTTTACACCACATTTTGTGTTAGAACTTGTTTTTGAGCTTGGTTTTATTTGGTAATGGTTTTATTATGTTCATTCCTTGATTATAAGGCTTAGGAATCCAATTTGGTTCCTAAAGAGTTCATTAGGGCACATGTTTGCCCTAAATGGTCACAAGGTGTAATTCTTGTTTTATAATGACCATTATTGTTTTCAATGGATTGTTAAGGCATGTTTAGGCCTTAGTATATATTATTATATGTTTTAACAATGTTTAATTGGTTGGGGGTATTTCAGACTTGGTCAATTGGGTTGACTTGGTCAATTTATCCAAGTCAACATGTTTATGAAATTCATAATATAATTCATATATTTGCTCAATTCTTTACACCATGACATTAGATCTTATGCCTAATGTTTTATAATTAACTTCTCCACTTTATATCATATTATACCTCACTTCATGTGATCCTCCAATCATATTATATAATCCACCAATCTCCATGTATTCATATTATTCAATATGAATTATAAAATTCCTTATATAAATGCTAAACTCTCATTAGTTTATGTGAAGCACTAATTTCCATTGAAATACCCCAAACTTAGATATGGTGTTTGAATGATAAACTAAGATATAAGGAGGCTAAATAATGCCTTAGAAACATTAAGAAAAATTTCTAATCAAAGAAAATATAATGAAACACCAAAAGAGCAGTTTAAGCAAAAACGTGCTCTAAGCTTGGAGAGACATGGGAGAGTACCCAAATATTGTTCCAAGACCTTAGTAATATCCTAATGGTCATTTTAAGTCAATTACCAAAGAAAACCAAGCTTGAAAACAAGTTAAAACACAAAATGTGCTTTAAGGAGTCTTAAAGCACGTTTTTGAAAAATTGTCTTGTAAATGAGTTTTGAATGGCTAAATGTCCATCATTACTCTTTAATTAATATGTGTACTACATAGTATCACATTTGGAGGTCTATATCAATGGGAAATCAAAAATTTCACAACAATGTGCCTTGTTTTTGATGAATAGTGAATTAATTAAGCTAGTTTATAACATAAGTCTATATAAGTGAGACATTTGGTCAACAAAGACTAAACTACCCTCATTACTAAAAGGGGGCCGGTTTCTTAAGGGGTGAGTCACCACCTTTATGACTCATTAAGTGATTAAAAGCAAATAAGTCTTTTAAAGCCTAAAGTACTATTCACCTTTTTACATAATATCTCACCTTTAGTGATTCTCTCTCCTCACTTCTTCATTCTTCCTTGTTCACACGGTTTTCTTGCTCTCTTTCTCTTCTCCATTCATGTAGAGCTCACCTCCATGAAAGCTCCATCTTCCCTTGGCCACATCTTGCTCATTTTAGCTCCAAATCCAAAACAAAATACATATTCTTCTTAGTTAGCTCAAGCTCCTCCTTTCTATCTTTTCAAAACTTCAAGAGCTTCATTTTGGTGCCAAGTCAAACCACCATTAGAGGAGGAAATTCAAGTTTGGAGACTCCATTGGCATCTCCATTCTCTTAAGGTAAAGAAAGTGTAAGAAAATCTAGGTTTCCACCATTTTCTTCACTTGACCGAAAATATACTCATGGGACTCCATGTTTATGCCTTGTTCTAGCTTGTTTCTACTCTTCAAAGGAGAGAGGAGGTCCTTCTTGCTTCACATCCAAGTTGTCTTGAGAAACCAAGGTAAAACAATCACATTAATACCTTAAAACATATTTTTAAACCTAGGGTTTGTTCCTTAGGGTTAATGTATTATCTAGTACTCATTGGAGTCATTGGATATTGGTTAGAACATTGGCAAGGAGAATCACATTGGTGACCGAGATTGAACAAAGAAAACCTGAGGAGAAAAGCTTTTAAGCTTGTGAGAAAACAAGGTAAATTACTTACCTTAAGGTGTCTTGTTGTTTAAGGGAATGAGATGTGGATGTATGATGAGTTTAGTGTAGAGTTTATATTGGGAAGGTGCTATAAAACCTAGGAGAAACAATGACTATACTTGTGAACTTGTGAATAAGGAGCAAATGAGAAAAGAGATAGTTTAAGGATGTAAAGGTGAAGTACAAGAAGCATTTTATTTCAATGGGAGCCTTGTTGAGTGTATTCGCAGGTTGAAGGCATATATATGTGGAAATTCAGTGGTTAAGATTATTGTTATTTAAGGGCCTAAGTGCCAAGCATTTTAAGTTTAAGCATTATATGATGATGTGGTGAAGTTTTAGTGTAAATTGGGTGCTAAGGTGTTGTGATGAGAATTTGTGTGGTATTGGTTGTTTGATGGAGAAAAACCATTTGTTAGGAAGTACTATATACTAGAGAACCCATGGCAAAATTTAAAGGAGAGTTTAAGTGTTTAAGATATCCTAAGGGAATTTAATGACTAAGGAAGTACTAGGAATGTTCTATGGGTTGCCTTGATGAAAAAGGGTGAAGTTAAGATGTTTTAATGACTTATGATGACTTAGGTATCACCATGGAATATTTAGGAATCAAAAGAATGTATTTGGGTATTTAGGACTTAGGCAAATGTTGGTGTGCATCTAGGAAGGAAATAATGTGATGATGATGGAAGTTTAAACTTGTTAAGGAACTTTAAGTGAATGCTTAAAAGAGTTTAGATAAGTGAGAGATGCTTGGGAGATGATGTTATAGTGGTGAAGAAAACATTTGGCATAGTGGTTACTTTAGGTAAGAACCACCACCTAGAAACCTAGAGGAAAACATTACAAGTGTTAGCATTATTACAAGGAAAATGCATAAGGACTAAGGTGTATCTTGGTGAATGATTTAATGTGATTTGAGGAGGGCTTAAGGAGTATTTGAGGTGCCCAAATGAGGTTATAACATATTTGGATATATGAGGAGAAGTTTGGAATTGAAAGAGGCAATTTAAGAGGAAGGTCTGTAGAGGACCGACCCAGGGTCCGACCCAGTGTTGGGTCGGTCGGGCCAAGTTAAGCCAGCCGGAATGCCTCTGGACTGGACCGACCCAGAGGGCTTGGGTCGGTCGGCTTAGCCTTGGGTCGGTCGGGCAAGATTTAAGTAGGAAAATGGGTTCTGTAAGGGACCGACCCAGAGGGTTTGGGTCGGTCGGTCTAGCTCTGGGTCGGTCGGATGGGTTTCAAGAGACGGAAGAGTTTCTGTAATGGACCGACCCAGGGGTAGGGTCGGTCGACCCTTAACACTTAGAAAAAAAAAAAAAAAGAAATTTCAAATTCTAAGAAAGGTAATGGGTAATGAGGTATGCCCTTGGAAGGGTAGTAATGATTGGGACCCTAAGAACTTAAGGAGTTAAGTTAAGATTAAGTATCTAAGTTTTGATGATAAAAGTAAGTTTTGTAAGACTAAGTGATAAAGACTTGAGAGTTCTTGAAGCTGGAAGTCCTTAGAGACTAAGTGAGTTAGTAAGGTCCAAATAACTAATAACCTAAAAACTGAATGAATGTTTAGGTTGTGAATTGGGACCCCGAAGAGGTTAAACAAACAACGATCGACGGTGAACGGTACAATCCTTGGTGACCTGCTTGCTAACGAGGTGTCCCTCGGCTTGTGTGCTATCTGTTTATTTGCTATGACTAAAAGTTTAAGCATGCAACCGGAATATTGTTCTCGTTGTGATTGTGTTATATTTACACTAACCCCGCGAGATTGAGATTGCTACTAACCAAGTTTAGTACTTGCTGAGTTAAGGCTGAGAACTAATCGGTTGATTGTTGGTTTTACCATCAAGGTTTAACTAACACTTGGTAATTAAGACTTTCACTAACCATAACTTGGGGTGGGAGTGAGGAATCCGGAATGGTACCGGCCATGGTATTGGGGGGTCGTATCTGAAATCAATCCGACTTCCAAATAAGACTGGTCATTAGACTCGTCGCCTAGGGTCACAAATCGACCCGACCCCCGCGACTGCTTGAGGTGGGAGGCACATTAAGGAAGGCGTGGGGGGATCAAGCCTACATCCCCAACAAATTAAGAAAGGTAGCTTCTCGGGATAGTGCACTGCTACCGGCTGGGTTAACCAAGCCCTACAAGATAAGCAACCAATTAAGGGCTAACCAATCTAATAGTGGAGAGGTTGGCAAGTATAAGATTAAGATTGAGATTAAGATTAAGATAAGGTAAGGAACTGAGATAAGGAAATGAGACTAAGGAGGGGGGTTACTAACCCCCTATATAAGAGAACGCTTGAGTCGTTCATTACTTGTGAACTAGATATGTTCATCTGTGGTTATTGTTATGCACTTCATATTATGTTTGTGTATGTAATCAATTTCCATGCTATCGACAATTAGTCGTCGTAGCCCGTTAGCTTGGGGGCCATGAGAGGTACCAGCCTTCGTGTGAACCCCTCGGGGCTATTTTACACTTGCAGGTAAGAGGCCCATGAGGACGCATACGAGAGTAGGAGCGGTTAGACTAGTGGGGACTTTTATTTTGAGTCGGGTGCGCCTGTGCCCCGACTGTTTATTTAAGCTGTTAAGTTTGGGATTGTGTATAAATACTAGACTCTGATTGTTTGTGGTATTGAGAATATTGATGTTTAAGTTGGGTAAGTGTTTTTGGATAAGTATTGTAAGTATTAAGCCGGTATATTCGTATTGATCAGACCGTGCAAGGTCCAGGTGGTTGTTTATTTCCGCTGCGACGTTTTCGATTAAGTTTCCGATTGCGATGACCACGATAGGCTTTGGATGGGGTGTTACATCCATAATTGTGCTAACACTCACATACTAATATAAGACCATGTTCTTAATAATATACTAGGTAATATCCTATTCATTATTAAATCATAATCCAAACTTTATCTTAGAGTTCATTGTCCCCAAAATACTCACATTATTTATGTGAATCATAAAATTCCTTAATTTATATTCATTTCCACCTTAATGATACTAGACTTTATATTTAATGTAACACTTATGATATCCTCAACCATATATTAAATTTCATCTCAATTTTACATCCTCGCATCACCCCTATATTTCCATATATTGCATTCCTTCCACACTAACTTTTATAGTATTAATAATTTCACCCGAAATATCATATACTATGATATTTTGAAATACCCCAAACCTTTATGTTGTTTAAATATTAAAATCGAGTTATAATAAGGCTAAAAATTGCCTTAGAAACACTAGTGAACAATTAAACCATAGTGAACACTATTAAATACCTTCATGTCAATATGGGCGGAAAATGTGCTCTAAGTTGGGATGATCTTGGTTAAGACTTGATAAGCTTACCAGACCTTATTTAAATGTTGATGACATATTAAACAATTACTAAGAAAAACCCAACTGGAAAACAAGTTAAAACACAAAATGTGCTTTAAGGAGTCTTAAAGCACATTTTGAAAAATTATCTTGTAAATGGGTTTTGAATGGCTAAATGTCCATCATACTCTTTAATTACTGTGACTACTTAGTATCACATTAGGAAGTCTAAATCATGGAAATCAAAAATTTCACAATTATGTGCCTTGGTTAGTGAATAGTAACCAAATAGTGCTAGTTAAGACATAGTCAACATAAGTCAATTGATTGGTCAACAAAGACCATAAAACACCCATTTGACTAAGGGGGACGGTTTTTAAGTATGACTCATCATACTTAGCTAGATTGATAAGGAAGAAAGAATAAATAAGTAAGTTCATTATTTGCTTTAGTACAAATATCTTTCAAAAAGCAACTTCACACTTCATTCTTCATTCCCTCTTGTTTTCCCACCGTCTCCAACCTCTCTTCTCCATTCTCCATCGGTTTTGCTACAGCACCATTCACTTCTCCAACTTCCATTGCCATTATCTCTTAGCTCCTTAAGCCAAATTAAATTCCAAGACCACCATTCTCTTAGTCTCAACAAGCACTTCAACTTTGTCTTTTCAAATCATCAAAACCTTCATTTCGGTGCCAAGAGGATTCACCATGGAAGGAGCTTGAGCTCATCTTTTTACATCTTATTGTTCTCCTTTGCTTCAAGGTAAGGAAACTCAAAGAAAACTTCATTTCCTCTTGTTTTTATATGTGACCAAAAATCACCTCTTCATGGTGTTTTCTTTTGCTTTGTTTTAGCTTCATTCCAATCTTATAAGGGCTAGGTGGAGTCCTCTCTTGTTACTTATTCAAACTCTCTTCCATTTCCAAGGTAAAACAATCATCTTAATGTTTTAACACAATATGTAAATTAGGGTTTATAAATGAGCTTAAGCATGAAGCTTGAATGCTCATTGCCTTGCTTGTATATTGATTAGAAGGTTGACAAGAAATCAAAAGCCTTGCCGATTTTTAATCAAGCAAGAGCAAGGAAAAACAAATGTGGAAGTTATGAAGGAAAAGAGGTAAATAAACTATCTCAATGTAGTCAATGTCTTAGGAAAAATGAGCTTATATTGCTTATTAAAACCACCTAAGGAGCCAATGATAAATGAGCTAGAAAACTATTCTCAAGGAGATATTAAAGGGCATATATGATTGGGTGTATTGCAGGTCAAAGGCAATATATATATGTGGAAATTCTATGTTTATGATTTATGCAATTTAAGGGCCTAAGATGTAACGACCCCAAAACCGGCCTAGGAGTTAGGGCCGTTACACGCCGCGAGTCTACTACCTAACGTCGCAAGGCTCTAACGCAAAACAACCTCAAAATCAAATAGCGAAACTTGTATAAATACTGAAAGAGTTTACAGGATCCAAATGCTTATAAGTTAAATACAATGAAAGACCCGAAGGCTACACAAAAGCCCCAAAGTGTCTAACGCGCAAAGCAAAACGAAAGTCTAAGTAAAACATAACATAAACAAAGCTCCGGGAGGAGAACAAGGAGAGAAGATCCCAAGAGCTCAATCTGCAACATAAGTAAAAGGGGTGAGCTAAACAGCCCAGCAAGTAGAAGACTTCCTCAAGAAAGCCCACTCAAAACAGAACAGAAGTCGTATAAACAGAGGGAGGCCTAATCACTTGTAAACAGACAGAACGGAAGCATAAATCAGAAAGCTGCGCAGAACGTCACACCAAACCATAGTTGGACATTCAGAAACAGATACAAAGGGGTGGGACACTAGAAACACGCTAACACAACAGAAGGACTCACATAATGTCCTATGGATCCGAAGATCCCACAACAGAAGTCGTAGAGACAGTTAACAGACCCGTCGGTCACATAATGCCCTAAGGGAGACCCTAAGGAGCGTAATCAGAAGGAATTCCTGCGCAGCATGCTACGGGACAGCCCGACCCGACCATCCAAGGCTCAGAAGCAACGTAACTAGGTCCCAAAATCATAAGTTCGAAATGCAGATCACAAGTGCATAAGAATGCATATAAACAGCATAAGAAGCTCGTACACAGATAGGGGAAACCAACCCTACAAACGGGACTCAAAACGGAGCCAAAACAGAGAAGTTATGCCCAAAACAGTAGCATGTCCGAACTTGCGTCCGACCTTGCAAGTTCGGACAGAGACCGAGAAACAGAGGTCACGAAAACGCCAATATCCGAACTTACGTCCGAGCATCAATGTTCGGACGTAAGTCAAGAGTCAGAAAACAAAACCAATGTCGTGTCCGAACTTCAACGTCCGGACAGAAGTTCGGACACTTCAAAAAATCGGAAACCAGAGGCGCACCAGACACACTGTCCGAACATTGAAGTTCGGACAGAAGTCCGGACCTCGCGAAAACAGCAGTTCGCAGAAGGGAAACGGAGGCGGAAATCAACTCTAAATCAACATCAAATCCAATAAAAGATCCAGAATAGTAAAACAGTGGCCACGGGGCTTTAGCCAACTGATCAACAACACCAAAACGCAACAAAATCACCCAACACAACACCAACTCCCAATTAGACCGCAATAAAAATTCTGTCCCCGAGGGTGAATGAACAACCCCGATTCCATCCCCCACTTACTTGAATTGCAGAGAAAGCCACACCGATTTGAAGCAGAGGGAAGCCCCGACAACACAACAGTCCTGAACAGCAGAACAATCGTTGAATTCAGCACATTCAGACACCCAAAATCAGAAACGTTCTACCCCAAAACTGAGAACGAACGCTAACGAACACACAACTAGACCAACCTGATTCTGCAGAGGAGAATTAACTGGACAGAAGAAGTGGAGGGAACGATCAAGACGCACCACAGCAGCGCACCGGAATTCAGACTAACAACAAGGGAAAGAGGAGAACTTTAACAGCAAAGCGTAGAAACTGTCGAGAGAGGGAGAGCGCTTTCAAAACTGCACGATCGATCGGGAATAAGAAAAAAGAAAATCTGCACATCCTTAAACTACTTACCAAATAAAAAAAAAGAGGGGAAGACCTCCTTGTCCCTCGTCTTTTAATATATGCCTCGGACGTCCCATCAACTAAACAAGGCACCACAAATCACAAATAATAAAGTATCCAAAATGTTATAAAATCTGAAAACGAAATACGAGGTATTACATCACTCCCCACTTAAAAGGAATTTTGTCCTCGAAATTCAACATACCTCACTGCGAAAAGAGGGAAGGAAACTTAGCACACAATTCTTCCTCGAGTTCCCATGTCGCTTCATGCTCGGACTGGTCAGACCACAGAACCTTAACCATAGACAGTGTCTTACTACGTAGCCGACGAACATCACGAGCTAGAATACGCACTGGAGTTGCCTCATATGTGAAATCGTCCCGGAGTCGAAGCTGACCATAATCAATCACATGGCCCGGATCGTGAAGATACTTCCTGAGCATCGACACATGGAACACATCATGCACCCCTACTAAAGCTGGTGGTAATGCCAATCGGTAAGCCACTGGCCCAACCCTCTCAAGCACCTCGAAGGGTCCCACAAATCGAGGACTCAGCTTGCCTCGCTTACCAAAACGAACAACTCCACGAACTGGAGAAATCTTCAAATACACGTGGTCCCCAATCTGAAACTTAAGCGGACGACGCCTCTGATCTGAAACTTTTGCCGGCTTTGAGCAACCAACAGACGCTCCCTGATAGTCCTGACCTTGTCTACTGCTCCCTGAACCAACTCAGGGCCCACAATCGTTCTCTCTCACAGGTCATCCCAGCAAATGGGAGATCTTCAGCACCTACCATACAACGCCTCGAATGGGGCCATCCCAATACTCGATTGAAATCTATTATTGTAGGTGAATTCAATAAGAGTCACATGTTGATCCCAGCTCCCTCCGAAGTCTAGCACATAAGCTCTCAACATATCTCCAAAATCTGGTTCGTCCTCTCTGTCTGCCCATCGGTCTGAGGATGATATGCTGAACTGAAAGCCAAATTGTCCCTAATGCTTTATGCAGGCTACGCCAGAAGCGAGATACAAATCTCGGATCCCTGTCCGAAACGATCGTCGCCGGCACCCCGTGCAACCTCACAATCTCATCCACATACAGTCAAGCCAGACGCTCATGGCTGAAGGTCTTCCTCACAGGCAAGAAATGAGCTGACTTCGTCAAACGATCAACGATCACCCACAACGCGTCATAACCAGAAGATGTCCTAGGAAGCCCTACAATAAAGTCCATACCAACGCTCTCCCATTTCCACTCTGGAACGGGAAGGGGCTACGGAAGACCCGCAGGCCCTCTGACCATCCCTAATTCGCTCAATCAAAGAAGACTGAACATGGAGAGAAGCAATCATCCCAGCTCTGTCGGACCGAACAACCCAAACTCCCATGCGCTAAAGCTCAAGAGCAGACCTCTGTATCCCTAACAACGAACAAGCAAGCCCCGGAGCACCCCTACGGCTCAAAGCATCTGCCACCACATTCGCTCTACCTGGATGGTAGAAGATCTCTAGGTCATAATCGTGCAGAAGCTCCAACCAACGCCGCTGTCTCAAATTCAGTTCCTTCTGCGTGAATAGATATTGAGACTCTTGTGATCCTGTGTAGACCTTACAGTCACCCCATAACAAATAGTGCCACCAGATCTTCAGGGCGAAGACCACTACATCTAACTCTTAAATCATGGGTAGGATAATTCTCATACGGCTTCAGCTGACGTGACCCACACGCTAACCCTACCCTGCTGCAGCAGAACACAACCAAGCCTCTGTGGGAGCGTCAGAACACCTCAAAGTCCTCTGCCCCAGAAGGTAGCATCAAAATCGGAGCCGAAGTTAACCTCTTCTTCAGCTCTTGGAAGCTCTCCTAACGCCTCGCTCCAATCAAACTTGACATTCCTAAGAAGACGAGTAAGGGGGACACGATATTAGAGAAGCCCTCCACGAATTTCCTATAATACCGCCAAACCTAGGAAAATGCGCAACCTCAGAAACACTAGGGGCTTCGCCCACTCCATAACGCCTTAATTTCTCTAGGTCCACTGCAATGCCATCCTTCGAAACCACGTGGCCAAGGAACACAACTCTATCCAACCAAAACTCACACTTCTTAAACTTAAAGACAAACTCTTCTCTTCAACGTCTGCAGAACCATCCTCAGATGCTCCCAGCACTCTTGGAATACACCAAGATATCGTCAATAAAACACAACCAGAAAGAATCCAAGAAAGGCTGAAAACTCTGTCCTTATCAAATGAAGATGAAGGGGCATTGGTCAACCAAAAGGCATGGACCATGAACTCTAATGCCAATCCGGGTCCTAAAAAGCAGACTTAGGCACATCTCGCCTTAATCTCAGCTGATGATATCCAGACGCAAGTCGATCTTCAGAAGACTGTCGCTCCAGCTAACTGGTCGAAGAGGTCATTAATGCGGGGAAGAGGGTACGGTTCTTAATGGTAACCTTATTCAATTCCTGTAGTCAATACACAACTGACGGAGCCGTCATTCTTTCTTCACAAACAAAACAGGTGCTCCCCATGGAGACACAATAGGGCGAATAAAGCCTTTATCCAGAAGATCCTGCAGCTGCACCTTTAGCTCCTTAAGCTCCGCCGGGCTCATACGATAAGGGGCCTTCGAAATAAGCTGAGTCCCTGGCACTAACTCGATAGAAAACTCAACCTCATGATCAGGTGGCAGCCCTGGCACATCGTCCTGGAACACCTCTGGAAACTCACGCACAATAGGAATCTCCTCCAAACAAGCTCCCTCTCGAACCCCTGTGTAGCAGAGAAAACCCTGGCAGCCCTTCCTCAGGAAGCTAGATGCCTGCATGGCGGATAGCAACACCGGCGAACAAGGAACACATTCCCCACAAAAAGAAATCGGGTCTCACCCGGTCTATCGAAAACGACTCTCCTAGCCTCACAATCTATATAGGCATGGTGCTCTGCTAGCCAATCCATGCCCAAAATCACATCGAAGCAAGACATACTCATAGGGATCAAATCATCAGGCAAAGTCCTATCCATAACCACTACTGGACTAGACTTGCACACAGAACTAAGCACACAAGCAGGCACGCCACTGAACGGGCTAGAAATACACAAATCAACATCACAGGGCACAGCAGACAACCGAGACTACCCACTAAATCAGTAGACACAAAGGAGTGGGTAGCTCCTGAATCAATCAAACAGAAAACTGGCTGAGAAGAGACTTGAAGGATACCTGACACCACTCGGTCTGAACCGCGGTCACGCTCACCAGTTAGTGCATACACACGTGCCTGGGTCTGGGACTTCTTCTGGTCAGCCTGCTGCCCGGACCCTCAACCAGCACCTCGGCTCTCAGAACCACCACTGCTACCTCCATCTCTAGCCTGTGGACACTGGGCTATGCGATGGTCTAGCGAACCTCACTTGAAGCACGCCCCGGACTTCCTGTAGCACTCTCGCCCTGGGTGGTAGCGGTCAGACTCAGCACACTTCTCCACAGCAGGAGATGCAGATGAAGAGGATCACCGGTCTCCTCTGTACTTCTTTTTCTGAAGAAGACTGCTCTCGCCTCTCGGGCTCCTCCACACGACCCTTTCTCTTCTGATCCTTGCCCTTATCGGGCCTCTGGTCCCTCTTCTCGTACCGCTGCCGAGCCTGCAGCTCAGCCTCCACAACCAACACCACATCAACCACATCCCTAAAGGTCTTGTGGCGGAAAGGGGCCACAACAGCTCGAATATCACCCCTCAACCCAGCCTCAAACTTCCTAGCCTTTCGATTGTCATCTGGCTCTGGCACGAACTTAGAGAGGGAGATGAACTTACGTACATACTCGTCCACTGTCATCTCCTTCATCTGGCGGAGTCTCCCATACTCTACAATCTTCTAGTCCCGGAAGACGTAGGGATAGAACTGCTGATTGAAGCAGCCCCTAAACTGCTCCCAAGTCCATGGGTGGGGTACTTCCCCTCAATTGTCTTCCACCACTCCTTCGCTTCGCTCTGAAACATGAAGGTAGCGAAGCCAACCTTCTGATCCTCCTCGCACCCCATGACCCGCAGAAGGTCCTCTATAGCAGTGATCCAGTGGCTCCCTCCTGTGGGTCGCCACTAGCATCAAAGGAAGGCGGCTTCAGCTTCAGGAACTCCTAAAGCACCTTCACATTGCTGCCCCCCATGTTACCAGCTCCTGTCGCTGAGCTAGCAGTGGTCCCAACTGTCTGCAGCACCTGGGTGACCACCTGCTGCACTATCTCAGCGATGTCCCCCTGGGAAGCATCGCCTGAAGCTGCACCTCCTCCTGAACGCCGGGGAGGCATAATGAAGAGACAAACACCACAACTGATCAGAAACCATCAAACACCAAACAGCAGGCATTTCAGACACCCACATACACGCAGACACATCCCACAAACACCATTGAACGAGCAACCTGGCTCTGATACCACTAAATGTAACGACCCCAAAACCGGCCTAGGAGTTAGGGCCGTTACACGCCGCGAGTCTACTACCTAACGTCGCAAGGCTCTAACGCAAAACAACCTCAAAATCAAATAGTGAAACTTGTATAAATACTGAAAGAGTTTATAGGATCCAAATGCTTATAAGTTAAATACAATGAAAGACCCAAAGGCTACATAAAAACCCCCAAGCGTCTAACGCGTAAAGTAAAACGAAAGTCTAAGTAAAACATAACATAAACAAAGCTCCAGGAGGAGAACAAGGAGAGAAGATCCCACGAGCTCAATCTGCAACATAAGTAAAAGGGGTGAGTTAAACAGCCCAGCAAGCAGAAGACTTCCTCAAGGAAGCCCACTCAAAACAGAACAGAAGTCGTATAAGCAGAGGGAGGCCTAATAACTTGTAAACAGACAGAACAGAAGCATAAATCAGAAAGCAGCGCAGAACGTCACACCAAACCATAGTCAGACATTCAGAAACAGATACAGAGAGGTGGGACACTATAAACACGCTAACATAATAGAAAGACTCACATAATGTCCTATGGATCCAAAGATCCCACAACAGAAGTCGTAGAGACAGCTAACAGACCCGTCGGTCACATAATCCCCTAAGGGATACCCTAAGGAGCGTAATCTGAAGGAATTCTTGTGCAGCATGCTACGGGACAGCCCAACCCGACCATCCAAGGCTCAAAGGCAATGTAACTAGGTCCCAAAATCATAAGTTCGAAATGCAGATCACAAGTGCATAAAAATGCATATAAACAACATAGGAAGCTCGTACACAGATAGGGGAAACCAACCCCGCAACCGGGACTCAAAACGGAGCCAAAACAGAGAAGTTATGCCCAAAACAGTAGCATGTCCGAACTTACGTCCGACCTTGCATGTTCGGACAGAGGCCGAGAAACAGAGGTCACAAAAACGCCAATGTCCGAACTTACATCCGAGCATCAAAGTTCGGACGTAAGTCGAGAGTCAGAAAACAAAACCAATGTCGTGTCTGAACTTACGTCCGACCTTGCAAGTTCGGACACTAGTCAAAGCCAAAACCACAGAACGTCCTCGCACTCTGTCTGAACTTCAACGTCCGGACAGAAGTTCGGACACTTCAAAAACTCAAAAACCAGAGGCGCGCCAGACACACTATCCGAACATTGAAGTTCGGACAGAAGTCCGGACCTCGCGAAAACAGCAGTTCGCAGAAGGGAAACAGAGGCGGAAATCAACTCTAAATCAACACCAAATCCAGGCAAAGATCCAGAATTGTAAAACAGTGCCCATGGGGGTTTAGCCAACTGATCAACAACACCAAAACACAACAAAATCACCCAACACAGCACCAAATCCCAATCAGACAGCAATTAAAATTCAGTCCCCGAGGGTGAATGAACAACCCCGATTCCATCCCCCACTTACTTGAATTGTAGAGAAAGCCACACCGATTTGAAGCAGAGGGAAGCCCCGACAACACAGCAGTCCCAAACAGTAGAACAATTGCTGAATTCAGCACATTCAGACACCCAAAATCAGAAACGTTCTACCCTAAAACTGAGAATGAACGCTAACGAACACACAACCAGACCAACCTGATTCTGTAGAGGAGAATTAACTGGACAACAGAAGTGGAGGGAACGATCAAGACGCACCATAGCAGCGCACCGGAATTCAGACAAACAACAAGGGAAAGAGGAGAACTTGAACAGCAAAGCGTAGAAACTATCGAGAGAGGGAGAGCGCATTCAAAACTGCACGATCGATCGGGAATAAGAAAAAAGAAAGCTACAGTTCCTTAAATTACTTACCAAAATAAAATAGAGGGGGAAAGACCTCCTTGTCCCTCGTCTTTTAATTATATGTCTCGGACGTCCCATCAACTAAACAA
This sequence comes from Limonium bicolor, assembly GCA_023374045.1. Taxonomy (NCBI): domain Eukaryota; kingdom Viridiplantae; phylum Streptophyta; class Magnoliopsida; order Caryophyllales; family Plumbaginaceae; genus Limonium; species Limonium bicolor. The sequence goes on from CM041780.1 coordinate 298,981,452, forward strand.
GGCACCACAAATCACAAATAATAACATATCCAAAATGTTATAAAATCTGAAAACGAAATACGGGGTATTACATTACTCTCCTCTTAAAAGGAATTTCGTCCTCGAAATTCAACATACCTCACTGCTCAAAGAGGGAAGGAAACTTAGCACGCAATTCTTCCTCGAGTTCCCATGTCGCTTCACGCTCGGACTGGTCAGACCACTGAACCTTAACCATAGGCAGTGTCTTACTACGTAGCCGACAAACATCACGAGCTAGAATACGCACTGGAGCTGCCTCATATGTGAAATCCTCCCGGAGTCAAAGCTGACCATAATCAATCATATGGCTCGGATCGTGAAGATACTTCCTGAGCATCAACACATGGAACACATCATGCACCCCTGCTAAAGCTGGTGGTAATGCCAATCTGTAAGCCACCGGGCCAACCCTCTCAAGCACCTCGAAGGGTCCCACAAATCGAGGACTCAGCTTGCCTCACTTACCAAAACGAACAACTCCACAAACCGGAGAAATCTTCAAATTCAGCTTGCAGGTGAATAACCGCGTTTGCCCACGAGTGAAAGCATGACCCTCAAAGCGATAGGCAAGAGATACCAGGGATTCAAGCATCTTCCCATTTGGCATGCCATGTACATAGAGACTAACACCAACAAAAGGGCATATACCAAAAAAATCATACATCCAAAAAATCCCAAAATAAAAAACATACCTTCAAAAATCCCAAAAAATGCAGTCACTGTCATATCATGGGATCACCGTGCGGGAGTTTTCACTCCCTAAAATTCCAAAATCCCAGGAGCCAATCATCGACCAAATACCATTTTGAAACAGCTTCTCTCACATCACATCCAACAACTTGACCTTCTTCAGGGCTTACAATGACGGGATGAGCTTCATGAACCGAAAGCTGAATTCGGCTCAAGCGAGACTAGTCATAACCTTACCACTCATGCATTGCATCCATAAAAAAAAAACAAACAAAAAAATTGAATCAAAATTCGAATGAGTCATTTTCATTCTCATCATTTCATGCATCCTATATATAGTAATTCCATATTACCACATCATATTGCATTGTAGATAATTGCATTTGCATACTCCCATATCGAAACGATGTCTTCGGTGAAAAGCTTGATTGATTGTTTGAACATAGTGTTTGAATCACTAAACTCTTGACCCGTCAATGAACTCAAGGGTCCAATCAAAATCAGCACCACAAACCAAAGTGACTAGTGTGCAAAGAGCGGTATTTTCCTCCGAATTTCAAATGAGTGTTTTGGACAATCCATTGAGTGATGAGGGAAGGTAAAGAGTTCCAATTGAGGTAAAACCACGAGCGACATGTGCATTCCTTCAGCACATGGAAAGGCACAAATCATAGTGAGAGCAATGTCGATAAACATGACATGAACTGTGATTCATGCAAAGATTTGAGAAGAGTAAGAAAACAATCATTGACTAATGAGAATGATGAGGCACTTAGGAATAAAAATCTCCACAAAACCAAAAAAGCTTTGACTGCCCTGTACATAATCCCTTAGTGAGCCCCGCTGAGCTTTTCACGATAAACCTTTTTCTGTGAACTCCGCAACATGCCAACCCACGTACATATACTTACTTGCCATTGCAATAAAGGATCTCAAAGGAGCCGGAGCCATGGCCCCTCCCCACCATCTTTCACAAAAACAACAAATGAAATGTTTGAAGAAATCAGTGAGTCAAGGCAACTCCAAAGCCAAACACCAAAAAAGAACACTGAAAATGTTCAAGAAGATCGATGAGTCAATGCAACTCCAAAGTTGAAAGCCCAAAATACAAAGCAGAGAATGCTTGAAAAAGTTGATGAGCCAAATGCAATTTCAATAGCACAAAAATGTGAAGAAAGTTCAAATCGTACGCCAGAAGAGGCAAGAAGGAGAAATCCAAACCAAATGATGTCCCGCAGAAACTGACAAGGGGTTATCAAAACCTGTCTAATCATCCCACCCATGGCAAAGGCGAAACATGTCCTCTATTGCACAAAAGCTCCATAATTCCTAAACAAATCCTCCAGTCCCATGTGACATACATCATACCCCTCAGCCCCGTTATAACCCAATAAAAGACCTCTGACTCATTAGTTAGTGAACGTTAACTGAAAGTATCGGATCTGAAACATGAATCATAAGCTTCGTGCTTGTTATCAACATGTCCTACCTCACAATACAGGGACTATGAGTGAATGAGTGCGACCTTACTTCACAAGGTCTTTAGAGTGCGAGTGACTCTTCGATTGAACTACCAAATCATAATCAGCTTACCCCATTGCAAGTGAGGAATTTGTAAGGATCAGAAAGTCTGGAACCTCGAAAGAAATTCTAAAGAAAATACTGCTCCGAGCATCGAGAGCATCATCACACCATTAGCACACACATCCACACTCACAAGAGATTGACCCATATCCTTCCGTGAGACGAAAGTGATTCACGCATTCCAGTTGAACAATCATTCAAGATCGAACCAAAGATGTCTTATATTCGTACCTCATATTAATAAAGATAAGGCCATACCTTCTCTCCAAAAATTGCATATGCATTTTGCATCATATCCAACATTTAATATCTGCATGCATCATAACGAATTCAGCATCAGCATCCGACTTGTAAGTACTCTTCCTAGTCTCGCTGAAAGTCGACTTCAGTTGCAGTTTTTGAAGCGCAACTTCCGATCCAAAGAAGTCAAAGCTAGAGCCATCTCAAGGTCATACTGGAATCATACAAGAGCCCTTCGAGAGGCATGCAAATACCATCACCGGAGCCATTTAGTGTCATGCTCAAACCTGATCGACATTACCACAACAAAGCCAAAATGGAGCCATCCGGAACCATACGAAAACCATTCAGAGCCATCCATTGTCATGCTCGAGCCTGATCGACTCTACTCATAAAATCAAGCTGAAGACGTGCGGGAGCCATCCTCAGACATTGAGAGCTTCCCTAGAGCTACACTGGAGCCATTTTGTCACAAGACCTTGCTCACAGAACATCGAACTACGTATGGTCTGATCTCAATACGGAATTGAGTACGTAGGCAGCCCGTTCAGGGTGCGACCACATCAAAGGCGAAAACTTCACTTTTCCCATCAGTGTTATTAAAGTGAACCAACCAAAGCATCGTCATGCTCAATCAGCACAAGGTCATCCCGGAGCCATCCATGGAAATCCTGGAACCATGATGGGAACTCCCAACAAAGTCATGCAAATGTGTTTCATCATTCACTCATGAAAAACCATTCACTCACTACAAAGTCCACAATAAATCCCTTCAAACAACAATAAATCCATCATCGGAGCCATCAAACCACCCTAAAAAAAAAATCTCAAGGCAAATCAAAGCCCACAAACTGCCACAAAATCACCAACCATGTAAAACCCACCAACCACCCCAAGACCATTGGTCACACCGGAGCCATCAGTGCATACCGGAGCCATCAACACATGCTGGAGCCATCTCAGATCCTTGAAGCCATGCTGGAGCCACCGGAGCATCCCGAAGTTTTGATGTAACTCTAGAGCCATCTGCTCACACAAAAACCTACACCCACAAACGGGGAGTTCGATTCAATTAATACATCCGTTAACCATCTCACATCGCATATCGCTTGCATATACCCATAAAATTTGTTCACTATCTAATACATCTTCACACCCGCTAGGCAGCTATTGCGCTACTAGTGCGGTCGACTTTTCGTTTTACACCCGCTAGGCAGCTATTGCGCTACTAGTGCGGTCGACTTTTCATTTTACACCCGCTAGGTAGCTATTGCGCTACTAGTGCGGTCACCTTTTCGTTTTACACCCGCTAGGCAGCTATTGCGCTACTAGTGCGGTCGCATTTTCGTTTTACACCCGCTAGGCAGCTATTGCGCTACTAGTGCGGTCGATTTTTCTTTTTACACCTGCTAGGCAGCTATTGCGCTACTAGTGCGGTCGACTTTTCTTTTTACACCCGCTAGGCAGCTATTGCGCTACTAGTGCGGTCGACTTTTCGTTTTACACCCGCTAGGCAGCTATTGCGCTACTAGTACGGTCGCTTTTCATTTTAAACCTGCTAGACAGCTATTGCGCTACTAGTACGGTCGCCTTTCGTTTTACACCTACTAGACAGCTATTGCGCTACTAGTACGGTCGCCTTTCATTTTACACCCGCTAGACAGCTATTGCGCTACTAGTGTGGTCGAATTTTTCATTTTACACCTGCTAGACAGCTATTACGCTACTAGTACGGTCGTCTTTCGTTTTACACCTGCTAAACAGCTATTGCGCTACTAGTACGGTCGCCTTTCATTTTACACCCACTAGACAGCTATTGCGCTACTAGTGTGGTCGAATTTTTCGTTTTACACCTGCTAGACAGCTATTACGCTACTAGTACGGTCGCTTTTCATTTTACACCTGCTAGACAGCTATTGCGCTACTAGTGCGGTCGACTTTTCATTTTACACCCGCTAGACAGCTATTGCGCTACTAGTGTGGTCGAATTTTTCGTTTTACACCTGCTAGACAGCTATTGCGCTACTAGTACGGTCGCCTTTCGTTTTACACCTGCTAGATAGCTATTGCGCTACTAGTACGGTCGCCTTTCATTTTACACCTGCTAGACAGCTATTGCGCTACAAGTACGGTCGCCTTTCGTTTTACACCTGCTAGACAGCTATTGCGCTACTAGTACGGTCGCCTTTCGTTTTACACCTGCTATACAGCTATTGCGCTACTAGTGTGGTCGAATTTTCCGTTTTACACCTGCTAGACAGCTATTGCGCTACTAGTACGGTCGCTTTTCATTTTACACCTGCTAGACAGCTATTGCGCTACTAGTGCGGTCGCCTTTCGTTTTACACCTGCTAGACAGCTATTGCGCTACTAGTACGGTCGCCTTTCATTTTACACCCGCTAGACAGATATTGCGCTACTAGTGTGGTCGAATTTTTCGTTTTACACCTGCTAGACAGCTATTACGCTACTAGTACGGTCGCCTTTCGTTTTACACCTGCTAAACAGCTATTGCGCTACTAGTACGGTCGCCTTTCATTTTACACCCACTAGACAGCTATTGCGCTACTAGTGTGGTCGAATTTTTCGTTTTACACCTGCTAGACAGCTATTACGCTACTAGTACGGTCGCCTTTCGTTTTACACCTGCTAAACAGCTTTTGCGCTACTAGTACGGTCGCCTTTCATTTTACACCCGCTAGACAGCTATTGCGCTACTAGTGTGGTCGAATTTTTCATTTTACACCTGCTAGACAGCTATTACGCTACTATTACAGTCGCCTTTCGTTTTACATCCACTAGACTGCTATTACACTGCTAGTGCGAGATCATTCATTTCATAACCCACTAGGCAGCTATTACGCTACTAGTGTGGTCCCGCCGTTTTTCCTCCACTAGGCAGCTATTACGCTACTAGTGCGAGATCGTTCATTTCATAACCCACTAGGCAGCTATTACGCTACTAGTGCGAGATCGTTCATTTCATAACCCACTAGGCAGCTATTACGCTACTAGTGTGGTCCCGCCGTTTTTCCTCCACTAGGCAGCTATTACGCTACTAGTGCGAGATCGTTCATTTCATAACCCACTAGGCAGCTATTACGCTACTAGTGCGAGATCGTTCATTTCATAACCCACTATGCAACTATTACGCTACTAGTACGGTCCCGTCGTTTTTCCTCCACTAGGCAGCTATTACGCTACTAGTGCTAGATCGCTTCACACCCACCTGCTAGGCAGCTATTACGCTACTAGTACGGTACACAATGAAAAGTATTATAGGCTCGTCATAAGTCCTATAGCTAGATGTCAAGAGGTTTAGTTGAGGCTCTCCTAAGCCCTCGTACTTTAAATCGCATTCTAGGCCTGTCATAAGCCCTAGGACTGGATGTCAAGAGGTCCAGTTGAGGCACTCCTAAGTCCTCGTGCACCCCAAACCAATCTATTGTTTGCTTTCAGGCTCGTCATAAGTCCTAAGTCTGGATGTCAAGAGGTCAAGTTGAGGCTCGTAATAAGTCCTCATGCATTCAACTATCATATCATTTCCCGTTGCATTCATTCAATATCTTCCTCGCGGTCGCATCCCGGTGCACCACAAAGTCGTAGTGAGAATTTTTGGCGCCCTCTCAACCTTGATCCAATTCTGCAAGGGCTTGCAAAATTGAATCAAGGGGAGCCATCTGTAGACACCAAAAATTCTCACCCCATAAAACAAAATCCAATAAATAATAAAAGAGTTGTTGTCTTTCTTCCTCAAAATTTTTAACGTGCGTGCTGACATAAGTCCATTGTTTTATTATGTTTTATCAATAAACCGATTTTATTTATGTATTTATATACATTTCAAAAAAAAAATTCCAACACTATTAACTTTGTTTAGCCAATTTTACATCCGACTCATTCTAGTTATTATTTCTTCCACATCACCCCTTTACACCTGTCAGAATTAGCTTGTAAAACATTTCTTGCTTTTATAACGCAAGGATATGTAGTAGTCTAGTGAGTGAGTTGTTTGTGTTGTAGCTGACATGGTGGATTACCACTAACCACTTCCACTTTCATTGGGCTGCGGTCTTCCTTATGTGACCCAATTTGACCACTAGTCCAGCCCGACGAACATACACCATTCTCTCATTGTCGTCTTTATAAACAACAAGAAACCCTAATCCCGAGGCGGTAACGATGGACATACCACCAAAAACTGTAGCCGACAGAGACCAACCCCCACGTTTTTTGAAACATTCTCCAATTCCCTCAATCCCAATAATACCTTTGGAGAAACATTTCACTGTCTGAAATAAAATACGAAGCTCTCGTTCGGAAGATACTCAACATCTCCACCCAAAGCTTCTTCCCAAACAACATCCTGCACCTGGCAATCCGTTGGAGGATCCGCTTGACCTTTGTTTGTTTGAAATTCGACTCACCTTGTGCGAAGAGAGAGTGAGTTGCTCCCTATTCTTTCTAATTTCCCTTTCTCAAAAACCGGTTTCAAACGCGTAATTTTCCTTTCATTTTCCTTTGGTTGTTTCTTCTCCTACTTTCGTTTTCCAAATGAACTTCAAAGAAGATGGCACACCCGCTATATCTACTTCATCGAAAAATCAATGCTAGTGTCGAATCGGACTCAATACCCTGTTCTTTCATATTTCTGTTTCGTTTTCTTTCTCTCTTTCGCCGCAACTGAGTCTCTGTCATACTGTTATGGTTTATTCGTCCTAATGAGCCTCAGCGGTGAAGGTCAGAAAAGGATCGGTCTATCGGAGTTTTCTCCGCGTGTTTGCACCGGCACCATTATTTCATCTCCTTCTCGTTTGCTTCCTTTGAGTATCCTGAGCAAGACTTCTAGATTTCTGTTATGTATGTAGGCTCTGAAAAGTGTCACACCCAGTACGGGTTGTCGGACTCCTGGTTTTTCCTGAGCCACTTTGAACTGGTTTGCTAACTCTTTGGTTTCTTGGGAATGTACTGGAATCGTATAGTTTGTACTGATGTTCTCTTCAGATCTCAGTCTCATTATCTTGTCTTTATGACCGACGGGACGCCTCTCTACTGCATCATTTCATGTATATAACTGCTCAATGTTGATTTCTAATTCATAAGTATATGTATTTCTCTTGCTTATCGCCAGAGGAACCCGATATAAGGGTGATCGTTCGGCAAACAATTCGTCGGAGTCCGATGCAAGTGTCTTGTTTCCCCTCCCTCTCCTACTTCTCTTTTCTTCACATTTAGAAAGGTTTCGTGTGCTGGAAATTCTGATTGTCGACATGCACAATTTTCTTGAGCGCGTCTTTTTATCCTATTTGCGGTCTCTGGTAGAAAGAAAAACAATGAAATCTTCCACTTCCGATTTTGCTACCCTGTTGTTCCTTACGTATTTCGCCGAACAAGCCTAAAGTGGTGGCGGGTAGGAGATTTTGATGTCATCATATTCATGACTGATGCTAGCACTTATAAGTTTGAGTTGATTTCTCGTTCCTCTCACCTATGTGTTTAACCTCTGTTGTAGATATAAGCACCGATTGAACCCAGAACTTCCACATAACAAGCGTTGTTTGAGTTATGTGACATAAGTAAAGAGATGTATGGGGGTCTCCTCTTGTTGTTCTTGTCATTACAAGTCTCGTATTATGCCTGAAACTCAATTTCTTTGAAGTGGTGTATTAATTCAAAACGAGGGGCCGGAGTATTCTGGTTTTCTTTTGGTTTCAGAAAACGCAGCGCGAATCTCCTATTTTCTATTAGGTCGTACTTCTGTTGCTGATGAGAAAGGAACGCGGTTTACAGGGAGTTCATCCTGAAATTGTTTTTGTCCGTTCCCTTCACCCATTCCGCTTCTTTGCCTAATCTGCAAGACCGGGTCTGATATATGTCTTCAAATTCGAAATGGGCAAAAGCAGAAGAAACATATTATCTACCAATCGTATCTGGTTAATCCCTCTGTACCCTGATTTATGCTTCTGTTGTGCTTCTATTCTGTTGGATAATGGAGGAAGTGTAACTTCCTGACTGTGTTGACGTTGATTCACCAATCTGCCTGCATGGTCCAACAGTATTTTCCTGTCATTGTCATTATTTTGATCCTGTGTCCTCGGTGCTTTTCGAAATGCTCTCAAGGATTACTTGCCCATGTTGTCGCCAATGTTGAGTGTTCCATTTTCTGGTGTTATTGTCAATGACCTAACTACTCCTTATCTTGCCTTCTATTTGTTTTGGTTGATTATCTGGTCTTGTACACTTTTGGAGTTTTGGTTGATTACTTGCCTATGTTGTCGCCAATGTTGAGTGTTCCATTTTCTGGTGTTATTGTCAATGACCTAACTGCTCCTTATCTTGCTTTCTATTTGTTTTGGTTGATTATCTGGTCTTGTACCCTTTTGGAGTTTTGGCTGAATGTCGAGGTTTATCAAACCCAGTTGGCCTCTTGGAGTCGGTTTTCAGCTCGGTTTTAATTTTTGACGTTAACTCCCGATCATAATACCTGCAGTTATAATTACTCTGGTTCTGTGCAACTCTTCTGTATTCGTTGTATTTGCTTATGTGCAGGAATCTGTAAACTTTGTTCCTCTACCGGTGGCCCAAGCAAAGCATCGTGGGTGAATGCTCATGTCGAACTCATAACCAACAAGAGAGGCAGTAACACTGGGGCTGCTGCATCTCACCACTAGAGTAGAAAAGGAGGCCGATAACATTTCATTCGGGAACTGCCTTCAAGTCATTAGGGAGCTGATTAGAGTACTGCTTCCAATAGACTCTTGCAACCCACCTCAATCACATCAGGCTTGATTTCTATTTAATTTTAATTCATCAACCTTTAGTGCAAGTATTAGGTTGTTGATAGTAATATAATTTGCCTCCGTAATCATTTTGTGTGATTTGAGTTTATTGGTTTGAATAATTTTTGTACTCCTGCTACAAATGAATAGACTGTATCGACATCTTGCTTAAATTGAAATATCCTTATAATCTTGCTCGGCTTGTCAGATTTGTAACCTTGATAATACGGAATTTTAGACTTCATTTTATCTCAACGGCATCCTTGATTTATTTTGTACATATCATACGCTAATGTAGATACTAGCGCTGCACTAACATGTACTCTTGATTATTCTAGAATAAACTACTAGGCTTCGGTCATTCAACTTAATTGTTGTGATGAGTAAATCGGCATACACTCCCTTTTGCTTTGAAGGAGACTACATTACTTTGGGTTCTCATTTTCATCTCATTTTGTTTTGCCGATGATCGTTGGAATTATTTGTATATTATTTGTTTAGACTATTAGCTTGGTAATTGTTGGGCCTAGCTCCATATAGAGGCCCAAGACATAGGAAGCCCTAGTTAGCCAATAGGTCACCTCATTTTAGAAAAGCCTTAGATTTGGGGTATCCTCAATGCATACGGGTCCTAGACACGGTCCATGTGAGGAATATCCGTTTTCCTTAAAACTTTCCAAATCATCCCTTATTATCAGAATAAAATCCACAATCAATAAAGGTCCAATTCAAATTCAATACAATTTCAAATCTAAACATTAATTCAATTCAAATGCCAAATAAAGCCCAACATCCAAAATAAAAAGGACCAAGGCCCAAATCGTCCTAAAAGGCCAATTCTGCCTAAAAACAATTCTCAGCCCAATTGCGAAAAAAACAATTTTTACCCCACTTTCTAAGGCCTAACCCGGCCCAATTCCAAAGCTCAATTCGATGCCCATTTCAAGCCCCATTTGAGGCCCATTCCAAAGTCCAACTAAGGCCCAACTCGGCCAATTCAACCCAAAAGCCCAACCAAGGCCCAATCAGGCACAAACCTTGACCAAGGCCCAATCCGGTCCAACTTTGACTCGGTCCAACTTTGACCATTCCAAACTTTGATCTTGACCCAACTTTGACCCGGTCCAACTTTGACTTTGACCCGGTCAAACTTTGACCTTGACCCGGTCTAACTTTGACCTTACCCAAACTTTGACCAACCAAACTTTGACCAACCCAAAATTTTGACCCGTCTTTTTTCCGACCCCAACCCAAATTCAATTCCATTCAAACTCAATTCATTCAATCAAATTCAATTCAAATCCCAAGTCAATTCAATTTCAACTTCAATTCCATTCCACTTTCTATCCAATCCAGTTCAAAATTCTTTTCATTCCCAATTGCATTCAATTTCATTTCAATCCCAAATAATTCCAAACATCATAAATCTCAAACTCCTTGAAACTCCAAACTCCTTGGAATTCAAGCATTCCGAATCTCTAAAAGTCTCAGCAGCTCAACAGACTGACGTTCAGCATCTCAGATCAACTCTCAGCCTCAACAGACTCGACCGTCTCAGCAGCTCAACAGACTCAAACGTCTCAGCAGCTCAATAGACTCGAAGGTCTCAACAGCTCAGTAGACTCGACCGTCTCAACAGCTCAGCAGACTCGACTGTCTCAACAGCTCAACAGACTTAAACGTCTCAACAGCTTAACAGACTCGAACGTCTCAGCAGCTCAACAGACTCGAAGGTCTCAACAGCTCAGTAGACTCGACCGTCTCAACAGCTCAGCAGACTTGACTGTCTCAATAGCTCAACAGACTCGAACGTCTCAGCAGCTCAACAGACTCGAACGTCTCAGCAGCTCCATAGACTCGAACGTCTCAGCAGCTCCACAGACTCGAACGTCTCAGCAGCTCCACAGACTCGAACGTCTCAGCAGCTCAACAGACTCAAACGTCTTAGCAGCTCCACAAACTCGAACATCTCAGCAGCTCAATAGACTTGAAGGTCTCGAAAGCTCAACGGATTTGAAAGTCTCAATAGTTCAATAGACTCATCAAGTTCGAACACCTCGAAAACCCTCAGCTCCTCAAAAAGCCGAACCCTTTGAAATTTGATAATCCTTTCAAGCCTCAAACGTCTCACAGACCTGAGCGTCTCACAGACATCGCCATTTTAAGATTTCAAATATCTCACAGAGTTGAGCACCTCAAACTCCAAAACAAACTCGACAATCCATCAAGCGCCACGAAATGACCACAAAACCCCTTTGACCCTTCAAGGACACAAAAGCCTCAAGACCCCAATTCCTTCAAAAACCCCCAAAACTCCCAAATCCCCAAAGGCCGTGAACTACGTAAGGTCTTATCTCAACAGGGAGTTGAGTACGTAGGCAGCCCATCTAGGGTGCGACCCCATTCCAAACAAAAAACCCCCTTCCACTTCTAAGGTGTTCCTAATATCTCTCAAAACATTCAACCTTCTTCGGCTCCCATAAACTTCAAACCATCAGACCCCGAGTCTTATCTATTCTCTCAACCTCAGACCTGTCTCAAATCCCCATTTTATACTCATCTGAATTCAGCAATTCCTCTCCTTAGCGCAAGCTTGACAGAAAAGTTCACCTCATCCACTCTTTTCTCTCTTCCCGTCCTAATCCTATCCTTGGCTTTTAAATGAATCTCTCTAAAAGGTTTTGAAAGAAGAAGGTAATCCCGACAATTGGAGACCGAGGTTTCCTCGGGCACCAATCCAAAGTCGTGGTCGTTGCCACTTCTAAGGGGTGTAACCCAGTGCGAACCCACACAGAATCTTTGGTATAACCAGATAAGCCCAATCCATATGCAAATCACAGAGTCAATTAGCGGTTCTTAAAACCCTTCTCCTCCCTTCCTAGTTCCTTAGGTCAAACTAGGTGGCGACTCTAGTCAATTCTGCCTTATAGAGGCATAAGTCCGCGTGGAGCCCATTGAGAGCGGGTGTAGTGCACACTTGCACTCTCCCTTGTGCTTTATGGGAAAGACGGACGATAAAGTAGGTATTTGAGGGCTGCCATGAATAACGGGTTTTCACCCTCCACAGAATGGCATTTTTTCTAGAGTCTCGACTTTTCAGTCAGACTACTTTTAAATAGACCCCCCTCATACCAAAAATCACCCTCCACAGAATGGCGACTCTGCTGGGGAAAACTTGAGTAAGTTTTTCTCAAACTTGGTTAAGGAAGACTGAACTCCATTCAAAATTGTCGGGACTTCTCCACTCCTTTCAAAACCTTCAAGAGATTCATTCACAAGCCATTAGGACTACTCTACTCCACACTTAGAGTGTGTTTGAGAGGATAGTTAGGATGAGAGTTCAGAGATTGAGAGTGGCTTTGAGTGCCATATGTGTGCTTCACCATTTGCATGCTTCACTTTTATGTGTTTATTGTTGTTGTGTTTACTGTCTTATGTTTACTGCTCTTCATGCATGACATAATATTTATTGCTTATTTATTGCTTTTGTAAATGGGGCCTTCCTAGAAGGAGTCAACCCATTGTTGCATCGGATAGCATAGGACATGCATTCCTCTGTGTCACCCGATTTGTCCACGAGTCACGGGATCCCAACCGGTCCACGGTTGATTCCCCATGAGTTGGGTCCTTCCTAGAAGGAGTTAACCCACGAGGTAACATGGTCCAAGACCTACGCCTTGAAGCTCATGATCCAAACATATCCTCCATTACCCGAGTCTAAGCCAGCATATAGTGAGCCATGAGCCTTCAGTGTCCAGCTGCCTGGTCCAGTGTCTATGATGGGTTTTATGGGTAGTCACCCCCTTGTATGCCGCCTGTCTGACCACCCTCTGCCTTACCCTGAAGATTGCATGGGCTCAGTTCTCCATGATTCCACTGCACCACGGGTGTCTTTAAAGCCCAATGTCGCGCTACAAATTCATTGCGGATCCCGTATTTACGGATACCCATACATGACAAAGCGTAGTCAGTGAATAAATTGGACTTTAGACACACCTTATCGTGCAGACGAGGGGAGACCCGTTCCCATGCAGTACTTCCCCAAGTTTCCCAAAAGTGAGTATGTTGTGATAATCCCCGGCCGTGGCTCGTGTGACTGTATCACTTCGGGTATCCTGACCTTTCGAACTTAAGCACTCCGGGACTTCTTGATGACGTGCCCCACAAGGCATAACAGAGATAAATCCCGAGAGATGAACAGTGAAGGAACGACGGTTCCCCCGGTGGTATGGAAGCATTGATTGACCTGGAAGGTGATTATCCCAATCATTCACACTCAGCTCCACATAAATCAGCCACGATTTTTATTTTGCGCTTACATCTGTGTGATCACGTTTCAAAAATGAGCAAAAATTTGAAAATGAATCAGTTTGAACACTCTAATGAAATCTCTTCAAAGCCGTTCATATCTCTAATGATTTCAAAAAATAATGATTCAAAATTGTTATTTCCAAAATAGTTTTCAAAATCGGTTTCAATCAAAGTCTTCCAGAACATAACTTTGTCAAACGGTTTACAAAGACCAGATTTCAAAAATCTAATGTTTACAAATGATTTTCAAACACTACTTCCCATGAATTTCATTTCAAAAACCTACTTTCTACAAACGAATTTCAAACAACATTCTTCACGAACATGACTTTCAAAATAGTTTTCGAAAACAGTTTTCAAAATTGAATTTCATAAACGTATTTCAAAATAAATGATTTAGTCCCCATGTTATGACCCGTTATTTTTGAAGTTCAACCCACCTTCAAAAGCAGCAGTCATTACCGTGGAGTGTACTACTCATTTCGTGTTTTCACAAAAGTGGTGGATTTTCACAAAGAATTTGTGCTCGATCATTCACCTTTCCTTCCTCAAAAAAAAATGCCCCTCATTTTCCCCGTCAGAGCAGGTGGAGCGCATGAAGATCAACAACTGTAGTCTAAACCAAAAATCAGACCTACACCAACCCGAGTCGAGCGACATGAAGACCATAAACAACCGTTTGAGTTCGAAGCTGCTGAGGACGAGCGAACGGCCAATCAGGAGCCCGCACATGAGTAAGCAGTCAGTCAGAAGTTCAAAGACGAAGCAGAAGAATTTGGGAGAAGTGTTAAGCTCAAACTCCCCCATTTAATGACTTTTAGAATTGATGTATAGGTTTTCCCCTAGCATTCTTTTCTCTCTTGTCAATTTCTGAATAGACTTTGTGTATAGATTGTACATTCCCTTTGAATTTATTTAGATCAATGTGTATAGGGTTCCCCACTCCCTATTTTATTTGCGAATGACCGAGCGCCAAAATTCCTATTGAGAAAATCCACCATTTCGAAAACACGTGTTTTCAAAACTATTTTCTTTTAGCACATATGACTTGCTTCTCCCATTTTCGATCAGTTCACATTCATTAATCATGCATGAATCATGCCCATCTCAGGAAATTGTATAATCACATGTTGCATTCCCAACACATCACACACAAGCATTCATCCCATTTTTTTTCAAAACATGCTAACATTCACATTTGTCATATTCTTTTTCTATTATGATGACTGTGTTTGCAGGTGAATAACCGCGTTTGCCCACGAGTGAAAGCATGACCCTCAAAGCGATAGGCAAGAGATACCAGGGATTCAAGCATCTTCCCATTCGGCATGCCATGTACATAGAGACTAACACCAACAAAAGGGCATATACCAAAAAAATCATACATCCAAAAAATCCCAAAATAAAAAACATACCTTCAAAAATCCCAAAAAATGCAGTCACTGTCATATCATGGGATCACCGTGCGGGAGTTTTCACTCCCTAAAATTCAAAATCCCAGGAGCCAATCATCGACCAAATACCATTTTGAAACAGCTTCTCTCACATCACATCCAACAACTTGACCTTCTTCAGGGCTTACAATGACGGGATGAGCTTCATGAACCGAAAGCTGAATTCGGCTCAAGCGAGACTAGTCATAACCTTACCACTCATGCATTGCATCCATAAAAAAAACAAACAAAAAAATTGAATCAAAATTCGAATGAGTCATTTTCATTCTCATCATTTCATGCATCCTATATATAGTAATTCCATATTACCACATCATATTGCATTGTAGATAATTGCATTTGCATACTCCCATATCGAAACGATGTCTTCGGTGAAAAGCTTGATTGATTGTTTGAACATAGTGTTTGAATCACTAAACTCTTGACCCGTCAATGAACTCAAGGGTCCAATCAAAATCAGCACCACAAACCAAAGTGACTAGTGTGCAAAGAGCGGTATTTTCCTCGAATTTCAAATGAGTGTTTTGGACAATCCATTGAGTGATGAGGGAAGGTAAAGAGTTCCAATTGAGGTAAAACCACGAGCGACATGTGCATTCCTTCAGCACATGGAAAGGCACAAATCATAGTGAGAGCAATGTCGATAAACATGATATGAACTGTGATTCATGCAAAGATTTGAGAAGAGTAAGAAAACAATCATTGACTAATGAGAATGACGAGGCACTTAGGAATAAAAATCTCCACAAAACCAAAAAAGCTTTGACTGCCCTGTACATAATCCCTTAGTGAGCCCCGCTGAGCTTTTCACGATAAACCTTTTTCTGTGAACTCCGCACATGCCAACCCACATACATATACTTACTTGCCATTGCAATAAAGGATCTCAAAGGAGCCGGAGCCATGGCCCCTCCCCACCATCTTTCACAAAAACAACAAATGAAATGTTTGAAGAAATCAGTGAGTCAAGGCAACTCCAAAGCCAAACACCAAAAAAGAACACTGAAAATGTTCAAGAAGATCGATGAGTCAATGCAACTCCAAAGTTGAAAGCCCAAAATACAAAGCAGAGAATGCTTGAAAAAGTTGATGAGCCAATGCAATTTCAATAGCACAAAAATGTGAAGAAAGTTCAAATCGTACGCCAGAAGAGGCAAGAAGGAGAAATCCAAACCAAATGATGTCCCGCAGAAACTGACAAGGGGTTATCAAAACCGTCTAATCATCCCACCCATGGCAAAGGCGAAACATGTCCTCTATTGCACAAAAGCTCCACAATTCCTTAACAAATCCTCCAGTCCCATGTGACATACATCATACCCCTCAGCCCCGTTATAACCCAATAAAAGACCTCTGACTCATTAGTTAGTGAACGTTAACTGAAAGTATCGGATCTGAAACATGAATCATAAGCTTCGTGCTTGTTATCAACATGTCCTACCTCACAATACAGGGACTATGAGTGAATGAGTGCGACCTTACTTCACAAGGTCTTTAGAGTGCGAGTGACTCTTCGATTGAACTACCAAATCATAATCAGCTTACCCCATTGCAAGTGAGGAATTTGTAAGGATCAGAAAGTCTGGAACCTCGAAAGAAATTCTAAAGAAAATACTGCTCCGAGCATCGAGAGCATCATCACACCATTAGCACACACATCCACACTCACAAGAGATTGACCCATATCCTTCCGTGAGACGAAAGTGATTCACGCATTCCAGTTGAACAATCATTCAAGATCGAACCAAAGATGTCTTATATCGTCCTCTCATATTAATAAAGATAAGGCCATACCTTCTCTCCAAAATTGCATATGCATTTTGCATCATATCCAACATTTAATATCTGCATGCATCATAACGAATTCAGCATTAGCATCTGACTTGTAAGTACTCTTCCTAGTCTCGCTGAAAGTCGACTTCAGTTGCAGTTTTTGAAGCGCAACTTCCGATCCAAAGAAGTCAAAGCTGGAGCCATCTCAAGGTCATACTGGAATCATACAAGAGCCCTTCGAGAGGCATGCAAATACCATCACCGGAGCCATTTAGTGTCATGCTCAAACCTGATCGACATTACCACAACAAAGCCAAAATGGAGCCATCCGGAACCATACGAAAACCATTCAGAGCCATCCATTGTCATGCTCGAGCCTGATCGACTCTACTCATAAAATCAAGCTGAAGACGTGCGGGAGCCATCCTCAGACATTGAGAGCTTCCCTAGAGCTACACAGGAGCCATTTTGTCATAAGACCTTGCTCACAGAACATCGAACTACGTATGGTCTGATCTCAATACGGAATTGAGTACGTAGGCAGCCCGTTCAGGGTGCGACCACATCAAAGGCGAAAACTTCACTTTTCCCATCAGTGTTATTAAAGTGAACCAACCAAAGCATCGTCATGCTCAATCAGCACAAGGTCATCCCGGAGCCATCCATGGAAATCCTGGAACCATGATGGGAACTCCCAACAAAGTCATGCAACTGTGTTTCATCATTCACTCATGAAAAACCATTCACTCACTACAAAGTCCACAATAAATCCCTTCAAACAACAATAAATCCATCATCGGAGCCATCAAACCACCCTGAAAAAAAAAATCTCAAGGCAAATCAAAGCCACAAACTGCCACAAAATCACCAACCATGTAAAAACACAACCACCCCAAGACCATTGGTCACCCGGAGCCATCAGTGCATACCGGAGCCATCAACACATGCTGGAGCCATCTCAGATCCTTGAAGCCATACTGGAGCCACCGGAGCATCCCGAAGTTTTGATGTAACTCTAGAGCCATCTGCTCACACAAAAACCTACACCCACAAACGGGGAGTTCGATTCAATTAATACATCCGTTAACCATCTCACATCGCATATCGCTTGCATATACCCACAAAATTTGTTCACTATCTAATACATCTTCACACCCGCTAGGCAGCTATTGCGCTACTAGTGCGGTCGCATTTTCGTTTTACACCCGCTAGGCAGCTATTGCGCTACTAGTGCGGTCGACTTTTCGTTTTACACCCGCTAGGCAGCTATTGCGCTACTAGTGCGGTCGACATTTCATTTTACACCCGCTAGGTAGCTATTGCGCTACTAGTGCGGTCGCCTTTTCGTTTTACACCCGCTAGGCAGCTATTGCGCTACTAGTGCGGTCGCATTTTCGTTTTACACCCGCTAGGCAGCTATTGCGCTACTAGTGCGGTCGATTTTTCTTTTACACCTGCTAGGCAGCTATTGCGCTACTAGTGCGGTCGAATTTTCTTTTTACACCCGCTAGGCTGCGGTCGACTTTTCGTTTTACACCCGCTAGGCAGCTATTGTGCTACTAGTACGGTCGCTTTTCATTTTAAACCTGCTAGACAGCTATTGCGCTACTAGTACGGTCGCCTTTCGTTTTACACCTGCTAGACAGCTATTGCGCTACTAGTACGGTCGCCTTTCATTTTACACCCGCTAGACAGCTATTGCGCTACTAGTGTGGTCGATTTTTTGTTTTTACACCTGCTAGACAGCTATTACACTACTAGTACGGTCGTCTTTCGTTTTACACCTGCTAAACAGCTATTGCGCTACTAGTACGGTCGCCTTTCATTTTACACCCACTAGACAGCTATTGCGCTACTAGTGTGGTCGAATTTTCGTTTTACACCTGCTAGACAGCTATTACGCTACTAGTACAGTCGCTTTTCATTTTACACCTGCTAGACAGCTATTGCGCTACTAGTGCGGTCGACTTTCATTTTACACCCGCTAGACAGCTATTGCGCTACTAGTGTGGTCGAATTTTTCGTTTTACATCTGCTAGACAGCTATTGCGCTACTAGTACGGTCGCCTTTCGTTTTACACCTGCTAGATAGCTATTGCGCTACTAGTACGGTCGCCTTTCATTTTACACCTGCTAGACAGCTATTGCGCTACTAGTACGGTCGCCTTTCGTTTACACCTGCTAGACAGCTATTGCGCTACTAGTACGGTCGCTTTTCATTTTACACCTGCTAGATAGCTATTGCGCTACTAGTACGGTCGCCTTTCGTTTTACACCTGCTAGACAGCTATTGCGCTACTAGTACGGTCGCCTTTCATTTTACACCCGCTAGACAGCTATTGCGCTACTAGTGTGGTCGAATTTTTCGTTTTACACCTGCTAGACAGCTATTACGCTACTAGTACGGTCGCCTTTCGTTTTACACCTGCTAAACAGCTATTGCGCTACTAGTACGGTCGCCTTTCATTTTACACCCGCTAGACAGCTATTGCGCTACTAGTGTGGTCGAATTTTCGTTTTACACCTGCTAGACAGCTATTACGCTACTAGTACGGTCGCCTTTCGTTTTACACCTGCTAAACAGCTTTTGCGCTACTAGTACGGTCGCCTTTCATTTTACACCCGCTAGACAGCTATTGCGCTACTAGTGTGGTCGATTTTTTCGTTTTACACCTGCTAGACAGCTATTGCGCTACTATTACAGTCGCCTTTCGTTTTACATCCACTAGACTGCTATTACACTACTAGTGCGAGATCATTCATTTCATAACCCACTAGGCAGCTATTACGCTACTAGTGTGGTCCCGCCGTTTTTCCTCCACTAGGCAGCTATTACGCTACTAGTGCGAGATCGTTCATTTCATAACCCACTCGGCAGCTATTACGCTACTAGTGCGAGATCGTTCATTTCATAACCCACTAGGCAGCTATTACGCTACTAGTGTGGTCCCGCCGTTTTTCCTCCACTAGGCAGCTATTACGCTACTAGTGCGAGATCGTTCATTTCATAACCCACTAGGCAGCTATTACGCTACTAGTGCGAGATCGTTCATTTCATAACCCACTATGCAACTATTACGCTACTAGTACGGTCCCGTCGTTTTTCCTCCACTAGGCAGCTATTACGCTACTAGTGCTAGATCGCTTCACACCCACCTGCTAGGCAGCTATTACGCTACTAGTACGGAACACAATGAAAAGTATTATAGGCTCGTCATAAGTCCTATAGCTAGATGTCAAGAGGTTTAGTTGAGGCTCTCCTAAGCCCTCGTACTTTAAATCGCATTCTAGGCCGTCATAAGCCCTAGGACTGGATGTCAAGAGGTCCAGTTGAGGCACTCCTAAGTCCTCGTGCACCCCAAACCAATCTATTGTTTGCTTTCAGGCTCGTCATAAGTCCTAAGACTGGATGTCAAGAGGTCAAGTTGAGGCTCGTAATAAGTCCTCATGCATTCAACTATCATATCATTTCCCGTTGCATTCATTCAATATCTTCCTCGCGGTCGCATCCCGGTGCACCACAAAGTCGTAGTGAGAATTTTTGGCGCCCTCTCAACCTTGATCCAATTCTGCAAGGGCTTGCAAAATTGAATCAAGGGGAGCCATCTGTAGACACCAAAAATTCTCACCCCATAAAACAAAATCCAATAAATAATAAAAGAGTCGTTGTCTTTCTTCCTCAAAATTTTTAACGTGCGTGCTGACATAAGTCCATTGTTTTATTATGTTTTATCAATAAACCGATTTTGTTTATGTATTTATATACATTTAAAAAAAAAAATTCCAACACTATTAACTTTGTTTAGCCAATTTTACATCCGACTCATTCTAGTTATTATTTCTTCCACATCACCCCTTACACCTGTCAGAATTAGCTTGTAAAACATTTCTTGCTTTTATAACGCAAGGATATGTAGTAGTCTAGTGAGTGAGTTGTTTTGTGTTGTAGCTGACATGGTGGATTACCACTAACCACTTCCACTTTCATTGGGCTGCGGTCTTCCTTATGTGACCCAATTTGACCACTAGTCCAGCCCGACGAACATACACCATTCTCTCATTGTCGTCTTTATAAACAACAAGAAACCCTAATCCCGAGGCGGTAACGATGGACATACCACCAAAAACTGTAGCCGACAGAGACCAACCCCCACGTTTTTTGAAACATTCTCCAATTCCCTCAATCCCAATAATACCTTTGGAGAAACATTTCACTGTCTGAAATAAAATACGAAGCTCTCGTTCGGAAGATACTCAACATCTCCACCCAAAGCTTCTTCCCAAACAACATCCTGCACCTGGCAATCCGTTGGAGGATCCGCTTGACCTTTGTTTGTTTGAAATTCGACTCACCTTGTGCGAAGAGAGAGTGAGTTGCTCCCTTTTCTTTCTAATTTCCCTTTCTCAAAAACCGGTTTCAAACGCGTAATTTTCCTTTCATTTTCCTTTGGTTGTTTCTTCTCCTACTTTCGTTTTCCAAATGAACTTCAAAGAAGATGGCGCACCCGCTATATCTACTTCATCGAAAAATCAATGCTAGTGTCGAATCGGACTCAATACCCTGTTCTTTCATATTTCTGTTTCGTTTTCTTTCTCTCTTTCGCCGCAACTGAGTCTCTGTCATACTGTAATGGTTTATTCGTCCTAATGAGCCTCAGCGGTGAAGGTCAGAAAAGGATCGGTCTATCGGAGTTTTCTCCGCGTGTTTGCACCGGCACCATTATTTCATCTCCTTCTCGTTTGCTTCCTTTGAGTATCCTGAGCAAGACTTCTAGATTTCTGTTATGTATGTAGGCTCTGAAAAGTGTCACACCCAGTACGGGTTGTCGGACTCCTGGTTTTTCCTGAGCCACTGTTTTGAACTGGTTTGCTAACTCTTTGGTTTCTTGGGAATGTACTGGAATCGTATAGTTTGTACTGAT
Organism: Limonium bicolor; assembly: GCA_023374045.1. Classification (NCBI taxonomy): domain Eukaryota; kingdom Viridiplantae; phylum Streptophyta; class Magnoliopsida; order Caryophyllales; family Plumbaginaceae; genus Limonium; species Limonium bicolor. The sequence continues at coordinate 299,003,226 of CM041780.1, forward strand.
GTTCTCTTCAGATCTCAGTCTCATTATCTTGTCTTTATGACCGACGGGACGCCTCTCTACTGCATCATTTCATGTATATAACTGCTCAATGTTGATTTCTAATTCATAAGTATATGTATTTCTCTTGCTTATCGCCAGAGGAACCCGATATAAGGGTGATCGTTCGGCAAACAATTCGTCGGAGTCCGATGCAAGTGTCTTGTTTCCCCTCCCTCTCCTACTTCTCTTTTCTTCACATTTAGAAAGGTTTCGTGTGCTGGAAATTCTGATTGTCGACATGCACAATTTTCTTGAGCGCGTCTTTTTATCCTATTTGCGGTCTCTGGTAGAAAGAAAAACAATGAAATCTTCCACTTCCGATTTTGCTACCCTGTTGTTCCTTACGTATTTCGCCGAACAAGCCTAAAGTGGTGGCGGGTAGGAGATTTTGATGTCATCATATTCATGACTGATGCTAGCACTTATAAGTTTGAGTTGATTTCTCGTTCCTCTCACCTATGTGTTTAACCTCTGTTGTAGATATAAGCACCGATTGAACCCAGAACTTCCACATAACAAGCGTTGTTTGAGTTATGTGACATAAGTAAAGAGATGTATGGGGGTCTCCTCTTGTTGTTCTTGTCATTACAAGTCTCGTATTATGGCTGAAACTCAATTTCTTTGAAGTGGTGTATTAATTCAAAACGAGGGGCCGGAGTATTCTGGTTTTCTTTTGGTTTCAGAAAACGCAGCGCGAATCTCCTATTTTCTATTAGGTCGTACTTCTGTTGCTGATGAGAAAGGAACGCGGTTTACAGGGAGTTCATCCTGAAATTGTTTTTGTCCGTTCCCTTCACCCATTCCGCTTCTTTGCCTAATCTGCAAGACCGGGTCTGATATATGTCTTCAAATTCGAAATGGGCAAAAGCAGAAGAAACATATTATCTACCAATCGTATCTGGTTAATCCCTCTGTACCCTGATTTATGCTTCTGTTGTGCTTCTATTCTGTTGGATAATGGAGGAAGTGTAACTTCCTGACTGTGTTTGACGTTGATTCACCAATCTGCCTGCATGGTCCAACAGTATTTTCCTGTCATTGTCATTATTTTGATCCTGTGTCCTCGGTGCTTTTCGAAATGCTCTCAAGGATTACTTGCCCATGTTGTCGCCAATGTTGAGTGTTCCATTTTCTGGTGTTATTGTCAATGACCTAACTGCTCCTTATCTTGCTTTCTATTTGTTTTGGTTGATTATCTGGTCTTGTACACTTTTGGAGTTTTGGTTGATTACTTGCCTATGTTGTCGCCAATGTTGAGTGTTCCATTTTCTGGTGTTATTGTCAATGACCTAACTGCTCCTTATCTTGCTTTCTATTTGTTTTGGTTGATTATCTGGTCTTGTACACTTTTGGAGTTTTGGCTGAATGTCGAGGTTTATCAAACCCAGTTGGCCTCTTGGAGTCGGTTTTCAGCTCGGTTTTAATTTTGACGTTAACTCCCGATCATAATACCTGCTGTAGTTACATTACTCTGGTTCTGTGAAACTCTTCTGTATTCGCTGTATTTGATTATGTACAGGAATCTGTAAACTTTGTTCCTCTACCGGTGGCCCAAGCAAAGCATCGTGGGTGAATGCTCATGTCGAACTCATAACCAACAGAGAGAGGCAGTAACACTGGGGCTGCTGCATCTCACCCCAGAGTAGAAAAGGAGGCCGATAACATTTCATTCGGGAACTGCCTTCAAGTCTTTAGGGAGCTGATTAGAGTACTGCTTCCAATAGACTCTTGCAGCCCACCTCAATCACATCAGGCTTGATTTCTATTTAATTTTAATTCGTCAACCTTTAGTGCAAGTATTAGGTTGTTGATAGTAATATAATTTGCCTCCGTAATCATTTTGTGTGATTTGAGTTTATTGGTTTGAATAATTTTTGTACTCCTGCTACAAATGAATAGACTGTATCGACATCTTACTTAAATTGAAATATCCTTATAATCTATTTGCTCGGCTTGTCAGATTTGTAACCTTGATAATACGGAATTTTAGACTTCATTTTATCTCAACGGCATCCTTGATTTATTTTGTACATATCATACGCTAATGTAGATACTAGCGCTGCACTAACATGTACTCTTGATTATTCTAGAATAAACTACTAGGCTTCGGTCATTCAACTTAATTGTTGTGATGAGTAAATCGGCATACACTCCCTTTTGCTTTGAAGGAGACTACATTACTTTGGGTTCTCATTTTCATCTCATTTTGTTTTGCCGATGATCGTTGGAATTATTTGTATATTATTTGTTTAGACTATTAGCTTGGTAATTGTTGGGCCTAGCTCCATATAGAGGCCCAAGACATAGGAAGCCCTAGTTAGCCAATAGGTCACCTCATTTTAGAAAAGCCTTAGATTTGGGGTATCCTCAATGCATACGGGTCCTAGACACGGTCCATGTGAGGAATATCCGTTTTCCTTAAAATTTTCCAAATCATCCCTTATTATCAGAATAAAATCCACAATCAATAAAGGTCCAATTCAAATTCAATACAATTTCAAATCTAAACATTAATTCAATTCAAATGCCAAATAAAGCCCAACATCCAAAATAAAAAGGACCAAGGCCCAAATCAGTCCTAAAAGGCCAATTCTGCCTAAAAACAATTCTCAGCCCAATTGCGAACAAAAACAATTTTTACCCCACTTTCTAAGGCCTAACCCGGCCCAATTCCAAAGCTCAATTCGATGCCCATTTCGAAGCCCCATTTGAGGCCCATTCCAAAGTCCAACTAAGGCCCAACTCGGCCCAATTCAACCCAAAAGCCCAACCAAGGCCCAATCAGGCACAAACCTTGACCAAGGCCCAATCCGGTCCAACTTTGACTCGGTCCAACCTTGACCATTCCAAACTTTGATCTTGACCCAACTTTGACCCGGTCCAACTTTGACTTTGACCCGGTCCAACTTTGACCTTGACCCGGTCTAACTTTGACCTTACCCAAACTTTGACCAACCAAACTTTGACCAACCCAAAATTTTGACCTGTCTTGTTTCCCAACCCCAACCCAAATTCAATTCCATTCAAACTCAATTCATTCAATCAAATTCAATTCAAATCCCAAGTCAATTCAATTTCAACTTCAATTCCATTCCACTTTCAATCCAATCCAATTCAAAATTCTTTTCATTCCCAATTGCATTCAATTTCATTTCAATCCCAAATAATTCCAAACATCATAAATCTCAAACTCCTTGAAACTCCAAACTCCTTGGAATTCAAGCATTCCGAATCTCTAAAAGTCTCAGCAGCTCAACAGACTCGACCGTCTCAGCAGCTCAACAGACCGACCGTCTCAGCAGCTCAACAGACTCAAACGTCTCAGCAGCTCAACAGACTCGAAGGTCTCAACAGCTCAGTAGATTCGACCGTCTCAACAGCTCAGCAGACTCGACTGTCTCAACAGCTCAACAGACTCAAACGTCTCAACAGCTTAACAGACTCGAACGTTAGCAGCTCAACAGACTCGAAGGTCTCAACAGCTCAGTAGACTCGACCATCTCAACAGCTCAGCAGACTCGACTGTCTCAATAGCTCAACAGACTCGAACGTCTCAGCAGCTCAACAGACTCGAACGTCTCAGCAGCTCCAGAGACTCGAACGTCTCAGCAGCTCCACAGACTCGAACGTCTCAGCAGCTCCACAGACTCGAACGTCTCAGCAGCTCAACAGACTCGAACGTCTTAGCAGCTCCACAGACTCGAACGTCTCAGCAGCTCAATAGACTTGAAGGTCTCAATAGCTCAACGGATTTGAAAGTCTCAACAGTTCAATAGACTCATCAAGTTCGAACACCTCGAAAACCCTCAGCTCCTCAAAAAGCCGAACCCTTTGAAATTTGATAATCCTTTCAAGCCTCAAACGTCTCAAGACCTGAGCGTCTCACAAACATCGCCATTTTAAGATTTCAAATATCTCACAGAGTTGAGCACCTCAAACTCCAAAACAAACTCGACAATCCATCAAGCCCCACAAAATGACCACAAAACCCCTTTGACCCTTCAAAGACCCAAAAGCTCAAGACCCCAATTCCTTCAAAAACCCCCAAAACTCCCAAATCCCCAAAGGCCGTGAACTACGTAAGGTCTGATCTCAACAGGGAGTTGAGTACGTAGGCAGCCCATCTAGGGTGCGACCCCATTCCAAACAAAAACCCCCTTTCCCCTTCTAAGGTGTTCCTAATATCTCTCAAAACATTCAAACCTTCTTCGGCTCCCATAAAACGAACCATCAGACCCCGAGTCTTATCTATTCTCTCAACCTCAGACCTGTCTCAAATCCCCATTTTATACTCATCCGAATTCAGCAATTCCTCTCCTTAGCGCAAGCTTGACAGAAAAGTTCACCTCATCCACTATCTTTCTCTCTTCCCGTCCTAATCCTATCCTTGGCTTTTAAATGAATCTCTCTAAAAGGTTTTGAAAGAAGGTAATCCCGATATAATGGAGACCGAGGTTTCCTCGGGCACCAATCCAAAGTCGTGGTCGTTGCCACTTCTAAGGGGTGTAACCCAGTGCGAACCCACACAGAATCTTTGGTATAACCAGATAAGCCCAATCCATATGCAAATCACAGAGTCAATTAGCGGTTCTTAAAACCCTTCTCCTCCCTTCCTAGTTCCTTAGGTCAAACTAGGTGGCGACTCTAGTCAATTCTGCCTTATAGAGGCATAAGTCCGCGTGGAGCCCATTGAGAGCGGGTGTAGTGCACACTTGCACTCTCCCTTGTGCTTTATGGGAAAGACGGACGATAAAGTAGGTATTTGAGGGCTGCCATGAATAACGGGTTTTCACCCTCCACAGAATGGCATTTTTTCTAGAGTCTCGACTTTTCAGTCAGACTACTTTTAAATAGACCCCCCTCGTACCGAAAAATCACCCTCCACAGTCGCCGGCACCCCGTGCAACCTCACAATCTCATCCACATACAGTCGAGCCAGACGCTCAACGCTGAAGGTCTTCCTCATAGGCAAGAAATGAGCCGACTTTGTCAGATGATCTACGATCACCCACAACGCGTCATAACCAGAAGATGTCCTAGGAAGCCCTACAATAAAGTCCTTACCAACGCTCTCCCATTTTCACTCAGGAACGGGAAGGGGCTGCAGAAGACCCGCGGGCTGCTGATGCTCAGCCTTCACCTGCTGACAGGTTTGGCAATGAGGTACAAAATCAGAAATCTCTCTCTTCATATTCGCCCACCAGAAGGACTCTCTGAGGTCCCGGTACATCTTCACCCCTCCTGGGTGCATAGAATAAGGAGTTCCGTGAGCCTCCTACATAATCTCACGCCTAAGATCGCCTCCACTAGGCACACAGACTCGGCCTCTAAAGCGCAGACAGCCGTCGATAGACACAGAGAACTCCGACTCCTGATCGTCTGCCAGCCTCCCCCGGATCTTACACAACTCAGCATCAGCCCTCTAACCATCCCTAATTCGCTCAATCAAAGAAGACTGAACCTGGAGAGAAGTAATCATCCCAGCTCTGTCGGACCGAACAACCCAAACTCCCATGCGCTGAAGCTCAAGAGCAGACCTCTGAATCCCTGACAATGAACAAGCAAGCCCGGAGCACCCCTACGGCTCAAAGCATCTGCCACCACATTCGCTCTACCTGGATGGTAGAGGATCTCCAGGTCGTAATCGTGCAGAAGCTCCAACCAACGTCGCTGTCTCAAATTCAGTTCCTTCTATGTGAACAGATATTTGAGACTCTTGTGATCCGTGTAGACCTTATACGTTACCCCATACAAATAGTGCCGCCAAATCTTCAGGGCGAAGACCACAACAGCTAACTCCAAATCATGGGTAGGATAATTCTTCTTAAACGGCTTCAGCTGACGTGACCCACACGCTACCACCCTACCCTGCTGCATCAGAACACAACCAAGCCCTCTTCAGCCCCAAACGGTAATGTCAAAATCGGAGCCAAAGTTAACCTCTTCTTCAGCTCTTGGAAACTCTCCTGACACGCCTCGCTCCAATCAAACTTGACATCCTTGCTAAGAAGACGAGTCAAGGGGGACACGATCTTAGAGAAGCCCTCCACGAACTTCCTATAATACCCAGCCAAACATAGGAAACTGCGCACCTCAGAAACACTAGTGGGCTTCGCCCACTCCATAACCGCCTTAATCTTCTCTGGGTCCACTGCAATGCCATCCTTCGAAACCACGTGGCCAAGGAACACAACTCTATCCAACCAAAACTCACACTTCTTCAACTTGGCATACAACTCATTCTTCTTCAACGTCTGTAGAACCATCCTCAGATGCTCCTCATGCTCTTCAGCACTCTTGGAATACACCAAGATATCGTCAATAAACACAACCACGAAAGAATCCAATAAAGGCTTGAAAACTCTATTCATCATATCCATGAAGAACGAAGGGGCATTGGTCAAACCAAAAGGCATGACCATGAACTCATAATGCCCATACCGGGTCCTAAAAGCAGACTTAGACACATCCTCGGCCTTAATCTTCAGTTGATGATATCCAGAATGCAAGTCGATCTTCGAGAAGACTGTCGCTCCAGCTAATCGGTCGAAGAGGTCATCAATGCGGGGAAGAGGGTACCGGTTCTTAATGGTAACCTTATTCAATTCTCTGTAGTCAATATACAATCTAAAGGAGCCGTCCTTCTTCTTCACGAAAAAAACAGGTGCTCCCCATGGAGACACACTAGGGCGAATAAAGCCCTTATCCTGAAGATCCTGCAGCTACACCTTCAGCCCCTTAAGCTCCACCGGGCTCATACGATAATGGGCCTTCGAAATAGGCCGAGTTCTTGGCGCTAACTCGATTGAAAACTCCACCTCACGATCAGGTGGCAGCCCTGGCACATCGTCCTGGAACACCTGTAGAAACTCACGTACAATAGGAATCTCCTCCAAACAAGCTCCCTCTCGAACCTCTGGTATGTAGCAGAGAAAACCCTGGCAGCCCTTCCTCAGGAAGCTAGCTGCCTGCATGGCGGATACCAACACCGGCGAACAAGGAACAACATTCCCCACAAAAACAAATCGGGTCTCACCCGGTCTATCGAAAACGACTCTCCTAGCCGCACAATCTACATGGGCATGGTGCTCTACTAGCCAATCCATGCCCGAAATCACATCAAAGCAAGACATACTCAAAGGGATCAAATCAGCAGGCAAAGTCCTATCCATAACCACTACTGGACTAGACTTGCACACAGAACTAAGCACACAAGCAGGCACGCCACTCAACGGGCTAGAAATACACAGATCAACATCACAGGGCACATTAGAAACCCTGAGACTACCCACTAAATACGCAGACACAAAGGAGTGGGTAGCTCCTGAATCAATCAAACAGAAAACTGGCTGGAGAAGAGATCTGAAGGATACTTGACACCACTCGGTCTGAACCGCGGTAACGCTCACTAGCTAGTGCATACACACGTGTTTGGGTCTGGGACTTCTTCTGGTCATCCTGCTGCCCGGACCCTGAACCAGCGCCTCGGCTCTCAGAACCGCCACTGCTACCTCCACCTCTAGCTTGTGGAGACTGGGCTATGCGATGGTCTAGCGAACCGCACTTGAAGCACGCCCCGGACTTCCTGTAGCACTCTCGCCCTGGGTGGAAGCGGTCACACTCAGCACACTTCTCCACAGCAGAAGATGCAGATGAAGAGGATCCCGGTCTCCTCTGTACTTCTTCTTCTGAGAAGAAGACTGCTCTCGCCTCTCGGGCTCCTCCACACGACCCTTTCTCTTCCGATCCTTGCCCTTATCGGGCCTCTGGTCCCTCTTCTCATACCGCTGCCTAGCCTGCAGCTCATCCTCCACAACCAACGCCACATCAGCCACATCCCTAAAGGTCTTGTGGCGAAAAGGGGCCACAACAGCTCGAATATCACCCCTCAACCTAGCCTCAAACTTCTTAGCCTTTCGATTATCATCCGGCTCTGGCACAAACTTAGAGAGGGAGATGAACTTACGTATATACTCGTCCACTGTCATCTCCTTCGTGTGGCGGAGTCTCTCATACTCTACAATCTTCTGGTCCGGAAGACGTCGGGATAGAACTGCTGATTGAAGCAGCCCCTAAACTGCTCCCAAGTCCATGGGTGGGGGTACTTCCCCTCAACTGTCTTCCACCACTCCTTCGCTTCGCTCTGAAACATGAAGGTAGCGAACCCAACCTTCTGATCCTCCTCGCACCCCATGACCCGCAGAAGGTCCTCAATAGCAGTGATCTAGTGGCTCCCTCCTGTGGGTTGTCACTAGCATCAAAGGAAGGCGGCTTCAGCTTCAGGAACTCCTGAAGCGCCTTCACATTGCTTCCCCCCGCGTTACTAGCTCCTGTCGCTGAGCCAGCAGTGGTCCCAACTGTCTGCAGCACCTGGGTGACCACCTGCTGCACTATCTCAGCGATGTCCCCCTGGGAAGCATCGCCTGAAGCTGCACCTCGTCCTGAACGCCAGGGAGGCATATTGAAGAGACAAACACCACAACTAATTAGAAACCATCAAACACCAAACAGAAGGCATTTCAGACACCCACATACATGCAGACACATCCCACAAACACCATAGAATGAGCAACCTGGCTCTGATACCACTAAATGTAACAACCCCTAAACCGGCCTAGGAGTTAGAGCCGTTACACGCCACGAGTCTACTACCTAATGTCGCAAGGCTCTAACGCAAAACAACCTCAAAATCAAATAGCGAAACTTGTATAAATACTGAAAGAGTTTACAGGATCCAAATGCTTATAAGTTAAATACAATGAAAGACCCGAAGGCTACACAAAAGCCCCAAAGCGTCTAATGCGCAAAGCAAAACGAAAGTCTAAGTAAAACATAACATAAAAAAGCTCTAGGAGGAGAACAAGGAGAGAAGATCCCACGAGATCAATCTGCAACATAAGTAAAAGGGGTGAGCTAAACAGCCCAGCAAGCAGAAGACTTCCTCAAGGAAGCCCACTCAAAACAGAACAAAAGTCGTATAAAACAGAGGGAGGCGTAATCACTTTTAAATAGATAGAACAGAAGCATAAATCAGAAAGCAGCGCAGAACGTCACACCAAACCATAGTCGGACATTCAGAAACAGATACAGAGGGGTGGGACACTAGAAACATGCTAACACAACAGAAGGACTCACATAATGTCCTATGGATTCGAAGATCCCACAACAGAAGCCGTAGAGACAGCTAACAGACCCGTCGGTCACATAATGCCCTAAGGGAGACCCTAAGGAGCGTAATCAGAAGGAATTCCTGCGCAGCATGCTACGGGACAGCCCGACCCGACCATCCAAGGCTTAGAAGCAACGTAACTAGGTCCCAAAATCATAAGTTCGAAATGCAGATCACAAGTGCATAAGAATGCATATAAACAGCATAGGAATCTCGTACACAAATAGGGGAAACCAACCCCGCAACGGGACTCAAAACGGAGCCAAAACAAAGGAGTTATGCCCAAAACAGTAGCATGTCCGAACTTGCGTCCGACCTTGCAAGTTTGGACAGAGGCCGAGAAACAGAGGTCACGAAAACGACAATGTCCGAACTTACGTCCGAGCATCAAAGTTCGGACATAAGTCGAGAGTCAGAAAACAAAACCAATGTCGTGTCCGAACTTGCGTCCGACCTTGCAAGTTCAGACACCAGTCAAAGCCAAAACCACAGAACGTCCTCGCACTTTGTCCGAACTTCAACGTCCGGATAGAAGTTCGGACACTTCAAAAACTCGGAAACTAGAGGCGCGCCAGACACACTGTCCGAACTTCAATGTTCGGACAGAAGTCCGGACCTCGCGAAAACAGCAGTTCAAGGAAGGGAAACAGAGGCGGAAATCAACTCTAAGTCAACACCAAATCCAGTAAAAGATCCAGAATTGAAAACAGTGCCCACGGGGGTTTAGCCAACTGATCAACAACACTAAAACGCAACAAAATCACCCAACATAACACCAAATCCCAATCAGACAACAATTAAAATTCAGTCCCCGAGGGTGAATGAACAACCCCGATTCCATCCCCCACTTACTTGAATTGAAGAGAAAGCCACTGATAAGTGTCCAAATGAGCATGTTTTATAGGTGTATTTCATATATAATATTAGCACTTTTCTTGCTCATTTCTCCACTTCAGTTAGTTTTCCTCTAGTTTATGTTTTATGTTATCTCACAAATTTATTGTTTAAACATGAGGAAAACCATGGTGGAAGCAAAGTAGACGAAGAGACGAACGCATAGACGCAAACGGCTCAGAAAACGGAGTCCAAACGAAGAATCTAAAGCCGGTCAAAGTTTGTGTCCGCATGGTGACCGCATGAGTGTCCGCCTAACCGGGGGCGGACGTGAGTGAAGTCTTCGCGGAGGCCATATTTGTGTCCGCATGAGTGTCCGCATGATATTAGGCGGACAACACTAGGACAACACACGGACTCCATTTGTGTCTGCATAAGTGTCCGCATAGAACCACGCGGACAGCCACGCGGACAGCCACGCGGACAAGACTTGAGAGCGCGCCTAACTCAACGTGTCTGCCTTGTTCTACGCGGACAACCACGCGGACTCACCTGTGTCCGCACAAAACTAGGCGGACAACTAGGACGGACGTGACTAAATTCAGTGACTTTTTTTCTTCGGCGGTGCCTGCAACTTATCCGTCTACTCCTTCAACAATATCAGGCGCCTGCCGACAGTACTCACGCATTCAGCCACCCAATCCATTCCTTAATTTTCTCACGCGGTGTTCCCTCTGTCTGCTTCCTCTTCCTATATGCTATATAAACCCACGCTCCTTCTGCCTTCAATAATAAGTCCCATCCAGATACTAAATACCACAAAATACCATCATCCATCCCATTTCTCTTCTCCCGTCTTCTCCATTTTATTTACTTTTCATTCCACCATATCCACCTCTAGTCCTACGTATACAAAATAGCTGAACGAATGCAGGAGTGACTACAGATGATTTCTACTACTCTTGTTTCTGTTTATATATTTAATATGTTAGGCTAGAATATATATACTCTGGGAATGGTTATTATGTGTTTGTATTAATTTTGCAATAGGTTTACTGGTTTATTTAAATACAGTCTGTTACGATTAAAGCTTATCTCTCGCCTTTTAATAAATGTCATGAGTTTATAAATTGCTTGCTAAGTCTATTTTGATCAGACCGGTGATAAATAGATAGGTTAATTAAGCCGTAAATCTGGAGAAAGCTTATTATGATTTAATAAGTTAGTATTTTCAGATGCAAATATAATTTCTCATATCTAAACCGTCCATTTACATGTGTTGTGCTCGAACCTGGATTAGAACCGAGCATTTTCTAGTAAACGAGTTCTTTTGAGTCTATGATTTAGACCTTAAGATAAATTTTGCCAAACAATTATAATTAAACCAGTAGACCTAGCATAAAAGAGCAGATATTATATTAACCTGAACCAGAGTCCCGTTTAGTTTATCTGTTAACTTAGTTATTATCTTTCCTTTTTATTTATAAAAACAAGTCAATTAATCCCCTCTTTATGTGACATGCTTAGGTACTATAATATTCACATTAGTCCCACGGTTCGATATCGGGTCGCTTACACTTCACTATACTACTACGACCGGGTTTGTTTGCAGCCCGACGTTTATTTTGAGTTTTTAATTCTTTTCTTTTATTTTAATTACACCAGTTTAACCATCTCACGATTCCACGTCTGCAGCCACACCGATTTGAAGCAGAGGGAAGCCCCGACAACACAGCAGTCTTGAACAGCAGAATAATCGCTGAATTTAGCACATTTAGACACCAAAATTAGAAACGTTCTACCCCAAAACTGAGAACTAACGCTAACGAACACACAACCAGACCAACCTGATTCTGCAAAGGAGAATTAACTGGACAGCAGAAGTGGAGGGAACGATCAAGACGCACCACAACAGCGCACCGGAATTTAGACAAACAACAAGGGAAAGAGGAGAACTTGAACAGCAAAGCGTAGAGAAACTGTCGAGAGAGGGAGAGCGCTTTCAAATCTGCACGATCGATCGGGAATAAGAAAAAAAAAAGAAATCTGCACTTCCTTAAATTACTTACCAAAATAAAATAGAGGGGGAAAGACCTCCTTGTCCCTCGTCTTTTAATTATATGCCTCGGACGTCCCATCAACTAAACAAGGCACCACAAATCACAAATTATAACATGTCCAAAATGTTATAAAATCTGAAAACGAAATACGGGCTATTACATAAGAGCCATGTTATTTAAGGGCCTAAGTGCCAAGCAATTTAAATTATGCACTATATTGTAATGTAGTGTAGTTTAAGGTTTAGTTTTGTGTAGAGAACATTCTTGTGTGAATAAATGTTCTTGGATGTTTAAAGGTAAAAACTATGTGTGTTTTGGTGTAACAATGTGCTAGTGAAACCCATGTCAAAATTTGGTTAATGTTCAAGAAGTTCAAGGTGTTTAGACTAGTTCAGATGAACTAGGAATGACTAGGTATTCTATTGATGAAAGGAAATAAATTAAGGTGTTCTTGAGTGTTAAAATGACTTAGGCACTATCTTGGAGGGTTTAGGAATCAAATGAGTGTTTTGGGATACACCAAAGACATGAAGGAATTGTGTTTAGGACTTGTGCAAATATTAGAAAACAAGGAGAAAAATAATGTCTTGTAAGGAGGAGGTGTAAACTTGTGGAGGAATTTCAAGTAGATGTATAAAGGAACTTTAGATGGTTAAAGATGCTTGGGAGATGATGTTATTGGTGATGAGGAAACATCTTGGGATAGTTACCATCATAGGTAAGAAACACCACTTAGAAGTCTAAGGAAAAAAAAACATTATTGTGTAAGAGATTTTGTAAGGAATTTGTGTAATGGTTAAGAAGGTTCTTGGTAGTGATTTAAGGAGTTAAGTGGATGTCTTAAGGTGTGGTTGAAGTGCCCAAATGAGGTTACAACATATAAGGATATGTAAGGTGAAGTTTGGAGTCAAATATGCATTTTTAAACAAGGGTCTGGAGCAGACCGACCTTGGGGACCGGACCTGCAAGGTCGGTTGAGCCCAGTTTACCCAGCCAGAAAAATCTCTGGAATGGACCGACCTTGGGGACCGGAATTGCAAGGTCGGTCGGGCTTGAGTTTTGTATACGGAATAGGTCTCTGGAATGTACCGACCTTGTGGACCGAACTTGCAAAGTCGGTCGGAGTAGAATTTTCTGACAGTAATATGTTTCTGGAATGGACCGACCTTGGGACCGGACTTAGCAAGGTCGGTCGTAGTGTAAATTTTCAAACCCGGATGTTACTGGAATGGACCGACCTTGGGTAAGGTCGGTCGACCCAAAATTTATAAAAACAAAAAACAAACAAAGTGTGGCTTAAGTAGTTAACCTTAGGGGGTATAATGAAGATAATCAAGGGTAAGTTTAGGCATTAAAACATGTCATATAATCATGTAAAATGCTTAGTAAACCGGAAGTTAAAAAAGTTAATTAACCGACATTATTAATCATGTTAGGAGCTATGTTTGGCGGGACTCGTATGGAGCAAGGACCAAGGTATGGTTTTCTTGCAGTCTGTTGCCTACCGGTTTACACCGGCTTGTGTGTTGTTTGTTTTTCTGTGTGTTTATGACCTTGTAAGACTTAAGTTATGAAATGAGTTTACAGTTGTTAATATTGTGGATGGTAAGTTTTGTCTCATCTCCATTGTGTGTGTCTAACTAGACCAAAACACTTGCTTGTGAATTAACTTAGTAAGTTTCAATATTGGGACTTCTAACAAGTACTAACGGGAGAGTGAGGAGTCCGGTCGTTCCGGCCACGCGTGTGAGTATGGGAGTCGATGTCATAACCGGTTCGATTCTCTCTGTATGTTATGGTTGTCTTCTCTTTGGTTTTTAACCTCCCTTTAGCTTATCCAAGGCTATTTTACTGACTCACGTTGGGCCACAGGGGCATACTATGTTCGGTGTGCATGGGTTACTATATCTGACACACCTATGGGTTAAGTTATCCGTTCATCTAAAGGACGGTAACGAGTTATGTAACGAGCTTAGCATGAGATTGGCAGCAACCTCTAGGCTCACCGGGTGAACTGACTATGTTTTGGTTCGGTTCCAAAAGAAAACCGTACTTGTTATGTTATGTGGTTATGTTGTGATGCAAATCTTATTGCTATGTTATGTAAATTGTATGTTAATAATTAATTCCATGTTATCATGACAATTGGTTGCGTGTATCCCAGTAGTCGATGGGCTGCACGTTAGCCATACCAGCCATGAGTTGCTGAGCCCCTTTGGGGCACCATATTGTTTTTCTTTGTTGCAGGATGAGGTTCGAAGAAGCGAATTGGCTTTAGATCATACGTTATGAAATACTTTTGACGTTTTTGGATGTTCGGACCCGGGATGCGCCAATGCTCCCGTGGCGTTATATTTTGGTTCCGTTGTTATTACAGTGGCGGTATAATGATAGTTTACAGTGATGGGATGTAATTAAATACTCGGTATTGTTGTATATGTATTTATGGCTATTAGTTCTATGCTCGGGAGTCTGATCATCAGACCGGTACAAATTGTATGTATTCTGCCTTGTTAGCCACGTGGGTGGCTAACGGCGTGTAGCACCAACCCGTTTAGTTACTGTTCTAGTTGTTTATTTCCACTGCGATTTCGGTTAATTGTTAAGTGCGTAGTAGGGGTGTTACAAAAAGTGGGATCAGAGCGAAGTAACGCTCTGATGACTAGAATACCGAGCTTAGGAATATACCGAGTTAGGAAATCTAGCTATAGTTATTGAAGTGAACAGTTATGGAAGGGTTAACCACTAACTAGGTGTGGAGATACCTTATTGTCGGGAAGGCGTTACAACCGTTGGAACCGATAAGTGTACAAGCATAATGCTAATGAATGTCCATGTGAATACAGATGTTAGGTCGACCAAGAGGTAGAGGCCGCGGGCGCGGTGTTGGTGATACTGGAGACCAAAGCGAGAACACTACGGCACAGGTTATGGCTAAGGCAGAGTAGCAGCCGTCGTAGCCCAGATGGTTCCCAGTTAGTGGCTGCGATGCATCAGCAGCAGCAGCAAGGCGGTGCGGACCAACAAGGGACACAACCGCAACCACAGCCGCGCGAGACCAACTGGGTCAAAGCGTTGGCAGATCTGAGACCACCGTCATTCCATGGGGAGACTGACCCTAGTAAGTTGGAGGCGTATATCTCCGGACTGGAGACCGTTTTCGAGACCTTGGATGTGCCTGCTGGTGCCAAGGTTCGACTTGCCGCTTACTACTTGAAGGGTTCGGCGCACAGAGTTGGTGGAAGCTTGTACGAGAGGGCAGAGTGGCTGACCCTACCTTTGAGTGGAGGGAGTACACGGCTCTGCTGCGAGCCAAGTACTACCCGATACATGTGTAGGAGGCCAAGCGCCTTGAGTTGGACAGCCTGAGACAAGGGGATAAGATGACGGTAGATGAGTACTACACCGCCTTCGTCAACGTTATCCACCTACTACCAAATCTGGGTTACTCAGACCGGATACAGGTAAACCGTTTTTACAATGGACTCAGCTACCGCCTACGCTACGGATGGGGCCAACCGGATATACTACTTTGCAGGTAATGGAACTACAGTGTGATGTGAATAAGTACTTATAATGTGAGAATGTGATTGTGAGTTTGGCTTGCGGGGAATAACTAACACCCTAAATAATAGGAGTGCTATCATGTCGCCGCTATAGTAGAGATCACCGTCCGTCTGAGGGACGAGGAGAATGCGCACAAGCGCAAGGCCACAAGCGAGGGTCAAAGCACGCAAGGGTACGGGGAGGGAAAAAGAAGAAGCATTACCCCCAGTCCCAGAAGGGCCAGCAACAGGGTGGAAAAGGCCAAGCCCAGACCACCACTGCTGAGGAGCCGTTGCAACTCACCTATGCATACGCGGCTAAGCCCCTACGCTCTCAACCATTCAAGGGTAAATAGTTAATTCTGAATACCTAGTTTAAGTGTGTGATGTTATAATGTGAAGTGTGTACTGAATGTGTGATGTGTTAGCAGCTAGCGCGGGTTCTGGATCTGATCGCCACTACTACTGCAAGTGGTGTAACGGAGACCACCCTGGCAAGGACTACAAGGGCAATGATGTGCAGTGCCGATTCTGTAAGAAGATGGGGCATCGTTACTACGAGTGCTTCCAGAACCCGAATGGCAGAAACTACAGGCCTAAGGGGCAGTGGAAGGGTAAGGCCGCTGTGACCACCGATGGCCCAAAGACGGCTAATCAGCCACCCACAGATCAGAGGAACATTGATTCCCAGAAGGGGAAAGGGTCGGGATCCGGCAAGGCCGCCCTGAATGTGGTGGACCGGTCTGAGGCACCAGGACCCTCTTCTAGACCAGGTACCACCTAAACTGTTAAATGAAATAAGTGATTGCATGCCGCATTTCATGCATGTGTGTTAGTGAGTCTAAATATACAACCACATAAGTAATGAGTCAAAGTATAATGTGAAAGTCACCTAAATTAGGTAATTTGAAAACTTGGGAACCTTTAATATTTGCTATCCAATCCCACCCACACCAAACCCTGAAGAAATAACCATCAGCATCACCGAGTACCCAATGGAGCTATGTCAGGTTATTCAGCCAGGTATGATACTCTTAAGCGGATACCTGACACCGGAAGCACAAATCCACATCATCCGGTGGTGCAACGAACTAGGAGCAGCATCTGGAGGTTTCTACACACCCGAATACCCGAATGGATCGAAGATGAAATTGAAGATGATGTGTATGGGTAGGGACTGGAACCCTTACACCAAGACATATCAGGATGAACAAGCTGAAGACGGAGAAACAGTACCGAAAGTACCTGAGGAGTTCCTTGCGGTTGTTAACCACGTCGTGGGAATTGCTCAGCAAGTTGAGTCGGATTCAATTCCAAAGGTTAAAGCAGATTTGTGTATTGTGAACTTTTACCAGAAAGATGGATGGTTAGGTTTACACCAGGATAAAGATGAAACACCCGAGTCTCTGAGTAAGGGAGTACCCGTGGTGTGTTGGTCCATTGGTGATACCGCAGTGTTTGTGTATGGCGAGCAGAAGCGTGCTGATCTCGCAAAGAAGTTAGTGTTGAAGTCAGGAGATGTGTTAATCATGGGTGGGCAGTCAAGGATGATATATCACGGTACTAAGAAGATCAAACTGAATACCGCACCTTTGATAGTAATTAATGCCACACACATGAAACCAGACATTTAAATTTGACATTTCGGCAGTTTTAAGCCGTGTGTAACCATGTAATGGATGAGCCAGTTGTATGTTAAGAAATTTATGTATATGTTAGTTATGTTGACAGTGTAAACCGACCTATGGTGTAAAAAGTATGTTAATGAATAAAGGGACCTTGTTTTGGAGAATGTCAACCGTGTTGTTACTGTGTACTTACGAGTTTGTGAACTAAATTGGGATGTGCACTCGGGAAGGGAGGTATATTGGGAGTGTGTAATGAGGCTGAAGCCGGTAAGAGCGGCACCATCCTCACCGGTACCTTTCCAGTCAACGGTGTGGACGCATCGATCTTGTTCAACTCTAGAGCCTCACATACGTTTGTTTCGCTTTCATTTGTGAAGAGGCTGGGGTTAGACGGTGTAGAGATGCCTGACTTCCTAATCACTCTCCCGTCGAGAGAACGGATCAAGTGTACCCGCTATCACCGAGGTGCTATTGTGCAAATCAGGGGGGAAGAGTTTCCGATCGACATGATAGAGTTCGACGGACTTGGGTTTGATGTTATAGTGGGGATGAACTGGTTGGAGCGGTACAAGGGTGGAATCCTATGTGCCGAGCATCGACTGCTTCTTCGGAGTCCAACTGGGGTTACTATCTCATACTGCCAGAGGCCCAAGGAGCCTTCGACTCAGCTTATCTCCGCTATGTGTATGTACCAGGAGTTGCAAAAGGGGAGTGATGTATACCTCTGCTATGTTCAGGACATAGAGAGAGATCCAGAGTTTAGCCCAGATGTGCCGGTAGGGTCGGAGTTTCCTGATGTTTTTCCTAAGGAACTACCGGGCATGCCGCCCGCACGGGAAGTAGAGTTTGAAATTGAATTGGTGCCGGGAACCGGACCAATAGCGAAGGCGCCCTACCGTATGGCTCCAGCCGAAATGATAGAGCTCAAGGAGCAGCTGAGAGACCTACTCAACAAGGGATTTATTCGCCCGAGCGTTTCACCATGGGGAGCGCCGGTCCTCTTCGTGAAGAAGAAGGATGGCAGTCTCCACCTTTGCATCGACTACACAGAGCTGAATGCAGTTACGGTGAAGAACCGTTATCCTTTACCACGCATCGACGACTTATTTGATCAGTTGAAAGGAGCATCAGTGTTCTCCAAGATCGATTTACGATCCGGTTACCATCAGATAGCTATTCGAGAGGGTGACATTGAGAAGACCGCTTTCAGAACCAGATACGGTCACTATAAGTTTACGGTTATGCCGTTTCGGTTATCCAATGCACCAGCCAAGTTTATGGATTTAATGAACCCCTTGTTCCGAGATTAGTTGGACAAGTCTGTAGTAGTCTTCATCGACGAAATACTTGTATATTCGAAGTCGAAGGGTGAGCACGAAAGCCACCTAATATGGGTGTTGCAAGCGTTGGGAGAGAATCAGTTGTATGCTAAATTTTCTAAGTGTGAGTTTTGGTTGAACCAAGTTTCTTTTCTTGGACATGTGATTTCCGAGGCTAGGATCGCTGTTGATCCGGCCAAGATAGATGCAGTGCGCACCTGGCCTAGGCCGAAGACAGTTACCGACATCCGGAGCTTCCTCGGTCTGGCAGGATATTACAGAGGATTTGTGAAGGACTTCTCCAGTGTCTCGAAGCCAATGACTTCCTTAATGAAGAAGGATGCACCATTCGAGCGGACAGATGATTGCGAGAGTTCTTTCCAGAGTCTCAAGGATGCTCTTACCTCTACACCAGTCTTGACTTTACCAGACGGTACAGATGGTTTGAGGTCTACTGTGATGCATCCGGAAGAGGTATGGGTTGTGAATTGATGCAACACGGGAAGGTCGTAGCATACGCCTCCCGACAACTGAAGAAGCATGAAGAGAACTACCCTACCCACAATTTAGAATTGGGTGCCATTGTCTTCGCTTTGAAGATATGGTGACATCATTTGTATGGGGTAAGCGTGACAATCTATTCTGATCACAAAAGTTTGAAGTACTTGTTCACTCAGAAGGAGTTGAACATGAGACAAAGAAGGTGGGTCGAGTTCTTAAACAACTACGACATAAATTTACAGTACAAAGAGGGTAAAGCAAATGTGGTAGCTGACGCACTGAGTCATCGAGCACACTCTCTCCATTCGCTAGTCTCTCATACTAGCTTGGTTGAAGAGGTGCGGAGTGCTCAGATGACGGATCAGTATATGTTGGAGATCAGGCAGAAGCTTATTGATGGCACATTCGAGGGTCAGATGTATGATTTCCGACTCCACGATGATGACCTGATTAGGCTTAATGGTCGACTGTGTATTCCAAGGAATAGCGCTGAGCTGAAGGAGCGCATACTGAGTGAATCCCACTGTTCTACGACTTCGATCGACCGCAGAGCTTCGAAAATGTATAAGGACATGAAACGATATTTTTGGTGGACTAGTATGAAAAAGGATGTGAATGAATATGTGGTAAGGTGTCTCACTTGTCAGAAAGTCAAGTTTGAGCACCGACGGCTGATAAGCCGCAGACTTATCATATTTTATGTGCTAGATTTAGTATTATAATTATCTAAATAAGGTTAAATATATGTTATTTATGTTATATTATGTGTCAAAGTATATTATTTGTACAGACTTATGTTTTTGTGAGCTTTCTGTGCAAGGAATGATTTTCTAGGCAAAAGTTCAAGTGATGTCGGACTCAATGTCGGATTAATCCTACATGGCATGAGCATAGATTGGAAAAGGAGCTTTGCCGGATACAATGTCGGGTAGATCCCATCCGGCATAAGTGAAGAGTCGCTACGGTTGACCAGACGATGACAGTTATTGACCATTGGAGATTTAGCTAGTGTCGGGTGTGATGCCGGGTATCTTCTACCCGGCATATACACTGTTTCGTGCAAATTTGGCGGTTTCGACCGTTAACAGTTGGGCACATTTCCCACGTGTGCCGGCTACTGGTGATCCGGCACGACGCCCGGCAAACGACATTTTGAAGCCCTATAAATAGGCCGTGAGTCTACATCATTTTACACATTCCAACATACCAATTCCACGTCATTACACTTCATTTCCGCCACATTCCATCTGTTGGTATCCAAGGAACGTCTGCAGATCCATCTGCGCAAGAGAAGAAGAAGACCTTGACGGGTTAAGGCTATTCACATCCCCTTCTCCCCCTTTGTATTCTCTTCTTGTAGTTGTGTGGATGGTGATGCAGAATCCTTGTTAGATTTTTGGTTAGGGAAGATTTCCTTGTAAAACTCTTATGACCATTTATGGAATTTTCAAGTTTATTAACCCGAGTTCTAGTCTTTATGCAAAGTAGAATGAGTAGTAGCTATTTATTCTCTTATCTCTAAGTCCTATTTAATGTTCACAAGAAAAGAATAGGATAGATTATGATTTGGTAATCTATAACATTGTCTTCTGCGCTTCAGCGGGAGCAAGACCTTAGGTTTAGGGTTAATCTCTTATTCCCCATTATCTTGGTTGTATTCGTGGCATTAGCTTTGCACGATGCGAGGATGGGTAATGGGTTCCTTTATTCAGACCCGATTCTGGAAGTGTTATTCACGGAATGTACGATGCCGGATGTCGTGCCGGGTATAAGTTGTCCGGCACATTCAAAGGCCTTGACTCTGCCGGGTAGCGGAGGTCCGGCATCACATCCGGCGTATGCATTTTGCGAGACCAAATCCTCTTTGAGACTTGCCACCTTTAATTATTGGTCTTACGTGTCCCTTACATTGATAATCTCCCCAAATCAAAGTTAGTTTATTTTATTTAGTTTCCTTAGTTTTGAATCACATTTACTTTTCCCCCATTTTATTTTAAGAATAGGCTTTTGCCCGGATTAGGACTAGTTTTCTATAAGTCCCTTGGGTTCGATACTCTCGGTCGTAATATATTTACACTATACACCGACCGGGTTTATTTTGCTACCCGTAGTAGAGTTGTAGGTTTATTTTTTTTATTCTTTTTATGTATATAGTTTTCCTACAATTTTCCTCTTAGCAAATTGGCGCCGTTGCCGGGGACTTGGAATTAGTCCAAGTCCTAAATTCGGTAAAATCACCCTATTCTTTATTCTTTACTCTTTTATTCTTTGATTTATAATTCACTTTTGTTCTTTGCAGATTTGAATGTGCCGTGCACAATGCCGGATATCTGCTTCCCGGCATAATCAGAGGAAGTCCGATACCGGACAGGTTTTACCCGGTATCATGTCCGGCACGTTCAAGTTATTTTAAAAATTCGTAACATTTTAAAATATTTTCATGTTTTATATCTTTGCACTGATTCTTTCACTTTCGCTTATTTTGCTCTTCTAACCACTTTTTTTTATTTTGTTTCTTCAATTCGATTTTCAAAGAAGCCGGGTTAAAGGCCGGGTATTACCCTTCCGGCAGTTGGAGGAAGTCTCTAGCTGGATAAGAAACACCTGGCGCACAATCCGGCATTAAAATCTCAACCTTTGTTTTACATTTATCTTTCTTCGAATTAATTGATTATTAGGAAATATTCCTTCCCTAAGTCTTATATTTCCCTTCCATCTCTTGTTCATTATTTTTTGGTCGAATTTGAGCAAGCCGGGGGGAAGCCGGGTAAATCCAACACGGCATTAGTGGAGGAAGTCCACTGTCGGATAAGATAGACCCGGCACAGTACCCGGCATCCCAAAAAAAAAAGTGTTTCTTCCTTTATTTTTCGTAATTTTAATTATTTCATTGTCTTATTATTTATAAATACAACGTATTATAACGTTATGTCTTGCTCCTCTGAATATTTAAAAGGTGAATGCTTCTTCGGTCAACGAGTACTCCTGAAAATTTAGCCAACCTTGATCCGGAGATCGAGAGAACCCTGCTTCAAACTTTAAGGCAACAACGAACCCTACAAGAAGCACCTCTTACACCAATGGCAGCACCTACCGTCCGAAATATAAACAGGCCTTCTAACCAAGGCCAAAAGCCCGCAATCGACCTCCCTCTCCTTCCACAAAACGAATACGATGAATGGCAAAAACTTAAGCCATATCATCAAATCCGATGCATCAAGGAATTGGGTATGTTCGATGGTACAAACCCGGACGATGCTTTGCTCCACATCACCAAATTCTTGCAACACACAAATAGCCTAACCTCCACAAACAATGTCCTCCAATACGCCAAACTTTCTCTCTTTCCCCATAGCCTTACGGGGAACGCCAGGAAGTGGTACCACAGTCTAACCCCCAGTACCATCACCACATGGGAGGACATGGCAACCAAGTTTTATGACAAATTCATGCCCCCTAGTCGCACCCTGGAGATGATCGCCGACATTTACAACTTCAGACAACCTAGCTCGGAGAACATCTGTGAGACTTGGGACAGATTCAAAGGGTTGCTGCGCACATGTCCACACCACGGCCTCACCAAGGAACAACTATCTCAGTTGTTTTACAAAGGATTGATCAATCAATGCAAGACGATGATCTTATCCTCCCTTGGTGCAGATATATTAAAGAAGCCCGGAGATCAATTCCTTAGTGGGGTTGAATCTCTTTGCGAAGAGATAAGGGATTGGGCCACCGGAGGAACCAGGGGTAGTACTGCTGGTTTATATCAAGTGGGAGAGGGCGATGCAAAATTTGACAAACTGATGCAAAGTCACGAGCAGTTGTTGGAGAGCAATGCTCAAACGTCCACGAAGGTTAGCGCTCTACAGAAGGTGGTGGAGCAAATAGCAATGAACAAACTTCCTCAACAAGCGAACGTGGTTAGTGCACGACCACACGCTCCAAGCCTTGACATGCCTGACTTTCAGAATGTTGAGGAAGTCCACTATGTGAGTAACCACGGGTATCGGCAGCCATGGCAACAGGGGAACCAACCCCCTCAACACTTCCAGAGTTAAGCCGGCTACCAGGGAGGTCCGAGGTAATACATACCATCCTATCATGCATCATCATCAGAGGCTGAAATGGCGGAACTTCGTGATATTATGTCAGCCCTGATGAATAAAACCCAGGACACTCACAACGAGATCTCGACCATTCGCAAGGAGCACAAATCGTTGCAGTTGCAATTACAGCAACTTCTGACGCAACCGCGACAACAAGGTCAGCTCCTGTCCCAAACGCAAACCAATCCACGGGAGCATGCGAATTCAATCACTATCTTGCCCAGGATCTCAAATGATGCCAAATAGCCTAAAAGGCTAAGTGTAGGGCGGTTCCTCCTCACGCCTTCACTATCAAACAGGGGAGTCCATCGTATCAATTAATTTTCTCTTTTAATTTTATGTTATTTAATTGCTTTCATTATAGTTGTTTTTAGTTTCTTGCAAGAAAAAAATTCTTTAAAAAAAATTAATTTTATTGTTTCTTTTGAACACTGGGGGCAGTGTTCCTGCCAAGTGTAGGGTAGGGACCCCTCTAAAAAATAAGTTTTTTATAATATGCATAAGTTGTGAGTTTATTCAATGTTTTACTAAACTTTTTCCATGTTTTGGTTGAGATAAGATTAGGAATGATTAAATGCTTGTTCTCTCAAGAGGTAAGCTTTCTAATGACTTGCAGATTCCTGTTTTTAACTTCTTGATTCTTTTTATTTAACATGAGTACATAATCTTTCTCTTTATTCTTTCTTTCATGTAGTTTTGGGTATTATTTTATTTTCTTTTCAAATTGTGAAAAATCCTTTGGGTGAAAATCTTAAAAAGGGTTTTGTGCAAAAAAAAAAGAGAAGAAGAAAAAGAAATAGAAAAAAATCTTCTTCCAAAGGAAAAACATTATATTCCTTGAGGCTGCAAAAAAATGCCTCAGAATAAAAGTAAGAAACAAGAGTTTTTCCTTTTATTTTTCTCCTAAATTCCCCGTTCCTCAATGCAGAAAAAAATCATGGTTGATTCAGAAACCCTTGCAAAATAGGGCTGAACAATAGAAGCCATTGATGAGTGTCTTGGCCACATTCAGAAACTCTTGAAAAATAGAGCTAAATTGTGGAAACCGGAAAAAAGGAGAGATTACAAATCCCTCATGCAAAATAGCACAAAAGTTTTTTATCGGTTTTGAAAATTCTTTGCTTTTATACCCATTCGTATGTTTCTGATGGAATAATGAGGTTTAAGTGATACTTATGAAATAGAATCAGAGAGTTGAGAATAATTATCTTATTTGCATTCTAAAGTTTATCTGTTTTGTGCATAAGTAATTACTCCCTTCTAATCTTGTTTTGCTCGAGGACTAGCAAAAGGTAAGTGTAGGGCCTTGATAAGCCGCAGACTTATCATATTTTATGTGCTAGATTTAGTATTATAATTATCTAAATAAGGTTAAATATATTTTATTTATGTTATATTATGTGTTAAAGTATATTATTTGTACAGACTTATGTTTTTGTGAGTTTTCTGTGCAAGGAATGATTTTCTAGGCAAAAGTTCAAGTGATGCCGGACTCAATGCCGGATTAATCCTGCACGGCATGAGCATAGATCGGAAAATGAGCTTTGTCGGATACAATGCCGGGTAGATCCCATCCGGCATAAGTGAAGAGTCGCCACGGTTGACCAGACGATGGCAGTTATTGACCGTTGGAGATTTAGCTAGTGCCGGGTGTGATGCCGGGTATCTTCTACCGGCATATACACTGTTTCGCGCAAATTTGGCGGTTTCGACCATTAACAGTTGGGCACATTTCCCACGTGTGCCGGCTACTGGTGATCCGGCACGACGCCCGACAAACGACATTTTGAAGCCCTATAAATAGGTCGTGAGTCTACATCATTTGACACATTCCAACATACCAATTCCACGCCATTCACACTTCATTTCCGCCACATTCCATCTGTTGGTGTCCAAGGAACGTCTACAGATCCATCCACGCAAGAGAAGAAGAAGACCTTGACGGGTTAAGGCTATTCACATCCCCTTCTCCCCTTTGTATTCTCTTCTTGTAGTTGTGGGTGGATGGTGATGCAGAATCCTTGTTAGATTTTTGGTTAGGGAAGATTTCCTTGTAAAACTCTTATGACCATTTATGGAATTTTCAAGTTTCTTAACCCGAGTTCTACTCTTTATGCAAAGTAGAATGAAGTAGCTATTTATTCTCTTATCTCCAAGTCGTATTTAATGTTCACAAGACAAGAATAGGATAGATTAGGATTTTGGTAATCTATAACATTGTCTTCAGCGCTTCAGTGGGAAAAAGACCTTAGGTTTAGGGTTAATCTCTTATTCCTCATTATCTTGGTTGTATTCGTGGCATTAGCTATGCACGATGCGAGGATGGGTAATGAGTTCCTTTATTCAGACCCGATTCTGGAAGTGTTATTCACGGAATGTACGATGCCGGATGTCGTGTCGGGTATAAGTTATCCGGTACATTCAAAGGCCTTGACTCTGCCGAGTAGCCGAGGTCCGGCATCACATCCGGCGTATGCATTTTGCGAGACCAAATCCTCTTTGAGATTTGTCACCTTTGATTATTGGTCTTACGTGTCCCTTACATTGATGATCTCCCCAAATCAAAGTTAGTTTATTTTATTTAGTTTCCTTAGTTTTGAATCACATTTACTTTTCCCCCATTTTATTTTAAGAATAGGATTTTGCCCGGATTAGGACTAGTTTTCTATAAGTCCCTTGGGTTCGATACTCTCGGTCGTAATATATTTACACTATACTCCGACCGGGTTTTATTTTGCTACCCGTAGTATAGTTGTAGGTTTAGTTATTTATTTTATTATTTTTATGTATATAGTTTTCCTACAATTTCCCTCTTAGCAACGGCCTAGTGTTATGGTACAGCCAATGCCAATGCCTGAGTGAAAGTTTCATGAAATCTCCATGGACTTCGTAGTAGGGCTTCCGCCTACAAGGGGAGGTCTGAATATGATTTGGGTTGTTGTTGACCGACTGACCAAGGTGGCCCGATTCATTCCGATGAAGGACACTTGGAAAGTGGCGAAGCTAGCAGAGCTCTTCGACAGAGAGATTGTAAGACATCATGGGG